>BPLT01000004.1:0-641538 GCA_019656295.1 Rhododendron mucronatum var. ripense | reverse complement strand
GGGAGACGTGGGAGATGGAAAGGCTGTACGTTGCGGATTCAAGCGTGTTTCCAACGGCTTTGGGGGTGAATCCGATGGTGACGGTTCAGGCCATTGCCTATTGTACTGCGCAGTCAGTGCTTGGTGTTCTTACGAGGACCAAGAATCGGTAGAATTTGTTGGCGTTGGGACGCGTACGACATGCCGTTGGGTCCGTTCCGAAATGTTGATGGATGAGGTTCTCGGGCCAGCGACATGGGGTGGGCTTCCTGTATCGAAGTGTTTGGATTTATTATGTGTTTATAAAAGCCAATAATTGCAGGGATGCGTGTGTTATTAAAAATTATTTGGTGGTATTGATTAGCCACCGCCGTGTGACGTTCCAATACGGTTTATCCATCACTGGTTTGAATAATTACTTGTGTATAATAAAGGCTTGGGAGCATCTTCCAGTTACCAATTGTCTTGTAAAGTAGTATTTCTTGTGAGTCCTGCCTTGCCTTGACTTAATTGCGTATATATGCGCATAAGGATTAAGACAAGTTTCAAAGAGAGTGTGATTGTTGATCTTTTGATGGGTGGTATGAATTTAATTTGTATCTTGTGGTATGATTGTTAATGGAAAATAGATTACGATCCAACAGATGAATTCTTATGGCGCAAAATATAAATTTTTATGTAAATGAAATTTTTTTGGTCCACGATATAGAATCTTTATTTTTTTTTTTCATACTTCCAATAGAATATTTATGGTCCAACCATGAATTTTGTGGCGTTGGCTATGAAATTTTGTGATCCAAGAAACAAGTTTTATCGTACTCCATTAAATTGTCAGTAAAATTTGTTGTGAAAAAAAAAAAAATCGAAATTGCATACCTTACCCCCTAAGGGATTCTCAGTTAAAAGAAGATGAAATCCATTGTAGTGGTGGTTCAAGGGACTTCAAGAGAACGATTGAATATTTTCACACTTTCGCACAATCACTTTATTGTCCAATTGAATGAATTTTCTATATTTTGAATTTCTTGTGGGATGAGTAGTCCAATTGAATATTTAAAGCTCTCTCCTATTTAATCAACAATTTTAAAAACCACGAATTAGAAAGGAAAGATGTTTTCCTTTAATTTTTACTCTCCAAATTTTTTGAAATTGTATTTGTTAAACAACATAATTACAGTAGTCAGCCAAAGCGTGAATTCTATCATTCATGATATTAAGGTTTTGAGCAATGATTTTCAAAGTTGTATGTTTTTGTTTGCTCGCCGATCTTCTAATTCGGTTGCGCATACTTTGGCTAGTAAAGGTTTAGGTGAGTTGGATTGTAGTCTTTGGACTGAATCCCCTCCTGTTTGGCTTCTTGATCCCTTGTCTAGGGATGGAGATTCCTCATGATGTATTTGGTTTGCGATTTATAATACCATCTGTTATCGTCTTGGCAAAAAAAAAAAAAACATAATTACATAATAGTGACTATAAAATGACAATAAATTTCTTTCCAATGGACATTCATTGAATTTTATTTTCTTGAAATAAGTTACACATCCTCATTTCTCAAAATATTAGTATTCCAAGTTTCATTCAACAGAAAAATATGAATGAAATTTACAATGTTTTTTTTAATGATAATTTATTTTTTGATTATAATTAAAGTGTTTCCCCACTAATGTAAATTTGTGGGTTCGTGTGGGTCTGCCACTGGTTTTGTCAACTCTTATGAAGTCAGCTTTTCCCCGACTTTAATTGGAACCTCAAAGATTTTTCAAGGTGTGTGTAAGTTGACCTGAACATTTCAAGTTCTTTTCAACTCTTATGGGTCCACCTTTCCCTGCCATATGCGGGTGTTTTGGCTTAAAAATTCAAAAGTTTTTTTTTTTTTTTTTTTTTGTCTTTACTCAAATTTATTTCTCCATTGTTAATTTGGCATTATTATTTTTGAATTATTCGTTCATCTCAACGAGATAAATCTAAAACATAAAAAAAAAGAAGCTCAAAACCTTTATAAAGTTCATTAAACACAATTAGACATAAACAATCCAAAACAGACAAATTTTTTGAATTATTTTTTGTCGTTATTAAACTTTTAAGTTTTTTGTTATAATTTTATACTTATAGAATCCTCTCGTCGAAAAGAATCAATTATTCAACAAAAATTAACGAAAAACTAACAAAGGCAAATAAAAGTTGAATAAGATAGAAAAATATTCCTTTTGAATTATCAAAGCCAAAACACCCCTAAATTGGACTCCTATTTTCGATAAGATCAGGCTCGTTCCTCTAAGAAGAGAGAGACTTCAAATATGACCATCATGAAGTATTCTTTTTATTATGGCTTTGGGAGCTCTTATTGCTTTACATCAAACAAATTCCATGGCATGTGATTTCAAAATATTTACTTTACAATGACATGAATTATGGTAAAACGTACATATGAGATACAAAGACAATATGATGCACAACAACATGAATAAGACGTAACTGGTCTGAACATCTGCTCATAAAGAATCATGATTAAAACGTACATATGAGATAGATACATCAAAGAATGTAACGTAATTTATTCGACATAGAACGGATAAATATGAATGATGGTACGTAAATCAAATACAAAATTCCAAGGCAGGGAATTTGAGCATATGCAGTAGAGATCGATATGAGCTCAAGGGCATTTAGGGCCTCCCTTGGAGTTGAGTTTGTTTGCGTAACAAGGGCATTCCAACTTGTTTCCGGAAGTCCCAGAAGGAACACACCCGTCGCAATCCTCACAACAAATCTTGCAATATTCCATGCACCGTTTGTGCTCCCCTGCCTTTGAGCACCTCTCATTGCATTTGATTGCACAGACAAATTCCAACGAATCAACTGAAACGAAAGCAAATACAGTAGTTAATAAATTGAGTTGAAGAGAAATAATAGTAGACTTATTTTTAAGCGGCTTTTAGAAAATTTTAAGCTAAGGAAAACACAAATTAACTAAAAGTTGGATACAATTAATGTCTCAAATGTGTGTGTGTGTGTTTTTTTTAAAACACTTCAACCTTTTATATATGCAAAAACTCGCTATGCTTAATTTTCAAAACAAAACAAGATCGAACTGGCTTAGAATTATGCTTACGCAAAATGATGAAATCAAGGGAAAGAATTCAAGTTATATGGTGAGGGCCGTGAGGGGAAGAAAAGTTCTTACTTGGAGCAGGAGCTGGAGTTGGATAGGCTGTGGTGATTTCAAGGAAGGAAGAGCTCAAAAGAAGGGAAACGAGTAGCAAAGTAGCAAAAACTACCTTCATCTTAATGTTTCTGATCGAATTTGAAACTCAGCCGAGCTAATATTATTTGGGCACAAGAAATTCCAAAAGGAAGTCGAATTATATATGTAGAAGGGCCGGGCTGATCCAGAGTCGAAGTGAAGAGTTTATGAGAGTCAAAAAGGGTATTTATAACAGTAGCTAGCTAGTAATTAAGAGATCGAGATGATGAAGAAGGTGCATATATATATTGTTAATTGTTTCTCCATGCAAGTAATACCCAAATGAGGAAGGTGGTTTTGGTGGAGACATTGGAATGCTAAAGACTAAGTGCATGCATGGGTGTACATTACAGGCTTTACAGCACTATCCAGCCTGTACAGTTCTTTAAATTATTATTTTTTTTTTTTTGTGGTGGTTCGATTATCAGTTCGATCGGCTCTTAGTATTGGAGGAAGAGGTTTTTGGTTTGTGAGAAGGTGGCTTGCTTCTTCCTAACCAGTAGATGGGTTTTAATAATGGATCTTCTCAATCTCAAGAAACTAGCCACTGCATGCTTACGTAATAGATATTGCACATATAATGATATTATTACAGCTCATGGTTGTATTAATTAGGATAATTTTGTACTCCTATCTTTGAGTGATCATAATTAGGCATAATGCCAATGAAAAATTATTGGGTTGTCTTGGTGCATAAACGCCAATAGAAATTGGAAGTAGTGATGGCGGAATCAAGATTTGGGTAGGGCTATTCGATCGGAGTCCATTACTATTTGTTAGAATACAAAGAGAAAAATTAAACGTAAAATAAGATCTGTCTATGTTAGATTAAAGTATAACCATAGTGCGGAAGCGGGTAATTCGGGTTACCTTGCAAACTTTAATCGAACCGAACCTTGGTGTGGATGGATTACGAACTCTTGATCACATACCAAATCAGGCGACAAATTCCTGCGATGGAGTGATACTACGAGGATCGAGTATCACCCTCTATTCCACGGTGCAAAAGCTCGGATCGGATTGCTCTTTAATGGGAGAGAGAGAACTATCGAAAAGCGAGAGAGAACTATCGAAAAGCGAGAGTTTCCCAAAACTCTATTCTTTTGTATGTCTCTCGTGTATTCTTTATGAACATCCTGCAGGAAATAAATAGAGAGAGAGTATCCTAGATGCTTTAGAAGTCTTCTAATCCTAAGGGATTAGAATTACTTCAATTTCACCTATCTTATCTCCAAGTTGAGATAGGACTCTCTAATATCTGGGTCACCTGGTCATGCCTACATGGACGACCCGATTTGGTCCCGGACCGGCCCCAAAATCCAATAGTCTAAGGCTTTGTTTATTTATTTATTAAAAAGGTGTAAAAGCTTAGTTGATCAACTATCTTATGATCTTTAAACGAAAATCCTAGCGATACTATTTTTATGAACCAAATGGTTGTTTTTTTCCCAAAGAAAAAGTTGCGTTATGAAAATACAACAGAGCGAAAGGTTTAACTCCGAAGAGGCTCGGGAAAGGAAGGCCTGCTCAAGTGAAAACCTCCTATAATATTTTACGCACAACAAATCAGATCCAATCCTAAAAAAAGAAAAAAACTCAAACTGCGGATCGATAAGAACCCTCAAATGACACTATTTATTAACAATTTAAACTTTGGGAACTACATACTTTAACTCAAGATTATAAATGAAACTAATTGGCGGGACTTCCTTTGATTTTGCAACGGAGAATATTGTTTTGCACCCAGTATTTACTACTCATATTTTTTACTCCTCAATATTGGTCCTAATTTGCCATATATAGATAGCTATTGCCCTAGGTCTACTCTTCGACCCCACCGCTCTAAAATCCTAGCTCCGCCTCTACCAGTCACTACTACAATAATAGTGCTGTTAGATGTAATTATCAAAATTATTGAAATCCTTTTTTAACAGCTTAAACTTCTATGATTAACGCATTCTTAAAAGTCGCGACTTTCATTCGGTATTATTAAGAGTTTGATATTTCAAGTTGGTCACATGGTACATAAAACTAAGATTAATCATGGGAAACAACTCTGACTGTTGTTGTTTAATTAGTCAAAGGAAGATGCAATAAGGCTGTTTAATTAGAGGGAGTAGCTAGAAAAATGTGAATATATTTTAACGACAGATAAACAACGTGACCCAATTGATACAGGTTGTGTTTAGCAGTGGGAATAGGCGAAGACACTTGGAAATTGGATTACAAAAAAATGTGTGCAGCACCAGCCAGTCTGTATGTTTGCTTTTACTTTGTTCCAGATTTTTTTTTAATGCAGGGTGTCTCGAGTCTTGCATGCACCTTGATTTATTTCTTTCAAACCCTCCCATAGTTATTAATTTCACATGCTTATACTTGTGATGTGGTGGCTCCGAGAGTTGCTAGCCAGAAAAATCAAATCTAAAAATTTAGGAGAGAGCTAGCAAACTCCTAAGTCCGAGATTCAGACTGCCTGGCCAACCCATCCATCCCTCAGAAAGTATTTGCTACTTACAAAAAATGTGTGATAAAAAACTAAAGTTCTTTCGTGTATAATTTTTAAATGTCTTTGTGACATTTTTTAATCTAGTGTAACGAGATTATAAGGCTATATTTATAGTCACAGATTGCTTCCTAATTAAATCCAGAATCTTTGCCAAATTATGTTTTCTTTGCATGTAGAGTCCAAAATCAATAAGAAAACTCCAATATCAACTTTAGAAAGTGATCTGGAGTACAATATAACCAAAATCGGTCAAAACACGCGTTGTCTGCCCGGGCCGGATTTCAAAGGGCTAAGAGCCAAAAAAACAGCCCAGGCGGCTGTGAATCCCGCCCACAGATCGAGAACACATCAAGCCGAAAATCCCATGGTAGCACACCACTTAAATGATGAGAATTTGAAGCCTGGCCATCGATCTGGCTTACAAAATCCTTCAACAAAAGTATCAGTCTGCACAACATTTAAATTTGTTTTTTTTGAAATTCCTACACAACATAATTTCCTGTTTTGCTACTAAAAAGATAGTAGTCATATAATAGTCATTAAAATAGGTAGGGGTTGCAATTAAAACAAATTAGTGGTTTCTATTAATTTTATGGGTAGGACATTAGGACCCGGGCCGGGGTGGCCCGTGCTGCTGGCCCCTTCTTAAATGCTTCACCCTTGCTAGCTGGTCATGCGGTGGAGGTACTTATTTCTTCCGTATCAAAATGAGTGGCCTTTTTGGGACTCTGTGTCATTTTCAAATGCTTAAATCTTTCGATTTATGAAGTTTTATGTGATTTTGAAAACTTTGTTTAATAGAACTAATTATAATCTATGAAACAAAATCCATATTGCATATTTTTTGACATTCATATTGAAAGATATAAGTAATTGAAAATGACACACTTTCTCACACTACAAGAAAAAATAGCTTTCCCGGCGTTTATTAAACGCTGGTAAAAGTGAAATAAACGCCGGCAAAAGTCTTCCCGGCGTTTTCAATAAACGCCGCGACTGCCAGGCTCGGGAATACTATACGGCGTTTAGTAAACCCCGGGAAAGAACCCGGCGTTTGTAAAAATTTTCCGGTGGCCGGAGCTAGTGACTTTTACCGGGGTTTCGGGGTTTGTACAAACCCCGGGAAAAGTACCCGGCGTTTTTTCCGACGTTTAAGAAACGCCGGTAAAAGTTTTCGGGTTACCGGATCTAGCACCTTTTACCGGGGTTTGTTAAAACGCTGGGAAAAGTTTGGAGTTTTTACCAGGGTTTTTTTAAACGCCGGGAACTTTCCGCCAATTAATTAGTGTCTGAAATAGCATACACAAACGCCGGTAATATATTACCGGATTAATTTAGAAAATTTTGCCCTATTGCACTATTTTTCGCATCCAATTAACTAGTTTACAGCATACAACTTCTCAAACACATCTAACATATAAGCTCTCAAAGTATTAAATGTCTCATAACATAACTAATGTCAAAATACATCCCGCCATAACCCATTATTGCCTTTCAATATCTCTACTACATTCAACCAAATATTTTTCAAAATACAAAAAATCCACCATAATAGATGAACATAACATTAGGTCTTGGTACCACCATAGTAGACAAACATCACATTACGTCAAGTAGCCACTTGATTCTACACCATCTTGAACTTCGATAAACCTAAAATCAAACAACAAAATAAGAGAATCGATAAACCTAAAATCAAACAACAAAATAAGAGAATCAGAACACTAGCTTGGTATTGAAACATTATATTAAGACTAAAATAAACTCAAAAGCATCCAAATCAATACATCTTTCACTAGAACATATCATTTGTATGATTGCTATGATGGTCGCCCCCTCCCACCCTTTTGCTGATAAAAAAAATTACAAGTCATATTATCTAGAAAACAACGACAGAGCCAAAAGCCACCTGTCGTTAATGGCAATATATCAATCTCAATCTTAGCCATTGACTAAGTGGTAGGCCAATGTATATGATTGTTATGGCCATCTGATGAATCAACAAATTATGAGTGCTAGTTCTTGCCAATTCTGGACTCATGGATGATCTGCGGCCGATATAACAGACGATAATGGGTTCTAGTGCGTAACTTCAAAATTAAGAGGACATAAAGTCATGCTTTTTCATATATGAAATCAATCATAAGCACGCAACGACACATTGAGTTCTAAGAGCCACAAAAATCAAGTAACAGAAGCATTATCAATTATCTATGGAAGTCGGTCACTACAACACATTCCTAACACAGAAAGTAAAATCACTTGCAATTACATAGGTCATGTAATAGGTAATATAACTAAGAAACCACACACACTCACACACAAAAAAAACACAAGGAACTATCATATTTCTGTTTGGCTATTGTCAAGTAATCGCTATGTCTATACCCAAATATACCGTACGTAATATGCTGCAAAATACATGAAAAGTCAAAACTACAGTGGCAAACTAGTTAGCTACAGCACTGCAAGGGAGGATACGCATGCAATGGATGCATTCAACCTAATAATGCAATATTCAACTACAAGTAATGTAACATTCAAACTTATAACTAATATTGTAACATTCAAACGCATGTTGGGATCCTTAAGTTTTGTCTGTTAAGATTCTGGCCTTAATGGGTATAATGGTGGGTTCTTTCAGAAGGCCTGGCCTGTAGTTGGTCATGAAATTACTGTATCTGTTAAAACATTCTTTAAGTCTGGCCAACTCCTAAAGAGAGCAAATTCCACACTAGTAGCTCTTGTTCCCAAAATTCCCAACCCTTCTAAAGTCGGGGACTTCAGACCCATTTCTTGTTGTAACACCATATACACATAGCTAGGATATTGGCTAAAAGAATCCAGGAAAAGGGTAAATAACAGTACACCCCTCTAGTGAAATGTCTTTCTGCAAAGTAGAGTCGTAGTCTTGTGCGATGTGTTCAATACTTCAATGTCAGTGCTCAGCAGACATACATAAGCAACAAATAACAACAATCAGATTCACAAAAACTATGTGCCAATACTGCTTATTAAATAACTTTTTCTTATGTATTGAAGCTGGCCGGAAAGGTTTGATGCTTGCCCATCGCGTAAACTAGTGGCTATAAGGTACAATACCAATAAACAACAACTGGAAAAAGGCAAGAAAGCTGTTACTACTTTAGTTTTAATTTCAGATCAACTGGTAGTAATGTAACACATGACATACATATCATGCCGTCATCAGGAAATCTAGAGGCACTGAGCCAAAAAGCGAAAAGAGAATTTTAGTATCTGAAAGGAAAACTAATCCACCCTACACAAATGGCACCCTTTATGCAAAAATTCTTGCTCAGGCTATTCATAATAGTAGTATAACAGTCCAAGCACAAATATGATGGGGAGATAGAGTGCAAGAAAGTGGACGCCACAACTCACAGTGAAAGCAGCAAAAACAGACACAAAGATGCCCCAAAGAAACTCAATTTGAACCATTTTGCGATGTTCTTCTCTTCTTGTTTGTGACTCTTACAGTCTAACATATACAACACAAACACATTGTCAGAAACAAAGCTTCAACTCATGATTCCAATTATCAACTAAAAGACTATAATCTCAGCCTAAAAGAAAGACGACTACAATAGATTATTGAGCTTATAAGAAGGTGGTGCAACCCACCTTGCGAGCATCTTGACTTGCCTTAGCTTGCTTCCACATGGCAAGTTTAGCAGCAGCCATAGATCCCGGCTGGGATATCCTAATTAGAGCACAAAGACTATATTAATGTATGGGGTAAAAAAGAGAAAATGAGAGACGAAGAAATTGTGTGACTTACCTCGCACTGATGATGAGAATCACCCTGTTGATTAAGTAAGGTAAGTCATGATGATTGTCAAAAAGTTGGAAGGCAAATTGGAAAATAATAATAAGAAGAAAAACAGAGTTAGATGATCATGAGAAACCATATTCTAAAGCTTCGCAGTTTGGGATCAAAAGACATCATCAAACAAAATCAGTAGTAATATGTTCAGAGGAGTTTGCAAATAAATACTCGAGGACATTGTAATTGTGGAAATTCGTAGAGCATTGCACATATGAAAAAAAAGAGACAAGTTCCTCTTACATGGCCTCAAGCATTGAACACTGTAATTGTGGAAATGACTCAAGCGCAATAATTTTGAAGTTTATTCTTTTGCATCTAGTTTGTGAAGCTTAAAAAAAAAAATCTTTGCATCTAAAGAAACTGAGCAACAACGTACTGAAATACAAATCTTGATCCTTGTACGTATGTAAGACTTGCTCAATCTGTTTAATTCGAATTGGTCAAGCCACAGCCCCAAAAAAGAAAAGGTGAATGTTAGATTAATATTTTACTTCTGTATTGGTGTAAGTGCTTTCATTTAATGGGTATGCCATTGGGGAATAGAATAGACTAGGATTATGGGAGTAACTACTAACTAGTAAGTCTGACCCACGCAAATGCAATTCCAGGAATTCGTTAACGTAATCTTCAGGGCCTAAATGAGTGGAGTTTACATAACAAAATTGCTAAAGAAAGATCAACTTCAATAGAATTCGTCACTTAAAATACAATGAGTTCATCCATACTAAAAGAATTATCAAACAGTTGTTGTGCATATCTACAAAGGTTTAACAAAGATCAAGAAATATCTGTTAGTTCTAGAGATGAAGATTTACCTACAAGTAAAAAATTGGATTTATCACCATGGGCATGTCTCAACTCCTCCTCATGCTACATAAAAGCAAATAACAAACTTTTTAGATACCTTAAAGAATATCCACAAACAACCATTTTTAGCATACCTTAAACAAACAACCATTAGAAGACATCTATATATTCCATATAGAAGTAGTAATATTTTCTTTGGAAAGCACCACATATTATACATCTAGAAGAACAACAAATTAAAAGCAGCAAGCACGAATTGGTAGCAGAATAATGGTATTTGGAGAAAGACCATAGACAGAACATATTAAGCAGCGTGGGAGGGAAAAAATAGTCCCAAACTAGACGTAATACACTTTTGACACTCATAAATTGTAGTATATAACTATATTTTAGATCTTAGAAGATCTTAGAAGTAAATCGAAGCTAGTAAGCAAAAGAAAACGAACTTTACCTGGTAAAGATCAGCTTGCTCACCCTACCACTACACTGAATTCTGTTCGTGTGGACTTCAGTCAGAAAAGAGAATGAATGAATGAAGAGAAGGAGTCACGGATCGAGAGAGAGAGAGAGAGAGAGAGAGAGAGAGAGAGAGAGAGAGAGAGAGAGAGAGAGAGAGAGAGAGAGAGGAACGTACCAAGAGGAGGGAGCCGCAGATGAGAGGAGGTGAACGGAATATACGAGGGAACCCTAGAACGTACCAAGAGGAGGGAGCCTCTTGTCGCCGACTTCGACGCTGGCGCACGTCCTGTAGTCACGGAGAAAGAGTGAGAGGAAATCGATCGGAATAGATGGAGAGATAGGGGGGTACAGGATGGAGCAGCGAGGGAGGCGTGAGAAATCGTTCGCCAGCTCCGAAGCCGGCGCCCATCCTGCAGTCATAGAGAAAAAGTGAGAGGAAATAGATCGGGAGAGAGAGAGAGCATACGTGATAGAGTAGCGAGAGAGGCATGACAAATCGTCAAGGAGAGAGAGAAGCGTGTGAAATCGTGGAGGAGGGAGCAGCTAGGGCTTTTGCCGAAATTTTAGGAGGGGGGAATTGGGAAATTTTGAGCGGGGATTGAGAAATTGGGGGAGGGAATTTTGGGGGTATGAAACGACAGTCGTTTCATGTGTAAGGATTTTAAACCCCACTTCCCCGTTGCTTTCTCCGGTTGGCAGCGTATATTTTTTAATCATTCCCAGGGTTTTTTCCAAATGCTGGGAATTGAGTGCTGGGAAAAGTGATATTTCTTGTAGTGTCAAAAGGTCCCTCATTTTGGAATGAAGGGAGTATGTGATAATAAAGGAGGGTCAATGAAAGGTGGATATAGTATAAAGGAAGTGGAATCAATTAAGAAGAGAAGATTAGATAAGAAATAGGTTCTTTGGAACTTAAAATGGGTGGATAAAGAAATTGGCCGGATGAGAAATAACTTAGTTGCCTTAATTTATACAGTATGATTTTTGTTAAAATGGATTTGAAGGTGTGTAGACACCCCAATCCGGACTACGGACGTTCTTTAAATGTCCCGATGATGAAATAAAGGAAATAATACATTCGAGAGCTTGGATGAAGGACTCCTTTAGACCAAAAGCCCAAGACAAACCCAAAAGCCCAGATTTGGACCCTTAGTACTGCACAACACACCTCTACACCGCACGGCATAATAAATTTCATTATGCCGCATGAGATCATGAGGTCAACTGCACGGCATTTTGGATAAAGTTCTGACTGGCTCAACTAATTGTTGGCCACGCCCACTTGAGCCATAGCTACAAGTTGGCTTAGCTGAAAAGACACTTCTGGCTCGCCCAGAAAATACGAATTTTAAAATCCTTGACTTTTGCCTATAAATACAATACTCCACTCAAGAGAAAGGGGCCTTGAATTCTCTTTCTCTCTCATCATGCTTTCATACCCATCCCTTACTTCTAAGCTTTGAGAAAGTTACTCTAAAAAAATATTCTCAAGGCTTTTTCTTTCTCAAAACTCCTCCATTTTTTTTATCATCATTAAAGTGAGTACTTTTTACATACTTTGAGGTCCCAACTACTCAATATACCCATCTATTGCTCACATCCACAACCTTCCTTTCTCAACCTGGCTCATCCGCACTCATCCGTAGCCGTGCACTCTCCTCCAAGCTTAAGATCAAAAGTATAAACTAGTTTCCTTGGGATAAGCCCTGTCCTTATCCCTGAGGGAACCTTTCTGCAGTCAGGACCAACCCCATTTGGGTTGGATACCGACTTAAAACCATTTTCAAAAAGCAAAAACAAGCCTCTGTGTAGAGCATGCTACACCGCACGGCGCTTCGATGCATCACACGGTATAGTGTGCTCAGATGCACGGCATTCCATATAGCTACTATTTTCTTGCTCAAACTGTCCGGATCATAGCCATCTTCGATCTGTCAAGCCTGTTTTGTTGATGAAATATCAGGTGTCGATGCTTTTAAAATAAGATCATATTTACAAGCCATGTTCGGTTTTATAAACAAAGTTTCTTAAATCATTTTGAATGATCAAAAGTATAAAAAGTGATTTACACTCATGGCTTGAAGGAGTGGTACTTTTCAGGATGATTTATTGATAAAATTACCATCTGATGATAGTTGAAAACCCCGTGCGTGTTATTTGATGTGCCGGGCGGTGTTCTGAAACTTTATAATGGTCTGAAAACAAAGCAGATACCCCGCACGGCACACTGTAAAACCGTGTGCGGTAATACAATATGCCGTGCAGAAGGAAACTGAGATCCAGACAGCTTCTGTCAGAAAGTTCTTTCATTTCGCATCATCTTTATCATCCTTGTACAGATAGCACCACGTGCACGTTAACGTGATATATTTCCTATGTCCCTTTCCCCTTTACTTGTTTATTAAAAAGTTTGATTTTTCAAAATATATTTTATATTCCCCTTTTGAAAGAGTTTAGTAGAGACCGATTTTACCGGGCGAGTGGGGTGCTTTTCTTTAACGAAACCTTTCCCATTAGTAACGTGGCTCCCGAACCCAAAATCTTGACGTTTTCGTTGGACCAAAATGCCTTTTCCAAACGGACTCTCGGTTTCTCGCGCGGATCATCCATCTCAAAAATCCAGATGGTGACTCTTTTTGGGCGCGTGCTGGTCGGGGAGCCCACAAGGTGTTACGAGGGCACATTAGTAATTAATTTCTTACAACCAGATAAGCTTATGACGGGTTATGGGGTGGGATAAGCAATTCAGTTCTCGACGGGCAAGCCAGACTTTGAATAAGAACCCTTCATTCTTTGCTTAATTATCCACGTATGGTAAGACGTTTATAATTATATTTACGACTCATGATATTAGGTTAACTTATGCAAACCTCGGAATTGACCTTGCAACGGCCCCAAGCGAAATGGTTCAAACTTAATAATTCTGATAGAGCAAACCCCAAGGGATTTGTCAAGTGGGCATGCATGATGAAAATAATAAGTATTTTTCATTAACATCAAGACACGGAACTAATCGAGTTCCATACAAATTAGCTCGAAGCAAGTCGGATCCTCTGTCCCCAAGTTCCTGTCTCTCTCTCTGTCCCACTGTTCTCTGCCTGCCACGTAGCCCCTTCTTCCCCCACGTTAACTCTGTTACGTAACTAACGTTAAACTCTGTTATTGAACAAACGGGTGCCATGATCATCCCAAAATAGACCGAAAATTAGGGATAAACATTCCTAAATTCTAAACCTCTCATCCGTTATTCTAGGGCATGAAATCTGGGAAGATTTTGGAGGGAAGAAGAAGTAGATGATGAAGCAACAATCCGCTCCCAAACAAGTTGTCAAGCAATTACTCGATGTCTTCTCCCTCTGGTTGTTCCTTTCCATTCATGATTGCGCCGCCGTCGAGGTACGATCAACTAAACTCTTACGGTTCCGTACAAAACTTTCATTATAGTACAGTAACATGGATGTATATAGATGCATATATATATTATATATATGGGCATATATGTGTACGTATGTATAAAACAATTGGTTTTGTTTGAAAATTGCAAAGGGATTTCGTCAATATCTGTTCTCTTTGCACTTGCTTTCATATGCTTAATTAAATTTTCAAATTCTGGTATTGTTAAATCTAACAAAGTGACCATGGTCGTTCCCTTTTCCTTAGTATAGTTGTGATCATTTCCTATGCTTATTTTGTAATATGAAGGTTATGGACCCTGAAGCTTGTTGTTTAAGAGGTGAGTTTCAATCTCGCCGTAAATTGGACTTCGAAGATGACGGTGACTTACTTGAGATTAATGTTGTCTCTGGAGATGAAGGTGAGCCGAATGAGTTTCAAAATTCAACACCTAAAATGAATCACATCGAATCGATTCACTCCAGAATCGCAAAAGAATCAATCCCACAACTTGACATGGAATTTGGGACTGAAGAAACAGCCTATCAATTTTATAATGCTTATGCATATAAGGCTGGTTTTAGTATCCGTAGAGTAAAGAACACAAAGATAAGAGTGGTCAGATCACTTCAAGGACTTTTTGTTGCTCTTGTGAAGGTAAGCGGGGAAAGGATAAACGTGATGTCAATGTCAAAATTCATCGTCCAGACACGAGGTTTGGGTGTTTGGCCAAAATGAAAATCAGATATTGTCGAGTGTCTCAAAAGTATATCGTCTTTGAGTTTGGTGCTGTGCATACCCATACGCTGTGCACTCCTAGCAAGTCCCACTTATTTAAGTCGCATAGGAAATTTGCTCCAGCCCAAGACCTTGAAGGAGATATGGCTAACGATTCAGGTATAGCACCAAAAACAATAATGGACTTTATGGCTAAGCAAGTTGGTGGGCGAGAAAGTCTAGGATTTATCCCTCAGGATTACAAAAATTATTTGCGCTCCAAACGAAGCGTACAAATGAAGATGGGTGATACTGGTGGTGTATTAGAATACTTGCAAAAAATGCAATTAAAAGACCCTAATTTTTTTTTTATGCCATTCAAGTAGCTTACCAACTATAAGCATGATTTGCTCTAATTTTTCCATCATTTTCAAAGGTTAATAGATGATCGCCGATATGAGGAGTTAAAAGCGGATTTTAGAGCAACTCAAAGTACCCCATGTTTATCCTTTCCAGTGCTAATTTTGCAACATGCAGCAAATGTATTCAACCTAGAAGTGTTTAAATTGTTAAATGCTAAGTTGTGCAAGGCTTGGGATTGCAACATGGATCAATATAGTGAGGATGGAACAATGACTACATATAAGATCACACCTCACGGCAAGTCTCGTCACTACATCGTTACATATGACTCAATAGAAGGTATAGTGTCATGTAGTTGCAAGAAATTTGAATTCGGAGGAATACTTTGTGCACATGCTCTTAAAGTTTTAGGTTCAAAAAATGTTGTGACGATACCAGATCGATATATTTTGAAGAGGTGGACCATGAATGCGAAATCTGGGAATAAAACAACCACTTCTGCAAGTTCGATCCAAGATGACCCAAAGGCAATGATGGGAATACGATACAAGGAGTTGTGTCGCTTGCATGCACATTTGGCAACAAGAGCTGCTGAAAGTGAAAAGGCATATGAAATTGCTTTGGATGGGCTTCACAAGATATTGGAAGAAGTGGAAACAATTCTAGGAGGGGTTGAAATTCATCAAACTTCTCTCGAAACCTCACATGTCCAAAATGATGTGGTTGAGGATGATGCAATCATACATGATGAAGGCGCTGGCAACAAAGTTAAAGGATTAAAAGTTAAAGAGAGAGCTAATAGCAAGTCTAGCATAGGGCCAAGGAGTGCTTTGGAGAAGGCTACTAGGAACAAAAGAAAGCCGCAAGCAAAGCCATCCTTAAATGGAGCTAACTCTATCAATGAACCCGTGTGGGACAAACTATGTTTGTTTCCCCGCAATACTTCACATAGGTATCGCTATTGCTTTGAAAAATTAGACTTTTCAACCCTCCAAATTCATACTGATTGTAAATTCTACCTTGTTTTATCAGCAACACACTACTCAGATACACAACCTAAGGTTGGATGTCCCACTTGAACGGAATACATTAAATCCACTGTCACATTTGTCGTTGGTAATAGCGTTCCTATAGATTTTCTATTATCATTCTAATGTTATCTTTGGGCTTTGTGGTTTGACTTGTATTTGATAATTCATTGCAGTTAACACAACAATCTCAACTTGGGAACAAAAGAAAGCCGCAAGCAAAGCCATCCTCAGATGGAGCTAACTCTATCAATGGACCCGTGGGACAAATAATGTTCGTTTCCCCGCAATACTTCACACAGGTATCGCTATTGCTCCAAAAAAATTAGTATTTTTCAACCCTCTTGATTCATATTGATTATAAATTCTACCTTATTAATGGTTACTCGTGTTATGCAGGGTCAATCAACACATGGATATGAGGCAACTCGTGTTATGCAGGGTCAATCAACACATGAATATGAGGTAACCTACTTCCACAGCTTTCAAGACAACAGTCAACAAAAGTAGTCACAGATTCATTTTTTTATGGCAATCTTTAACTTCTCAATTGTGTGGGGAAGATTATAGAACTTTCTGTTCGGTTGGATTTTGTTTATTGTATCAAATTATAAGTGGTTTTAGTGTTTTGTGGCCATTGGTCATGACATAATATTTTTAGTCTTTATATGCAATAGAGATGTTGGTTTGGTATGAATATCTCAAAAGTTCAGCTCATTCAATCTCCAAAGTCCACCCCTATTATATTATACTCCTTGTTTGTAATCACACCAATGCACTGATGTTTAGGTAAAAACCAATATGCAAATGAGAACCATATAACTCAATGGAGAGTTCTTTTTTTCGGAACAGTTCTTTTCTTAATGAATGAGACCAAAGAATCAAGGGAATGGCCTTGATCAAATACATGCAAACAACTGAAAAGGAGAAGAACTTGCACAGGAATCCACCAAGCAAAGAACATAGCACCAGGTTTGCTGTTGTCCTGGAAATATTTCTCCAAGAGCAAGTAAAGGCTCTCCCTTCTTCCCAAATCCACCTTACCAAAGAACTACACTTACATCAATCCGTTTCTTAAAATGTTGTATTTTTGTCACAAGGAAAGGTGGAATCTAACAGAATATTTCAACAGAGACAAATCATCGAACACTTCCAAGGCGATTACTAATTTGCTAAAATTCACAACCCTACAACCCCAAGCAATCCAACCATGAACATGAATTCAACAGACAGCTGTCAGTACTTTTCCTCTTCAATTTCAATTCCTGAACAGTGATCACGAATATTATCCCCCGCCAATGAACACCACAAACCTCGTTCCCTTTGGTGGGTCTCCAACGAACCTTCAACTTTGTTTTTTTGGTAAGTACAAACCTTCAACTTTCGTTTAATGGCGTCGCAATAGGAATTGGGAACAGAGAGGAACAAGGAGTGCAAGAACCAATCTAATAGCTTGAGAGCCGATATAGCTAGAGAGCTCATAGCGGTCTGAACATGGCCTTCATCTTCTGTTTCTCATTTCCTTGGAATAATCCTCACGAAATGTGGTACCCAAGAAAATTGTGAGAGACAGCACTTTGTAATGATTTTCATTCTTTTTTTGGAATAATTTTCTTTCTTGATTACAGAAAGACGTAGTCTTGGGATTTTATTTCCTTTTCTGCAATTCGGAAATACAATCATAATAACTCTAATAACATCTTAAGTAACAGAGTTAACGTGGGGGAAGAAGGGGCTACATGACAGACAGAGAAGGATGGGACAGAGAGAGACAGGGACTTGAGGACAGAGGATCCAACTTGAGCTCGAAGAGCCGGTTATGAAAAAAATTGATGGAGGAAAGCAGTGGTGGAGGTATGCACGTAGGCCCGTAGGGTCTTGTAGGGCCCCAGCTCCACTGCATTTCAAAAGATTAAAATTACAACTACATGTAATATAATGTTGTTATTAAATTATATAAGGGAAATAATAGATTGCTACTCCCTTTTTGTTTTGTAGTGTGTGAATTTACAAAATGATCCATGCATTTTGTAAAAGTTTATTGTATTGAGGGGTAAATTAGTAAATTCATCTAACTAAAAGACAAAAAGGGAGTGCCATTGGTAAAAATTGGAGTGACAATATGATTTCCCATTATATAACTAGTATAGAAATTTCTAAAAATTTAAATACACCCCCCTCGTATTTTGTTTGTTCATTATTTCTTTTGTGTCTATTGCATATATCTTTCAATCTATAATATTTTTTTATGATTTCGACAACTTTGTATTATAGAACAAATTAAAATCTATCAAATAAAATTCATATTGTATATTTTTGGAGATTTAAATTTGAGAATATAAGCGATTGAAAACTTACACGAATATCAAAAAAGGACAAACAAAATGAAACAGAATTATTTTTGTAGGAAGAAATGTGGGGAATGAACAATTCAAAACTCAGGCATAATTTATTTTTTTTTTACCTTTTTTTTGTCGGCAAAGAAATTATGCTTTCATAATTTATGTTTACGTATTTGGAAAATCTTTCGCGCCTTTCCTATGGGTGAAATCTTTAATTTGGTCTTTTTTCTGTTATCTAATTTGTATGAACCTTGTTTCGGGCCATCTTTTGGGAGCCCTAGGCAATAGCTAGTGCCGGGCTTGTGGTTCGCATTGCAAAACTATTACAGGAGGTCGTACTCCAGTATTAAAATCGATGGATCAATCCCATGTTCGTTTTTGAGATTTTGGGTAATGAGTGAAGAGAAATAGATAGATAGATATATAGAGAAATGAGAGTAATAATTGAAAGAAAATTTATCGGGAATCTAAAATCCCAAAACGACCGTGGTATCGACAAGCATGCATGAAATCCGTCCATCCAAATTCAACCAAAAAAAAAAAAAAAAAGGGAAAAAAAGACTCCGTTAATTAATCACGATCAAATTACACGTACTAGTACATCAACTCATATAATATGAGTCATATTGAACAGACATTCAATTCATATCACACTTATTCCACACTATTTTACTCAACGTACAACCAAACATAAACCTATCCCTCTTCTTTATTTTCCTGCTTCTCCCAGCTAGTTGAGATAAGAAGGGACTATCACGACCACGAAGCATTACAAATACAGACCAGTACTACGTACTACGGACACAGATAAATTTGGAAGCAAATTCAAAAACAAATGTGTGTCTGAAACCGTCCGGCGCACATGGGTCCCACCCGATGTACATACGTAGTACCCACACGTATCGAACAGTTTCGGACACGATTTGTCAGAACATTTGTTTCCAAGGCGTTTGTCGTTTCAAGCGCACTTGTGCTTGCCCTCGTCCTTCTCGCCTGAAGTCCCGTGATGCGGCTTGCAGCAATTATGCTTGCACTCCTCAATGCAGCTGTGGTGGTGCTTCTCCTTTTTGTCCATTTTTTCGTCCTTGGGGCACTTCTTCTTGTCGCACTTAACGTGACATTCTGACTCTACAAATTATAAGTTCACATAAATATTAAGCACAATTTTAAGAACTGATGGTGTTTAAGAAAAAAAAAAGATCAATACATAAATTAGACATGGCTCTCGGTAAATGACAAATCATATGGGCCAGTGGGAGTAACAATAATCAGAAGACCTTAAACAAACTAGGATTAAAATTTTCGGGCAAATATGGCTGTTGAAGGGTCTTACTTGTCATGGCGACGGTGGATTCGAACAAGGAAGAGCTCAAGAGCAGGGTAACAAGCAGCAGAGTAACAAATATAAGCTTCATCTTTTTTGTGTATGTGAGTACTGTGATTAAGATCGAGGCTAGGCTAGCTAGGTAATGAGCAGATGAATATAGTGTGTGAGATATGGTTGATATTTATAGAGAGAGAGAGAGAGAGAGGGAGAGAGAGTACACCCCAGTAGTGTCATGAATCGGACATGCATGTGTATAAAGTTAGGGTAGAGACTGGGGAAGGAGACTTGTAATCTGATTAAATTTGTTTTTGTGGATATAGACATATATGGCAGTTGGAAAGCTGCATGTTACATATAGGTGTGGTAATTAATAATTATTTGCTGATAAGGCTTACATAGTGAACTATGGTCGTCTTGTTATTTGTAAAATACTAACAACTTGCCTTGGAAGAGGTAGTTAGATTAGGACTTAAAAAAATAGGTGTTGTTATTTATAAGAAGGGAATACAAAAATAAATTCTAAATTTTCATTTGATTTCCTTGGACCGCTCAATTATTCGTCAGTCAGATATTGAATTGGATTGTTCCGAGATGCTCCATAGGAGTCCATCGTTATTTCTTTCCTCCACTGAAAAAGTTTCATTTTGAGTCACAAGATAAATCTCTCGATTCTTCTTTTTTTATATGAGGTTTTCTTTCTTACATATTTTTTAACATTATATTTGTGTATTGTTCACTATATCCATTGGGCAATAACTAGCAAATTAGTATAGTGTTAAATGGGGATAAGTGTACATGTTAGTTTGAGTTCTTCGTTCTTAGGGAAATTTCATTACAGGCCGGTATGCGTTCAAATTCACAAATTTAGGCGATCAAAAATTGGAATAAAAAGTGGGAAAATATTAGGGAGGACCTCTGCCGGCCTTTCTGTGTGCACGTGCGCACACATGCACCCTTTACCGGTACACCCTTCACTGGGTGAATGCTCGATAAGGTACCTTTGCATGCAATAGGTGTAACTGCTAAACTACCTACTCAATAAGATAGTTTCGTAGCCCATTTTCTTTGTTTTTTGAAAAACTTACTCCGAGATAGTCTCATTTCGTAGTCCTTTTTATTATTTTTTTATTTTTTGGGCTTCGGCCTATGTAGATGGGCTTGTCCCCTATGAGTGTCATACGATTGGTTTCTTGTCAATTATAGATTATTGGGTCTCGAATTGTGCAAAAGTGGTTTTTTTTTTTTTTTTTTTGGAACTGCAAAAGGGTGAGAGGGGGCAATCAGAGTAGCAGCTCCTCTTGGGCGTGACCATGGAGGTTCTCTACCCGCTGTGGAATGTCCAGTTCAGCCATAACTACTGCCCGTAAGAACAAGCCGTCATCATAGCACCACCTAGGTACATAGTTGGCAAAGGCCTTGTCCGTGAAGTCCAGCAACGAGATAAAGTCTTGCAGGACTCAAACCAAAGTCCATGTACGGAAGGGAGGGCATTAGGTCACTCACCTTTGCCAACTAGGCTACCACCTTCGGTGGTATGCATAAGTTTTCTTTGAATATGAATGTTGTTAATTTCCTTATTCCTATTAATAAAAAAATTCGCCTTTAAAAAAAAAGTTATGTGGGCCGGCAGGATGCTACTAGCACGTGGCTGTTTTTTTTTTGCATTGCAAGCAATACATTGTCGCAACTTGGACCTAGCTGATCACGGGGTGGGGTACTTCATTTCAAAGGAAATTATTCAATACTTTTGGAGTATATGAAAAGTATACTTCCTTCCCTCATATAGCATGTGGGGTCCAAAAGGGAGGATATATGTGGGATTCACATGTTATGTGAGAAGAGGGAGTATAGTGTTCATATACTCCCGTCGTTTTTTTTCAACAATGCTATAGCCACACAAAAACACTTACACACACACTGGACCATACTGGGTGTGTGGGGCCCACCCCATTTGTTCGTGTATTTTTGTGTGGTTATAAAATTATATTGGTTCTTTTTTTCCCCTTCTCTGAACACTAAGTCTAGGACCACCAACCAGTGTCCATATATCGCATGGGCTACCGCACGCTATGTGGGGCCCACTTCGTGCCCCACAAAAAAAATTTTAAAAAAAATTCCATAAATTTTAAAATAATATATTATTGATGAGATATTGTAAAAAATCAGCTACAAATGGATATCGATACATATGTTTTATGAATTCGTAGGGGCAAAGCTCAATTTCACAATTTTAAAGTTTTGGTTGATCGGAATGTGTGGTCCCTTGGGTGCCTGTTGCTTTGTCGTTGGCGGGCTCTATTGATTGACATGAAGTGTATGCTATTGCAGTGTGTGCTGTATTTTGATAGAAGTAATTAGGTATCCATTTTAATGTAATTTGATTGGGTTGCACAGGATTTTTTTAAATTTTTTTTTACCAATCAGTAGAAGAGATCATTACATCATGGATAAAGTATAAATCACAGGATACTACATCCATTGTGTGAGAGTCTACGAGATAACTAAGCTCAACAACTGAACCAACATGATAAATTAATAATTTCATCAAAAGGACCGCAATCACTATAAATCCAACTCAACTACAAGCCCCATTAAGGGGAGAAATAACTCCAACAAATACAAAGAAAAGAAGACCCACACGCAGGTGAGAAGACTTGAACTTCTGACCTCCTACTGGGATACAAAAGTCCTGGTAACTGAGCTAGCCCCAATTGGTTAATTGCGCAGAATTTTCTTATCTTTGTAATTATGGGTGCATTCCATTGTAATTACCGTTGGGCTATTGAAATATATTATAAATATGATTTCCTTGTGTTAAAATAAATAAACCTTAAAAGGTCAAGAATGACTCTAAATTATAGCTCCTGGCCAGCATACCAATCTATTCATTTTTTAAATTAAGCGTGTATATTGTAGCCTTTCTTCAAATTAAAATAGAATGAAAATGATTTTGGATATTCAACCTCTTCAACATGTCAACCTCAAATTGCTTCCTAACAACATCTCAAGCACAGTACTAGAAGACTTACTTGGCACTTCCCCATCCAATTTCCTGCAATTTATCACCAAATCACACTAGCTAGGGATGGAGTAATTTAATACTGTTCCTATCTCCTCTGTCTATGGTAATATACTACTAGTTAAATATGTTGGGTATAAAGACCGGAATGGTTGCTTGTGGCTTGTAGCTTGTAGCTAAGCCAGTTTCCATTCGGTGAAGCATACACCTAAATAGCAAATATTATCGCACTGGATATCCATGCTAATGCTAGCTAGGCTTCATTACTACCCTTTATTTAATTAACTAAAGGGTCATTTCAAAAAAAAAATAAAATTAACTAAAGGGTTTTTCAACGCCTCGATTTCACAACTTTGACTACTTACAAGGAGACGTGGGTCTAATTTGATCATACTGGGACAGAGTGCTCATGCAGTGGAGTTATTAACTTGTAACATTACTTGTTCCATACCGGCAAAAGGCAAAAGTCCCTCCATCCCTATTTAATTGTTCATTATGATTTGTGTGTATTTTCAACGATTTATATCTCTTGATGTGTATTGATTTTTATGTTTTTAAAATTATTGTTTTATAGAAAAAATTGAGATCTATCAAATAAGATCAATATTGCATATTTTTAAAAATATACGTTGAGAGATATAAACCGTTGAAAATATACGCAAAACTATAATGAACAATTAAATAGAAACGGAGGGGTAAGTCAGATCTGTAAATATTAATTTTATATATTAACCCATCACGGCTGCTTCAGGCATACAGGGGCAAAGTTAAAAAAAGTGTGCATGGGGCCTCACATAAACATGCCTTGTGAGTATGTGTGTGAATGTAGTTGTAGACTCGTTGAGAAAGTTTGGGGAGAAGTGTGGCATGTGCATGCCACTCCCGGTTCAACCAAAAAAAATAAAATTAAAGAGTTGAATTTATACGAATGACAACTTGATTTTCTAAACATACAATAAAAAATAATAATTTAAATTAAATAGTTCGAATCATTAAAATTATAGCTCAGCGTACATGTACTCTCATTTAAAGACCGCAAAACAGTTCCATGACATAAATCCTTTAATTCCTTCTGTTCAATGACTCGCATTTTTGTTCATATTTCTGTTCTCTGCTACAATTTCCCAAACAGGAGCTTCTAGTACCAATAAACTATGGGAAAAATTTCCCCAGATATTACGGAAATATGGTCTTGCTGGCATTAATTAAAGAATTTCGTCAGGGTAGATATACTGACAAGCACAAGAAGCACCAAAACAACTACGTATATGTACGGGCATGTTAATTGACTAGTATAATTGTGGATATACTTTTTAAAAGATAACTTTAGATTATGCTGCAATTAAATATAGAAATTTAATTTTAGTAAAAGTACATAAACTTGTTACTATTTAATCAGAACAAAAACAAATTTATAAACTTGTTTACTATAGTTGCAAGATTATGATTTTAATCCGAACTAAAAGTTGACAATGTTTTCTGAAAAATTATGAAGATTAGATTCTAGAATACAAGAAATCTGAACCGAAAAGCATCTCAAACCCAACTTCTCAATATATAGTAGTGTTGTTACCTCATGCATCGCGCGATTAAGGCATGTCCGTGGGAATTATGGGAATTTGAGTGACTCTAGGGAACCTAGAGATTTAACAAAAAAATGATCCAGCCAAGGATGTAACCATGGGAGTCTAGTAGGGGCGGTTGCCACGACAAGAATTTTAGAAAATGCAATTATTATATATGTAAAGAAAAAAAATTATCCCCAAATTATATAGACTCACCACAGCTAGATTTTTTTCCCTTTTTGTGCTATTTACTAGTCCTAAATGCTCTATTATTTTTTTTCAAGAAAGGAGACCGAAAAATAGTATTCCAAAACTAAATTCAATGGGCCAAACTAAATAATATAAATGATGAGGTCTAATTAAGAAAAGAACTCCACACTTCAATCTAAAATAATTTAACATAAAATAACTTAACTTAAAAAATTAAACAGTCGGCATTGTGCACGACTCAGCAGTAGTGGATTTTTCGTTTAGTGGACTTCTAAATTTCCAATGCTGGCACTGTTCAGTAATGGAATTTCGAAAAATTAAAAAATCATTTATCGTTGGGTGTTTTGTGTTGATTTCTTAAACTCCATTAGAAAAAAGGTTAGTATTCTTCAATTTTTCAATATTCAATTAAAGTTAGAGAATTATTAATCCGTTATTGAGTTTGTATTGAGCAATGGATAGTATTTGCACTATATGAAAAAAAGTATAGCAGTTTATTGATTTGTGTAAACTGACGTGGTAGGTAATCATGGTCAAAAAAAATAATTGACTCGTCTTTAAGAAAAGAAGTGTTGAACACAAATTGCATCTAATAAATCTTTTTATTTTTTTTAATATATATTTCGCTACTGTTAGGATAAAATCCTAGCTCTTTCCTTACAGCTAGCAAACCGTGCACCAATATTATATAATTTAAATTCACCGAATTAGAGTTTATAGCCCAAAAGTATATTTCTAGGTTATGCACTAATTGGGGATGATGCTGGGCAGTGGTGTACATAGCACCGTACTGCGCACCTCCGAGCCGTGGGATCGTGCATCCGATGGCTCAAATCTCATCTCGGCAATGAACGGGTCTCAATCGTTGGTTGCTAAGATGAGATCCGAGCCGTCGGATGCACAATCCCACGGCTCGGAGGTTATTGCACAACACTAACCCGAAATTTGTTATGCGCATGCAGCATTAGGACTTAATTAGGAGCACGTGTGAGCAGCGGCGGACACAGGATTTGTACTCTGCACGTACGCCCGAATCTCATGTACTTTTACACTTATAGTTTTTTTTTTTTTTTTTGCTCGGCAAACGAAACTTTTATTAAAACTCGAAAGGGTACATCGAGGGAAATACAAAAATACAGCAAACATAGAGAGCCCATCTAACAGAGTGTTGAATGAACTCAAACCTCAACATGAACTACAGTTTTAGCCTATGAATACCATCAAGAAACACCTTAAACTCCTCCACCGAATAAATCTTGATTGCGAACTTAGCCTTTATCCACATTGCGATTCTTGTTTTTACCAATTCCTCCTCCCCCCCCAACCCCAACCTCAATACTCGTGTTAGCTTTGTTGAACACATAGTCATTCCGAGCTAACCATAAGGACCACAAGGTAGCATAAAAAGATACTTCCCACACACTTTTCTCTAAGTTCCGAAACCTGGAATCAAACCACCATAGGGCTAGCTCTGACAACGAAAGCGGGCATACCCACGATACACTTATAGTCTATTATATAATATAAATAGGATATTGTTGTAATGGCATAACTGTTTTTCTTTGTGCAAAAAAATGTAGTGCATAAAACCTTTGTACCATGTACAAGGTACAAGATACAATTTTGACATAAATAAAAATAGATTTGGCATTATCATTTTCCAATAAATACTGATGCTTACTAGTTCCGAGTAGAAGATAAAATTGTGTACATATACATAATCGCATTTAATTTTAAAATCACGACCGAAAGTGGTCGATAACTTAAAATTAGGGAGTTATATATATATAGAAACTTTATCAAAAAAAAAATTTATTCAAGAGATATGCAGGGGCTAATTATTCGAGTTTAATAAAATTTTCTTTTGCCGATAAAAATAAAAGAGATTTGCAAGGGCTAATTCTATAAAACTTTTACAAATTATCCTAAAAATATACTAGTATAGCTAATGGGATAATTGAAAGGTGTGCCGGGGTCCGGACCCCGCTTGCACCTCTCAGTCCACCACTGCCGGTGAGTATGTTTTGGGTTTACGTTTTCCAAGGAACTGGTTCGTAAACAAATTATACGAACTATAATAACACACACATTCAAAATTGATAGCTCCCAAAAAAACTAATGTAATGACTTCAGTCATTATTTTTTTTGCCTATGTGATGTTGAGGACGTCAGGCGAGGTTTTCGCATTTGTTATAAACCGCATAAGATGTCAGTGAAATTAACCTTTAAATTACTATTGAGCTGAACTGTTAGATTGAAAGTTGTTTGGTTTTTTTATTTAATTCCACTCTTTTTTGGAGAAATGATTTTGACATTCCACTTTTTGATAACTACACTCTATATTTGTTTTTTAGGTCGAGCAAAAAACAATATTTGTATTTTAGTGTACATGCTATATATATTCTGAACTCTAAAAGATTAATTTGTTAGAGTGCAGTTAGTAAAAAGTGAGTGTCAGAATCAATTACAATCTTTTTGGTCTAATGAAGTAAATAAACGAGATTATCAAAAGGTAAAGTGTCAAAATCAATTAACCTCTTTTTTGTTTAGTAAAGTAAATAAGAGAAAAACTTGTTTACGGAAGTGTTCATAAATAAAAAATGAATCTTAGCTATTGATTGCGCAAATGGCCGATTGAAATTGCGCCGCTCTGTGTGAATAGGTTGTTTACGGAGCGGCCCTGAAAAGGTCTATAACCACAAGTATGCTCAGCCCGTTTCAATAATTGGGCTTATATAATTGGTCGGATACAGTTGGGCCTATAGAATTGGGCTTATTATATGGTCTCCCCCTCCAAACGAAACTGGGCATAGGGGACAATACCAGAAGAATGCCAACAAGTCGGGAAAATAACGGCTAAGGACGTGTTTTGATAATTAATACCCGTTAAGAATATTTTTCGCATTAACAAATGTTCTAAGCATATCCTTGATGGGTATTAATTTTCAAAATACGTCATGGATCGTCATTTTCCCATGCAAGTCTTTGCAGAACCTTAATAGAAAAATCCTTCGAGTTCAACATTTCGAAATAGTAAAGAGTCTAAAGACCCATAATTTACACAAATAAAACCCATGGAAGAAATTTTTAAAAAAAAAAAAAAGTGAAAAGCTACAAAAATCTATTTTATTATTTTTACCGGTAATTAAGCATGTTTTTTTTGTATGGAAAAGAACTAACGGGTTGATGCACCTTGCAATAGACAAATAATTCATCAAATCACCAATTGTGTTAATTTGTTTCCAAATTAAACAAAGTTTTTTCAACGTATTAAAAGGAGCAACATTCATGCATCTTGAATCCCCCATGACTGAAAAGTTGAAAACTATATATGGAATGTGACCTTGCTAGCTAGCTAGCTAGCTAGAAATGTAAGGAGCTGACAATATTCAAGACAAATGACCGACATCAGCTCCTGGCATTCATGACAAATGAAAAATCTCGATCACTATTGACAAAGCTTGCAATAATTCTCAAAATTATCGAAGTCCAATATTGTAACAGTACTTTATTTGCCTCATTTGGTGCGTCGCTCGATCTTGTAAACATACGTACTTGCGCGCATGCTCCCTGAGTTTATGGTGGCAGTGAGGTCCAATGTGTCTCAGTTTGTTTATCCAATTTTGACATACTTGCTTTTTACAAAATTGTCTATATCTCACAATTTATAATCTTTTACATAATTTTGAAACATCATATTTTAGATCTATCAAACAAGATTTATATTGCATATAAAAAAAACATTATAAATTGAAAAACATAGACAATTTTGTAAGAGATCCCAAATATTGAAAAATGACAAATAAATTGGGACGGAGGGAGTAAGACTCATTATTTAGGAGTATTTGGGTGTATATATTTTTCCTTTTTATTGACCTTGTCTTTGTTTATCTTTGTAGGGTTGGGTTGAACTTTCTAGTTTTTCCCTCCCTTTTGCTCAATGTTACCCTCTTCGATTTTAATACAATTTTCTTTTGCAGATAAAAAAAATTGTAGTAACACTGATCGAATAAAGCGGTTTCTGGAATGACTAGACCAAAAAACTTGTCCTGATTACAAGCAAGCGTGATCATATCATGTACTACGACTATGCGTGAGGGGAAAGACTAAATTAAAATCAATAGATCATGAATTAGATATGCATGCATGATTGTGCTCTGAAATTTTCGTCGCCATTGAACATATGGAAGAATTCATTGCACAATATACATATATATATATATAAGTACCCTATAAGAAGGAAAGATAATGATGAAAAGTGTTCGATCGAGTACTTGTTGGACACCTGGCCTGGAAATTAAAGGCCAAATCAAAGCATGAATTTTGGTCATGTGCTCCGAATTTTCCTAGGCATGCATCCGTTACTTACACATAATACGAAAGATAATATGTATAATATATACGAATGCATGGATGGGTCTTGGACACCTGGCCTGGAAGCTTTTTGACCGCCTAATCTTTCTGAATTAATCTTCAGTCTTTACGATTGAACACTTAATGTAATGAAACTTCAATGCTTCTTCTGGCTTTTTGATGATGACATCTCGAATGATGATCAATTAATGGTACATACGACTGATTAATTTATGACTGGGGATTTTATTAATTTGTTCGTGTCGTCAATTAGGTGGTTTGTGGACTTTTGTTGCTAATTAAAGCTCTATATATTCAAAGTTTGAAACACCATTCCATTCATTGGAGGTCTTAATTACTTAAACTCACCCAAGTTCGACTTGAATTTATTGGTTATAGCTTTTTCGAGAGTTTGTTTGCTTGAATTTTTGCTATATTTTATTTCTATTGCTTTAGAATAAGATTTTTACTATTAATATTTTCGTTTAGGTTACAATTCAACTTTGGAATGCTAGCATTATTCACATTCTATGAATTGAAAGACGTGTGGCTATGCTCTAGAGGCATATAATAATTTTTCCTCCATCCTCATATCCCTTCCCCACATCTCTCTCTCTCTCTCTCTCTCTCTCTCTTATAAACAAAAAGTCAAATTAAAAATCTAGAAAATTAGAAAAGAGGGTTTGGAGACTTTTGAAGGCAAAACACATTTGCTTAGTATATAGTACTAGCGTTCAACCTGTTCTATGCACGGGCAAAACTAACATGTTCTAGCGTTGTGCCTGTTTGATGCATGGGACAGTTAAAAAAAGTAGGTTCGAATGAGCCCAATGCTAGAGCAGGTTAGTTTTGCTCGTGCATAGAACGGGTTGAACGCTAGTTTATGAAAGAATATAATGGTAGCACGTGAACATTAAACACAATTATTGATATTGCTGATTTCGTATGCTATGCTTGCTACAATCACATGGTCTTTTTTGTTTTTCATATGATTTGTTTGGAAAGCAATAAATAAGCTGATTTTTTAGAGGGTTGATACCAATTGGGAGCATCTAGCTACTGCCATCAAACTAAAGTTGGATACCAATTGCAAGTCCATAATGAGCATAGAGAAATTCACCAACAATCAAATGGCAATAAACAACAACAAAAATGTACAACTCAAAGAAGACAAACATGGTTTGAATTTTTCCTTCACCGATTAAATAACAATAAAGTCAAACTACTATGTCATGCTACACAATAGTTCTAGACATTTTTCATCCTACCCTCCGGCTCTAAGACAACCCGATTCTATTCATCGAATGGTGGTTCCTCTGGATCTTCATCATCCGAATCTGAAGATATGTCAATGTAGACCGGGGGTGGTGCCGATGGTCTGGAGTAATGAGATCTCACGCTCTCGGGAGAAGCTTGGCGGTAGAAAACATATGGCTGAGCCAAAATCTCTGCTCTCAATTTATTGTATTTCACATCATCCTTCAGAATCCGATATGTTTCCTGATACTTTCGGATATGATTGTTTATGCAGTGACACACCAGTTGCTTCTATTTCCCTTCCTCGACAACCGCGGAGTCCTCAATCACCTTCTTCATGTCGTGCTTGATGCTTTTTTCAGCTTGTTATTTGAGTCTCCCTTGGTGTTCACGTTCATCCCAGTGTTTGATCTGACGTCCTTGCTGAGTATAGCGGCCGTACGTATCGAAACTCGTACCATATGATCCTGACGAAGAAGAGCTTGACATCCTACATTTTAAATTTTAATGTTTAAATGGTATAATCTTCATACTAAAAAAAAATGACAATAATAATTTGGTGCATGAGAGGGCTGCATATTTACAATACGATTAAATACATATACTCATGAAACCTAGTGCTATCCAATCTACCTAAGGCCGAGGGTTTGAACCTAAAGCTCTGATACCAAAGCTCAACAAATAGGGAGCTAAACAAACACACAAAAAACTTTAGTGACAATCAAAAAACTGTTGAGAAACTGGTGTGTTCTACGGCCAATTGTCCTGCAATCCTTAATTGCCAATTATCAATAGCAGAACACACCATGAACTAAAGTTTGAAACTGCTCATTGCGTACGATTTGGTTCTTCAAACTAGTGTTTTAGTAAAATACTCACATTTTGAAAATGCACAATGGACCATGAACACTTGATTATTCCTATTCTATATTCCTACAAACATAAATTATTTCTATTCTATATTCCTACTTTCAAGAAAGTAGACATCACAATACAATCACATTTTGAAAAACTATATCACATTTTGTACGTATTTCCCCATATCAGATATTGTACTTTATGTATCAATTATTCAATTCTAAGGGGGTTGAAAACCCATATGACATTTCGTATTTTCGGTATCGATTCTAAGAGGGTTAAAAAAATTCCATAACAAATTTTGTTTTTTTCCTGTATCATTTCTTGTTTGAAATAGGGGGAGTGATGCCAACTAAAATCAAGAGGACAAATTAACACCCAACAAAAGACACGTATATAAAGCTTTTGATAAGTAAAAATCATACCTTGGGGTTAGCAGAAATGAGCTGTGCGATATCCGAAATGCTTTCAATTGTCAAAACCTTAAACTTGTCAAATGAATTCGCATATAAAAGATGAGTGAAGCATTCTGTTGAACACGAAAAGTCAGTCAATTGTGACTGTATGACCTACAATTTTTCAACTAACCAAACCTTTTAAAAAAAAAAAATCAGTTTAAGAAGCAATTTAACTTCATGCGATAGCTATGATCGAAAGGGTACTACATACTTTGGTTAGTGCATCTTCTGCTACTATGGTAGAAGGGATTGCTGCTCTTCAAGCCTTGAGATGGGCGCATTCCAAGAATTGCCATCGTGTGGATATTTTAACATGATCAAAAAGTAGCAGCAAGAGCAATAAAATCCATAAAACACATTCTGCAAAACACAGCTAGCATGAGAGACGGTAGATTTGCCAAATGAATTTTCAAATGTCGTCAAAGACAACTAGAGTACAAGGACCTTAAGAATAGAAAACAACATGCACGAGAGACGTACTATGCATGAGAGACACGTGTAGTACGTGAGATCCGGAGGTCCCAAAGTCAGCGTCTGTTTCGCTGAGAGCCATTGACCATTACCTCAAAGCTGTGGGGAAATGGTAAAAAAGATCGATCTATATATGTGTTGCAATTTGAGCGGTCTGATATCCAATTTTAATAATATTGTTCAATTTTCTTTAGTGGCACCATTCTTTAAGCCACGCTGAAGCAATTGTCAACTTAGTCATATATTTTATATTCGAGTGACCAACGCGGCTCTGAAGTTTTAGTTCAGTGGTGACAAAAACATAAATAAGTTTTTTATATAAAATGAAAAGAGTTATTATGATTGAAAATGAATTGTGCTTAATTTATTTTGTTTTGTTTTTTTTGTTTGAACAGTGATAGGCGCGTGATATCGTAGATATAAGCGCCTAAGTAGAGCATATTAGCGCGTTAGAGACGCGGTTTATTCCATTTTCCACTTGATGCCGTGTTTTGTCTTGTTTTTTTGTGTCTTTGTTAGTTTCGCAGGAAATAAGGCGGTTCTTGCGCCAAGTTTGGATTGCGAGGCCTTGAGGCCGTGTCAAACGTCGCCAGGGGAAGTTATGACGAAGGCGTGAGGCGTCGGGTGCATGACGTTGGACGTCGGACGTCGGACGTCGGGTGCCAAAATTGCATGCAAAGCATGGAAATCTCACTAACGTAGGCGGTAGGGCTACAGCTCAAAAGTGTAGCCCTACAGAGTACATTAGCTGGGGAACAGGGAAACCCGTAGCCCTACAGCTATTCCTTGTAGTCCTACCGGGGGTCTTAAGGAGAAAAAGTGGCAATTTGTTAGCCGGGGAACAGAGAATTAAATCTGTAGCCCTACAGCTATTCCTTGTAGGGCTACCGAAGGCTTTAACGGGAAAAATTGTTTTCGTGCCTTGTTTTAATTTCTGACTTTGGGGATTAGTATAAATACCTCCTCAGACTTTGTTTTTAGGGTTTGAACTTTACATAGCAGCTTTTTTTTTACGTTGTTTCTTCCAGAGCTCTTTTCTTTTGAAGTTTTTGAAGTTTTGTTCAAGTATTCAAGTATTCGGTAACTCTTTTCAACTTTTGTTCTTAATTAAAGTTATTCGTTTGTGATTGCTTAGTCTAAATCCTTTGTTTATTTTCTCCATCTAAAGAAAAAAGCATGATTAATTCTAGGGTTTTATTCCTTTTATTTTTAATAATGAGTGAGTAGTTTTTCTGAGGTTTGGTCGCTGGGTAAAGGCACGCCGCGATCCAATTAGGATTCGTCTCGCAATTTTCCACACATTAATTTAATTAAATAATTTAGTTGGTGAAAACTACGTCCGTTGGACGAACCCGAGGCATTGCCAGGGCTCATGTGAGCAGGAACGGGGGACCAAAACCTGTTTGCTGCTGTGCACGGGACCGACAAGCTTAGGATTCGCATCTTTCGGAGTTTCCAATTCTCCCTAAATTTAACCATTTTCAAAACTTTGAAAATTGAGCGGATTCTGATTGGATAGTGAGCGCCGGATTCCCTAAGATCGTGCCTCTCTTTTAAATTATTTGAGCAAGTTGTCTGTTAGTATTAATTAATTAATCAACTGAAAGACAAGGGGCGGCTACCTAAGAGCTAATTTTAATACTAGAACCCGAGGTTCCACAGCACACACTTCACCGTCCTTCGTGGATTCGACTTCGGTCTTACCGGGTATTGTGCTATATCGGTCTCAGCCCTACGTTTGGGGCAACCCATTATTTTAGGACTAGGAAACCGTCAAGCAAACAGCAAAGAAAATTTATTAATCTTTAGAAATAGATCACAAAAATTAAAATGATCCAATGCACGAGGCACCAAGTAGAGCAAAAATTTTATTTTGTTTTGTTAAATTATTTACATACTTACAAATTTAAGTGAAATATTTTTATAATTTGACTATTCATGAACAATTCAATGCTGACAATATGAAAAAGTATGAAAAAAACATCAAATTATGCGAAAAAATTAAAATTAAAATTTTAGTACATTTTTTCGAGTCCAGGAGATTCACTTGAACCCTATGGACTCCATGTGGCGCCACCCCTGAGAGTGACAATGACTGAGGTTTTGAAAGAATCATAACTTGCTGGTCAAAAATGTACTGTAAAAATCTTATTAAATTGGAAATGAAAAACAACGGCGGACCACAAAATGTATCGATAAAGTCTTCATGAACTATTCAGAAATGGGTTAGTCTTCAAGACTTATAAAATATTGTTAAAGCATTTCTCGCAACCTTGTTTTCACTCTTTTACAAAAGTAGTATTTCTCTGAATTTTTGAATAATTCAAATTGAAAACTGATGCCATAGTCATAATTAAATGAAGTTTTAGGCACCTGTCCTTGCAAATAAATAAACATGAGGGGCCTAATTACAATTTTGAAAAGATAAAAACGGCAATAGTTGATGGCCGAATTCTTTGCTGTGAAGAAGTTGGCTTGAAAATTCAGCGAAAGAAAAACCTATCGTTAGAAAAAAGAGTACATCATTCTTGTGTTTCTTGCAAAAGGGGTAAATATTAATGCACATACATTTGATTAAAATGTTGCCATGTACGAAAAATTCAGTGGGAAGAAACACAACCTCACCAAAAACCTGAGGCGCAACTTAAAAGGTCAAGGGCAAAAGGGATTTTAAAGGGACACTTCGCTTTTATTAACTTCAACAAAAACCTCCTTTTTGTTGAATTTGGGCCTCTGCAGAATTTCAAATTCTTTTGCTCGGTCATTTTTTTTGCAGAACTAATTTTCGTTGCAGTTGTTGTTGACTGCACCTCATTTTAAGCTTTAATAGTGCAATTTTGTTCATCCGTCTAACAAAATTGGTGAACGTTACCCACTTTTTTATTAATTGGAACTTATCAATAGATGGCCCCACACTATACTTAACCATAGTTACACTAGGAAAAGAAAATAAAAAAAAACCACAAAAGGAATGTATAAACTAGCAAAATAAAACTTCTGAGATTCAAATATACGTATCACATAAGGCCCGGTTCCGCTAACACAAAGTTTGACACAAAAATTTTAATGTGTCTGAATAACCCACACCAACACCAATCAACAATCACTAAATTTTTTTTAAAGAGAACACATGCATGGTTAAAACAATGGATTATGATTAAAGGGTGTTTGTCGGTCATTCCTTCTGTAACTATATATATATATAACACAACTAAAAAAAATGAACACTAATTTTGATGTATCTTTTATTTCTTGGTAAACAAAAGAGGAGTTGGTTCAGGGTTCGTAGTTTGAACCCTAACAAATGAAGTGTTTACTACCAACTCTACAACCTGAGGCCAACTTTCGAATTTTTTTGTGTCTGAAACATTATGATGTACTAGCATATGCAGTTTGCATTACACACACTTCGGTGTCTTGGATTTCTGTCCTCTATTTGAGGGAGAGCCTGATGGGCAAACCATTCTGGGGAAGAGCAAAGGGGCCATACTGAATTCCACTGTGTGGGCCCACCATAGACCACCTGCACATAAAAACACACCACGTACGTACTTACCCATATCAGCATCTCAATTAAGCAAGATATATATACAAGTGCATGACAATGTCCATTTTTAGAAACTGGAGGACAAAGAAAACGTCAATAGTCTGCATGTAAAGGGCAAGTGATCAAACCCACCTGTACTTTGTGGTCATATGATGCAGAAGTACCAAAATCTCCAGCTTGGCCAATTCATTCCCTGGACATGAGTGGGTCCCATTGCCAAATGGCAGGAATGTATTGGGTTTAGGTGATACCTGGTAAATCACATAAAATATTAGACTTTTAGGAAAGGTAACTCCCATTCAACAGCACAATCTCCGTTTTCCTACTGCTGCTATATATATGGATCGATGCTAAACATAATAACAAATAACAAGAAAGAACAAATTAAATGATTCGTATTTTACCTCAAATCGTGAGGGATCAAATTTCTCAGGCGCTGGGAAATTATCTGGATTATGATGGATATTTCTGAATAGGGGCAAAACTTTCCAACCTTTTGGGATCAGATATCCTAAAACCAATTTGGTAACTAAATTAATTGGAAAGATTTCATAAAACAACCACAAACTTAAAGTAAAGTTAACTTCTAATTTCTCATTATTAGGAAAAAAACTGACCTTCAAATTCAACATCTTCAACAGCTTCTCTAAAGGTAAATGACAAAACTGAAGCAATTCTTAGTGTCTCTTGAATTACTCTTGATGTTAGTGGCATGTTCTTGGTATCGGCCCAAGTCAAGACCTTCTCTTCCCCACATTTTCCTCTTCTTATGGCCTCTTGTTCTTCCTATAAGGTCAAATTGACAAATAAAGATTAATTAATTGATACGAAGATAGTTCACTAAAATGTTTGCCTCGTTTTAAATATGACCTTCACACCAACTTTGACTCTGAACCACAAATTGAGGTTTCATTAATGTGAAGAATTAGTTTTTTTTTTTTTAGTGGCGAAAAAGGAATTATATTAATAATTAGAGAGGTACAATAGTTGTGAAGAATTAGATTCTTACCGTGACTAATTGTAGGACACTGGGGTTCTCAGCCAGGTACTTCACGATCCATGTCAGCACGGTAGCAGTGGTGTCACGGGCCGCGAAAATGACACCGATGATATTATCGACTATTTGTTCGTCAGTGAGGCCTTCTTTGTCTCGCATGACAGATCCGAGCAAATCGGCGTGGTTGTCCTTCATGTCCCTCCTAATTGAGAGGATTTTTGCCAAAATCTGAGCTAGGTCCTTCCTCGCTTTCATGGATTTACGGAAGAGAGTTCCTGGAAGATTAATTGGCATTGAATTGTATCCTTTTTCAAGAATGTAGTAGCAGCTCTTGAGCTCTTCTTTGTAGAGAACTCCATCCTTTCCCCATATGGATAGTAATGCAACATTGAATGCGTACTGCAGTAATCAAATTCACCGCAAAGTAACTAAAACCACGTAGCACTTCGTAGGAAAATTGAAGATCGATGTTTCTTTTTTCTCTATTTTGAACGGAAGGGAGGAAAAGTGGAGGGACTCACCGTCTTCATTTCTTGGAAAGTATTGACCAGCTGGCCCTCCCATGATTCAAGAGATCCAACCGCTATCGATTCGATGTCGGAGATGATGTTCTTGATCGATTCGGGCATGAATACTCTGAGAACCATTCTCCTCAATTTAGCATGGTAATCTCCTTGTTGAAAGAAAATGGCTTGTTTTCCCAACATTCTCTCTTTGCTCGCGGGAAATGTCGGCTTGAAGAGGTGAGCTCTGGTGACAAGAACGTGTTTCACGGCCTCCGGGCTCGATATCATCACGCAAGGACAACCCAGTATGTGGGTCTTGAGTATTGAACCGTACCTGTTAATTGTCAAAACACCAGAAACATACCAAATTTCCTTTTATCAACACATGGGAACGATTAGCTAAATTAGAAAGAGGGGGAAAATGTAACATGTACTAACTTTCTGACTTTTGAGGCAAAGAATACGTTAGGGTTTTGAGAGTAGAGTTGGAAGGTTTCGCCGATGTACGGCCAGCCCATGGATCCCGGCGGGAGAGGGAGTTTACGGCAGCCACCGGAGGTGAGGAATTTTAGGAGACAGTGGAGAGAAAGGATCAAGCAAAATACGGTTGCAAACTCCATATTATTCTGGTCAGTTACGAGTGGTGGCCAGGAGTAGTACTAGTGGGGAGATTTCGCACTTGGGAGATTTTGTTAATTTGAGTTTGGATGAAGAGAAAAACTGAGGAAAGGGAGGGTATTTATAGGTGGGAGCCATCGATTACGTGCATACAAAGCCACCTAAGTGTCCATCGATGCATCATGCATGACATGAGCATTGGTTAATTAAGTCCTCATTCGATAGTATACGAATGTCCTATTTTACCCCTTCATTATTTAATTTTTTTACCATATATATATATATATATCTGTACATCGATATCGGTTTTTTGTCGGGCGAAACCCAGTAATGTTAGTTGTATTTATGTTATGTATCAATCTATTTCCATGTTAGTAGGGGTTGATTGGAATGTGTATGTGTGTTGGTGTTTTACGAATTTTATCACACTTCCTTAAGCTGAAACTTATGGTATGATTAGGATAATAGATTGAGCAGACTTAGGAGTGTTTCTATTGATTAACAAGTTATGGATCACAATTTTTAAATTTTTGCTTTGTTCAAAAAAATCATGTTTATTGGTTTTACGTATAACTTTTATGTAATATTAGTTTGTCTTAACAAGAGTAATCGAAAAAATAAAATTTTATGACTTTTATACAATTATTTTGAAAAATATCCACAGAAAAGCTCAAAAAGTCAGCATTTTAGATTTTTTCTTGGATATTTCAAAAAATACTTGTGTAAAAGTCATAATTTTTAATTTTTTTGATTCCTCTTGAATTTTTAACTTTTTTGATTTCTCTCGTTGAGACAAATCAATAATATATAAAAGTTTAGCGCAAAACTAATAAACACAGATCTTTTTTGAATAAGGACAAAATCAAAAAAATTATGGTTCACAACTTATAAGTCAGTGAAAACACCCCCTTTTTTCAAGTTTAAAGGGTTTTCGAATTTTGAGAAGCTCTATTTAATGTGAACATTTCTACTATCGTTAATTTCTACCATCGTTAACTATTCTCATCTCAACCAACCATGGCTAATTGAGTTGATTAGAACTCTTGCATCTTACTGAAAGGTTAAGAGTTTGAATCTTTCCACCTGTGTGTGGGTGTTCTTCCTGTAAGGCTCAGTTTAGATGACAAGAATCTTGAGGAGTAATGAGAATATGACACCATATACTTTCATGATTCTAACATTTGGAAGGAACAAAAATAGGAATGTTACGCCACACTCTTAGGATTTCCATGTTTGAGAGAGACAGGAATAGGATTGTGATTTCTGATGACATGCCAGATCAGGAATCACATCACCAAATTGAGTGGGAATCTGATCCCTCCCTTATTCCATAGGAATCTTAGATTCTTAGCTCAATCAATAAAAAAAAGGGAAATATTGAGTTTGATAAATTTCCAAAAAAATTATCCTGTATAATATTATTGAATTAATCCAAACACTGGAATGAAACTGATTCAAGTATTGTATTCCTGGGAATTTCATTCCTAGTAATCATATTGCTTTTTTGTTTTTTGCTCTGCAAAGGAAATTTTTTTTTATTAAACTCGAAAGGGTACATTGAGTAAAAGGGAAGGTAGAACCAGAAAGTTCACCACAACCCCAAGGAAAAACAAAAATAAGCAAAATTACATCAAAACATAAACCCAAGGGTACACCTAAATCGTGAGCCTTCTAATACCACCAAGATTCCTTTTAAAAATCTTTCACCGTATACACCTTAACATCGAATTTGGCTTTGATCCACAAGGCTGCCCTTGTTTTGATTAAATCAACCAATTGGTGGGGATCAACAACTTTGTTGTTGAAGATAGCATCATTTCTTGCAATCCAAATAGACCATAAAGTAGCGTAAAAACAACACTCCCAAAACAAATTCTCCAGATTTCTGAACCAGAAGGAAAACCACCAAGAGGATAATCCCAGCAAATTCGAAGGAACCACCCAATCAATGTTCCACCACTTTGCCATCTTCAACCAAATTTGGCTAGAAAACGGGCATGTTATCAATAGATGCTCTGGCGTTTCCTCTTCCTGAAGGCAAAATTGGCGTGCCAAACCTTGTTCATCCATTCCCAGAATAATATTCCTGCTATTCAAGACCGACCTTGTCGCAATTCTATTTTGACACGCCATCCATACGAAAATCGCAGCCTTCGGAGGACTAAGATTTCTCCATAGAGATTGAAGTCTGGTATTAATGGGAGTAAAAGCAAAAGCCTCCCATAAATCATACACAGACTTAACTGCATGAGAACAAATTATTTGAATTGCCAATCCAGACCATAATATCCATTTTTGACGAATCTAGGGCCACATTCTATAATCTCGCACGTAATTCAATAAATTGAGCTCTTTCCCGCTAAAAAATTTCCCTCCGAAAGGTTAGATTCCAATCCCCATTTTCATCATTATTGATCATGTTACACACTAGTTGCTCTTGTTGAGTAGATGCCATGTACAATCTTGGATATTCCTCTTGCAGCGTTTGATCCCCCAACCATTTGTGCTTCCAGAACAACGTATTATCCCCTGCATAAACTTGAATTCTGAAGTTTGCCTGAATTATGCTCCCCACCTCATCTTTCGAATTTCCAATTGCACAGATATCTTTCCAAATAATAGATGCACGGCCTGAGGACGGTAATTTGGGGAGCCAATCTTGGTTTGATAATCCATATTTCATACAGACCAAGTTAGCCCACAAAGAGTCCTTTTCTCTACTGAATCGCTACCACCACTTTGCTAACAAAGCATGTAATCATATTCTTATTCCTAAGAATTTGATTCATAGTAATCACATTCCTATTCCTATTAAAAATTTTGGTCATCCAAACTGAGCCTAAAGGGGTTTTTCCTTTATTTCTTTGTGTTATCTCTATGATGACCTTATTTCTTGTATTAGTTAAGTTGTTAGGCTTGATTATCTCGTAAACTCTCACAATTAATATAGTGTCTCGAGTTGTACTTTATACTTCATAGATGATAGAAAATGATCTCTCCTATCAATTAAAAAAAAAATTCTCATCTCTATGCATTTTGCAAAAAAGTGGGTGGCACATTCAGGTGTGTAATCGTGTAACACCAATCTTTATGGAATGTTGTTTGCATACATCTAAATATGACATTATGTGTTTATGTGCATAATTTTGATGCATTATAGCTTTTGAAATCTGTTCAGGTTATCTTACATATACGAAGGGTTAATTTTTATGAACTTATTATACTCGCTTGTTATGGTGAATTTGTTTTGTGATAAACTTAACATATAAGTAAGACAATATATATTAGATTTACGATTAATTTCTAATACTGTTCATAAAAAGAATTATAGAAATTATGATAAATTTGGGATAGGCTATGGTAAATTGATTCGACTGGTTCTTTGTCATATAGAAATTACTGGTTCTTTGTCATATAGAAATTATGATAAATTCTTAGGTATTACATTTTGGGGAATCTAATTATTTTAGGAGTTGAACTTTGTGTTAAATTTTAGGAAAAAGAATATTAAAATAAAATTAGAGAAAATATTATGAGAGAAAGATTTCAAAGCTAGAGAGAGAGAGAGAGAGAGAGAGAGAGAGAGATTGTGATAAATTAGAAAATGCAAAAAAAGTGGATTACCATGAAACTGTTTGCTCAATTCATATTTTCAAAATATGTCATGAATTTCAAGCCGATTTCATGAAATTTCTAAATGCCGATGGTTTATTGTTCCAAAATATATCATGTTTTTGAAATCATGATTTCACATTTTAAATGTCATGTTCAAAATATTTTATGTTCTAAATGCAGATAGTTTATTTTTCCCAAATATGCCATGTTTGTAAAATATTTCATTTTTTTTTTTCAAATCATGGCATATTATTTGGACTGTTTATTCAAATCATGACATATTTAGGAAACAATTTGAACATTTGAAATCTTAAAATAATCCTATGATATCTCACTTAATTGCAAAGATATATATCCATCCTAATACCCTAATTTAGAAAACAATAAACGTGTATATATCTATATGGATATCATAGTAAAAGGCACTACAACAAAAATTACTTTTTCCCGCATTTATTTTTCAGCGTTTATTAAATACCCTGGTAATTGTTCATAATACACAACCGGTAGCTGGACAAAGAAGCGGCCAAGTTAGGTTTTTAACACTTTAAGTTAAAACGAATTTATTGCTAACTTCAATTGAGTAGCCGATATATTTCCAACGACAATGTAACACGTGGTCGTAGTGACGAGGTTACGCAAAACCCCCCACTTGGAGAAAGCATAAATGGGAAAGAATTATTTAAGACAGATGTACGACTCTCATACTTATCTTATTCCTCAACTTAATTCGTGCTTTATATTGATTTACTGATCTCTTTTCATCATCCTTGTTTTGCAGATTTTGCTGTTTGCATGTTTGGTATTGAATGCTAGTTTATTGGAATGTCTAGGATCTAGAATGATGGTATATCACGTGTCACGATGACATGATTTCATTGCTAAAGTACCAAATTTGTCGCCTTTAGTATAGGCGAGGAAAATTTCCGTTGCAACGTTTCGTCGCCTACACAGTGTCACAAAAAGTATAGGTGAGGAAAATATTTTTCATCGCCCAAAAAATTATCTTTGCTGTGTCTGGGATTTTCCCTCGCATTCGCCGACCTAGGGGCCAGGTTGTCGTCGAAATGAAGGAATTAATAGAAGTTCATTAATTGCGACGTAGTTTTGAAGAAGAACTTTGTGTTCTATTAAAAAAAAGGTGGGTTCGGAGAAAATCTATAGAAAATATGCTTGAAAAGTGAAAAATGAGAAAGGGTTGGAAAAGATTGTGACTGAGCTCTCAATGACTGCCCACGTATCCCCGGGACGATGGAGAATCAAGTTTGATGTAGTTCGAGGTAAAAAAGGAGTTTTGCGAGTATGACCGCTAAAATGGTTTTAGAAAATAACTCAAAATCGCCACCTGGCATAGAATTTAGGTGTGCCAGGCCACCTCTTTAATTATCCGAAAGAATAGTTCAAGTGTGTTGAAAATAATTTTACGAACCCAAAATCCCGATTTTTGAAAGACTGACTTTGTTTTGTTTGGTCAGCGAAGTTAGAAAAGAAAAGGTTCGGTAATGTTCTGGGATCGCTGCATGCATCAAGCTTTTATGGTCTCTCCCGACATATGTTTTTGTGTGGTGAATCAAATTACATCTATCCTAGTTCGTTGGTCACCTCAACTGCTACGTACAGCTTGTTTTGAAGTCGAAGAGAATTCTGAAGATTGTGCAGAGTCGGATTGGATAATTTCCTAGTTATGTTTTGATGCCTCAGGGTTTTCTTAGTTTGCTCAGGTTCTCGCCGTTTGTCTTGGGGAAATTATGGTCTGTATGTTTTGTTATGGTTGGTTGTTTTGGTTGGCTTCTCGCCAACTTCTTCCCTTTCCTTTGGTAGTGGGCAGCATATAATTGACCCCGACCTAGGTGCCAACACAGTTGAGCTGTAGGTCGTTGGCTGTGATGCCTTTTTATCCCGGTACCTTTTAATTTGTGTAACAATTCGGTTCATTGATTAATAAAATTTTCTTTGCTAATGAAAAAAAAAAATTAGTTCGGTAATTTATTGTTACAAGCGGAGAAGGTGTTAGGCATTTCACATCACCCTTATAATACTCGTTCATCTTTGAATATGCAATTGAAAAGAGTTATTTTAAAGCAAGATGAAATAGAAAGACATTGTATATATATATATATATATATATATATATATATATATATATATATATATATATATATAGACGTACATTATTCATGTACATGCTTTATTGAGATACCTAATTCAAAGGAGAAATAAAGAAAGGAAAGAAAGGAAACAAAAGATGGATCGGGCCTGGTCAATAGCAGGAGAAATCAAGTTTTCGTAGTTTGGTGCGAATTCGGAAAGGGGTGGCCCTCGGTGGGCCTGTTTAATGGCAATTCGTTTCTATGAGTATAGGAAAAGCTTATGGGGCAAAAAGGTAATGATAAGTTAGAAAAAGTCAACGCAGGCCTGGAGAAAGTCAACCAGAGTCCGGGAGGGGTAAAAAGGTATTTTGGCAATAGTAATGGCTACGCTGATTTGGAAAATTGATTCGCTAAAGAGGTTCTCCAAGATCAGGAGGGTAAAAAAGTAATTTAGTGATGCAACCGGCTTTGTTGAATTAAAACTTTTATTCAGTGATAGAAGTCAAACGGGACCAAAAAAAAAAAAGTTAACTAAGACCCGGAAGGGTAAAACGGTAATCTGGTGATAGTGATGCTTCTGCAAAACCAAGCAAAACTCATTGGCCCATCCAAAAGCTCACCGCCGTGAGGCCCCGTCTCTGTCCTCCCTTCTCACCTGCTCCCCCTCCACCACCGGCTCTCTATTTATCCTCTCGAGTTCAATCACGCAGAAAACTTTCAACCAAAAGAGAAGAAGAATCATTAAGTAGAGGCTGCGATTGCTCAGATGGAGAATGGATCAACGATCGGCGGCAAAGAAAGGTGTTATGAACACCAGGGCAATCTCGATGGGGTTTCAACAGTGGTGTTAGGGGTGAATCGGGAGTAGGATATGAGAGATAGCCATTGCTTGGACACAGAATTGAATCGTATCAGGGATTTCGCTTGCAAAAATAGAAGGATTTGAGTAATAAGATCGACGTTATTGGCAATTACTTCCGCTGCTGGTGAGGGTTTCGACGAAGCATCCATGGTATCAATGAATAGGGTGATTATGTAGAAAGGTGCAAAAATAGAAGGATTTGAGTAATAAGATCGACGTTATTGGCAATTACTTCCGCTGCTGGTCAGGGTTTCGACGAAGCATCCATGGTATCAACGAATGGGGTGATTATGTAGAAAGGTTTTCAATTTTATGGGTTGATCATTTAGAGTTCATTTGAGTTGATGTCAACATAAGCTGGTGGTGATCCTGTTAAGCTTTGAGATAATAGTCCACAAGCCGCCGTCGATGGAAAGGGTTGCTGGGCCCACCGACACGGACCGGTTCGTTGTCGCCTGACTCCTCGGCGAAGGTCTGCCACTCAGAGATCTGGTCAATCGTGTGGTCAAACACCGCCTCCATTGTGCGCTTGTAGTCCAACGGCATTGTACAGCAGCAGTAGTTCAAGTCTTGTTTGGCATCACGCAATCTTCAACCTCTCCGTTAGACTCGATCCGCTGCCACCAACATCATCAACGGCATCACGCAATCGCAATAGCTCTTGTTTGTTAGGGTTTGGCAATTGTTTGGTGCGAGGTGAGATTGGGGATATGGCTGATTGCAGGGGGTTGGGATGAGTGTGATTTTTGATTTGTTTTTGTTGTCAGATTTGGTTCTTGGTATACTTATATATATGGTGTATAATAGATGTAAAGAAGACAAAGGGCAAAAACGTCTAAATTTCATAGACTAGAGGGCATGTGACATTTTTTCAATTTCTAACAAATCACAAACGGAGGTTGCATTTTCATTAGTTAAAAGTGGTTAAGTGCCAAAAAAAGAAGTTTGTTGAGGTAAAGTGTCTCCGAGACATAGTTTGAGGGGATTAATTATAATTTACCCTTTGCTTTTTCGTTTTGTTTGGTTGTTGCTGTTCTTCTAATTTTCAGCGAGGGAGATAATAGAGCTGGGCAACGGACATGTAACACAATAATACGACACGAACCGGACAAGAAGTTAGCAGGTTAGGGTTAACCATTTCTAACATGAAATTGACACAACTCGAGAACACAAATTCTAAATGGGTCGGGTTCGGGTTTAAGACGCGAGACCCAAAACTGACACGACTAACATGATTACTTATCCATGTCTCCCATTAACACGACCCGACACGAACACAAACAATGGGGTTGGGCTGTGCCAGGAATCAAACCCAAGTCCTTGGCTCATTTTTTAGTATTTCCTACACAAACAAAGTAGCAAACCACTCTGTGACAAATTGACTTGTGCTATAGATTTGAAAAATTAGTATAAAGTATATAGCTCTATTATATAAAAACGGGGCCCTCAAGTATATAAAATTTGTATAAAGTATATAGTTCTATTAGATGGTTCTGATTTTAATAAAATAGCTTAGGCGGCCCTCAAGTGGTGATTTATAGGACTTTAATGCATTTGAAAGCACCGAATATGTTCCAATCATGTGGTTTCTGACATCCGATTATCACCTATTCAGGTGATAATGATAAAATTGATAAGACGTTAAATCGTAACGGTTTAGATCGAACATTCGAAAAAATGAATCTGCAGCTACCTTTGAAATCTATACATTGAACTCACTTAGTTCTAAACCAAGGAATTCTGCTATAGTCTAATGACTCTATTGTACCCGAGCCACATGATCACAAAACAATTATGACGATCTATACCATTCATTTTGTTATTCTTGGTGTTTTAAAAAAAGAAATCACTACCGGAACCACCACCTGCCGTGCTCACCACCCTCACAGCCGAGCTCCACCTCCCTCTCCGAGCCACCACCGAAATCTCTCTGAACCCTATTTCGCCGACGAGAGGTAGTTCGGAACTCGCCTCCCTAAGCATATAGATGAGTTAATAAGTTGATTTTGCATTTGGGAGTAAAAAGAATCGGCCGTGGATGAATTTTTTTTTTTTTGAAACCGGTGAACACCATTTTCTCGGCATTCACTGTGTATAGCTGTTTGGTTTTAGGATTCTGATACTTAAACCACAGATTTTCCCTTACTATTTAAGTTATATATTTTGGCCCTAATCAGTATTACAAAGTTATTACTTTATTTACGGATTTGATCCCGAGTTATTAAAGTATGCGAGTTCGGCCGCAACCCATGGTTTTCCCGAAAAGAAATAAGTTACTGGATTTGAAATGATTTTGGAAAAATTACATATTGGCCCCTTGAGTTTGAATGGCATGTAAAACCACCCTTGTTAATAAGAAATAATATTATAAATTCCGAGCTAATTAGTTCCGGTTCGATCGTAGTTTATCGCATGATTAGTTTTGTTGCATGATTTGTTTTTATCGCGCCATTAATTGTTGTTATCTTGTTAGCATGTTTCGTAAAAATGTTGAACTATGTGATATGTTATTGTACTAGTAGATTGGACAGATAAGTTCCCGGGTTGGTTGCGATGTGCGGATTTGAAACCCATGGGAAAGTATGTTTGATGGATGATTGGTGGTGAATTGGTTGATTTGTTTGGTTTACGAAATCCTGAGTACGGCATGGTGGTGATCGACTCTTGGAATGTGAGACGGGTTATAAGGGAGGTATTGTGCTTGTGTCACAACCCAGGACAAAGTGTGCTCGCGTGCATACCTGGTGAAGTTTTTTCCGAACTTATGGTCGCGGATGGGATACCTGTCATGCCTTTGATTTTCAACATAAATCTAAATAATTTTCATAAATAAAATATCACAATAACCCATACGATAGCCCAAAAGAGTTTAACATTTCCACATCCATATTCCTCCTTCTACGACCATTAGTTTCCAAACTATTACATCATTGGCTCGAAGGCCCGAATTAATGTAAGTACCGAGTATTCTAGAGTTAAAGGCTTACAATATTCTTAAGTCAAAAGAATTATAAAATGAAATTACAAATACATCTTCCAAAAGAGATTTACAAAGATGGCCAAGTAACTCCTCGATGTTAGCTATCAAAAGGTATTTTCCACATTCAAGCACTTCAAGCATGCAAGCTAATGTCCTGGGTTAGTACCTGAAAATGATGTAAGATTTGAGCTAAATTAGCCCAGTTGGAAACTCTACTCTAACATTATATGCAAATGAAATGCTAATATGATCTCAAGACATGAACAAGAATAAGGACCATAGGGTAATCAACAATCTTGGTTCAATAATCTCAAAACAACAACTTAACAAACATCATGCATCTCGAATTGGAACCATTCACATCTTCCATGTGTCCAATGTCTTTTCGTCGTAAGTGTCATAAGGTGAAGCCCCTGTTGGGCCAATTAAGGGAACTCAATACCCCCTGCCAAGCACCATACCCATCGGTAAGTCCTGAATGTAACCAATATGAGCTTTTGCTCCTGGCAGGCCAATTAAGGGATCCCAATATCCCTTGATAGGCACCCACCCATCGATGGGTCCTGAATGTTCTTGTTGTGTCAATAAGTGTTCAAGCGTCTCATACTATCGTAACATGTCATTTCAATTCTACCATGGTTCATGTAGTTATCAATGTCAAATTCTGCCGAACAAGGGCAAGAGATGCAAGGATACTCCACGAACTCAACGAGTACGATTAATCATGTTATAAGGTGATTTGAAGGTGCTTAAAACAAGTTAGAAGTGATTGGGGGTCAAAACAATGGAGTTTAGAACAAAGCAGCAAAAACTGTCCCTAAGCAACTAATATCGATACAAAGCAAAATGGTGTCGATACCAAGGGATCAAGAATTATTCCAAACACAAGGGTATCCCCATGCAAAATGGTATCAATACCAGCTCAGTTGAAGCAGATTTTCTACAGATTTTTCAAGGGTTCAACCACGACAACAACAATAGGCACAATTCAAGGTATGAAAACACTTCTTTTACATATATTGAGAGGTAGAATCCCTACCTCGAGACTTGAGAACGAAACCCATGAAAGGTACGAGCCCTAGCTTTTCGTAAACTTTTATTCGACCAGAATACACCACTCCGAGCTCAAACAAATGAGATTCAAGTTCGATATTCCGAATGGAACGTGCACTACAACAAATTTTGCTTTCAATAGCGTTCGAAAAATGCTGTAAAAACCTATAGACAGCGTTTTTAAGAACGCTGTATTAGGCAATGTTATTAAAAGTCCAAGACTTTCATAGCGTTTTTGGCCCGCTGTCTATAAGTTACCTATCATAGCGTTTTTAACATGCTATCTATAATTGGCCTTTTCATAGCGTTTTTTGCATGCTGTCTTTGACCTATCTTTCATAGCATTCTTTGCCTGTTGTGTTTTATTTGCCTTCAATAGCATGTTTGGAACGCTATATTAGCCAAGTTTTTTTTTTTAATGTTTTAAATACCATTATACTACCATTCCATTCAACACACCAACTATATCCAAACACTCAATGATGTCGATCAAAACAAACAAGTCATCCATTACACAATGATTCATTACATCAAATTGGGAAATAGTTTCCACCCAAAATCAAACAAAATAGTCAAAGTAATTACATAGTTTTCATAAAATACACAAATGCATCTCACTTTAAGAAAGTGTAATGATGTACAAGGCAAACATCTTGTTCAAATATCCCCTATTCTTCATCTGTAAATTTTCCATACTCGAAGCTTGCTTCTTTGCTGATTCATCACATTTTTGCTCCCAATGACAAATACAGAACTGCAAGCATAAATTAAACTGTCAAAGGAACACAATAAACATAATAACAAAAATACATAAAACCAATTTTAAAGCAATGCAACGCACAAAACACTGTTCCTTTACTTGAATTTAGCCCAGGTAGCAAAGAGAGTAGAAGCAAAACTAACCAAAGAAACTAATGCTAGCTCAAGTTAAACTTGTACTTTATACTCAATCTCCCAAAGGATCCTGGAGTCAAATTTCTGAACCAGAAAATGGAAAGGGTGGCTTACTCAACTAAACTACAAGTAAAGGTTTAGCATTTATCGTGCCCCCTTCTGTTATTGGACCAAGTCTATCACGTACACAATAGATCTGTAGAGTTGCGAAATGTGACAATTAAGAGTACCATCAATAAAGCCCTTTGGTTCAAGAAAAGAAGAACTCAGTTGAAGTGCCAATAGTGCCTACTGCCACAATGATTCTAGGAGTGTCCCCCATCATTTTGGTCCCCCCTTCCACATCAGATATGTGTAGAATCTGCATTAAGAAGATATCAATCAGTAAACCCAACTTTGTAATTGTTCTTTTTCCCTAACTAATCCACTTACTGATTTCTCTAGGTGTAAATGACATGATCCACATTGAACAGAAAAATCATGCAAGTACATTGAACAAAAAATCATTCGATTTACCAGATAAAACCAGATAAATATTCAGTCATTGTGAGATTGGATTAAGGTAACATTGGTGAAGATGTTTGCAGGTAAGGTTATAAAGAGTTCTAGATCTTCCCATAATATACTAGGATCTCTAACTTAGCTGGTATATGAATGCAATGAAGCCCCCTACAGCTCCCACAAACACATTATGCAGAAATACCATCTTAAATGAACTCACACACTAAACATAGAAGAAAGACAACACCAAGTTCATTTATTTTTGCACTTATAACCCCTTTCGTGTGTATCTGGGGAATAGTCACTTCAAAAAGTGAACTTTCCCCTCTTTTCCCACAGGGAGGTGCTGGTAGTGTGGAATTTTAGAAACGGCAGTAACAATTGCATATAAACTGCTTAAGAAAAACCTACCTTATTGACGTCTTTAATTTGCACGAGCAGGATTTCTTACCTCATGATTCTGGTAGGATGGTGAAGTGACACAGGTCCAAGTACTTAACACCTCCTGTACATATAAGTTCTCGAACATCAAGCAATAAACTAGCCACAAAAGCCTATTAACGCATCACTGTGGTGAAACATCAATGGGTTGAGGTTTAAAACGAAGAAGACGAAGATTATTCATACAAATCAAAACTCCAAACAACAATTACCTTCCATTCCATCTTAACCTATTATTATAACCGTATCGCAAAGCTTTTTTTTTGATAGGCCCATATCGCAAAGCTTCCTGAGTCACCTTGTAATAAAGGTTAGTACTTGATGCCTGATGGCCTGCCCAAAAATCTTGAGCTTGGCGTTCTTTCATAATTTGCTACTGGAGCTCCTAAAAGTACAATAGAAGAGGAATAACAAATTTCCTAACGTTCTCCACATAACAGAGTCTACTTGAAAGTAGGTAAACCCAATTTTCATTTCAACTTTGGATTCATGCAAGAAAGTACCAGTTCAGATGCGAGAATGATAAAAACTAAACTGATGAAAAATTATTCTCTCCGATTGTAAAGATTCTAATTCCCATGAAACTTTGACAAACAAGGAACATACAAAAATAGATATAAAAGAAACTCCTGACCCCTATAACTCCGAATAAACCTTAGATCAGTACCATAGAAACATGCTATAACATATGACTATATGAGAACTAAATTCCACCACAATTTGTAATCAGAGAATTAGTGTAGATAAATGAGAAGTTGAGAATAAATTAGACACCAACTAATGGTATGACTCCGAGACCGAGTTTAACAACAGTCAAGAATGCATAAGCCAAATGTCATTTAGACCAGAGACCAAAAAAAAAAAGCACATCATATGCATTAAAATTAATCATTGCAATCTCACCAGGAAACTAAAAGTACTTTGATCCAGGCAGTCATCAAAAAATTGAGCTTCTAACCTTCTGGAAGAGTACACCGCTCTTTGGTGTTAGCTCTTTGATGTTGGCACCTAATTTCCAAATTATTCAAAAGAGGAAACAGAAACTCCCACAAGACAACCATCTGTTGAGAAGAAAAGCCAGCTCCACTCTCCAATCCAAACTCATTAATAGGAGAAACTGAAAATGTAAACAACTGAAGGTGTTCACTGTTGGCTGAGATTAGCCGTGAACCTTTGTTGATTAGAGGAGAAATCAGCAACTAAAGAAAGCAGTTGAATGTCGAGATGGGTTTCGGGTGAACACACACAAACTGTAAAACAGGGGGATCAAGGGAAGCTCTCTGATTTTTTCATTCCACTTGGTTCTAGAAAAGTTGTTACATGCTTTATATAGAGATACAAATTTGGACCTTATTTGGGCCTACACAAACATATTAACCCAACAACAAACAACTTAAACATGGCCCAATTAAACATTACATATTGGTCCAAAATACAAAATTACAACAAGACATTACTTCTAATATTCACTCAATTGATCGATACTTATAGCAATTAGTTCTTTAGGAAGAAATATCATCCGCCTCTTTAACTTCAAACTGCGATATCACAGTTCCGTAGTTTACTAAAATGTTTGTTCGGGCAGCCAATTCTAGCTCCAAAACAAGACCCACATCGTCAACAACACAAATGTCGATCCTTTTATAAGTGTTCGATTTATTATAATTAGTTTCTTCCAAAGAAACGCCACTTGCCTTTTAACGTCCAAGTAAGAAATTGCAGTTTGATTGCTCAACAAAATGTCGCAATGAATAACTCTAGAAATTTCTGATTTGTAGGTTTGTAATTCCATTTACCCATAACTCCATTGACTTTACGTCCTCGTTATGAGAACTCAACACACTTAGCAACTCTCTCCAGACCCTTTACTAGCCAACACAATATCCCTATTACGATGGCAAACATGGATAAAAAGCAAAAAAAAATTAAAGATGGTTGGATTCATATCTCAAAATTCAACCAAAGTAAAGATGTAAGTAATCAACTGAAGAACATCTATTGATAATCGAAAACACAGAGGCACAAATGATTTGAACAGTCACATAAATCCTAGCTACACACACTAACTAAATTTTTTATAAGCCCAGATTGGCATGCAAATTCGGGTGTTATAAAGGGGGAGAAAACAGAGTACCCATGTGATTTTTCTAGGGAATCATATGAAGGAAATATTAACTAAGCAAAATGGCTTGAATACTAAGATGAAAAGGAACAACTGCTCCCTTGTATACATCCTTACAGAGTTGTAGTAGTATGTACTCAATCTCATATATCAGGTATTTCTCTTTAAATACACACACACACACATATACATTTACAGAGGGTTTAGAAGATCCAGAAGATAGAGCCTTTCACCGTTTCTTTTCCTTGCCTTTTTTTTTTCCACCCGAACCCATCGCACAAGCCCTAGCTGACATAGGTAGCAATCCTTAATACAAAACCCTAGATTGGAAAAGAGAAAATTAGGGCCTGTAAATGGGGGATTTGTAAATCGAGTATAAGCATACAAAGAAGGGGAGAGAGAAGATAATACCTGGTGGGGGAAACTATGAGAGACGAGCGTCTAGAGGCGGGAGCACCGGGAGCCGTCATCAGGTGGAAGATGTCGCTGTGCTGCTAGCTACCCATGGCAGTTTCTGGTCGCCAGGGATCGAAGATCTGATTGGGGGGGGAGAGAGAGAGAGAGAGAGAGAGAGGAGATGTATGCCTCCATCTCTGAAATTTCTTGTAAATGGGTGTGCTATCGATTAGGGCGCGGAGGAATGGTGCCTCTTATCTCCATTCGTTTTTTTTTGGGAACGCTATTACAGAGTTAATGAAACGCTATTGTTAATTGGAAGCGAGTTTTTCCTTTTTTTCGTCCTGTGAAACGCTATAATTGTATCCTTATCATAGCATTCCTAAAAAAACGCTATCTACTAATGCTATTAAAGCCAATATTTGTTGTAGTGGTGGGCTGAAGGTTGATTTTCATGAGTTTTTTGTTTGGAGGTGAGTTTTTGAATGAGTGGATGAGAGACGGTGAGAGACGCCGAAGAATGAGGGAGAATCGTGAGTTGAGAGGAGAGAAAAGGGGATCAAAACATGATTCTCTACACACACACCCCAACTATATATATCCACATATTTGCAAATTACTCTTGCACTCCAAACTTCCAACATCGTACTTACCTTTACTAGACATTAAAATTATTGAAATAAAAATACAGGTCTCTACAATACCCGAGTACATAACTTAGGTATTTTTCATCTGGATCTGGAAAAGGGGAGTCGGACCACACCGGTGTCTTATGCCAGAGGTTATGGGTAGGAACGTATCTGTGTATAAGATTTGAGATTTCACATAAGTTGAAGAATAGTAATGAAATAATTGATTGTTCTCTTTTTATGTTATTTTTAATGCATTTCAATTGTATAACCTGCTGATTGTAAGTTATGGGTTTCGGGTGGGTTTTGGCTACTGAGCGTCATCGCTCATGGTACTATGTTGCCCTAGTAATTCGAACGTCAGGTATTGAAAACGGAATGGAAGGGGCGCAAGCAAAGAATGATTTGACGTTGATCGAATAAGATATTATCAAACTCTGGTTACACCCTTAGTTGCTCTGTAATTTCAATTAATTATTTTAATATTGTACAGTAAGAAAATCTTAGAATCTAGCAAAATACTTTAACATTGATATGTTGTGATTTGATTGAAATTGACAAATTAAATGTTTTGATATGGAAAACTAATTGGAAATCTCTTTTATTATTTTTTTTATTGTCTCTGAATTTTCAGGGCGTTACATGCTGGGTGTGCCCAAGTTCTATTGCATCCATGCATGTAGATTTTCACATCGAGTATCTAGGATAAATAGTTGTTTCCAGAAATGTCTAGTGCTTTGAACTCTAATTTTTTTTATGTTTTTTTGTTTTCTAGAAAAATAAAAAAAAAATTCCAAGTCAATATTTATTTCTGTGAAAGGCAGTTGATTGAAGAATCAATCGAAGGGGCGCTCAACTTAATATAGTTTTTCTACGTTGCAAAAGTATTTGATTTTGACAATTTCATAAGAAGATTTACAAAGGGCAATTTTGAACCACATTAATGAATGAAGAATGTTGTCTACATAATAAGTGATTATTCATTACTCCATCCGCCTCCTTTTTAAAGTCCAGTATTCTATTTTGGATTGTACCTTAATAAGTATTCATTTTGTAAAATTGGTGGGTAAAAGTTGGAACATTTTTCATTTTGTTCCTAAAAGTAAATTCCATTTTGAAAAATTAGTGAATAAAAGTGTAATGATGATGTCTCTTTAGAAGGTAAGTAGGGAAAATGGAGGTAAAAGTTAAAGTAAAATGTGTAATGATGATATTTTTTTAATAAGTTGAAGTTACGAAGTGGGACACTTAAAAAGAGATGGAGGGAGTACAATTTATATGACTTGTAGTGATGAAGATAATTAAGATGAATAATTTTGGCCCATACTTTTTAGTCCTTAGTCTAATAAGATCCTTAATCTGGGTAATCAAATAGTATGTAAAAAGAAGAGTGTCGCGATAAGTAGGATACTTCAAGTAATCATTTTTTCAGTCAAAAATACTTCGGCTAGTTATGGCTGATGAATGCTATTTGTATTAAGAAAGAAAATATTTCAAATATTCAATCAGCAATAAATACTTTAGGTATTTCATAAATACTTCAGATAGTTGAAAGGTATAAACCATTCTTCACCATAAATAGCAGAAAAATCATGTAAAAATCATTCTCTTCCATATTTTCCTGCTACGTAATAAAATACTAAGAATAATAGACGGGGAAGCTGGAAACCATTTTCTTTCATATATTTTGCTCTATACATAAAATTAATAAGTGAAAAAAATATATAATTAGTTCATAAATCGTCCCATATTGTTGGTCCTTTATGACACTACAACATGAAAGGGATATAGTGAGGATTCAATTTCCTCGCCGAAGAACCTGATTTCCTCACTAGTTTTCCTCCCCAAAAGATCATTGCAAAAGGCATTTGCGAGGAAAATATATATTTCCTTGCCTATTCTGACACAATCGGTGAGGAATTTTTTCCTCGCTAAATTTTTTCTTTGCAAATTCCATTCGTTGTAAAGACTACGAATTTCCTAATGGACGAGTAAATTTTTCCTCGCTAATTATAGTTTTGGCAACAAAATTATTTTTCTCGCTAAAAAAATTGAAATCCAAAAAGAAGCTGTTTTCTCCGCGGCTTCCAGCACTCGAACCTTAGACGTCTGTTATAGGAGGCGGAACACTTACCAACGGCACTTCTGATGCAAATGTTGAACTTGTTGGTATATAGGAGTATCATATTTTTCACTTCTCCAACTTACTTTCTTCAGCATTAATTATGATCTTCCGACTTTTTGCAAATTCGTAGCACAAGTTTAATTTCTTACTATCTTCAACATTAATTCTGAACTTTATTCGGACAAGTTTAATTTTTTGCTAGCACAAGAATTTTTTTTGGGTTTTTCCTTCGTTAATCCTAGAGGACTTTGGGAAGGGGATGAGACACACAAGATCGAACCCTGCCTATGTACATTAGAATATGTAAAGGAGCCCAACTGCACTCCACTACACATGCATAATTTTTTTGGTTGAAACATGTTATATTAGTAACTAACAGCAACTTTTGAATGACTAATAATACATGTTATTATCCTAATTATTTGATGGGATTATCTAATAGGCGCATGATAGCGTTGATATAAGCGCCTAAGTAGGGCATATTAGCACGTTAGAGATGCAGTTTATTCCATTTTCCATTTGATGCCGTGTTTTGTCTTGTTTTTGTGTTTTTGATAGTTTTGTAGGAAATAAGGCGGTTTTTGTGCCAAGTTTTGATTGCAAGGCCTTGAGGCCGTGTTGGACTTCGCCGTGGGAAGTTGTGACGAGTGTGTGTGGCGTCGGGTGACATCACTTAAGTTGTTTTGAATAAAAATCAACAGTATACAAAAAAAAAAATCTTTACTGCATAAATGCATAATAGATATGAAATTGCATGTATTCCTGAATAGCAGTAATGTAGATGCTTTGAAAATAGATTTGTGGTGATCTAACTTCGAGATATTTTCAATACAATATCATTTCAAGATGTTTTTAACTCTGTCTTTTGTTGAGTTTTTCATTACTATGGGATAAATCATCAATATCTACACTTCAAGACACTCAACTACTATGAGATAACATTTTTTCAGCATGTCTTTAAAAAAAATTTATTGAAACAATAAATTTTATGACAATTTGAATAAACTGACATTGTTAACAATTAATTTAAAATGAAAAAAAAAGTGAATTCATAGAATTAGTGAAATATATCATTCATTACTAATTAGAATAAGAAAAGTGACGAAATAATTTTTTCCCGTTTATCACCTTTTTATTTTAATAAATTTGATAATGGTATTGAACTATGTAGTTTATTATGTCTTTACCATCATGATATTACAAATACATATAAACATAATTAATAATGACGTATCTATCAAAAATTAATGATTCGTAAAAGAGGCGAGAAAGTTTGTTTTTCCTCGCTAGAAAAGGCGACGAAATTGAATTTCCTCGCAAATAATGTACTTTTAGCGACAAAATCTATTTTTCTCGCCATATTTCCTCGCCATAGTCCTTTCATGCTGTAGTGTGAAAAGACATGCAAATTTTTGGATTAAAATATAAAGTACTTGCGTGCATAATTTTTTAAATTTCTTGGTACCAAATTAAAGATTTCAAATACTAATTCTTGAATTTGGTGTCAAAAAATTCCAAAAAAACTTATGCACGAAGGTTCGTTATTTTTTATTCCAAAATTGCACGTTCTTTCGTAGAGGACCAACAATATGAGACGGATGAAGTATAACTTTATTACAGCTGGCTAGAATTGTACTGATAACGTGGAATAAAATAAGAACATACGGAAGAACGAAACACAAGATACTCCCTCCGTCCCTGTTTAAGTGTTCTGCTTTGTAATTCCAACTTATTAAAAGACATCATTATTATACCTTTCACATTAACTTTTTCCTCCATTTTCCCTTATTACTCATCATCATTACACTTTTACTCACTAACTTTTCAAAATGGAATCTACTTTTAGGGACAAAATAGACAATGCACCAACTTTTACTCACTAACTTTACAAAATGGACACTTATTAATGAACAGCTCAAAATAAAATACCGGACTAGAAAAAATGGACGGAATGAGTATATGGTTAGCACGCAGCTTCATCTTGGTGGAGAAATTCCATGATGTCATGCATGACATCATCCAATCATTTGCTACAACGAATAATTTACGAGTATCTTCAAATTTTTTTGAGCTGGTAGTAGCTTCGATTCAATAGCCTATTTATTTCTAATGACAATCTTACACGTGGTAAACACTGTCGTGTGGAGAATCTGATTTTTCCCCTAGAAAATATTATATAAAGCGAAGTATTCCACAAAAAAGATCTAATTGAAGTTGGTCTTCGCTAGATACTAGTCTCAATTCTATTCACGCAACTACAATTGCCCGAATTTTAAAGATGATGAAATTTTCATTTAAAGTTGATTAGTTATATCTGTATCGTGGCCGGCCAAAAACAAACATGATTAATCTGTCGATGCATACTTGAGAAACAAGAAGTATAGTTACAGTAGGATGGACTAAAATGATAAATGTTAAACTAATGCTCTAACTATCTGTCTTCTTTGAGAGTACGTACGTCCGTTAAGAACAAACCCAAATCATTATTAGTTGTCTTTGATGCCATACCATCTTAATTATGTACGATTTTCATCGGCATTGAACATATGGAATAGTTCACTACACAATAAGAAAGATAATGACAGTGTTAATTAGGTTACCGCGCGCGGAAAAGATAGACCAAATCAACGCATGAATAATTGTGATTAGAATCTCGGTCTACTCAGCTGATCAATTTTCTTGAGCTTTGAAAATATGTATGCAAGGAATGTTCCTTATAGTATCACATAAGAAAGATATTTTTATGACTATGTTTTGGACACCTGGAAGTGTACTAGCCGCGGCTATTGACCACCTAATCCTTCTTAATCTGACTTTATAAAGAACTTGTAACAAAGGTCAATAACTCAGACTTTCATCTTTTTCAACTTACTGATCGATTCAGTTTCTTGGTCATGACGTTTTAATTATACATAATTAGGGATTACGTTTTGTTGAAGCTCAAGGAGATTTTAATCATCGGTGTCAATTAGGTGGCCATGGTTTGTAGACTATTGTTGCTCAAGGTTATGTAGTCCTTAACGTAGCTCAGCAGATATTAATCACAACATGAACAAGTTATAGCTTTTTTTGAGAGTTTATTTAGGAGTAACTTAAAAGGTACGTAAGCAATAGTTATAATAAAAAATTGGTGGAAAGTTCACTATAGCATGATTGTAACCTACTAAGTCAGGTGAATACTTGCGAGCTTCTTAATTATCTGAAAACAAACGAATACTTGCATAATTTAGCTTCAGCTTACGATTATCGTTTACAGTAAACTATAACATTTAGGCTCTGTTTGGTAAAGTTTTCAATTTTTTATTTTTCTTTTATGGAAAATAAGAATGAGTTTTTTTTTATTTATTAAAAAATGAAAACAAAAACATGTTTGGTGACCATAATAGTTTTTGTTTATTTGTTATTTGGGATGCCAAAAGTATTTTGAAAACAAATAGAAACACAATTTTTGTGTTTCTAAAATTTCCATAAACTAATGGAATTGATTATGTATTTTGTAAATACATACATGTTTATGGTGTCTGTTTAGAAAAATATCGGAAACAAAAAAAAAAAAACTGGAAATAAAAATTTTCCCAAACAGAGCCTGACAGTTCACATCAGGTCTTCATTATGTTAATTTTTTAATACTATTTTTTTTTTCTTGAGTGGAACTTATCTGTGAAATAGTATTCAAGCTAAGTAGAACTTGGTTGTGTTTTTTTTTTTTTGAATAGAAAAGTGAAATGGTTGGACTTTTCAATGGAATTTTCCATTTTCGTCAAACTAAACTACTCCGTACTAACCTTAAACCAGCAAAGCATGAATGAGAGGCACGTGGAATTAGGATCCGAATGTCCCAAAAGACGGCTGCATGCTTAGCTAAGCCATGACCAATTAATTCGAAGTTGTTCTTTTCGATCGGGATTAATCCAAAGCTATGGAAACCAAAAATGTGTTATGTGATTTCAGTGGTCTGTTTACCAGTGTTTATTGTTGAATCCGTCGCATCCAAAATGCGGAAGACAATTCCACAATCGTAATCATCCAGAAGTATGGTTTAGGTCTATCGACTGGTTTTTATCTATAGCCACTGTCCAAATTTTCAACCTAGTCGTAGTTTTTCTTTTTTGTTTTTAATAAACCACTTTTCCAGCTGTAATTAATTGAAGATAAAGGAAATCAACAAAACAAGTTTATTTAATTTCGACTCATAGTTAATCTTAGGTGCGGAAAGAATCAGAACTTGCGGGTCGAAAAGGGGAAAAGAATTTATTGCTCCAATTATATTGCCGATTTATTTCTACTGACAGCCTGACACGTGGTATAGTACTTTAATTATGTCATGTAGTATTCGATTTTTTTTCCCCGGAAAATATTTTATAAAGAGATATAATCCCACGAAAAGATCTTACTTCAAGTTGGTGTTCGCACATCTCAATTTTGTTTCACGCAACTGCAATTGTCCAAAGTTGAAAATTTTCATTGAAGGGTAATTAATTAGGTCTTAAATATAATAATAATGTCAAATTTGTTTTCGTTAATGCCAAAATTTCAGTTCATAAGAGTATACCTAGGACACATGGTACAAATATTATATGCTCTGGATATATTTTGATATTAGCTAAAATAGTTCTGTTCTGAGCCGTTCTGACATTATCAGCACTCTAGTTGTAATTATGCCTCCTGTTTATAATTACTACAAGGTTTAAGCAAAGAGCCCTTATTAAAATTTCAAAATCAAAGGAACTGTAAAACAAATTAGATTTTCCTCCGAAAACGTGTATGAAAGTGGGAGCCAATCTTTCTTCAATGATCGAAAACGTTCACTTCGTAGAACTCGTTGAGTAGAACAAATGTATCAAAAATCAGCTCAATCAGATATCATTTAGTGTCTGATCGGAACACATATAACTTGCCAATAATGGGTTTAGTAGATTTAATCCAGTGTTTTGGATCTATTATTTTCAAGATAAAAATGTTCCAATTAGACACTTAATAATATCCGATCAAGCTGATTTTTGGTACACTCGTTCTACCCAATGAATTTTACGAAATGAACGTTTTCGATCATCGGAATGTGATCGAAGCGGACCTTGCTCAGCCAGGACAGCACGCTGCTGCCCCTTAGAGGGAAAGCAGCTCCCCCACCTCCGTGAAAGTGGACGTGGTTACATTAGCTTGAAAAGTTGAAAAGCAAGTGTTTTTGGAAGAGAGACTTCATGCATATAAGGTAAAGGCAAAAAATAAAGAGAATGAGCATTTCTTTTGTTTTTTTGATATCTCTCATTTCAAACTTTCTTTCTATGTGTAACTAACTACTGGTAATTGAAGAGACATGGGGAAGCCTGCAGACGTGGTCAGGTGGGTGTGGCACTTATGGTGGACTTTTGCTTTCCCTCTCTTAGTTGAATGCATTGTAAAAAAGCCCAATTTTTTAATAGGATATTTTCGGTATACGGAAAAATATATGCAGCTTCAATTATTGAGTGACACTAATAGGTGGTGTTCCCCCTTTACCTCAATCGAGGGCTTCAATTATTGGGTGACACTAACAGCTCGTTTGGAATAGGAGATTTCGAGAGAGAAAAAGGGAACATAGGGAGAAGTGATTCTCTCCCTTGTTTGGAAGGCCCAGAAGGCGAGAGATCTAAAGGGTGACAGAAGGAGGGAGACGAGAACGCCCTCACACCCCAGTTCCGTTTCTCGCCAAAAGTGGCGAGATTCCGTAAGAAAGGGAGAGAGTGAGGCGAGTGAGGTGTGTGGGTGAGAGTAGATCTCATTCGCGCAACTTTCGACAGCACGTGTGGAACACCCTCTCGTCGGATCGTCGTTGTACTTGCACCGTTGTTTTCGTCTCCACAAGGAGAAGCTACTTCTGTGATCAAAACTGCGTTTTGAACACTTTGATTTCAAACCAGTCGCCGAAGATGGAGTTCCAGCCACCGGAGATGAAGTTCCAGTCGCTGGAGATGATGTTTGGTTGTCAGAGAAGAGAGAAACAGAGAGTTTCAGTTAGCCGGAGATGGAGTTGAAGTAACCGAAGATGTGGAGAGAGTTTGATTTTTCACGATTGTTTGGATGGATGGGTGAGAAACCACAACCCTTTCTTTTCTCTTCTTTTCTCACTAATAAGGGAGACCACCCTCCTCTCTTTTCTTTTCTCACCTTGATGAATTGGTTTTTGGTCACCTCCGGAGGAGGGGATCCTCAACCGCCCACCTAATTTATTTCAGGTACTTCCCCAATCCTTTAAGCGTGAAGTTGCTAAAAAACAACCTGGTACTTGTGAGTTTATGTCCTCTTAGGACTAATCTTGTGTCGATATCTTGCCTTAGAGTTTGGCACATCAATAGCTTTTCGGCCGAGTGGGCTTGTAGGCCACTTCCCTTGGACTTGCTTTTCATTCAAGAGCTCAGCTTCAATTATTAGATGACACTAAGGTGGTGTTCACCCTTTACCTCGGTCAAGAGCAAGCATGTTTAATTGGAAAAAGAAAAAGGTAAATTATAGTTAACCCCCTCAAACTATGTCTGGAAGACACTTTACCCCCTCAAACTTTTATTTTTGGCACTTAACCTCCTTTAACTAATGAAAATGGAGAATCGACTAACTTCCGTTAGAGAGTGGATGTAACTTACCGTTTTGCCGTCCATTGAAAAAGAAAAGAGGAGAGGCCCAAGAACGAAACTTCAATCACCTAAAGCTGTTCAACGACCCCCAGCTCATGCTGCTCAACCTCCTTCCCTCCCTCTCTTCCCCACCAAGATCCCTAATTTCCACAAACCCAAAACCCCTAAAGCATCTCCAAATGTATCGTCTCTTCCCCCATTTTGGCTCTTCCGCGGGTGAAACCCCTTAAAACCATCGACCAACAGCCTCATTTACCACTTCGTTGAAACCCCGGCTACTACAGTACCACGCCACAACCAGCGAGGTACTGTAGCCTCGCCCTCTCTCTCTCTCTCTCTCTCTAAGATACAAAATCTGAGCTCGCAAACCACTGTGGCGTCTGCGTCGTCTCCCTCGCCGTTGTTGGCTCCAGCGAAGGAAAGCACAGTTACCTTCCTCTTTCTATGATCTAGTCGGCGTAGCCGTTGTTCAGTTGTCGTTGGAACTGTAATTTGGTGCTTCCTCGGACGAATTTGGAAGGGGGATCTTTAATTTGTAAGTTGTTTGGACCTGTTTGGCCGTTGACGATGGAAGAATTTGTTTGGTGGTGGTGGTGAAAGAAGGGGACGTTTGGATTTGTAGTCTGATTGGCCATCGCCGGTCCAATTTATATCGGAGTTATCTCTGGGCAAGCACCTGTTATCACCCATGCCACACAAACCTGCCGCCCTCACCTCCAGCCCTATTACTTACCACCGAAACCTCTGAATGGCGCTGTACAGCAGTAGCAGTTCTCTGTTCAAGTCTTGTTTCCTCCCCAGTCACTGGTCTCGATCCGCCGCTGCCAACACCGCCACTGGCACTATGCTATTCTCGGTCGCCGCCTCTACACTCGCCGAAGAGGTCCGCGCTATGTCTTGTGATGGGTTTGATTTTTCCTTTGTTTTTGTTGTTTGGTTTGGTGATATACGTATATATGGATGTAGTATGTATGTATATATAGATGTAGAGTACATAAGGGTAATAACATCTAAAATTTTCAAAAAAGAGGCCAGATGACCTTTTCCATCCATTTCCAAACACAATCTAAACGGTTTCAGCATTTCCAGTAGTTTGATGAGGTTAAGTGCCAAAAAAAATAAAGTTAGAGAAGGTAAAGTGTACGCAAGGTATAGTTGGAGGGGTAACTATAATTTGCCCTAATTTCAATATACCTCTCAAATTTTATAATCAATGTCTAAGTGACACCTATAATTTATAAACTTCTATTTTATTCCTAAACTATTCTTTTGTGATTCAATTAGTCCATACAGTCTAATTCTATCAACTTGCAAACGGAGTTTGCTGACTTTGGTTGTAGACGGTGGAAGGAAAACGTTAGAGAACCTATTTTCATTGAGATGGCTTAAGTTGAAGGTAAAAATTTTACAATACCCTCGAAACTTTGACCTGAATGTCTAATAGACACTCAAACTCTAATAAGCATTAATTAGACACCTAAACTATAAAGTCATTATCAATCAACCCCAAACTGTTTAAATTCGTCAAATTACTAACAAAAATAGTTGACTTGGGTTATTTTGCTTTATATGTTTATTTGGATGCCTCTCTCTCTCTCTCTCTCTCTCTCTCTCTCTCTCTCTCTCTCTCTCTCTCTCTCTTAAGTAAACTTCAATTTGTAATTAAAGAGTTAGAAATAGAATGTTTAATGTTATAGTTGTTGCTAAGGAGCGAAATGGGATTGAGTATAGAACTAGGGGGTTTGGACGAGTTATGAAAGTGTTTAGGTATGAAGGAGAATTTGGGAATGGTAGTGGAGGTATAAGTGATAATTTGAGGGAGGGTTGATGCCCTGTTTCAATGAGAATGCCAATAAATAAAAAGTGGCAGTAAGAGAGTTAGGATTTGGCGATTTTCCTTCTAGAAAAGGGTGAGTCATCCACATGCATTTCCCTCCAATTTAAGCCATGTCACTAACTTGTTGGGTAATAACTAGATGTGTCCAATTCGGTAATTTTTGTTAGTAATTTAACAAATTTAAACGATCGGGGGGGATGATTAATTGAATGATGGCTCCATAGTTTACGTGTCTAATTGAAGTTTATTAAATTTTGGGTGTCTATAAGACATTGAGGTCAAAGTTCTAGGGATATAGCACCGGAGTAGCATCCAGTTACTCGTGAAAGCACGGACTCGTCCGTCAACGATGCTCGCTGGCATTTTGTGCCCTTCTGACAAGAGCATGCCGGCGATTAACTTTGATGGATAGCAGTTCGGGTGGGATTTCCATCAGCTTTTGTTGTTATCTCTAATATGGATTCTACACCTCCCTGAGGCGACTAAGTATCTAAATCTCTAACAACCACTGGAGCCGAATTTTATTTTCGGTGAGGATAGAGACTCGCGTTTACGATTTACACATAAGTTTGCCTCGTTGTGTTTATTGGATATCTTTAGTGTTTTGGGTTTGATTATAGCTCATTATCTTTGTTTTTGGATGAAAATCAATGCAAGTGTCAGATTGCTTGTAATGAATGAATTTGTGCTTCATTTAAAAACAAACAAATGCTTGAGCCACAACCAAAACATCACCCAAAAAATTCAGGCACTTTGCCTCCATTGCGTCCGTTGCCGCCATGTTGCTGCTGAAAAATAACTCCTAAATGGCCCCTAAATTTGCCCAAACCAGTCAAACCAGCCCCAAGCAATACCCAAATCATCCCCTGAAAGCAGCCCTCACTCTTCCCCTAATAGTCTCCAAAAGTCCAAATCATCCCTTAAAAGTAGGCCACACCGAATCAAACATCTCAAAAGCCGTCGTCTCCCATTATCCTTTCAAGACTAAAGTCCGATTCCGGCTCCGACTCCTTCCCCTTCTCCTTGTCGTCATCTCCGACCCATTTACTCGAACTTCGGTTTCTTTCCACCGTCGATCTCCTCATCGTCCACAACTCGCTTTGAGTTCTCCTCACCGCCGTTCCCCGCATAGTTGCCGGAGCCCTCCCGAACAGAAGGGTCCCTGAAGGGGTGTTATGAAATTGGAGTGGAGGGTGAGGTGGATTGGAGTAGATAGTTCACATATTCTCAAAATATAGACAAGTATGTGTGGAGTGGTACGCGATTCTTGGTGCAAGGCAAAAAACTAAATTTCCTAATTTATGATTTACTTCCTGAGTATGAAATTACTTTTATTTATGCACTCCTTTTGTAAGTACCAAGATAGCGTGAAAATAAGATAATGGTTAGAAAAAATGCAACGTGGCACCAAACGTTTAACAAGATTTTTGTATTCATCACTGTGGTCTTTGATTTCTTTTCTTTAACTGTAGTATCTCCATCGTCTTCTGTCTATATCTTCAAGACAAAGAAGGTACAGGCAGGATTGGAGGGACAGGAATGGAACACCGTTAGAACATCACCAACCCTTATCCTTTTTTCCATCCAAATTTGGGAAGAGATTTGTGTCAAAAGCTTGATTTGGATAAGGTATCTCCAATGCTTAACCCATACTTTTACCCAAATTTATTATTGAATGGCACACTTGCAACTAATAAGTGGCACACTTGTAATTGATGAGAGTGAAAAGAGGGTTTGAAAAAAAAAAAATAGGTATGGGTTTAAGCCCCCAAATGGGTAGGATTGGTAAGGAAATGGGTAGAACTCAAAATGGGTAGGATTGGTAAGGATTTGAGATGCTCTTACAATAGGAATTTGATGTAGCTTTTTAATTATTCCACTTCCTTGAGCTTGAGTTAATGTGAAAAGTCAAAAATACCCTCAACATTTGAGTATGACGAGTTTTGCATGGGCTTTTCTAGTGTTTGAGATCGCTTGGTCTTTTTAAGTGTTTGAGAAGATGACGGAGGCCGAAGAGATGTGCAGTGGGATGGAAAGAAAAGAGTAGGGGTTGATTTTGAAGAAATACAAGTTACTACTAAGTACGACTATTGTAATTTATCCCCAGAAAATCTAAAGTAGTCTGCTAAATTCATGAGTTCTTTGGGTCTTTATGAAAAATAAGATACATGTTAGATCATACTAAGAATCGTTGGAATGATAAAGTAATTAATAAATATTTGAAACAATAACAATTACAAGAAACATATATATAGATGGTACGTGACACTATATTTTCAAATCAAAACTTGGAATTTCATTTATCGCCTTGCGGACTTTATAAAATACTAACAAGAAAAAACCTCAAACCAATCATGGAATTTGTCAAAACTAACTAGTGTTACATTGATCCCCTCTCCCTTTCTACAGTTCCAGCTCTTCAAAATGAACATGACTTTGGAGTTCAACATTCTGTGTTTCCCTTCTACATTTCGCTATGAAGGCTCTCTTATGTACAATTTGCTTTGCCCTTCTTGTAGTATAATCTTTATAAAATTCTCTATTTTGAGTCTTCTTTTTCACGGCTTCTCAAGAAAGAAGATATCTTTTCTATATTTAGAGATCTATTTTAATAAGACCAAGAATTCTGCCCTCTCTATTTCTTGAGGGAAAGCCTGATGGGCAAACCATTCTGGGGAAGAGCAAAGGGGCCATACTGAATTCCACTGTGTGGGCCCACCATAGACCACCTGCACACGACACAAATCATACACCGTTATCAGAAAAGATAGTAGACAATGTCTATTTTTAGAAACTGGACTTCTAACCACATTGAAGAAGTCAATTACTCCCCCTGTAAAGGGGAAATTCATGATCAGGTTTCACCCACCTGTACTTTGTGGTCAGATGATGTAGAAGCACCAAAATCTCCAGTTTGGCCAATTCATTCCCTGGACAAGAGTGGGTCCCATTGCCAAATGGGAGGAATGTATTGGGTTTAGGTGATACCTGGTAAATCACATAAAATAGCAGATTTTCAGATGAAGAAAGGTAAAAATAGAACATAATAAGAAATAACATAGCAAACCGATTCATATTTTTACCTCAAATCTTGATGGATCAAATTTCTCAGGCTCTGGAAAATTATCTGGACTATGATGGATATTTCTAAATAGGGGCAAGACTTTCCACCCTTTTGGGATAAGATATCCTGAAAACAATTTGCAAAATACAACAAAATTTAGCACAAGCAATCATAACATCAAATAGAGGAAATATAAATTTCTTATTATTACGAAAAACTGACCTTCAAATTCAACATCTTCAACAGCTTCTCTAAAAGTAAAAGACAAAATTGAAGCCACTCTCAGTGTCTCTTGAATTACTCTCGATGTTATTGGCATATTCTTGGTATTAGCCCAAGTCAAAACCTTCTCCACCCCACATTTTTCTTTTCTTATGGCATCTTGCTCTTCCTGTAAGGTCAAAGCAACACAAAAGGATTAGTTCTTTGACAAAAAGATAGTTGACTAGAAAGGTGTGGCTCATATTCATTTTATATGCAACCGTCATCCTAAATTTAAATCTGAACCACAAATTTTATTTGCTGTGTTTGGATTGGCATTTGAAATTTTTTTTAAAAATAGTAGGAATAATACGTGAATAGAGATAAAAAGAGAAATATTAGAAGTAGAGAAATCTAGAAAAAAAATTTTAAAAATTCTTCTTAAATTGTAAAGAAAACAAGGCATAAGTGTGCAGAATTAGATTCTCACAGCGACTAACTGTAGAACACTGGGGTTTTCGGCAAGATACTTGACGACCCACGTCAACACGCTGGCCGTAGTGTCCCGGGCCGCAAAAATGACACCGATGACGTTATCAGCGATTTGTTCATCGGTGAGGCCTTCTTTGTCTCCCATGAAAGATCCGAGCAAATCAGTGTGGTTGTTCTTCATCTCCCTCCTAACTGAGATGATTTTTGCCAAGATCTGGGCTAGTTCCTTCCTTGCTTTCATCGATTTATGGAAGAGAGTCCCTGGAAGATTAATTGGCATCGAATTGTATCCTTTTTCAAGAATGTAGTAGCAGCTCTTGAGCTCTTCTCTGTAGAGAACTCCATCCTTTCCCAATACGGAAAGTAATGCAACATTGAATGCGTACTGCAGTTATTGAATTCACCAGAAATTAATCAAAACCCAGATTTCAATTTGAAGGAATGTTGAAGGAAAAAAATGTTTCTGCCCCAATTGAGCACTTGAGAAGTCGTGTGAAACAGGGGACGAACAGAGCAGCTCTGTTTTTCTGTGTTTTGAGTAAAAGAGTGAAAAAGGGGAGGGATAATTAATATCCGCCAAAAGACATTTTTTGCATTAACAAATATTTTTAACTTGTCATTAACGGGTATTAATTATCAAAACACGTCATGTGCCGTCATTTTCCCAAAAGGTGAAGGGACTCACTGTCTTCATTTCTTGGAAAGTGTTGACCAACTGTCCTTCCCATGATTCAAGAGATCCGACCGCGATCGACTCGATATCGGAGACAATGTTCTTGATCGATTCGGGCATGAATGCTCTGAGAACCATTCTCCTCAACTTCGCATGGTAATCCCCTTGGTGAAAGAAAATCGCTTGTGTTCCCAACATCCTCTCTTTGCTCGCCGGAAATGTCGGCTTGAAGAGGTGAGCTCTCGTGACAAGCACGTGTTTCGCCGCCTCCGGGCTGGATATCATCACACAAGGACAACCCAGGATGTGGGTCTTGAGTATCGAACCATACCTGTCAAAAAAACAGAAAGGCACCAGATTTCCTTTTGAGCATCACATGAGAATGGCGAGCTGAATTAGAGACGGGAAAAAAAAACATGAAATATCGTTATGTACTAACTTCTTGACTTTCGAGGCAAAGAAGACATTTGGGTTTTGAGAGTAGAGTTGGAAGGTCTCGCCGATGTAAGGCCAGCCCATGGATCCTGGAGGGAGAGGCAGTCTCCGGCGGCCGGCGGAGGTGAGGAATTTTAAGAGGCAGGGGACAGAAACGAAGAGAGAAATAATCAAGCAAAATACAGTCGCGAACTCCATGTCAGTTACGAGTGGTGGGAGTAGTACAAGTGGGGAGATTTCGCACTTGGGAGATGTTAATTTGAGTTTGGGTGAAGAGAAGAAGTGAGGAAAGGGGAGGTATTTATAGGTGGGAGGGAGAAGGGAGCTATCGATCGATTACAGGCATACAGCTCGAATCCCACACATGGAATCCCCCTCCAGCTCATGCTTTTGGAAGGAGAGAGAGAGAGAGAGAGAGAGAGAGAGAGAGAGAGAGAGAGAGAGAGAGATGGGGCACGTGTCAGTTTATATACAGAAACTCAGAAAGAGCGTGTGGAGATGTTTGACCATGACAGTGTTCACGAAAGAGCGAGGTGCCACAACAAAACACTCCTTTTGGAAGACAGAAAGGGTGGAGGTTGAGTTGGGAGGAAAAGGGCATGGAGGGGAAAGGGCAAAAAAAGGAGGATCCTCTTGGCCTTTGGTGAATCCTTTCACGTAATTGGAATGTTTTTTTTAGAACACATGTAAAATATTAATTAGGAGAAATGCTACGGTGTCCACCCGCCGTTTGGAGACACCGTAACTTTTGGCATAACTGACCATTAAAAGCTTAACAAAAATCAGTGATGTGTATAACCAAAATCTTACAAAGGCATAACCTCCAAAATCCCCAAAATTTCTGGGGATTTTGGGGGTTATGCCTCTGTAAGGCCAGTGTTATACATGTCACTGGTTTTTGTTATGCTTTTAATGGTCAGTTATGCCAAAAGTTATGGTGTCTCCAAACGGCGGGTGGACACCGTAGCATCTTAGACTCCGTTTGTTTGGGAGTAAAATATGGGAATGACTTCGGTGTCCCCGGTCATTTTGGGGATACCGTAATTTTTGGCATAATAAAATCATTATGAGTATAATCAAAACCCATTACAAGCATAACAAAACCAAATGGTTGGGTTTGGTTATGCCTTGATTGGTCTTTTAGATATTCCTTAGTTATGCGTTGTTTGGGTTTTGTTATGCTTGTAATGGGTTTTAGTTATGCTCAAAATGGTAAAGTTATGTCAAAAATTATAGTGTTCCCAAAATGACCTGGGACACCATAGCATCATCCGTAAAATATTTTCTGGTAAAATGTTTTATCTATTTTTCGGTGTTTTATTGTGTAAAAAATGAGAAAAATATTTTACAAGTAAAACATGTTTCATTAATTGGATGAAAATGACTTATCATTAAATCTTCCGTAAGTTATTTTTCGAAATGAACCCACTGTCTTCTACTGCAATTCTCACTGTTCAGTTTCCTTGATCATCAGTCATAACCCACGTTCAATTCCAATATTCTCAGACCTCTCCATCATTTAAGCCCCTCCTCTTTCTCTCTACAATATTTTGTTAATTTCTGAAAATATTTTCAAGTGCCAACCAAATACAGGAAAATAAAAGTTTGAAATTTATTTTTTGAAAAAACATTTTACGTGAAAAACATTTTACAGTTGTAAAACATTTTACATCGAAACAAACGCAGCCTTAATGTCAAAGATTTTTTTTTATCAAATACTGATTAATGTAATTTAAGAATAGATAAATTAAATCATGGTCTTAAAATACAACATGTACTTAAATTTTTATCTATGATATCATCACTCGTTAAATTTTGATTATGTAAGTATATGAATATCCTATTTTACCCTTATCTAATTTATGCATATATAGAGATGTGTGTGTGTGTGGACATTGAATGTATATAGATATATCAATCTATATCCGTTTTAGTAGGGGTACTGTGTACTTGTTTTTAGGAATTTTATCACCTTTTTTACGGTGAATTTTATGGTATGATTAGGATAATGGACTAATTCTAATTTTGGAGTGTTTCGGAATTTTTAGAAGCCGTATTTAGGTTCTCAACATTTTTACCACCTCTAACTATTCTCATGTCTTCGTATTTTTGCAAAAACTAGGTGAATTATTCTGGTATGTAATTGAAATATTAAATGATGTGGTTAAGTGCATAAATTACATGTGTTATCGTTTCTAAAATTTGTTCAAATGATCTATATACGTTGGGGTCTCCCATGAATTATTTGAGGTGCACTTAAAGTTAGCAAAACACCATAGATTATCATAAAATTTTAGCAGCTACTAACTTACGTACTAAACATATAAGGTGATAAATAAATTCCAATGGAAATTAGGATGTTTTGGAAGAAAACAAAACTCCCTAGATTCAAGAATCCAAATGTGTGGCGCTATTGTTTCCATTGCATAACATAATTCCTTTTCATTTCCGAGCTAGCTTAAATTTATAAAAATGGAGTAATTAATTTTCACCAGCATTTTTTTTTTTCGGGTCAAACGGAAATTATTTTCACCAGTATTTATGCGGCTACATAAAATTGTGATAAAATCCGCTGACTTGTAAACAATATACGCTCACATACGGAAGTATGCATAAAAATGGCAAGTACTGTGCTTTGGTCTCTTATGATTGAGAAGTATCTTAGGTCTGGTCAACCCCTTTGCTTGGTGTCCATGGTATGTCCCCTTGTTAGGGTCACTTGGATTTCAATACTTTTTTCTTAATAATGCTAATCAAATTGATCAGAACAGGAGTCACAAAATAACAGGAACGAAAAGGTGCATAAGTTTAAGAAGTACCAGTTGATCATTAATTTTTAACATAATTTTATGGGAACGAGAGTGTACCGATGATGCACAGATTAGCTTGTACGGCCCACTTTGGAGTCTCATTCAAATGATCCAGGCTGTTCATTAAATTTAAAATATTTTTTTGAATGGCTCTAACAAATTCAGTTTAATTATTCGGATCTGAGTAAGTTGTTGATCCAATTGTCAAACTTTACTTCAAAAATTATTTCAGGATTCAAGATCCTAAATTTTGGATGAAAATTTGAAATGTTGGATAAAGCACAGTTACTCGATTGAACAGAATCTTTACAAGGCCACCCGAAATATTATTCTAAGATTAACGAATGCCTCGGATCGTTGGTGTGGGATCCCAAAGTTGACATATGCCGATCTGTACACCATCGGTGGATTCCCCCTCGGTACCTATATTTCATTTGGTTTTTTTAGTGAAAATTCAACTTGTAGCATTTACTTGGCGAAATTGCGATACTAGATTAGATAGTTTGACCCGTTTAATTAAAGAGATTGATTTGGGGTCACATAGCTTTAAAAACATAGTACCATTGCTCAACAAGTTAGCTTTAAAAACATAATACCATTGCTCAACAAGTCATATTAAGGTGAAGGAAGGATACGAGAAAACATCCTTCCAAGGCAATTTCTTCCTTTGCTAGCTTTTCTAATTTCCCTTTTTTGCTAACTTTTCTAATATTATTTGTGTTGATATATAGCTATCTTTTATTTTATTTTTTTGATCATCAATATATAGCTATCTTTTTCTTTTTTTTATATAGTTATCTTTTATGACCTTACTTTTTTCTGATATAACTTAGTATTTGGCCTAGACCGACAAATCCGGAGGGCAATCTCATCATTTACTAGCAAGACAGAATGACACTACTTAGTGAGACCAAGTGAAAGGATTCAATTATAGTTGGCGCAAAGCCCGTACGGCCGTGTAGACTGACTAGCTAGCACACGATTCTGATAGCATGAATGAAGTTAAAAATTGAACTCCAATAAAAAAAACTTCATGAAAGTGGAAAATGACAAATATGTGTAAAACCCATCAAAATTGAAAGAGTGATCGAATTGCAAACTTCCAAAACTAACATAAGAAGGTATTCGTAATTTTCTCATTGGTAATGGTCGAATTAATGAGATATGTGACACATCTCAATTCCCGATGCAAATAGTAGCAGATAACAATGCCACACTTTGCCTTGCCCTAAAGGTTAGAGTTCCGACATTTCGGAATTAAAGAACATGCAAGAGTAATAAAAACTCCTCATAGTCATAACCCAAAAAAGTTTGTTTGCCCTAAACCTTATCCGGTATGTGTCGTCCTTTGCAACATCTTTGGTGTACCTTAGACTAGTATATTAAACCAGGATAAGGTTTGGAGCAAACAAATTTCACTTATATCTTGATTTGGGCTATGTGCCGATACAATCCCTCACGTTCACTTATAAGACTGAACAAGTGACATGAGATTGGTAATCAGACACGTGTATTAACCTTGGAGCCAGTGAAGAATTCTCCGATCGTTAATTTCAAAATAATAAAATTATTTGAGATGTATATATTTGTTAGAAAAAAGCAAGGATTTGAGCTTTAGAAATGATTGAAGGGCGATTACAGCCAGCACGATTAGCGGGGCCAAAAAATCGGCTGACTTTTTATGGCCGTACATGCAGGAACAAGATTGGAGTATGTGTTGAAAGAGAGCTGCCACTGGTATAGCTTTCATATCTGTATCAGCGAGTACATATTCCTTTTAGTTCTGTTTCGGGTCACCAAAAAATGATCAGAGCCGCTCATTTTGTTTAAAATATTTTTTTTATGGACCCTAAGAAAATAAGCTCAAATCCGGTATCAATTAGGGTGTGTATGAAACATCCAATTTTGTCCCAGAATTCAAACTTGAATTCTAAAGCAAAGTTGAAAATTTAGTAAACGTTCTTATCGATACTGGATTGAGTTTATTTTTTAAACGGACCGTTAGCAAAGTATTTTAAATAAAATAAACAGCTCCGATAATTTATTTGGGAACCGAAACGGGCCCCCAAAAGACATATGTACGTGATGTATGTACATGAACATATGTGCTCATATACTTTCCGGTGTGGAAATTAGTATTTTGTGGAAAAGGTGGGCTAACGGTTGTTAGCGGTGCGCTTTCAAAATTGCATTTATTGCCAATTTACACGCGTCTTCTACGCGAACTGGTCGACATCAAAATACTGTAGTAACGTGGACTAACCTTAATTCTTTTTTCAAGCTAACTCAAAATCAGTCCCTTTTTTTTTTTTTTTTTTTGATCCGGAAAATCAGTCCGTGTTCGATTTGAAATTTTGAGGGAGTTTTTTGGGGTAATAAACAGAAAAAAAAATAGCAGAGAAGCTCCAACAAAAAAATGAAAATAATAATTAGAGGGAGGATTTATTGAAACTCTTGCAGAGAGAGAAAAAGATGGATCTAGAGTGTCAGACCGAACACGGCTATTTAATTCTTTTTATTTTGCACAACCTTAGTTAATTTTTGGAGGACTAATATTAAGGTAAATGCCATTTAAAGTACGGTACAATTTTATATGGATTGACCCTATAATAGTTGATAGCAGCTAAGGGCATCTCTAATGGGAGATGTCAATTCCTAAGTCAACATTTTAACGGTAAAAATTGACACTAAAATTCAATCCAACCTAACATCCTTCTTTGATGTCAAATACACGTGGATTTGAAAGCAAGCCTTCTCATGCCAATTTTGACAGGTATGGACACAAATGCCAAATTTCAAAAGTTGGCTAGATTTTGAAAATTTCAACTTTTGAAATTTTAATTTCCTTTGAAAGTTTGACATAACATTAATGGTTGGAGAAGGATAATTTGACGTCAAATAAATAGAATTTGACATAAGGGTTGGAGAGAAGGCTTTGATGTCAAATTAAAAATGTCATAATGCCACATAAGCCTTCAAAAAAAAACTGACATCTCCAATTTGAAGTCAAGGGTTGGAGATGCTCATCTCCAAGACTTCAAATTTGAAGGTGTCAAATTTTTTTAAAAGGCTCACGTGACAAATTGACAGTCAAGATTTAAAATGTACAACTTCTCCTTCTCCAACCATAACTTCAAAAATGTCATGGGTGAAGGTCATGTCAATTAATCTACATAGGATTTAACCTTTCAAATGACATTGGGTTGGAGCTAGTATTGACTTCAAAAACGACAACTACACTACCCATGTGGAATTTGAAGGTCCTGATTGGAGATGCTCCTGAACTTGTAACCAAAAAATTAGGTCCTTAATCCCAATTATTGACTACCAAGCATAAGACTAAGAAAACTTATTTTGCCGATCAAAAAAAAAAACAGACCTGGAACTTTTGATCTTCAGGAAGGATGTACATGTGAAAATAGTGAGTCATTTCTTCTTCTTTTTTTTGGTCAAACGAAAATATAACAGTGACTCATTTCTATGCAGTATAAGGTTTTTTGCGGAGTGGTTTTGGTAGATTTTTGCACAAAATTTAAATGATGGAACTAAACATGTACACTACTACATTTTTCATGTTGGTTTCCTGTTGGATACTGGGGGAAGGAAGAAGTTATCAAATTTAATACTAGTATAGTTTTGCGAACAAATTAAAAATTAAGGCTTGAAATTACCTTGATGAGTTAATTTTATTTGCAAAGAGATGCATGTACTTTCGATTTATAAATAAATAAAGACAGGCTACAACCCGAATAGATTCTCTCCAAAACCAAAAGAAAAAAAATGTGACACTTGTACGAACCGTCACTATCTTTACTAGTCAAAAATTAAAAATGGACTTTTTAAAGAGTCAATAATAAAGGCTTCAAAATTGTTGTACTCCAGTATCTTGTCCAGTGCATGAACGTACAGATCGATAAGTTTTAAGAGTAGTCGCTCTTGTCATCATCATCTCTCAATCCCCCAGCTAAAAGTCGATTCTACGATTGCGATAGTATTTTACATTTCTGCGATTGCTAATTCCTAAACTATTTAATCTGTATTAATTTTATCTATTCCATGTTTGATTGATTGATTCGCATCACATATGGGATAAGGGAGTGTTTTTTAATAAAACATTTTAAAATTTGTTTTTTTTAAAACAATTTTCAAAAAAAAATAGCTATCCAAAAATACTTAGCGAAATTATTTTTTTGGGGAATAGATATTTTTCTTTTTACAAAAACTAAATTTTTAAAACAGACTTTTTGAAAAAAAAATTTTTTTTTTTTTTGAATTTTTTTTGGAGAATTTATTTTTTTGGAAAACATTTTTTTGATATAAATTTTTACAAATGATAATTTTAAAATTGATTTTTGAGAACAATTTCAATATAATCAGAATATTTTTTAAAACAATCTCTTCTATGTTAATCATACCCATTCCCAACTCCCCCTTGGGATTATTTATTAACCCCATATAGGGATAAAATTAATATCGGGATTGATAATCTCAAAAGGGATAAAAGTAATACCGGGATCGATAATTTCGAAAGTCATTCGGGAACAAAATGTGGGATTACTTAAGATTAGGTACAGTTAGTTCTATCCCAGGCAGTTATTCCGTAAATCAAACGAGGAGGGTATCTCTTGGAAAATCAAAACTTGTCTCCTTATTTTTTGATTATCCATTTAAGGGGTTAGTAACATTAGCAGTAAAGTCTAATAAAACGAAACAGTGTGAAGTCTCATAATGGTCCATAATTAAAAATCTTTTTAATAGAGAACATTAAAAATGATTGTGAGTGGGTGGGTCAATTGATAGTGATAAGGGGAGAGAGAGAAAGGAAAAGAGAGAGTGATTCCCATTAGATTTATTTATCCCAAGAGAAAAAAATTGCTAGTTTAGTTATACAAAGTCCAAAATTTGGTTATTAATTAAGGAATCATTAAGTTTGGTTATACCCCATATTTTGGACCAACATTGCTATTATAGACACTCTAATAAGGGATGATTTGGCAAAATAAGGGATTTTTTTTTATTCAATTTTTTCGCTTTTGTATTTTTTGAGGATTATTGATCCGTTTTGATGAGGGGAATCAGAAAAGTAAAAAATTGTTATCCAAACTCAAATTTTTTATAAAGCAGAAAAATCTATTTTTTGGCTGATTTTTTGCTTTTTTCAATAAATAAGTAATCCACAAAAATTCGACTCGAAACCAACAAATGCGGAAAAAAATTTAAACAAAGAAAAAAAAAACCAAGTGGGTTATTTAGCCAAAACACGCTTACTAAGAGCAAGTTTATCAGTGGGTATGTATACTACCTTGTGAACAGTTCACAAATCTACACCAACACAATCCATTTTACCTATCATCTATTAAAATATTTTTTTTTCCTTTTTCCAATATTAAAAATAAAGAGAGGAGAAAGGAGGGAGGAGAGATAGAGAAAGAAACGATAAAAAAAAGAAAAAAGTATGATCAGTGCTTAGGTAAAAATGACTATAACCTGTTCACAAATATGTTTTACCTTCTCTTTTACCTAATCTAGTGCAAATATGTTTTTGTGATTTTTCTCTCCAAAATAGAGAAAAAAAACATTTTACATTCCCTGGTGTCCATGCTCTGAGGCTCTATTTGTTGGTTGACTTCTATTGGAAGTTGTTCTTTTACCTTTTTGCCCATATGGGGTTTTCCATTTTTCGCTCTGCCATTAACAAATCTGGCCATTGGGTAGATCCAAAGAATAAAAAACATCACAAGTTGGGTACCCCTGATGATGAATCACCTGGGGCCTACATCTTATTAGACATCCAATTAATGAATCGGTCAAGCATGTTGATCACATACAATGGGTTGTGCTAGCATGACAAACATCTGTAAATTTATCAGTACTCCCTGAGCCAGAGAGCACTTACAACTAGATTTTAGGATTCATTAAGAAACTTGACTAATTTAACTGAAACTCTTAATATATTATTCATCAACGAACCAAAAGGTTTGGTTTGGTTTGGTGTGATTTTGCTTTTAAAACAACTGGAAAAAAACGTCACACAACACCACCTAAATCGTATGTTGATGTTAGTTTTTTTAATTCTTTCTTTTTTTCTTTGGGCATGGTCTTAATATAACAATATCTAGTCTAGATCTTCCACTGAGTCCTTCCTAGATTGCACAATTTTCTAATCTAATAGTGGAGTTCTAACTAATTAGTTTACTAAACAACTTTGTGAAGTAGGAGGCAGACCTTTTGGACACCAATTTTTAATAAATATCTATGTTTTGCTTTATGGATCGTATTTTATGATTATCAGTTGAATCTGGCTTCGCCACAATTTGATGTTAAACTGCAAATTAAGAGATGTTAGTGTGATCTTATCTGTCCAAAAATATTTTTAATGATTCAAATTTAAAATAAATCTTGCCAGAAAATAGTATTTTCTTCCCAAGAAGAGTTTTTGTTAAACTTGAACCGTCAAAAGCAAAGATGAACAGTTGGGATATAACGGCAGAGGCCTCTTGCAGTCCAACTGTAGACAGAGACGGAGGCACTTGTAGGTAATGGGTGGCGAAGGCCCCGTGTTGTTTTTTTTTTTTTTTTTTTTAATTTTATGCACACGATCAATTGAGAAGTATTTTTAGGTATTGGAAAGTTCAAACAACATTTTCAAAAACAAAACCTAATCTTTTTGAGCATAATGTCATCTAGCATCTGAAATTCAAACAATTGGGAAGTATTCTCAGGCTATGCCTATGGTTGATTGAGACTAGAAAATCAGCAACCTATTTACATGTCTACCGAGTGGTAGTACTTGTGCTTACTTTTCACAGTTTGACCCCTCCGATTACAAAATTCTAGTTCTGTCCTCGATTGCTGAGAAGACAGGTCCTCATTAGCTGTGACGACAGTTGTGGTTGTTTGCTTCTATAAGTTGTCATAAGAATAGGTGGAGATTAATTAATCATTTTCGCTTCCGCCTCCTTAATAATGTTGTAATTATCATAGTTAACTTTATATGATAGTGGCCCAATAAAAATATCGGCGGTGTTTGTAAAGTTGGGAATATGCTAATCCATTGTGAATCCTTTTCACTTTCTAGGGATCTTGCTAGGATCCGGCCATGTGTCATTTGCTTTTGGTTGTGTGTAGTGTGTACCGTACCTATCTATCCAACTCATAGTATTTACCACCCGGCTCAGACATCCGTGAGGCCTAAAACAATCATTTTAAACTACTTCTAATATTACTTTCTTTAATCTTTTTTAGAATCTAATATTCTATTTTAAGTTGTCACTTAATAAGTATTTATTTTGTAAAGTTAATGAGTAAAAATTGGTGTATTTTCCATTTTACCCCTAAAAGTAGATTCCATTTTGAAAAGTTAGTGAGTAAAAGTGTAATGATGATATCTTCATAGAAAGTAAATACGGAAAGTGGAGATAAAAATTGATGTGAAATGTGTAATATTGATATCTTCTTAATAAATTAAAGTTACGAAGCACGACACTTAATTAAAAAGGGACGGAGGGAATAATAAATAGGAGTATATATATAATATATAAATACCCAATATTTGTTCACAGTATAAATAATATCTCCGACCCTTACTGCCTAACTTGAGAGCGGACGCATATTGTAAGTCAATTGAGTTTCGTTGATTGAATTTTATTTACATATTTATGCGGGTGTCCTGAGTTTCTCCCAAACTAATCAACATGTATATACACTAGTACTCCCTTTTTGTTAAGTGTTTTCAAATAAAACCAAAACCAAGCTAGCTTTAACAAAATCTCAATAGATCGAGAAAGAATGAAGAGTTTAAACTTTCTGTTGTGTTTGTAAACAGTAGCGAAACCAGAAATTACAAACAACAGGTAGAGAACCGTGTAAAAATTGATGTTTATCTTTTCGATTTGCGTTCTTCACTTGATTGCTATCCCAAAAACTTTGACCATAATCGAATTTCTTCTTATTCACTAATAATCATAGCCCAGTACTACACTCACTTGTTGGCTACTGCTAGAACTTGGCACACAGTACTACATTTATATATATATTATTATTGTACTATATAAACGTGGAACAAAACAAAGGACAACTTGTCACCTTTAATTTTTCCAAAGGATTAATATGCGGGTCGGCCAAATGCACAGGGGGGGTCCTCTCTTTTTTGTCAATGTTTCGATAGAAATTGACATCAGCTAACTTTATACGTACTCTACCAAAATCAGTTCTTGTCACATATATAATGCTATGCTATGCTAGGTATGGCCCAATACTTCCAAGACACATTATATACGCATGTATATATATACTTATATAATATTACTACTATACTATGAATAAAGTTGTAGCCAGCTAGCTAGACTTGTTTAATTAATTACGAAATTTCAGGACCCGTAGTTGATCAATATGGCAGCGCGCAAAGGGTTTTTGGAAGATCTGGTTAGTATCTTCAATTATCTCCAAAAGGAGGCCCTATCTAGTATCAATTCCATTGCAAAACTGCAAATGAACAACTTCAGTGGAGACTGACTAGACTAGTACGTAGATCACTAGCTAGATGCTTAAATACCATGTGCTTTTGACCGCCCACATTATGTTAATGCTGCGCATCGATTGAAAGTCATATTTAATTAATTTGGCTATTAATGGGGAATATGTAAGTACGTACGTACCGAAAAGATGTGACACCGATGCGTTGGAAAATATATACGGATACGACTTATGTACATAGGATTGCTTGTACTTACGTAGGCCACATTAGGTTATTGATTTTGACCGCTTGTTTAATGAATTAAGCTTTTAAACTCTTTTTTTCGTGAAAACGAACCAAATTATATGTATCCAACTCAGCGATGTAGTAAAACCATTAATGCATCTGAGGCATGAAAATTAGGAGAAAATCCGAGATGAAACAAAGCACTTTCAAGAGGAATTGGAAGGTTTTTTTAGTTAGCATTATAAATGTCAACTGAGCCGATCATTTCTGTGTAATAGGGATATATAACAGGGAGGAGGCCCAGCTCGATGATTCAAACGAACTCTTAGCACTTATTGAGACGAGAAGCAAAAAATCAAAGATGATTTGGATAACCTTGGCAACAATATCAGGTTGCACATATCCAGCTAGAAATGGAAAAACTACCATTTATGGTAATTATATATTTCCATATATGCACCCATGCTAGCTACGACTATTCCCTCAATGTATGGGTGGCAGAGGACACCATTTCTATGGGCCAAACAAAACCACTGCCAGTAGCAGTAGCAGTATGTTGAAAACCAGTAATTTGCAACTTGGCTCTTTAGAAGCTAGCGAATTTAGTGATCCATATAATATTTCGTGTTGGCTCCTCAATGGGGGTCGTCCCTCGTATCCCGGCCCCAACCCAGCCATACCTTTTTACTCACTTGCTACGTACATTATGGGCTATTTGATTACTACTACTACTATATAATTAACTCTCTCTCTCTCTCTCTCTCTCTCTCTCTCTGTGGATTTCTTATTCATCATTGGGAAGGGGTTTAAAACCCCACATGAAATGACGCAGAGAAAAATAAATTAATTAATCAAAACCTTTCTAGCTAGCCCCACATTATTACCAGTATTTTAATTAGGGGTTACAAGTTGCCAGCTGTGGAGTGGAAGCCACTGAAAAAACACTTTTTCGATGATGTCATACAAGTTATTAACAATAGTACTAATATTATTATCTTTGATAATTGGGTTCGAGTTTGGACTTTTATTTGATCAATTGAAAAATGTTAACTCAAGCAAGTTGGAAAATGATATTGACAAATTTAACACTATTGACAAACACAAGTTGGGAAATATTATTAGTACGTAACTCCAGGGGATCTATTTGAAACCCTCTTTTCGATTTTCTTTCCTTTGTTTGACAAGTCCAAAATAAAGTATTTACATGTACGTCTACACATGCGCCAAGGGGAGTGAATGCAAGGGGGGCCGTTGACCCCACCCGATATATATTTGAAAACTCCAAAACTATTATACGAATTCCAGACATTAGGAATTTGACCCCATTAAAACATAGCATTGCACCAACACTCAATCAAATATATAAAATTCCCTTTGCATATGAATAGAGGCCTCAATGCATAAGCCTTTCTCTATAACTTCTTGGCACAATAGACCAACTTATTTGGAGGATTAATTTCATCATCCATTAGTTACGGAACAAATTAAACCTCTATGGTATGACTCAACACATGAATTGATAGCATGTCGGCGTGAGTCATCAAACTCTAAACCGACGGCTTCCTGAGCCCTCCGGCTACCAAGTGAGTGACTAACACTACGTCGACCTACGATAGCTAGGTCTATGATTATTGTTCAGCGGTTAACAACCACTTGGTAACAAATTAATGTGAACTTCAGTTAACAACCATAACTAGCACAAGACTTGGAGTGGATTTTGATAATAGGGAATGATCAATTAATGAAGATGAAGAAGAAGAAGAAGATGATTTAACTGGAAGCTTGATGATTCCTGAGCCCCCCGGTTATAAGAGCATGAACTTCTTCAGAGGAACACCTTAGCAATATTCTGAATCCATTTAAGAGACATTAATTGGAATGCATGTATATATGGATTTTGTTTGGGGTGAGCTTGATGTTCAATTGGGAGAGAGGGTGAATGCTCTTGGATTCTTTCTGATGGTTAGTTGCGCCTGAAGCCGTGGGAACTGTTGGATACTTTGGAGTTTCTCGAGGCCAGCTAAGACCAACTTATAAAACTGGGGTCGTATGTTTCTTTTAGAAAAAAATAATAATAAAAATTAGAAAAAAATAATAATAAAAATAAAAGTAACCTCAAATTGATAGTTACTCTCTCCTATATTGTCTTTTTCCATAATTCGTTTCATTGTTTCGATAAATAATAGTTTTCGCTCAGATTATTTTTTGCACCAATAAAAAAATATCCCTATGGTAATGTGAGTATGTGACAGGAATAAACTATTCTTATAAACAAGGAAAAGAGGGTCGACCCTAGGACGTACGTACGACTTAAACTATGTACCTATTGGATCATCAAACTAAGCTTTTTTACTCGGCCAATTAGATTAAATGTATATTGCATAATTGTTTATACCTATCCGAGACCCTAATTTTGGACCAAAATTCAAGAGCTCAAGGCGAGCTTTAGATTAGGGCTGATCCTGAAGCTATATATAGTATTATATACTTACTCACAAATTTAGATGACTGCTTATTTAAGACGAATGATCAAGTGCATACAGTATATTAGAGAAAAATATTTCATATGTAAAACAAATGCAAACTTTTTGTGCATTTATTGAAGCTAGGAGATTCTCTTGAACTCCTCAAACCATAGTAGAGCCACTCTTGCATGTGTCAACCAGTATTGATTCGTGGAGTGAGAGATTAATTAACTTGTGCATGTACATTGAGAATGTCCCCTTTTAATATCTTTCCAAATGAGTCTACCATGCATGGATTGCAAGAAAAAAAAACTCATGATATTATATTTATAAAATTAATTTCCTATGAAAGTATATAGGCTTGCCCCCTCTAGTATTTTGGAAAAAAAAATACTCCCATTTTTTCTCCCACGAAAATTTCCAATCGTTGGAGAGTTTTACACGTTTTCTTCTCTCTACCCTAAAATCTCAATGGCACAGCAAATCTCTCTCTCTCTCTCTCTCTCTCTCTCTCTCTCTGCACAAAAATCCCATATTGTCAAGACTTTGAAGGCAGTTTCGAGAAAATAGGAATATAGAAGAAAAGATTTTGGGAACCCTAAGTAATCTTTGGTAAAATCTAAATTGTAGCTATGAAATGTGTGAAGATTAGACTCCGCAATAGGATGGAAGATGAACTTTTAGCAAGTTTTCAGATCACTTTCATAGAGAAAAATATTGCGAAGGGATTTGATGCCGATTCTATCATCGATACTTTTAACGACATGAAAACCATAATTCATGAAATCCGTTAATTCATGAAAACCATAATTAAGTATGGAGTGTTGCTATTTTTTACCTTTTTTTTTAGTTTAATGTATGCTTCTTCTTTTTATAAATGTATGTTATTCATGTTCGTTCTTATTTTTGGTTTTGCATACATGGTCGCCCTGTGTAGTGAAATTCCTGACTCCGTCCTTGCTATCATGCACTGATACCTTATATTCATTGAATCACTCTCTATCAAAAGTCATTCCTTGACTTTACAGATAAGATTTGGCTGTTATGTCTTCTAGTGTTTCATTGCACCAACTCTTACCTGATTAATACTCCATATTTTTAATTAAATCAAACAGTTATGATTACAAGAAAGTTAGCTAAAATCAATGTTTTACTATATATAGTACTAAAAAGCTCATGTCATTTGCCATTATTTTAATACAGGCGTACAAATTATTTAAAAACAGGTTATCAAAACAAATATTTAAAACCTGCTATGGGAAGCTGATTTATATAGGAAAAGAAGGCGTACAAGAAGCTGATTTGTAAAATGCAAAAAATCCATGCAACTCGTGACACCTGGACCATGCATGCACTGATACCTAAGATTATCATTGCTTAATTTCTAATTAATGGATTATTTATATCACTAATCAGGAGACATTATTTTAGACTATTTTACTGAGCCAGGAACATTCGTGGAAGCATAGATAATCTGTTTTTAATTAAATGAAAAATGGAGAAAATAATGAGTGGTATAAAATACGAAAGAGATAAGTCAAAACCACATATTAATAATTAATTAAAAGCCAGCTGGTATGGTCCATTTTGACAAAAATGTACTATCTCAATAAATAAATAAGTCTTAATGTACAATTAATGCTTTGCAAACTTTTTGTTTAAACATAAGGAATTCCCGATCAAGCGGGAAGCCCCCTTGACATTCAGAACAAGCCATTTATAATATTGCATTTGACTAAATTTGCAAGAAAAGCAAAAATATGTTGTTTAGCACAAGGTCAACGTGGGTGTCACGTCATATCGTTATAAATCTGTGACAGAATTCTCTCAGTACTGTATTTGACATTTTTATTTAAATGTTTATAAAAGATCCTCTATACGTGTCCCATTCAAGGTACATGCACATGTCAAAATCGAACACGACTTGTTTAATGTGGTTGTGTGTGTATCTGATTGTGATAGTAATTTTTTTTGCATTTAGCTAAAAACTAAAGAAGCTAGTCAACTCTAGTTTTCTAAAACCGAGTTGAAGTTATATTAGATTGCAACGGTGAAGGTTTTGCAACCCTTGCTTTCAAAATACATTTATGTTCCCCTGTTGACTAGTTTACAAACGGATTTCGTGGGAAAACATCGGCGATGGTTATAAATTTGTAATAACTTCATCGACATACTAAACGGGAGATAGACAAAAACATTAACCCGTACGTTTTTGCTTTATCCTAAAAAATCGTGTTGTGAATTCGACCCAAAACAACACATAGCAGGAGGAATTAATAATCAAGCATACCACACAAGTAAAATATGACAGAAAGATTTAAGAACTTTTAAATTGGATGCACGCACGACTCACGCCAGTTTTTTTTTTTTTTTTTTTATAATAGCAAAAATGAACGTCATATAATCTCAAAAGGATAAGAAAGAGATGAAAAGGATAAAGGGTAAAACGGGCATTATCACTCTACGGAGAACATCCCAACTATGTAGACATTTATCCCTCAAGCTAATCATGATACGCCCCCAGACACCCTAGGCAGCCGTTGCCAAGAAGCGAAACAACAATTTAAAGGGTGCACCGAATAAGTGCGAAATAAGCTACGGGAAAAAACCGCCCTTGTTAGTAGTAAAGGGTACACGCGTTAGCAGCTTCAGTTTTAATAACCACGCTTGTGATTTCTTTCTGCATTTAGTCTACAGAGTTCTACGTTGTAGTTGGTCTTGGCCATCTAGTTGCATGTTGTGTACCAGGGCACACAGTGCTCTCTACCTGGGGTGCTAGAGTCAAATTGATTGGCATCGGTCACTTTTTGTAAATAAATCTCACCAATAATGGAATTAGCGTGACAGTTGTTCATAGACAACATGAAATTTTAAAATAGGATATACGTTACCCCAGAAAGCCACCAGTAGCCCCCCTATGCATCAATTAATGCATTTTCTAACCAAAAGCCAACTTCCATAGGACCACCTCGATCCCAAAAGATTCAAACCCATGTACCACCTCCCACTAAATGGGCATCACTCATGTAATCAATCAGCGGCCAGAAGTAGATTCGAACTTGAATTGCGTGAGCCTACAATATTCCCAGCATTTCTGTATCACATCCATTAAAGCAGGAAAGTGAAACAGGCCTATCATTTGTTTTTGTTTTTTTTAACAGCGAAAAAAAGACGTTCATGTTATTAATCCAACAGAATTGAAGGAGAGTTACAATATAGAATGAAAAAAAAAAGAGCTACAACTATACAACGAAAAAGGGCATGGCATCTGGCATCACAACAAAAAGTTAGCATCCCAAAGATCCATAGTGACAGAAAAATTATTTGCGTAAACACATGATCTTTGAACTTGAAAGTACCTTTTCAAAAAATAAATACTTATTCACCCTTTTGTGGAACACACCTTATTATTAGACAAAATATAAGTTCTTATTCCGGTTCTGGAACGGGCCTAGCCCAGAAAGCTATTTTGGATTTAATTACATCATGACCTAACTGTTCCCATGCATCTAAGGGTTAACTTGGAGTATCTAAACTAAAACCATTTTCTTCACATATATTGGGTCTTAAAATGCCCGTAAAATGGGTTGAACTTAAGACTTCCTTTCAAATGACTTATCCCAAGTCATACGTGCTCAGTGCCAATTTGATGGCGCGCGACGGTACCCTAAGGCCGATGTTTTTTCGTTCAAAATTTTATCGTTCCTTGAATGTGTTGTTTTGGTAACAAACACAACCAACCTTTACTATCAGCAAATCTTCGAAACTTGACTGAGTTTTTAGCTTAGTTTGGCCTTTAGATGAAGAGCTTTTCTTGTAATTTTACTAGTAATTTTTGGGTTTTAGACGAAAATTTCATAATCAGACTCAATAATTGGGGTCGACAAGAAATTTTTTATTATTTTGTTAGAAGTTAAACGACAAAGTGTTATCTCACTGCTTTTGGATAATAAGGATTCTTCTTCATTGGGCCTTTATCAATAAGTCGAGCAAAACAGCCCTTGGGCCTGAGATTACGATCTTAGAATCATTAAACGGGTTGAACCCGAATTGAAGGCCTCAACGTGGGGTGGTCTACTGTTCATGAACAGAATCCTGTTTTTTACAGGCCGGTCCACTTTTGTGGACCAATACACGTCGAAGTCTAGCACAATTTTAAAAAGCAATGTTAAAGATTCCCATCAGGTTTATGCCATTAATACCCCTTGTGTGCTGGGATAGAGATGTCGAAGGCCAATTCCGTTTCTGCTTTGCCCCATTTCTTTCGAAACTCATCCTCAATCCCACCCTCCTCCTCCCCACCACCCTCGACAGCAAATGGGACGCCTTCGAAAACCTCACCGGCTGCCACGCCGGCCAAAACGTCGATGGACTGGCCAATCTCAAGAACTGCCTCCATTACTTCAGCTATATCGATAAAAACAACAACTTCACGGACGAATTCGACGATCACCTGAGATCGGCGATCAAGACCTACCAGCTCAATTTCAGCCTCAACACGATCGGCGAGCTCGACAGGCCGACGTTGGAGTAGATCGTCTAGCCCCATTGCGGCATCGTCGACATCGTCAACGGCACCACGTGGATGAAATTCGGCAAAAAGATGACGTCCTCTAGCATCCACATCCATGCCGTCAACCACTACTCCTTTTTTCCTCAGCATCAATTACTCCATCTCCTCCAAAGTATTCCAAGCTCTCGAAACCCTACACTTCCTCCACGTCCCGCTGCCTCACCTCCCTCCTCCTTTCGATCCCTCAACCTCCGAAATCCTTCGCTGCTTCCAAGACATCTCCACCCCGATCCTCTCTCTCCACGCCGATGCGCTCCCGATCGAGAGCGCTCTCTCGAAGTTCTTCTCCGACGTCGTTCCTCGTCCCGTTGATGTCGAAACCGAAGACTTCTCAACTTCTCCTTGCTGCTCCAGTGAAGTTCTGTTCGATCGAAAGAGGAACTTCAGTGTTCGAAGCAATGCCAAGGTTTGAATCATTTATCGTCGGTTGCGTGAGGGCCGCAATTTCAGAGGGGAGAGGGGCTGAATTGTTAAATTCTCTTGGTGAGATGAAAAGGCTTCTCCGTATTCGTATGCAGGGAGGAGACTGAACAGCATCGGGGAACGGTCAGCGCATCACACTGCGAAATTGTGTTTTGTGTTTGACTGTTAATTTCACACTGCGAAATTGTGTTTTACTTCAGATTTTTTTTTTCCCGAACAAGTAGCTAGAAAAATGAAAAAAGCACTGCGAATTTGTGAATTTCACACTGCAAATTTGTAGTCGCCGGCCGGAGGTACTCACCGGTCGGAGGTGGTTGGAAGGTGGAGGTGGGAGATGATGGTTGTATTTAGTAAAGGGTAAAAGGGTAATCTTCTAATGAGATTGTACTTGAAGGTAAATAAAAATTGAGTTCATCCTTAATGAGAATTTTATAGAAGTTTTTGGGACCAGCTGGTAAATCTCTCGACAGAATCCAGGCATTAATTAGGCTTTAATGGCCCAAATTTCTCCTCCATTATCATGCTTTTGAAAGAGAGCAAGAAGGTAATTCCACATATCATTATCATGTTTAAAGTTCTCCTTTTGGCCTCATACTATGCTTCAATCTCTGTGGAAAATAGTTTGCTTTGGTCAACGGCACCACATCGATGAAGTCCGGCAAAAAGGCGACGTCCTCTAGCATCCACGCCATCAACCACTACTCCTTTTTTCCTCGGCATCGATTACTCCACCTCCTCCACAGTATTCCAAGCTCTCGAAACCCTACATTTCCTCCGCCTCCCGCTGCCTCTCCACCCTCGCTACTTCCACGACGTCTCCACCCCAATCCTCTCTTTCCACACCGATGCGCTCCCGATCGATAGCGCTCTCTCAAAGTTCTTCTCCGACGTCGTTCCTCGTCCCGTTGATGTCGAAACCGAAGACTTCTCAACTTCTCCTTGCTGCTCCAGTGAAGTTCCGTTCGATCAGAAGAGGAACTTCAGTGTTCAAAGCAATGCCGAGGTTTGAATCATTTATCGTCGATTGGGTGAGAGCCGCGATTTCAGAGGGGAAAGGGGCTGAATTGTTAAATTCTTTTGGTGAGATGGAAAAGCTCCTCCAGATTGGTATGCAGGGAGGAGACTGAACGGCATAGGGGAACGGTCAGCTCGTCACATTGTGAAATTGTGTTTTGTGTTCGACTGTCAATTTCACACTGCGAAATGGATTTGTTTTGTTCCGAACCAGTCGCTGGAAAAATGAAAAAAGCACTGCGAATTTGTGGTCGCCGGCCGAAGGTACTCACCGGTCGAAGGTGGTTGTGGGGTGGAGGTGGAAGATGATGGCAGTATTTAGTAAAGGATAAAAGGGTAATCTTCTCATGAGATTGTACTTGGAGGTAAGTAAAATTTGATTTCATTCTTAATGAGAATTTTACAGAAGTTTTTGGGACCGGCTGGTAAATCTCTCGACAGAATCCATGCATTAATTAGGCTTTAATGGCCCAAATTTCTCCTCCATTGTCATGCTTTTGAATGAGAGCAAGAGAGTAATTCCAGATATCATTATCATGTTTAACGCTCTCCTTTTGGCCTCATACTATGCATCAATCTCTGTGGAAAACAGTTTGCTTTGGTCCGGTTAAGGCATGTTATCAAACCAAACCGAATATTTTCGATTTGGACATTTATGAACCAAATATTATTGGTTCGATTTGATTGGTTTATTCTTGTATTTTGGATTGTTACTCGTGCCGCACCAAGTAAAACATCTACCACAGATTTCCACCATTTTAATTTCCATTTGAAACTACTGAAATATCATAAAACTAAGTAAAAAATCTAAATTAAATGATGAAGTATCTTAAAATCAAGTACAAAAGAAAACTTACTATTTATTGCCGTTTTCAAAAAAAAATCACTTCACCTGGTTGATCTCTAAGAGATATTTGAGATCACTTTGAAAAAAAAAAAAGAGGACATTTGAGATGGGTATTTCAACCCATTTTGTTTGCAAATGTATCCCGATCAATAAGTTAATTTATACATGTATAAATCTGATTTGGTCTGAGTTATTCGGGATTGAAGGGTGGAAAACTAGACCAAACCAAACCAAACCAAACCAAGCCTTAAGTCCCAATCACTAGGGGTCGGCTACATGAATCTTTTTTCTCCATTGAGCTCTGTCAAGAGCCATTTGTGCACACAAATCTACTCTACTCATATCGTTGCGTACCACAACATCTAAAGTCAATTTAGGTCTATCCCTCCCTGTAGCATTGCTACCCAAAACTATCATATCTGCTCTCTTAACTACTGCATCTCATGGTCTATGGTAGACATGCCCAAACTATCTTAGCCTATTTTTCCTCAACTTCTCTTCTATGGGTGTTACACCTACCATCTCCCGAACCGTTTCATTTCTAATCATGTCTCTTCTAGTCTTACCACACATCCACCTCAACATTCTCATTTCTGCTACACTCATCTTGGTCACTTGTTATTTCTTAATAGGCCAACATTCTGTCCCGTAAAGTATCGCTGGTCTGATGGCAGTTCCATAAAAATTTTCTCTTCAATTTTATGGATACCCACTTGTCACACAGTACACCAGTAGCGGTCCTCCACTTGAGCCACCCCACTTGAATTCTATGGGTCACATCATCAGCAATCTCTCCATCCCTACTAATGATTGATCCTAAGTATTTAAAATGAGCACTCGTAAGTATCTCCTGGTCTTGGATCATCACTCTTTCTTCGTGCGCACTGCTGGTACCACTAAACTTGCACACCATATATTCAGTTTTACTCCTACTTATTCGAAAACCCTTTGACTCTAATGCTTCCCTCCAAATTTCTAGTTTCGTATTAACACCTCTAGCGGATTCATCTACGAGGATAATGTCATCTGCAAATATCATACACCATGGGATAGCCTCCTGGAATTGTCTAGTCAATTCATCCATAACTAAGGCAAAAAGGTACGGGTTCAAGGTTGACCCTTGATGCAATCCTACAGTGATTGGGAATTCACTCGTTTCCCCTACTGGTGATCAAATGGTAGTGACGGCACCTTCATACATGTCTCTAATCACCTCGATATACCCTTTGGTCACTCACTTTCTCTCCAGAACCCACCATATGGTGTCTCTAGGCACCCTATCATAAGTCTTTTCTAAGTCTATGAAAACCATATGGAGATTCTTCTTCTTTGCTCTATGTTTTTCTACTATTCTCCTTAATAAGTAGATAGTTTCCATGGTTGATCTACCAGGCTTGAACCCAAACTCTTTCTCTGACACCGTAATCACCACCCTCAAGCGATGCTCAATAACTCTTTCTCACAACTTCATCGTATGACTCATCAATTTAATACCTCTATAGTTGTTACAGTTTTGGATATCTCCTTTATTCTTATAGATAGGTACTAGAGTGCTCCTTCTCCATTCGTCAGGTATCTTCCTCGTCACAATAATCTTGTTAAACAACTTCGTCAACCAAGTCACCCCCAGGTCACCTAGACTTTTCCACACTTCAATAGGGATACCATCTGGTCCTAACGCCTTACCCGGTTTCATCCTTTTCAAAGCTTTGACCACTTCAAACTTTTGTATTCTCCGATAAAATTCATTTTCTATATTTTCGTCAGGTTCATACTCTTCCTTCCCCCCCAAAGCCTCCTTCATGTTTCTCATTTAACAACTTCTCGAAATACGACTTCCATCTATCTCTGATCGTCTCGTCTTTTACCAACACCACCGAATCAATATCTTTTATACACTTAATCAATATCTTTTATACACTTAACTTGAGTAACGTCTTTAGCTCTCTTTTCTCGCAACTTGGCAAGTTTATAAATAATTTTTTCTCCATCTTTACCATCGAGTCTAGCGTAGAAATTCACATAGGCTTCCAACTTAGCATCCCTAACAGCTTTCTTAGCTTCCTTGCTAGCTTACTTATAACCCTGAAAATTTTCTTCATTCCAGTCCTTTTGCCACTTTTTAAAGCACTCCTTCTTGACTTTTACCTTGGTTTGAACCTCGTCATTCCACCACCCCGGACCAAACCATTTACCTCTTGAAAACCAATTTAAATCACCGGTTTAATCTGGTTTCTGTTTACGGTTCGGATTCCCCCTTTTTTTTTCGCCCTGAAATCGAATTGCTTTTGCAATTGACGTAGAGTTGGAAATATACTGGGTGTTTATTTTTATTTTTTTTGGTCAAACGTACGAAAATTTATACTGGGTGTTATCTGTGGGTCCAACGCTGAGTTGGTCTTGAATTTGACGAATCCGGACATGGCTTCACTCAAACGCGGGAAGATTCATCAAATTTGGCAATGGATTCCTCCATTTAGAAACACAAGAAATATAGTACTAATACGTCGTCCACGTGGTGATCAATTGATCATTAACGGTTAGTATAAAATATCTTATGAATAGATTAATTAAATTCTTCTTTACAAGATTTATTCTCAAGCTACGTTGAATCGCGTTTGCGTTTGACGTCGTCCACATGGTGTACCAGCGTCTTACCTGTTCGATGCATAGGGACGCAAAATCAAATATGAGTGAGAACTTTTTCTTTATTGTCCTGTTGTTCATCAGTGAGCAAGAAAGAAGATAGGTTTCATGCAAAATAAAGTACTATATACTTATGTTATTTTGAACTTAGTTTTCTTTTCAAGTAAAATAAAGTGTATATTTTACATTTCGTAATAAGCTTAGAATAATAAATAAAAAGATAAAAAAAATTGAGAAGATTCCATGTATGAGAGAGAGTTAAGGAATAAGCTTCATTTTCTTTTGTGTAACTACATTCATTTAGTATATAGTATATAGATATAGATAACAACCATACTTTTTACCTGGGCATCCCTGTTTTGTCTAAATAATCCTTGAGTATTATTTTATGTCCTTTTTCACATTTTTTAGTTGAGTCAATTTTTTTGTGTGTTATTACTTTGCTTTGACAAAGAAATCTAAAGTCAAAAATTACGTCTTTATTTTGAATAAAGACAACGGTCTTTTGCCGGTCAAAATAAAAGACAAAAATAATGCAAAAAAAGTTGTTTTTTGGATTATTTGTCTCTATTTGAAAAAAAAAATGAAATTTTGAACATTATTTTTTACTTTTAGCATTCCTAGAACCAAATATTCACAACAACAAAAAATATTGACGAAAATTAATAAATACAAATTTTTTAAATAAAGACAAATAAAATAATCCGAAAAGAATATTTCGGGTACTACTCTTAGTTGATGCAACAAAATTGAACTCTAGTAGTATTAACAAACAGGGCTAGCTCAATTGGTGCAAAACCAAACTTACGTTTACATTTCGAAAGAGACATATGATTATGCAAAAACTGTTTTTGTTAGTGCGAAAGTTGTGGTGTATAAAAGCTAGCTTGCCTTTGTACCTTGCACATAGTAGAAGTCAATTATGTATTGGAGTACAATTTTTTATACTAACTAAAACAGGTTTAGCATTAGCACTACTCTTTTAAAATTTCAAAAACAAACTGCGGATAATGCCTGTACAAATGTTCACTAGAATATACAGTAGCTATTTATCTTCTTTTTTTTTCTAAGCAAATATAGCTATTAATTACATCTTGGTATCTATGGAATACCAACTACTACTACTATTAACAAACTTTCATTTACACGGGTAATTCAGGTTGTACTTTGTAGGATCGGTCCGATTTCTGAGTGGACAAATACCCTTAAGAGAATAAATGTGCCGGAGAGGTTGTAATAGCTATGGAAATGGATGAAATGAGTGATCTAGAAGGGTGAAGAAGAAGAGCAGGGGTAAACAGAGAGGGTAGGCAGTGGAGATCCAAACCCAAGAGATCCCTAGGAGGAAAGACAATAGAGCCCCTGAAAGAGGATAAGACCTCCTTTAAAATCAGCGCTCACCAACTTTCTCTCTCTAGGAACTGTTCACAAGCTCAATCGCTTCTGAGGTTCAATGAAGAAACGTTCATTTTTATAGCCCACACGAGCTAATGCTCGGGCACCAAGTGGCGCGCTGATAAAATGACACGTGTCCCTTCTGTCCCCCCTGACCGCCGAGGTGTCGCTACCCTCGCGATGACCGCGAGTATGACGGCGAGCGTATCCCCTTATTCGTGGAGATCCTCTTCTTCTTTTACAGCCACCAAGCCACTAGATCCCATTCCTTCCCGCAGGGCAAGGTCGTGACCTACTCGATTGCGCCAGTACCGCTTGCCAAGCCTCAAGGGGCCCCTCGGGTCCTGCCTAAAGGCCGGAGCAAACATAAGAGTCTGGGCAATTTCCCTGGTGCCTTGGTTAAACCGCGTTATCGTCTCCATTAGATTGGGACCGCGCCAAGCGTCCACCGGAATAAATATAACTCTCTCCTTAAGGGAGGAATTTGAGCTCGCGACCCTTACATGGGCACTACAAAGCTATGGGTAGTGCGAGGCTCCCACGTGCAAGGCCACGTGTCGCGCGACTGAGGCGCCACGTGGCGAGCTAGGGTTCGTTGGTCAAATCGTCAACCCCGCGAGGACGAGTACACGTGTCAGCTGCTCATTGGATAGTCAAACGGTCAACGGTCGCGCCTATTGACCTCTCCTACAATTGCCCCCCACGCGCGTATGACTCACGCGCTGTCATGCGCGCGTGCAACGGTCGAGACTGTTCGGATCTCTGCAACCATCACGCCTTTTTGACTTGTGGCGTCCTTTTCTGGAGATTCGGGGGACCCTCCTGAGTACAAGTAACCACAGTTTAGCCACAAAACCAGTCACTTTCCAAAGATCCACTCTTTCTCTTCTCTCTCTTCCACCAAAACTTCAAACTTTCTTCTTCCTCCTCCCTCTCCTTCGACTGTAACTTTCCCTCTCTCTCCTCTCTACAAAACCCACCTCTTGGTCTGAAATGGTGAGAGACAACATGGAGCAAGGGAGCAAGGCTGTCATGCACACTCCTATCCGGGCGCTCCCGGCGGATGAGTGGCGCCGGGCACCGTACCTCGGCGGCCCAAGTGACTCATTCTGGCGGAAGGTGGAGGCTTTCGTTCCGGAGATGGACATTTCGGAGGATCCTCTCTTCCTGACCCCTGAGGTAACTCATGAGGAGGCTGATTTGATCATTCCCTCTTCTGTTTTGAGATTTCGCTCTTCGCTTGCTGGGGGAGTTATATCGCAACCACATGCTGAGGCCAGTACCAGCCATAGGCAAGAGGTTGTCGAAGATGACTCCGATGTGCACGTGGTGGAGCCGCCTGTCACTAACGAGGAAGAAGAGGTACTTTCGAACGAGCCTTTCTTTGGACAGTTCCGCCTTACTCGTGATGAGACCTCCTTCCTTTCTTTCATTTGAGATCGCTTCCCCTACACGTTCTTCAAGATTCGCGGCCTCTACAGTCTGACCATGGGCCGGATGCAGCTTCAGTGCCTTCACCACTTTTTGTTGAGCATCAAGGAGATAATGGTGTGCGATTTGGACCTCAGTCAGATCGAGGAGATCGGGCAGACCGTCCAAAACTTTGACAAGTTGGGGCTCGACATCTGGTGGGTATATAAGGAGCTCGATGCTGCGAAGATCATGCGCGAGAATGATAAACTGTGGAGGCACTGTGAGGGAGAAAAGGCGGCCTTGGGAGAGGCCCAGGCGGCTCTCGCTAAAGCCCGAGACGCGGTAGCTGTGGCAGAAGCGGTAGTGGAGGAGCACCGGCTGGTTTATGAGCGCATGGCTGAGGAAGCCCGTCTTGGTGACAGACTTATTGATGTGCCTCTCTGCGACACTGATCCTTTTCTGAAGAAAGTCTTTGGTTGACAACTTCTTCTTCTTTTTTGAGTATTGTAATGGAATGACTTTAGAGAACTTTTGTAGTAACTTTGTGGTAACTTTCGGTGGTGTAATGACAATGTCGGATACTCGCAGTAGTTTTTAAGCGTAATATGCCTATGTTTTAAGAACATAGTTAAGTGATATTACAACTGCCTGCTTTACTTTCCGCTAATTGCCCATTACATATTGTTTGCCACCTTTTACATGAAAACTGTCCATAAATGAACTAAGGATAGCATGGCGTGAAGCCTTCTTTAAAACTAAAAAGCATATGAAGTAACCTTACATCATGGGTAATACATTTTAATGAACTTAGCATTGATGGGGCCAGTTTTAAAACCATCACTGACCCTTGCTAACTCGTAGTGACCGCTGCTGCTGGCCTTGATTACTTCATACGGACCTTCCCACCTTGGAGTGAACTTAGGCTGCTTCAGGTCCCTCATGACTGTGGTCGTAGACTTCCACACTAAGTCTCCGACTTGGAATGCTCGCGGCACCACACCTTTGTTGTAATACTTAGCTATTGATTCCCAGTACTTTTCTTGATTCCTTGCAGCAGTGTTCCTTCTTTCCTCCAAGGCCTCGAGGTCTGCCCTTCTTTCTTCTTGTGTCACCTCCGCCGCGAGGGCTAGTCTCGCGGAGGGCATGCTTAGCTCCGCGGGGAGAACAGTTTCTGCCCCATAGACCAGGCTGAATGGGCTAGCACGCGTAGCTTTGCGATGAGAGGTCCTGTACGCCCACAGTGCCACCGCCAAGTGGTAAGCCCATGTCCCTCCTTTTTCGTCCAGCAACTTGCTGATGATGCGGATGAGGGTTTTGTTGGTCGCCTCGGCTTGACCGTTGCCTTGGGGATAGTATGGAGTCGACGTGAGGTGACTCACTGAGTAGGACTTCAGAAGCTTCTTCTCGTTCTTATTGATGAAGGGAGTGCCATTATCTGAGAGGATGACTTTGGGTATACCAAAGCGGCAAATGATGTTCTCTTTGATGAAGTTCGCGACCGCCGCGCCAGTAGCTCTGCCCAAGCTCACTGCCTCTACCCACTTTGTGCTTATCTCCGTAGCGACTAAGATCCACCGGTTCTTCCTGGACGACGGATGTATGGGCCCAATCAGATCCATTGCCCAAGTATGGAACGGATAAGGGGCGCGGATGGAGTGTAATTCCACGGATGGCGAGTGAACTAGGTTCCCGAATTTCTGACAAGCTGCGCACCTGCGTACATGTCGCTTCGAATCTGCTTCCATCGTAGGCCAGAAATACCCGAGATGGATCAAGTGCTCATACAGTTTCCTCCAACCCTGATGTTCCACCACGTGGACCTTCTGCAAAACTTTTTCAGCTTTCTCGCGAGACAGACAGCGCAAGGGAATTCCGTCTAGGGCGCGACGGTAAAGTTGCCCCCCTTCTAAGAAGTAGCGCTGAACCCTCCGGGCCTTTTTCAGATCCAAAGGCAACGCTCCTTCACGAAGGAAGTCAATGTACTCTTGCCTCCAGTCTAACTCTTCCATGAGGCAACACTCTGCCTCTACTGCGTATAACATGCAGTTTTGGCAGGCACGGAGGACTTTTTCGGCATCTTCTTTCATGCTGGGCCAATAATAGCCCTGCCTTTGAACCCTGCGGTATAGAGAGATCTCGTTTTTGCCACAAGTTTTGTCATGGATCTGACGCAACTTGGTCTTCACTTCGCCGGGTCCTACACATCTTGCTAGCCACCCTTGAGGTCCGCGATAATAAAGCTCACTGCGTAGGACAGTAAACTGGGCCACCTCCGCGATGGGCAGGTTTCCTTTTCCAGAAACCAACTGTTTTAGAATGGGGCTGCGCCAGTCTTCCTCGCGGCGTGCCCTGAGCTCATCTATGATTGATGGTTCCGACTTTCTAATGATCTCGATCGTCACTTTTTCTTCATCGAATTCTATCTTTGCCCCCAGCGTCGCGAGGGCATCCGGGAATCTGTTGTCTAACCTTGGCCTGTGGATTATGTCCACTGCCTCGAATCTTCCCATTAACTTCTGAACTGTCGCCCTGTAGGGCGCGAGAGTGGGTTCCTTAAGCGCGAACTCCCCGGATGTCTGGAGGATGATAAGTTTTGAATCCCCCACGATTTTCAACCGTGAAATTCCTCTGAAATTTGCTGCTAAGAGCCCAAGGAACAAAGCCTCATATTCTGCTTCGTTGTTGGAGCATGCGAAGCCGAGCTTGTATGACAAGTACTCCCTCTCTCCTTCATCACTTTGAAGGACGATTCCTGCGCCACCATGCGCTCCTCCTGCTGCCCCGTCGAAGCTTAGCATCTAGGCCGTCGAAGCTTAGCATCCAGGGCGCCTTGCTTGGACTGGCCGCGAGAGCTTCGAAACCATCTCCCGGCAACGCCTCTTCCAATGGTTCGCACTGCCCGCTTGGAAATTGTGCAAGGAGATCCGCTAGGGCCTGACACTTGATAGCCCGCGGAGTAACGCATGTGATCTCAAATTCTGCTAAAGCCAGGAGCCATCTCGCGATCCTCCCAGATAAAGCTGGTCGCGACAGTAAGTATCGCACAGGATCGCTCTTAGTGACAAGCTGTACGGGGAATGACAGGAAATAATGCCTCAACTTCTGAGCCGTGAACACGAGGGCCAAGCAATGTCGCTCCACTGGGGTGCACCTCTCCTCTGCTCCTTGAACCTTCCGGCTGATGTAGTACACCGGTCGCTCTACCCCTTCTATTTCTTGAGCAAGGAGTGCCCCGATGGATTTTGGCATCGATGTCAGGTATAGTATGAGAGGCTTCCCTGCCTGTGGTGCAATCATGGTTTGAGGCGAGGCTAAGGCAGCCTTGACGCTGTCGAAGGCTTTCTGATGTTCGCTGCTCCACTTGAACTCTGCTTTTCCTTTCAACAGGTCACTGAATGGCGCGGTTATCTCCGCTAGTGCTGGAATGAACCTGCGTAAGTAAGAGACTTTTCCGAGAAACCGCTTGAGGGACCGCTGCGAGTGTGGCGCAGGCATCTCCACGATAGACCTTATCTTTGTCTCATCCGCGTCGATGCCGTGCCTGTGCACCAGGAACCCCAAGAACTTCCCTGCTGTCACACCAAAGGCGCATTTCAGTGGGTTCATCTTCTTGTTAAACTTTTTGCACCTTTCGAACACTTCTTATAGGTGCTTCAAATGATCTGCGCTCTTCTTTGACTTGACCACCAAATCATCAACATAGTCTTCCACTATGTGGTGCATTAAGTCATGAAAAATTGCAGTCTTGACGCGCTGGTAAGTGGCGCCTGCATTTTTCAGACTGAAGGGCATCACCACATAGTAGAAATTTCCGAGAGGAGTGCGGAAGGTCGTCTTCTCTGCGTCCTCGGGAGCCATCTTTATCTGGTTGTACCCGCTAAAACCGTCCATGAATGAAAATATTTGGTGACCTGAGGTAGCGTCGACCAATGTGTCCACGTGCGGCAGTGGGAACTCATCCTTAGGGCATGCCTTGTTAAGGTCGCGAAAGTCCACGCAGACCCTAATCTGCCCATTCTTCTTCTTTATCGATACAATGTTGGCCAGCCATGAGGGGTACTGAATCGGCCGTATAAAACCAGTCTTCCTTAACTTCTTGACTTCTTTCTTTATCTTCTCTTCCAACTCCGGGTTGTACTTCCGCTGCCCCTGCCTCACGGCCTTGGAGTTGGGGAATACATCCAAGTGGTGCAAAACCAGGCCTCCATCGAGCCCGGGCATCTCCTCATAGTACCACGCGAAGACATCCGCATACTTCCGCAACAGCTTGATCAGCTTCTCTCAAGTTTCCTTTCCCAGCGCCTTGCTTATAAATACAGGCCGCGGGGATCCTTCGCCTTCTCTCAAGTTTATCTCCTCCAAGGCCTCTTGCTGCGGCCTAGGACCATCCTGCATGCATTCTGGTGCTGGCTCCGGCTTATCCACCAAGTCTGGCTCGACTTCCGCTGCTATGACAGTGTGGGGGTTGGCGACCCCGCGAGGGATCGTTACCCCCGTGCACCGTCATAAGCAGTACACCGTCTTGCCACCCTCCTGGATCTTAGTAACCTTCCTTGGGACGGCCGGTGCCACCTTCGCGGCGGGTCGCTTGCTCGCGACCCCCTCTTCTCTCCTCATGATGTTCTCCCACCTTGGGACCTTGATACTTATGTGCTTGGCTGATACCACCTCCACTTCTTCCTCCATCTCGGAGAAGTAGACTGCATCGGGCAAGTGGGCCTCATCCGTGTCGAAAGGCTTTTCCGACGCGGCTACCGTGACCCTCTTTCCTGCCCAGATCCCCTTCATACACTGATGGTAACTTGATGGGACTACGGCATACTTGTGCATCCAGCTCCTTCCAAGGATGACATGGTAGTTTGTCTGCGCGTCGATGATATGGAACTTCATCGCAGCGCGAATGTCGCCTACCGCAAGATCCACCACCACGTAGCCCAGGGACCCTTTCTTGTCTCCTCCAAATCCCGTGATCGCGATAGAGGATTTTATGATTCGGTTTTCTGGTATTCCAAGCTTCTTGAAGATAGCGAGTGGCATAATGTTGATGGACGCCCATCCATCTAGGAAGGCTCGCTTCAACTCAACCCTCTTGACGTGGGCTGTTACATAGAGTGGCCTGTTGTGGGAGAATGTGACGCGACGGTCAGCATCAGAGAAGGTGATAGAGCTGGCCCCTTCTCGGATGGTTCGCGGCACTGAGCCATCCGCAGCCATGCATGCCTGCTGGTGCGCTTCCGCGATGCTCACGATGGACTTGGTGATTTCCGTTCTAGCCGCGACTGTGAAGCCTAGCGCATCGTAGAACGCCTTGAACTTAGTACTTTCTTGTAATGCCTTAACTGCAACGTCAGGGTCAGGGATGACTCTTGGCTGCTCATGAGAAGCAATTTCATCCAAATGATCATAGTAGGAGGTCATGCAGACCTCCTCGTCCGTGTACTCGTCTTCTTCAGCAAAGAAGTTATAACAGGCAGCCATATGGACAGCTCGCTCGTGCTCAGGGTAAGGATGGTCGCGCACGTCGTTAGGGCAGCCGGTTCCAACCCTGAGTTGATTGGCTTCTTGCTTTCTCTTGAAGATCATCCTTAGGGTCCAACAATCGCTTGTTGGGTGCTTCATGTGCCTGTGGTACACGCAGTACCTCGGACTCTCGCGATCCTGCCGCGATGGTTCACGTTCAACTTCAGGCAGCCTGAGTACACCTTCGGTGACCCATTGCTCCACCAACGCCTTCACTTTTTCCATACTGCAGGGGTATTCTGGGACTTCAGCTGGTTCTCTATCCCTTCGCTTCTTGTGACCACCGGCGTCGCTACCACCCCCCTGCCTCTTGTGCGACTGTGGCGCAGAAGAGGCAGTAGCGACTGTGAGAGAGCGGTTGGACTTCCAGTTATCCTTCAGAGGTGGCTTGACGGTATGGCGGAGGTTGTAAGCCGCCTCAAGGAGAGCTGAGAAGGTTGGGATCTTGATGTTCACCAGGAACACGCGATAGTCGCGCAGGATTCCGTCAATGCATATTTCGACCAAGTGTGACTCGCCCACTGGCTCGTGGCAGTCCACAGCTTTGTCCTGAAAACGCTTAATGTAGTCAATGATATCTTCACCATTTCGCTGAGTTTTCTTCACGAGGGACAAGGTAGTGACCTTCTCGCGGACTTGGAAAAACTTAGTGTAAAACTTGTTTACCATTTCTTCCCAAGTTTCGATCGAATAAGGCTTAAGATTCACATACCAAGTGTATGCTCGCGAGGTAAGGGACTTGGAGAACTCGCGGAGGCGAAGGTTATAGTCACCGGAATGGGCCCCAAGTGTTTCGATGAACCGAACCACGTGCTCTTGGGCGCTGCCTTCTTTTCCGTCAAATTTAATGAACTTGGGTGGGGTATATCCTTCTGGATAAGGTAGAGAGAGAATGGCCATGGGATATGGGGGTTGGATATCGGGGTTGGGTAGGGAGGGAAGAATGGCTTTGGTTTTTTCTTTGAGGAGGAGGGCTTGAACATCAGCTGCAGTGAGGAACTGATTTTGGGACTGGCCGTTGTTCTCGGCCTGGAGAGGCTGTTGGTGGACTGAACCAGTACCCGTAACAGGGGCTGGTCCACCGATTTGGCGGTTTGGGGGATTTTGGACAGGGTTTGCTGGGTTTGCAGCTGCTGCTGCGGTTGTTGCTGGATCTGGGATTACCCCTGCAGATGGCTGCTGGGGTGCTACTGGTGGGACTGCTGGTGGTATCACCGGTGCTCTTGGAAGAGCTACGGTGATGGCCTCCGTGAGAGCAGTCATAGCAGCAATCATCTGATTTTGGCCATCTCGGACAGCCTGAAGGACTTCCATGGTGGCGTCGCCCCCTTGAGTGGAGGATCCGTTGCCCTCTGCCAAGATCGGCCCCATGTTGAGCAGAGTTTCCCCCATGGTCGCTACTGCGCGATTTGGGGGTTGTTGAACAGCTGGAGTTTCTAGACCACTTCTTAAGCTAACCATAAACTAAGCAACCTCCCCAGCGGAGTCGCCAATGTAGGATCGGTCCGATTTCTGAGTGGACAAATACCCTTAAGAGAATAAATGTGCCGGAGAGGTTGTAATAGCTATGGAAAGGGATGAAAGGAATGATCTAGAAAGGTGAAGAAGAAGAGCAGGGGTGAACAAAGAGGATAGGCAGTGGAGACCCAAACCCAAGAGATCCCTAGGAGGAAAGACAATAGAGCCCCTGAAAGAGGATAAGACCTCCTTTAAAATCAGTGCTCACCAACTTTCTCTCTCTAGGAACTGTTCACAAGCTCAATCGCTTCTGAGGTTCAATGAAGAAACGTTCATTTTTATAGCCCACACGAGCTAATGCTCGGGCACCAAGTGGCGCGCTGATAAAATGACGCGTGTCCCTTCTGTCCCCCCTGACCGCCGAGGTGTCGCTACCCTCGCGATAACCGCGAGTATGACGGCGAGCGTATCCTCTTATTCGCAGAGATCCTCTTCTTCTTTTATAGCTACCAAGCCACTAGATCCCCTTCCTTCCCGCAGGGCAAGGTCGTGACCTACTCGGTCGCGCCAGTACCGCTTGCCAAGCCGCAAGGGGCCCCTCGGGTCCTGCCTAAAGGCCGGAGCAAACATAAGAGTCTGGGCAATTTCCCTGGTGCCTTGGTTAAACCGCGTTATCGTCTCCATTAGATTGGGACCGCGCCAAGCGTCCACCGGAATAAATATAACTCTCTCCTTAAGGGAGGAATTTGAGCTCGCGACCCTTACATGGGCACTGCAAAGCTATGGGTAGCGCGAGGCTCCCAGGCGCAAGGACGTGTCGCGCGACTAAGGTGCCACGTGGCGAGCTAGGGTTCGTTGGTCAAATCGTCAACCCCGCGAATACGAGTACACGTGTCAGCTGCTCATTGGATAGTCAAACGGTCAACGGTCGCATCTATTGACCTTTCCTACATACTTGAAAATCCATATAACTTGAAATCTTATACAAAATCATGCTCATATCAGGTCTGCCTTCTGAATTCTCCACTAAAGCTGAATTGGCAATATCAACAAGCACCCTCAATTGTTCCATATTTACATCACCATTGAGCTTTGGATCCAACATCCCAACCAAAACCTTTGCTCCTCCGCCACCCCTCCATCCATTCCGGGAGCGTCATGGATCCCTGGAGCGACTTGAGGCCCGTGATTAACTCAAACAGTAGCACTCCAAAGCTATAAACATCGCACTTTGGTGATAATAGGCCGGTGTTGAGGTAATTGGTGTCTACATAGCCTAATGAGCCTTTTATTGTGGTTGGGGTCCGGGCGGTCTGGGCATCGTGGCCCAACTTGCAAAGCCCAAAATCAGCCAGTTTGGCATGACAGTCGTCCACTAATAGGATGTTGGACGACTTGATGTCTCTGTGGATGATTGGAGGGTCAGCTATGGAGTGGAGGTAGTCGAGAGCATGAGCGATGTCTAGGGCAATGCTCAAGCGATTCTGCCACAAGAGTGGTGCGAGGGATTGGCCATAGCGCGTGTGAAGCTGAACGAAGAGGCTCTTATTGGGCACATACGCTAGCAATAGTCGCTGTTCACCTAATCCTCCATGGAGAAAGAATTCAGCTTAAGTAATTCTATGAATGTTCTAAATTCTAAAACATACAAGAACAATATTAATAGTTCGGTAAAGGGGGAAATGATATAGAAAAACAATTGACAATGACACTGCGGTGGCGAGCCAAAATAATTGTTTTTGTTTTTGGGTAAATTCCAAAATAATTGTTAATTTTAAGTGTAATATTATGTACAATTTTATTCACAAATTAGGATGATGAATGACGTACCATTCTCCAAGCAGAATCCCAACAACCCCACCAAATTAGGATGAGATATCCTAAGTAAAACAGAAACCTCGTGAAGAAAGATCTTCTTGCTCCCTCCTCTCTCTTCCATCACCCTCTTCACCGCACCGAATCTCCCGTCCCCAAGCTCCGCCAAGTATACGTACGAAGTCGCCCCGACTCCGATCCGAACCCGAAAGTCTCTCGCAGCTACCTTCAACTCCTCGAGTGCATAAGTCCTAGTAACACCAACAGCACAGCTACAATGGCAACATCCATTCTTGTTCTTGCTACAATTAACTTTTTCTTGATGGGTTAGAGCTGCGATATCCCCCTCACCTTGTTGGTCTGATCCAAGGCAGATGGCCCGCTTTGTTATGATGATAATGAATAAAATGACCAGAATTATTGCACCTATGGTCCAAAGGTTTTTTAGGTTTGTGGATGAGAATCCAAAGAACCACATGGTGGTGATGTTAATCTTTGCTATTTGCTTCTATTCTTTCTCATGTATGGCTTATACTAGGTCTATACGAGAGAGAGAGAGAGAGAGAAGATTAATAGAGTTGGAGTTTAATTGTTGTGGTATATATGGAGGTCAAGTAGTTTGGAATCTTAGTAGATCTTAAGTGTCTTATGCTATGTGGATAATATACATAGGGGTCATAATTCTCTCTATATCCTTAACTTATTACTTCCAAAGAATGAAAATCAATGGCACGTTGCCCCTCTACATTAAAATTTTCACGTTGCACCCTAAAATCTATTAAAGCTGTAGCAATTTTTCCCAAATGTCATTTACGGTTAGTCAGCTAATCTACATAAAAATTAGACCAACAATATTAATTATTACATGAAGGGGCGCGCTAGCACATTGCTTTACTTATAGAAAGGTTATGAAGCTAAGAATATGTTATTTGCTAATAGATTTTAGGTGGAGGATTTGCGGATAGTGGATAGTTTAAGCCCACCAATATATATTGATTTTTTTTTTTTCCGAGAACAAAAAGGGTGAGAGGGGACGACCAGCGTAGCAACTCCCCTTGGGCGTGACCATAGGGGGTCCCAACCCGCCAATGGAATGTCCGGTTCAAGCCACAACTACCGTCCGGAAGGACAGGCCGTCACCACGGCACCACTTTAGTGCACAACTGGTGAAAACTCCCCCCCTTTGGTCCACAAACGAGGTTCGAGTACCTGCCGGGACTCGAACTCTCGCCTGTGTTAAGGGAGGTGATGAGCCTCACCAGCTGGGCTACCACCTCAGTGGTACCAATATATATTGATCAATAGCCCAACTCTACCAATATATATTGATCAATAGCCCAACTCCAAATGCAAATTGCAAAACAGTGCAAGGTTATGTATCGGATGTGGTTCTTTTGATTTTACATTAGGTAAATTGTAGTAGCTATTAAGAAACTTAAAAGGGCAAAGTGCCATTTCCTCTAATTACCATCGATTGGTTTACTCAAAAGATTTCCTTTTAATCCGCAAGGCACTTATTGTATTTATTTATGAGAGAGAGAGAGAGAGAGAGAGAGAGAGAGGGAGGGGCTGCAAAAAAACAAAAGTGGGATAACCATCTCGGGAAACATTCAAAAACAAACATCTCTATATAATAATGAGAGAAAATTAAATAGGCATCCTATATAGAGAACTTATTTAGGTATCCATCCTAGTGATTTTGAATACTTATGTTGTCATCTTCAAAATACTTTGAAGCCAATTATACCATTAGTTATATGTATTAATAAAGATATTGTGTATTTAATTTAATATGTTGATTATCCCATAATCTGGATAATACCACAAAACATAGAGAAAGGGGAGAGAGAATCAATGTTTATCTCTTCCCTACCATCAACGATGTCCACCACTTCCAGTACCCAAATTTTGCGTCGTTACTTCTAAGCCAAAGCTCTTTCTACCCTCCTTTCCCCTCAAGTGCTCCTACGCTGAAAGCCCCAAAACCCTCTCAACCCTAAAACACTCACACTCTCCCCCGACCCCCCCCCCCCCCCCCCCAAAAGAAGAAAGGAGGCCGAAATGAAAAATTAGAGATACATTCTATCATGATTCTAAGGTTGTGTATAGAATCATATTTTTCTTTTGATGTTCGGGTATTAGTTCGGGTATTAATACATCAATATGTAGTTTTTTTGTTTTATCTTTTTCTCTGCTGCTCATGATGGAAAAAAAAAAAAAAACTATATAGCCAGATGTAGTATTTTTGTCATCGTCATGTCCAACCTCTTAACCACCACATCCGCCATTAATTCCCGGGTTCTATCCTCTACTGTCGTTATCGGATTCCGTTGCCCAAATATCAGTTTTAGGTATTATGTTTTTCGATTTTTGTCATGTTTGTGAATTGATGATGTTTTGTTTATCTACTTCGATTGAAACCTACACTTCTCAAAACTTATCTTGTTTTTTGATTTTTGTCATGTTTTTTATTTGATCGTGTTTCGTTTATCTACCTCGATTGAAATGTATACTTCTCGAAACTTATCATGTTTTCTGATTTTGTCATCTTTTTTAATTGATCTTGCTTTGTTCATCTACTTCGGTCAGGTTTTGTCATGTTTTATGAATTGATCATGTTTTGCCATGTTTTTCAGCTAACACATTCGTTTTTGTAAGAGTTGTGTTTTCTTTTTAGATGAAAATATGAGAGAGAAGATTAGGAGAGAGAAAAAAATCAAAAGATTAGGTGAGAGAAATGTTTGAAAGAGGAGAGAGAATTAGAAAAAAAGATAAAAAAGAAGAAAGATTTGAAAAATTAAGAGAAAGAATGGGTAGTTTAGGATTTAATTGAATTTGAGGATGTAAAGATAAGTATTTAAATACATTAGGATGAACACCTAAATAAGTAGGGTAAAAGGGATGGCTAATTAAGTTCTCCTAATAATAATATTAATAATAATAGGAGTAATATAAATTGGCGAACCACCTCTTTACGTAGTTGTCCAATCACTTTTTTTATTAACTCGTCGATCCGATCCCCCTCCATATTACAACTGCATCCAATCGACCCGTTGTAGTAATGCGCTTATTATTAACAGAAATATATGAAGAAGATATCTCTATCAAATCTACCTATATATGTATGCATCATTTTTCAGATCATTCGATTTTGGAAACCGCAACCTCCTCTGCTCTACCATCGTGCTCGTTCACTCCGTCCTCAGTAATGTGGAATAAGCTGTGGTCCATCCCTACAGCTCCAAAGGTTCGTATGTTCATGTGGAAAGCTGTTAAGAATTGGGTGGCATGTCGGGATAATCTTTTCCGTAGAAAGTGTATTACAAATCCAATCTGCGATAGTGCGAACGAAACCATCGAACACCTCCTCTTCCACTGCCCATGGAGTAGGGCTGTCTGGTTTGGGAGTGGAAAGGCCTTTTGGGTTTTTCAGAATGTTATTACAACTGTGGATAAGTGGATGGAAGATCTCTTATGTGGGTGTTTGGCTAAGGAAACTAGTAAAGAGATGGGGGGATCTATTTTCCAGATTTGTTGGGCTATTTGGAAGGCGAGAAATAATTTTGTTTTCAACGGGAAGAAACTAATCCCGAGTGAAGTAGTGGAGCAAGTAGGAAAAGCAAATGTGGATTACTTGAATGCAGTTTGGAAAAATCTGGAAAGGGGCCTTCCTAGGGTCAACCAGGTGGAGAGGTGGTCACCACCTCCTCCGTCTGGTATAAAAATGAACTGTGATGGAGCATTTAAATCCTCCCGCAGCTTAGCTGCCTTTGGCATTATTGCTAGAGATAGTGGTGGATCGGCTTAGGAGTGGCGGTGTGGTCGTACTATGGTCTCTTCAGCGCTTTCCATTGAAGCATGGGCTTTAAGAATTGCTTGCGTAGTAGCTATACAAGAAAGGTTCCCGTGTGTTATCTTTGAATCTGACTGCAAATCTCTAGTGAATTACCTCACGGATTCCAAACTCCAATGCCCCTGGGAAATCGAAGCTGTGATCAACGACATTAAAGAATGGGCTAGGACATGCAAGGGAATGGTCCTTCGTATGGTGCAAGAGGTTTCAGAACAAAGCTGCAGATTGGATAGCGTCTAAATGTCTTGATAGAAAAGTTTTATTTCCTTCGGGTTGTATTCCGCCCGGATTAAATTCCATCTTGTGTAAAGACGTTTCTTAAAGTTTAATGGAATACTTTGACATCTTCAAAAAAAAATAAAAATTTCAGATCATGAGTGAAATATCATGATCGGGTCGACCTTCCAATACCAAATCTACCCCGGCCCCTCTCTCTCACGCATTATTTTTTTACAATCTTTTATTATTGAATGAAAAGTCCCACACTCTCTCAATCAAAAAACTTATACTCCGTATTTAGATAAGTTGCCACTGCCTCTATCATATCATTTAAATTTGAAAGAAAACTAGTTGAAAGCCTTCGTTGCATAAATATGAAGAAAATTAAATACATGGTCAAGGATGCTTTGTTCAACAAGAGACAAGGATGAAAGAAATAGGTACAAATGGCCACGATGGCATGCAGGCCCTCTGATGCAGGCTGATATTTTAATTATTCTAGAAATATAGGAATTTAATTTTATTATTTTGCAATTAGTATTTTACTAGGAATCTTTCCGTTTTAGATAAATTGCCTAGAATATTGGATTTTCTTAATTAGGTTGATTTTTATTTCCTTTTTATTGTTTTCTTGTTCTCCAAGGCATAGATTTAGTTTTTCATTATTTAAGTTTCTTTTTAGTATTTCTAGATTTTTATAAATTGAGTTGTAAGCGTTAGAGCTAAGGGCGTTGTTATTGCATTAAAGAAAAATTCAAGATTTATCTCAATATCATTTGTTCAAAGAGGGAGTACCTCTACCTCAAACATTTTTTGTATTTTCTTTTTGCACTTAATTTCGTAAAAGGAGGTTGTGCTGCATCAGTTGGTATTAGAGCCCAAGTTTCAATCCTGACAATGGTCGGAGGACATGCTGCAAGATGAGGGGGTCCAACAGCTAGTGTTGATGAAGTCTATGAGCGAGCTAAAGTTGCTCGAGATGCTCGAATGGAGAAAAGGTTTGCCGACATCAGAGCAATGCTTGGAGGACTTGTCCAACGCATGGAGGCTTTAGAAGTTGCAAATCCACCTTGTCGTCGTCTGGTTAAACCTCGATTTCCAAGGAGGAGGATGTATCGAATGACGTTTCTATCCCCAAACTTTTGGTTGGCAACCATCAGTCGACGATGAGGACAAGAGCAGTCAAGGTTGTTAATTGTAATTCACGGCTATGGGAATCTGGTTTGAAGATCAACTTTCTTGAATTCTAGAGAGGTATGACACCAGAAAAAATCTTAAAGGTTGGTACAAGAGGGAAAAAAGTCTTAGAAGAAATTCTAGTTGAGGGAGACGTAGGAGACTTCCTCGAAGATGTATTAGAGGAAGAGTCCGATAAAATATTTTTGGACAATAATCCATCATCGTTTGAGTCAGAAATTGATTGGGATTCGCCTCCAAAATTTGATAAGTATGTAGATCATTAAGAGTTCGAAGAATGTAAAGCCAACATTGTTAAGGATGTGCATGTTGCGCGCTATTCAAGGAGAGAGAGTGATTCCGAAGTCAGTCCACTGCATGCCCATTGTAGTTAATGAGATGCATATTCCTATTTCCAATATTAAATCGAGTGAAGATCAAGTGGAAGGAAATTGTGCATTTAACTGCACCCCAATGGGCATATCAAAGCCACCAAAGGAAGTAACCCATATTCTCGTCAATGGCTCATGTATTGTTCTTGGCAGTGATATCCCACCTATCACAGGGTGCACCAATTCTACTTTGACGAGTGAATTTTCTTTCCAAGATGGTAAAGCGGTCAAAGGTAGTGAAATTGGTTGGGGTAAACTATTTGTGGGTTCTTTTTGGAATATATTGAAGCTGCTATGAAGAAGAATTTTTGGATTGCGTCCTTGGAGCAAGTTGGGAAGGACATTGTTGCTTTAATTTTTCAAGACTCTTCTTTATTACTAGTTTGGGTTCGGGAAATTAATTTGAAGTATAAGAATGATGCGGATATGTTTCGGCGAATTCAACTATGTAAACTCAAGAATGAGTTTCTTCAAGCCGGAGAGGATGATGTAGGTTGATATTTTAATTATTCTAGAAACATAGGAATTTAAGTTTATTATTTTGCAATTAGTATTTTATTAGGAATCTTTCCGTTTTAGATAAATTGCCTAGAATATTGGATTTTCTTAAGTAGGTTGATTTCATTTCTTTTTTATTGTTTTTTTGTTCTCCAAGGCGTAGATTTAGTTTTTCATTATTTAAGTTTCTTTTTTAGTATTTCTAGATTTTTATAAATTGAGTTGTAAGCTTGAGGGCTAAGGGAGTTGTTATTGAATTAAAGAAAAAAATGAGATTTATTTCAATATTGTTTGTTCAAAGAGGGAGTACCTTTGGCTCAAACATTGTTCGCGTTTTCTTCTTGCACTTAATTTTGTAAAAAGAGGTTGCGCTGCATTACCCTCGTGGGTGACGAGAGCGATAGAAGTCAAGGGAAGGCTAGTAGAAGTTTTAATAGGAGGAGATCTGGATCCAAGGGTCGCACGTTTACTTACTTTTATTGCGACTAGGAAGGGCACCACAAGTGAAATTGCCCAAAGTACAAAGCAGAAAAGGAAAAGGACCACATTTCAGAGACGACGAACGTCGCTCTCAAATCTTGAGGACTAGGATCAGGCATTTTTGGTCATTGCATCAGACACAAAGATTGGGAGATCAGACTAGGTGTTAGACTAAGTCCATGTGTGCGTTGACAGAAGGAGCTTCGCAGTTTACAACGCATACCGTAAGTTCCATAGTCCGAGCTCCCTTGTGGTTGGCAATTTCATGACACAATTATTTGTATCTTCGTCTTTATTGGGTCGTACATTTTAATTTCATTATTTAGAGTGTCTGTATAGATCTGGAATGGAACAATAATCTTGTAATGAGCAAATGAGAATTGGATGTTGGCTAAGAGATATATTCAACGAGCAAAGTCAAGTATGCAAATTTCCAAAAAGCGGCTTGAGCCACCCTCTAGCACTAGTTCAGCCAACAGTTCTGATATGCAAGTGGCTGGACATTTGGTCAGAACAATTTCCTAGCAATTAGAGAGCAGCCGCACACTTGTTTTGGAGCAAAGAAATTTTTGAGAGGATCTTTTGTGTTGAATCTTGGAGTATCTATGTGATCTTTGGATCATTGAAGTTTCAATCTAACTCCAAGAGGTGTCTACGACTTCGTTTCAACTTATTTCGAGTTCTTCTTCACTGGATTTTGGAAGGTTTGTGGATTTAAGACAGCAGCAATTAAACAATTGGTCTGGTGAACAAGGAGTCAACAAATCGGTCTTGGGTTGATAGGTGAGGAGTCGCTATTGTGTTAAGAAGGTCTTTTTGTAATCACACAATGGTTACTATTAGTGTTTGATTCCTTCTCGGGATTAAAACTCATTTAGGTGTTTTCCACATATATCATGCGTGACTGTGACTCCGCCTTGACCAACCACCTCCATTATTGTGAACTCCCAACTAACACCTACCATTCTTTATGAAAGAAGGCCAAACAAGGCTCCAGTTAAACCTATAAAGACCATGTTCCCTCAATATGGTGAGGGAAAAAAAGACAGGCCTGAAAGTCGAGAAAATCTAAGTGTGGTGAGGGTGAGAGAGACCAGAACGAGTCGAGCTCAAAGGGGATTCTCCTCCAGAATTTTTTTTGTAATATATATTATTGCGTACAATTCAATAATAGATATTTTTTTCTCAATTGTATGCGAGTGTGTTTAGTTTTGAATTTTGATACTCGGCACACAACATTTTCATATGAAGACCAATATCTCATCAATACAATCTAATGTTGACCAGCAAAAGACCGTATCACCGACGCTAGCACGTTAACACTACTAATTAAAATACAGATACAAAACTGTACCTTTACACCAAATCATTTTTCCAACATAGCAATTGACCAGAGAGAAGCACGACATCATGAAACGTAACCACACTAGAGCTGGGGGTAAAACCAACCTTTTCTTTTTTCCACTTTTCTCTTCAAATTTCAACTTTTGTTATAGACATGCAATCGAACTCTTAAGAGATGCCCAATCATGTAACACCAAACCACGGCAGCCAAGAAAGCATAAATCATAAGGGGAAACTGTAGTAACACTGACAAATCAAGGCAACAAAGCAGAGTATAGACAGTCAACAAACGCTTACTGGAAGCCGAAAGCGTATGCATTATTTGTAAAACCAGAAATTAGCAACTATATAGAGTGAGCGTCGATCAGATTCAGTCAAGGCACACAGAATTACTTCCACTTCTTGAATTTTCCGTGTCCGAACATTCCGTGCTTTCCATGCTTGCCAAATTTCCCGTGCTTGAACTTCCCGTGCTTTCCGTGCTTGAACTTTCCGTGACCGTAACCATGTCCAGCGTAACCACCACCATAACCACCACCATGTGCGACGTGGTGAGCACCATGCGACATCTGATGAGCACCATAAGCTGCTGCTGCTGCTGCAGCACCCCCAGCTATCATCCCTCCCAAGCCCCCATGCCCTGAAAATAGGATATCCAGCAACTTATTATTGCTGAATCTGTATCCAGCAATTTATTATTGCTGAATCTGTCAACAAGAAAACTGCATTAAAAAGCTCACACTCGTAATCAAGGTCTGAAACCAGGGGCTGAGCGAGGATTTTTGTGTAGTGAGGTCAACTACACACGAGTATACAAGCATCAAGGGCACGCGTCTGTAGTTTTAGAGGGGTATCTAAGCCAATGTCAGAAAATTTTCACGGGTGACAAGGTATAAAAATTGACTTTTAGAGGTTTTAGTAAGACTCCAGGATTTTCTGAGTCAACGGGTCAAGTGACCTCACTTGCCACCATATGGCTCCGCCCATATGAAGCATATTTGTCAAGCACTCCTCACTTGGCCTGTGACATGCCTCCATACCGACAATATGTTTCTTAGTTTCAGTCAAATAGTTGGAAAATTTTATAGAAGCCATCAAATCTTACTAGAGTGTTGTACTCATGAACGTGGTATACAGTATTGAAACTTCAGTACGCGCATGAGAATGATATCAAAGAGGCAAAAGGATTTCTGAAAAAAGAAATATTTGTATGCTTGCATGGCAACTGGCACAACATTAAAATTCATGACTCATGAGGGTGGAGAGCTTGTTAATCATGCAATGGTACTATTTCACACACGATCTTACTAGTAATAGTCTGGAATCTATACCTCCGTGATGTCCGGCAGATGAGCCTGGATAACCAGATGGTGGGTATGCACCAGGGGGATATCCAGCTGGTGGGTAGCCTTGTGATGGATATCCTGCAGGTGGGTAGCCGCCATGTGGGGGATATCCTTGTGGTGGATAGCCTTGGGGAGGGTAGCCCCCATGTTGTGGAGGGTAGTGTCCTGGAGGATACCCACCTGCGGCATGACCAAGATGTGAAAAAAGCCCTTTGTCACCTTCATGGTGTTTGTCCTTCCCCATTGTTTCGTCAACAAAAAATCACTATCTGCAGGAAACCAAAAGTAAACTACAAGATCGAAAAAAAGTAAGCACATTAGAATTACTCAGTAACGGTGAGGGATAGAGCCAAAACATAAAGGTGTACTAGTATATTATATTATTACATGCATTTCTTGCACTGTTTATATCCGAAAAAAATAAAATCGAGGTGATAAAAGCAGCATCCATTTAGATTTTAGCATAAGAGCTGCAAGCAGAACCATCTGATCCAGAGCTCACCATCCATATAAGGGCCACCAATATTTTAGCAAAGCAGCATTTGGATCAGAGAAACTTGTTAATCAACCTTGAGGGCATATCCTTTGAAGCCTAAAGGAAAGGATGTTCGACTGCAACAACTGGCCTTCCTTCTCTTTTCTTTTTCTTTTAATTTTACTTTAATCCAAAGTGAAATGGATGGACGCATCAAATCTAACTGGGGGAAAGAAGCCTTCTGGAGAATAAAGAATTGTGTGGAACCATTGAAATTCCAACAGAGAAATGACAATTTTAATTTTACCAGGGTGCCCTTCTACGAAAAGCTAACTTAATGTTGGTAAGGTAAATTCATCTGCCATTAGCAAAATTTCTTGCTCCATCCCTAATTCAACCAGTTAATCCCTTTAAACCCAATTGTCATACTTGGCTAAGACCAATGTTGTCCAAACGGGAAACATGTCTATAAGATAGTTATTCTAGACCCAAATGCACAATTCAAAATCTGTGCATATAGCAAAAGAGACACTGATGATCATAGTTGTCAAATCGTTCGAATCGAGAATCGGATTGACATTTTTCGGAATCGTGAATCGAATTGAATCATGAATCATAACGATTCAGTCCAAATTTAAAAAATACATTGAAAAATATATTTAAGCTCCTACATAATAAAGATACATAGTAAAATTAAAATATTTACGCTTAAAACTATAGTAAAGTTTGGTTTTTATTATTAATTGATGATCTCATGGTCTAATAGGGTTAATAGGAAAGACTCTTGTACCTAATAAGAAAATAAATGCTATAGTGTCCTAGCAATAAATAAATTGCAATACTAGAGAACACAATAATTTAAAATTTATACCAATACCAACAAATTTTGTATGAGAATAAGAATTTTCGTACTTAACAATATATTATTTTATATTCTTGCTATCCTAAAAGAAAAACTAAGGCGAAATTGCAAATGTTGTTTCATATGAGTCAAGTGCAACAATTGTGATAAACTTTGATTCACATATAGATTCATATCGTTTTTGCATTAATCGTGAATCGAATCATAAATCATATGATTCACCATCAATTCTATATAAACCTTGATTCACTTATAGATTCGTATCGTTTTTGCGTGAATTACGATTCTGACATCTATGCTAATGATATACATTTCACGTGTTCAACCATTTTATATGGTCTAGTAACAAGATTTATGGTGTCATGTATCGTGAAACGCATCTTGTATTGTATGGACATTGCAAAAGTATTCAGTTAAGCGTAGGATTCATTAAACAATATATATCAATTTTACCTCTAAATGTATCAAATCATAAAAAACCTATCATACCCTATACGATAAGATATGTTTAGAGATAAATATGGATTTTTAATGTTGAACATGTCGAATTGTAACGAATTTCGCAGTACTGAGAGTATTTCGATTGATCCCCTTCGATGGATTTTGTTTCCTTCCGAGTTCTCAACAACCAAACACCGATTGAATTTGGAAAAAACAGTATATATCAACCATATTTTTATCAACCGAACACTAAATTTCTCGTTATTGGTTTTGTTGGAACTTAGTGTGTATTTGTAAAATATTGTGGTTTGCTCTAGTCCCACATTGGCAAGTCACAAAACTTTTATCTACTTTCTACAAATTGGTATTCTGTTTTTTCAATAGCAGAATTCGAGGTAATACGTTCTTGTTTTACAGCAGTTAATCCAACAGGTTTTACATTATAAACAAGGAATCTATACGAATCACACCCAACCATACATAACCAAACCAGACCAACCCTTGAATCTATTTTCTCCATTTAGCTCTGTCAAGAAATCATGTTCCTTGATATCTTACAAACCAAAATCATTTCAAACTAACGCATCCAAAGTCAATTTTGGTATACTCTCCCCTTCATGCCACCATCAACCTGAACCTTATCACCCTTCCTAACTACCACATCTACCGATCCAAGATTGATATCATGTTCAAAACACCCGAACTTATTTCCTATGGTGCTACCCAATCGGTGAAAAGAAAATTTGTGAATATAATAAAAAGTAAAAACACTCTTGATTATAATAATATATACAACAAAAGCGAGAAACATTAAAAATCGACCGAGGAATTTTTATTTCAGATAAAACGTACGAACAGCCCAAGTATAATCTCTTCAACAATCAAATGAATAATCAGAAATCCTGAAGCAATATGATCCAACTATTCCTACATAGCGATCATCTATTAACAGCCATCGTCATTACAATTCTACGGACGGAACATAGAGAGAGAGAGAGAGAGAGAGAGAGAGAGAGCGTTACCGCTTGGCCAATGTTCCCTCGAAAAGCTCCAACTGCTATCGAAAGAAAGAAAGAAAGAATGAATGAATGAAGGCAAGATACGTGTGTATGTGTATTTATGGTTTCGGTTTGTTTCTTTATTTTGGATTCGAGGCGTCAAACTAACGCGTATGCGACGCGTTTGACATTTCTGCGCATGGCGACACGTGGAGATGGATTTTGTTTGTTTAATTTTCACCCTTTCCCTATTTGGCAACTTTGACCGGATTCCACAATTGGAAAAAATTACTAATTTTGAAATAAGTATTTTTTTTAATAATTTTTTAGCTTAAAAATAATGAGTTTAATACAATCTAAAAATATGCAATATGGATCTTCTTTGAATGATGTAAAAAATTAATATTTTATTTTCGTAAACCAATTATTTTTTAGCTTGAAAATTGAAAAAAAAATTACTTATTTTTTAAGAAGATCTAGTGGAATGGAGCAAACTTGATTGGAAAGACATCCGTCCAATTTATTGGAATTTAATTTCGTTCACCCTCCTTAAAAGTGGATGAACGTTTATTCTCCTTTCTTTCAGTTGAAATAGTGTAGATCATGCCACAAAGTAATGTCATACTTATCAAAAAGTGTATTACACTCAATTTATTGTACCAATGTCGAATCCAGTTTTTTACTCCAGTTTGGATCTTTTGTGAGCCTCGTTGGGACCCATAACAGTGATCTGAACGAATCTTCGCATATATACCTCGTTGAGCCCTTTGTGCATGCAAAATTTAGATTAATTGGAGATCGATAGGTTCATCAAGAAGTCATAACACAAAAATGGACGGCAAAGCACTATGCTGAACTTAAAACAGTTTGTTACAAATCTGATTTGTTGATGAACACGTAATGTCGGATGAACCTAATTTTTTACATCAACAAACCTCTCAACGAAGTCTACATATAGGCTGTTTGAATCACCGTTGTGGATCCAAAACGGGATCGCGATTGTCTTAACTAGACCATAATTGAGAATTGAAAACTGAACTAGACACTGGATACCATCTATCGTGTTATGTCTTCTTAAAAGACTGATTTTCACGCTTATTCCTATACATTTCATAATTTTAATTTGTATATGTTTACCAGAAATAAAGTAATGAAGAGATTACAGATGGTGGAATAATGTTTTTTAAATTTTTAGACATCTTGTTCGTGTCTTTAAAATAGAGAAATGAATAGGCATGCGTACATTATTAGTATCCTTCAGAATAAATGTTGCATGCCAGGAAAACATAAATGAAATTAAAGACTTTTAGGCTCTATTTGGTAAAATTGTCAATTTTTTTTTTCCGTTTATGAAAAACAAGAAATGAGTTTTTGTTTATTTATTCAAAAAAGAAACATGTTTGGTGACCATAATAGTTTTTGTTTGTTTATTTTTTAGGCTGTTGAAAGAGTTTTCAAAATAAATGAAAACGCAATTTTTGTGTTCTTAGAATTTCCGTAAACTAATGGAATTAATTATGTATTTTGTTTGCCTTTCAATAAAAAAGATTCATAAATTTTATAAACAAAAACAGATAATTAAGTTTATGGTGTGTTTCAAAAAAAATTGAAAACAAAAACTGAAAAACAAAAAAACTTTTCCAAACAGAGCCTTACCTTTTTACTAACGTATGGATTCTTCCAACTACATTCTCCAATAGCGTGTGGAGGGAATGGTAAGCTATAAATTAGCATTGAATCAGAGACTAGGCTAAAATTACGGATAGACAACAGGTCATTTGGGGCACTCAAACGATTCTATATGGCATGTTTGGAATAATCAAAACTCTTTTAGAGTATCCACAACGCTATAATCAGAATTAAAAAAAAAATTTAAAGTTAACAATGTTGATGCAAAATATGGCTCACAATGCTATAATCAAACTTAACAGCCTCCTTAGAAATAATCAAATTTTAAGCTTTGGATAAAAAACTAGCATCCTTTTGACAATAATCAAATTTAATAGATTATACATATTCTTAATCAAATATACCAATCATTATACAAAATGTTATACGGAGTATTTTCGGAAAAAAAAATTTAATTTGATTTTTTTTTTATAGAAAAAAGTTTTTTAAAATTAGTTTTTTTTTTTCAAAAACGACTTTCCATTTCTAGTAAATAGTTTTTATTAGTTTCAAAACTATTTTTAGAAAAATTATTTTCTACTATTCACGATTTTTAGTTTTTTATAATTTGAAAAGATGATATGACAAATTTTGATTATCCAATTTTAATTATGTCATTTGTGGATAGCTATATTGCTAACCTTAATAATCTCTTAAATGAATAATCACAAACTAATGTGACAATTTTTAGTTACCAATTTTTGATTGTAGCATTGTGGATACCCTTATGCTAGACCACTAAAATTCTATTAGAACAAGTCTACTAATGAGTCAACTCACATGGCTTTCAAGCGTGCTGAGCCAATAGTAGTTGTTGCTGATTGTGGTAAATCTTTGTGTATATAGCATTATTATTTTGGTTACACCACCACTTGATCAAATCTACCCCGTTGCTTAAGTCAACCGATGTTTATCCAAAAATGAGATGGGCTTACACCACCGATATGAAATTAAAATTACACCAAAAAGTACTTCGCCGGTGCACATTTCTAATTTGTACATGTTGATGCAGTATCAAGTCAAAATAGGCTTTAGTTCTAACAAATCCCTCCTAAACCTTCTAGCTTTCATTTCATAATCTGCAATTTTCCTCCCACGTTGATTTCCAAGCTGAATTTTGATGAGAGCACAAAACAATATCGAGCACCTGGATTTTGGAAGCCCTGTTGATAATGTTGTTGCAACTCAATATTTGTTGGCGGATGAGAGCTCTCTGTGAGAAAATCAATATGGAATTCAGAACAAGAGCTTAATATTCTTCATGACAAACAACTTCAACTCTTATAATGAATCATATCCATTCTGCCAGGCTGCCACCAGCCCATAATAAGCACTATTCCGTCGACATAGGCAAGGTAAATCAACTAATAATCGAACATAAAGAAGCTCCTCGATCTTCAAATGCTCGGTGAACCAAACCTCTCACTTTGACCAATACTCCATTCCTTCGTCTGAGCGAGATCAAATGGTCTCGCTCGGCACTTCCATTTCACAGACGCAATTGATCGTGTGAAATTTCAAACCAGCACCGCAAATATCCCAAGTATAAATTTCAGGAAATACATTAGAAACCAGTGATATGTACCAGGGATGTACCATCAGAAACCAGTAAATGGCAAATAGCCATTTACTATACGATGTGTTTGGATCATTGATTTGTAGAGAAGATAGCAGCAAAAAGAAAACGTAAATACCCTCCAGCAACTAAGACTAAATTGCTAATCCACAATTTCATACATAGTATTTGGTTATGCACTATTAAAGAGCTCTACAATAAGGTAACAAGATTTAAAATGCCATTTCTCAGCTTCCAGAACATCAACCGAAAGCGATTTAGATCAGCAGAACCTCAAAGCAGCATTTAGCTCCTTCTCATCAGCACAATTATATCCCAAAAGATAAGCCCGTGCTGCAACATACACATATACAAGATGAATAAAATATTTTTGCAGAATTAGTAAACCTATCATTGCAGAGGTAAAGAAACAGAAATTACCAAAACGGCCAGACCCCATGAATGGTTCGGCTTCATCTGTAACACCACCTTGCTGCTGTTCCTGTGTTTTTCGACAAAGAGGAAAGAGATGAGAATCAAATCCAAAAGAATTGGGTGGCATGAAAAATAAGAATACGGAGCACCCGCTTTAAACAAATCATTACAAATGATGCAAGACAGATCTTGTTTTCTTCAGGGCTTTGTACGCTGAAAAACCAAATCCAGATTGAAGAAGGGGAAGGGGAAGGGGAAGGAGAAAAAGTCTACTAATTGGATTAAGAATTTTGAGCTTTCTTGCTTGAATTTAAATATGCATGCATAAGTTAGTAATACTAGGCATATATGACGAACAAATTAGAGCTAGGCATAATCACCAAATTAGAGCTAGGCATAATCACCTAAGAAATAAGAGGATTTCTATATGAACAGATGATACATTGATCACATGACAATGGCCATAAATTGTGAAGCACTACTACATTAACCAAAAGCATGGCATGATAGTTGATAGGCATGTAAAAGAAAAGCAATAGGGCTCCAAATGTGTCACAACCATCCCTTAAAAAACCCTGAACATGCAATAAATTGATGTGAAAACGAGAAGAAAAAAAGGGAATGCGTATTCACAATGTGTGGCTACGCGCACTTGGGTTGAACAAGGTATAATCTTGTCCTTCTGTGGTCGTAGAACAGGAAGAAGAAAAAAAGACAAAATTTGGCATTTAACCCTCTTAATTAATTACTCCATGTGATTGCGTATAGCCTCCCGATATCTTGAACTTGTCTCTGTATATTTTAGGCACACTTAATTTGATTTGATATGCTACCTCTAACCATGAGATTGCCGCTGTTATGGAACTTATAATACTAAAACTGTGTTTGAGTTTTACTTACTGTACAGTGCAAGCGAAAGCCTATCACTTCTTAAACAATGTGCGTTTCATGACTGAGAAAAACAAGAGTTCACTATAGGAGATTCTCTTACAGTGTCTGGTTCCATTTCAGCTGGCGACACTAGTAGATCAAAACAGTGCCCGGATATTGTGCAAACCAAAAGCTCATTTGTAGGGTCCAAAACAGCTTCTCTGCATGTATCATCACAAACTGCAAGAACAAAGAAAACGACAAATCAACAAAGATTCAAAGTGCAATCATAAAAGTGTACTGACGTGCATATTATAATAAACTACCAGTGTTACGATTCCACTATCCACAATAAGTACTTCATACCATGAACTTGTCCGGTCTTCTCACAAACAAAAACATCCCCAATTTGGTAGTAAGTACATGTTTCTCCAGAGCAATCATGGTTGGGGACCACCTTATCAGTCAGACCTCTGCTCTTTTTCCATGTAGACACTTGATCACCGAGAGTCTTGTCAAGTATAGTCCGGTCATCATTCACCTTCAAATTCAGTGCGTATTAGTTAAAGTTATGCATCTGCCTTATATTTGTTTACAAGAGTCATTCAAAACGAAGAAGCCATCCCTGAATGCATATCTCATCCACTTAGGCAACATTCACACCATATACATGAACTAAAAACCACACCCACACGTGAAGTAAGCAAATGATCAGACCATTGACATCATAAACTCAAATAAGAAAAATGGGTACGAGTGATGTCATCGTTTGCTCATTCAGATGTGCACAAATGACATCCATGCATGAATGATGTTGACTTGATCAAAGGACACTCAATGTCCAAGCAGTGGATTCTCCTCGAAAAAATATTCAGTGTTCTCACGACGAGGTCCAGCAAGAGACAACTATGAACCAAGCTGTCCAAGAAACCTTCAAAGAACACGTTCTTTCGGGGAAAGAAAATGAAAAGAAACTTGTCTTTTAAAGAGAAGTAATGAAGACAAAGCAACCCTAATAAGCTTCTAACCGAAAGTGTACCGAGAGGAATTGGAAGACAATGACTAATCCTCTCCCTGCTTAACCACATTAAACATAAATGCCAAAAAAAGAAAGAAAAGAAAGCTACCCTGTTTACCTGAGATGGAAGAGGTGCTTGGCTTCTCTTTGCTGCCTGCATTTGGATGTAATACTCTTTGAACTCAGAGGGGCAATTCCTAACAAATTCAACCATGTCCTCTTCGTCGCGCTGCAACAGAATATTTCTTGTAAAATAATCTTAAGCAAACTTTGACAATAGGCAACAAATGGCTCAGTTAAAATGGATGAGATCATCCTTGAAAATAAAAAAAGAACCAGGTAAGCTTAACGAGACAAGCTTGCTTATCACTTGACAAATTAGTAGAAGATGAAGTGCTCGATTAGTTAAAAATCACTGTTTGATATGCTCAACAACAGGAATTTGAACTTAAAGTACCTGAATGTAAAGCTTTTTCCAAGCACAATCCCGCAACTTTTTTGTAGGGGGCAGCAGACCCCAACGCATGCAGTACCTACAAATATATATAGTTATCAAATGTATTATAGATATATAAAAAGAATTATGTTTAATGCACCTATGCTAAAAAAATTCTCTATGTATGCAAATCAGCACAAAATGAAAACCAACTATGTGGCTGCCATTTATCCTATGAAGAAGGGGTAGTGATACGGGACACGGACGCAGGGCTACAAGAAATGAAGAAAAACTAAAAAGAACGGGGTACTGGTACACTGCTAGGATACATTAGATTAAAAGCTTCCTTTTTTGTAGTTTTCTAGCATTATAATTTATAACGCATAATAACAAGATCAGAGATTCAGAATAAACTAGCATAGTTTCCTTTTGCAATATTGTTGTATATAAGTTTACTTGGTTACTTATCTGATTTTCGAAATTCAATTTTGTGGAACACAGGTATGAGTATCGTAGTGGGCCGGAATATAATCCATAACCCAAATGGACCCTAAGAGGAACGGCCTATCACCTTTACCAATAAGAGGGTCCGCTGAGCCGCTCTGCCTGCCCTCACAGCAGTCATTCTGAAGTGTCGGGTCGGGTCAAGTTCGTGAACTGCAGCGGAAATCAGGTTTGCCAGTACGGAGCGATTAAGTCTTGCTACCTGGCAGTCCCGCCGCGTGGCGAGGCCATGCAGAATACAACAATATGGTGCACAACGAACGGTCCGATCACGTGGTACCATTCAGTGCAGCCACGTGGCGCAGTCCCCTACCGTGCAACAGGGTTGTATTCAGTAACTATCGGACCGAATGCATGGTACCAACCCGATCATCCATGTGGCGCAACAACCCGCCTGCCGACAAGCTCGAGCTCATTCCATGATCTGCACAGCGTCCAGGCGAGGTAAAGGTGGAAGGTGATGTCACCTCAGCATGAGGACAGTATGCGCTCCATCTTGGCCTCCAAGGCAAGGCACTCCAATAAATACTAAGTGATAAACCACAAGAGGTAGGGCCTTCTTCTCCCTCACTAAGCTTTGTGTTTCCTTCTCTTAGGCAAACACTAACTTAGTCATGGCAGAAACTTAGTCATCGGAGTGCCCTCCGGCCACCTTCAGCCGGTAGGCACCAACTGGCTGCTTCTCTTGCAGTGACTGGGAGAGATAGGAGGGCTAGCTCAACCCATTTAACCACAAGAAGATCCGAGAGAAAGAGTGTTTGACCCAGAGAGTGAACACCACCCCACAAGTATGATACAATAAATATTTTCAAAAAACTACTAAAAATAATAATAATAATAATAAGATACTTCTCATTATTTCATAACATCTTTCTAGAGCTTACGCCTTTGTCTCTAGAAAGTATGTTACGTGCTAGAAATCTATGATTGTCATTATTCCTAACAATTTTTCTCTATATTATGAAAGAAGTTCACATTAATTTCATAAAATTGAGGAAACGTGTCTGTATCTGATAAAGTATCGGATACTCCCAGAATAAAAACAAAGAAATTGATTTCATATCGTGAATACCTCTGGGATTACATATCCACAAGCATTGGAGGAGTATTGGTATCCAATACAGATATGAATTACTACTACGATTAGTGTTCTAAATGGCGGCCGCCTAGGCGCTTGGAGGTACCTCGCCGCCACGCCAATACCACTTGGCGTTTGATTTGGCGCCCAGGGAGATTTGGCGGTGTTTGGCGGCCGCCTAGGCGGCTTTGGCGGCCTTGGCGGACCTTGGCGGGCTCGGCGGCATCTTTGGAGGCCTAAATTGTGTACTATTAACATAAAAGGGCTAGGATTAAAAGTACAAAAACTAAAAGGGCTTATTATGTAATTTTATAAAATCATATCTATATGCTTTACAATTACATTTACATCCCCCCATTCAACACTCCAGAGCTTCAGAGGCAGAAGGAGACGACGAAACCAAGTGAAGAACTCCAGTCGATCAAGTTTGAATTTGGCATGACGAGATTGACTTTGAGTCCGATGGAGATCAAGTTTTGGAGGGGTATGGAGGAGAAGAGATCGAGGAAGGAGATGAACTTTGAATTTGGCATTAGGGATCTCCGATCTTGTTTATTTCTACTTATTGTCTTATTCAACTTATGTGCTAGTTGCTACAACTTAATTTCATTTGGGTTTGTACTTTGAAGTTCGAACATTAAACTTTGCATTATGGTTATGTAGAACTTTGAACCTGCATTATGGATACATAGAATATAATTTGATTGGATAATGGTTTGTTAAAAAAAAAATGCCAAATTGCTTGGCGCCGCCTAGGCGGCTTGGCGCTTGGAGGTGGGTCTCCGCCCTACTAGCGCCAAGCGCCATTTAGAACATTGACTACGATACAGATACAACTCTCATCCAGATATATCTTCATAGCCTAAATCTAACTTATATAACCACAGCTCCATCACCATTTCAACGTTCTGTCAAAGACAAATGAATAAATTTACAAAGGATGCCAACATGAAAGATAGTATGGCATGGGGCAGGAAGCGTGTGGAGGATGATTCCCTATTGAGCCCTAACAATGGAAAAATAAAATTAACGTGTGAGACCACCTTCAGCAATATGCCTCAGTGGAACTATAAGCTGGACAAACCGGGAGAGAACATATAACCATCCAGATGCGGTCCATGAAAGAAGAATACACATGCAACTCCAGAAAGGAGCAAAAGTGACACTAAAACACTAAGACTTTAGGCTACAAAGAATTTCACGAAACACTAAAAAAATAAAAATAATAAAAACCCATGCTGGTTGTATTAAATATAAATACAAAAGAAGACCTAGCTTCACAGAAATTCCAACAGGCCACACGACTCATGCATAAATAAAAACCTTACTTCCCACAGTCCCAAGGTCGAATATTGGACCTTCTACAATAAGTTTCCCATAAATGTGTACAACATGAAAATAAGAGGGGAAGCCCACAAGGCTCCAAATACTGCGGGGTTGGCAAAGTGTTAGATGTATGCAGTCTTACCCCATATGTGGAAAGGTTGTGTCCGTGTTTTGAAGCCATGACGCCCACGTCACAACGGAGCAACCTTACTGCTGCATTAAAGCACTCCCTTTATAGCTTTTGTGAAAAAATAAGAACGAGAAAAAGAAAATATTCCGGCAGGAAATCTAAAGTGTCTAATTCTCATGGATTATGTCAGTCACATGTGCACGTGAGTGAGTGCACAATTTTCTGCCACAGCTATCACTCCTTAGGAAGGCAAATAGTGGAAGGTTATGCCCGCAATTCCGCATACATTAAACATAAAAGTTAGACGCTCAAGCCACAATAATACAAGTACCATATGCATAATCAACAATTTACTTGAGTATCATTCCAGACATACACGAGCATTGTTTATGTACTTAACAACCTTCAAAAACATGTCTTTCAACTCTTATAGTTGTAGACAGGCAATAGTTTTCTTCAATTAAGGGAAACTATTGCACTTGCATCGTTTATAGTCATATTCAAACCACAAAGAGGCCAAAAACTAAAATGTGCAGTTGCAAATTGCAAATGACAGCTGAAATAAGCCAAATCTGATGAAAATAAACAAAGTAATCTGATGAGATCATTTTAACGTAAAGAAACAGATACATAAACAGAACTACATTCTCCGTAAATAAAAAAAGGGCCTTTCTGACCATATATAGATGGATCTCTCTCTCTCTCTCTCTCTCTCTCTCTCTCTCTCTCTCTCTCTCTCTCTCTCGACCGAAACCCTAGCCGCCACATTTACCTTTCTTCTCCCTTCCCCTCCCCCTGAAACCCTAATACAGCAGCAGGAGGGGAAGGCCATGATACTAGTTCTCTATCCCAATCTCTCTTTCTTTGGTTTATTTTTCTCGTGTCCCTTCAGATGAATGACCTATCGTCTGATCTGTGAGAATTTTGTCTTTTCTTTCTGTGAAAGTTTTGTCTCTCCTTTTTGTGAGAGTTTTTAGTTTTGTCTTTGGACGAATATTATGTCTACAGATCGGGTTCTTTCAGATGATGTTGCTTCTCAACAGCATCTGTGTCAACAATGCTATACTACCCCCATATGATGTCTTTGTTGGAGCAACTATGGTGGCTTGTCAGATCTACAGTTTTGGGTTCACACTTTATCTCTTTTTGAGACTGCTAGGAAATATAAAATTTCAGCCGAATGTGCATCAGGTGATGAGGCGAAAGACATCAACCGCCCAGTACTTTCCTCGTTTTGTATATATTAGACAATTAGTTTGGCTTTGTCCAAGATATTTGTAATGAATTCTGTATTGTAAGTGTTTTTAGGCTTTCATCAGTACAACTGCTCACTTTTGTCAAACAAAAAAAAAGACCATATATAGATGAATTGAAAAAAGATCACAGACATTTGCAAGTTTTCGAAGGAAAAGGGCACCCTGAGATGGAAAATAGGCTGTGCATGCTTATTATGCATTCTAAATTTCAAATTGATTGACGCAGTATTAAACAGGAACCATTTCAATACAAAACCAACCAACAGGCATAAAAACTCAATGTGCCATGTAAACTTTGATATCCACTTCAATATCATTCCAGCTGCTCACAAGCATTGTTTGAAGATAAGTATTGCTATTGCATCTTTCTAGTCATGTTCAAACCATAAAGAAGAAGGGAAGAAATAAACCCCGAGCATTTGCCACTAATGACAGAAATAAGCCAAATCAGATGGAGAACTGACAACGTAATCAGACAAAATGATTTTTAAGAGAAAAGATAGAAATTTAAAAATAAAAAAAAAGAATTACAACTTCCTACAAATAAGGTCTTTCTGTCACGAAACAACCAAACCCATGCATTCATTCACTGCTATATCGATTTGCTTCACAGGAATTAGTAAGTTTTCCACATAAAATAGCACATTTTGACCGCAAAAGATTATATATGCTTATTATGCATTCCTAGGGAATAAGGCAATTAATAAAGACAAACACAAAGGTAGAAAATCGATAAGAATTCAGCAAACAAGAACATGGCAACAAAAAAACTCAGTTCATATATATATATATATATATATATATATATATATATATATATATATATATATATATATATATATATATATATATATATATTTGCAAGTATAAGATAAGAGCAGGCAATTAGTACTCACAGGCGACGCCACAGTGACTCATCTGAAGCGGCATAGTTGAGGAATCTACAAACCAGCGAACAAGAAACAAGATCCTGCAATACGTTGTCATCTTAAATGATCAGCCATTTCACGATAACCCAACATTTCTCCAAACCAACCAATGCTTTTGCCAGGATCAAAAAAGAAACAAAAACCAATGCTTTCACCCAAAATACAGGTCATTAGGTCAATGTACCGACTGAAAATTTACTAAGTATGCACACCACGTATAAATACCCAATTTATAGAAGATACGATCCGAAAATTTACTAAGTATGCACACCACGTATAAATACCCAATTTATAGAAGATACGATCCGCCCGCAGTACCCAAAAAGATGCATACTGTATGCCCACAACAATATCATTAGTACAGTACACTATAAAGATTTGTACCTAAAACAACAATATAAGTACAAAATTCACACTAAAGTTAGCCACACCTTCATAATAAAACTCCTAACATCCATAAAATTTCATATTATAACCACAAATTTTCGTCCCGTTGTTACTACCAGCAAAATGATTAGTAGCGTTCAACATAAATGTACTAATCAACATTTGCTTCAAAATTTCTTTACTTTCTTATGTACGATGGATTTCTCATACACCTCCAATAGGTATGTAACATATCTTTGCCCTTGTCAAAAAAAAACACATCTTCGCCCAAAAAAAAACATAAACAGACAAACTAAACATATATTCTACCTTTCCCAAAATGCTTGTCCAGTCCGGAAAATAAGAATTTAAAAACAACACAATTTTTTCAAGCAAAATTCAAAATTTCTCAACAATTAGTAGAAAACACTCTGAAAAAAAGGTTAGATTTTTTTTTTTTGGAAAAAACGGATTTTTTTTAGTTCTCGTTTTGCTGACAATTATTTTGGGACGAAGTATATGGATACGTGGAGAGAGGGAGAGAGAGAACCTCGGAGGACAGGAATTTGAGGATGCGATGGGAGAGTTCCGGAGGGATCTTGCTGAAGAACCCTATCTCTACACTCGCGGTCGCTGATACGCCCGAATTCCCTTCATCTACTACTACGCCTTTCCCCACGCGCAACCTCTTCGGCTGCCGCTCCGATTCCTCCTCCGCTTTCGCCTCTTCCTGCAACCAACACAACTCTCCTCAAAATCATTAAATTGACCGAATCTACACACAGACACACGCACTTCTATATTGTTCACGCGAAATATCAGACAAGAAATCGAAGAAAAATCGAAACCTGATCTGAGACCTCGGAGAGGACTTCGGATTCCAGGTATTGTGCGAGGCTCTCGTTTTCGTCGTCCGATACGGTCATCGTAGGCTCTGATTATACGGTTTTAACCAAGAAATTTAAAAAACAAAAAAAAAAAAAAAAAAAAACAAGCCGCCGGCGACCGGAATTATACGACGGCCGGTGAAGTGTTTTTGTGGTGTAGGATGGGAGGGAGGACGAGGCGGTGATAAAGCATCTGCCGGGTCGGGTCGGGGTCCATTCTAGGTCCACGTGTTGTGCGAATTTTACTACTACTTCTTTTTCTTTTCTTTTCTTTTTTTGTGGCAAAAAGGGATTGTTTATTTTTTTTGAAAATAAAAAAAGGGGTTGTTCGATTCTCAAGAAAAAGGAGAAAGTAGTATATCGGCCGAAACCCCACGGACGTTGTAGGAGCGTGAAGAGCACGGTAGTCTTGTTTGACGAAAACGTGACCAGTACTTGTGTGGAGCGGAGACGCGTGTTTGGGACCCAGTACGTGTGCATCTGCGTTCAGGAAAAACTGTAGTAGTAAAGCGTGTGTGTATGTAGAATTGTGTTCGGTCAGCGACAGTCGCACGAGCCGGGCTCGCGGATCACCACACGAGAGACGAGACGAGAGTGTTGTTTTGAAATGTCGAGATTACCCCTAGGCCCCTTTATAAGAGCATCTTCACCACTTATTCAAAGGAAATTGACATTCGGGCTCCCTTTTTTGATGCAATCGCTCCACTTTATTCATAAGGTTACTAGTAATTTCACGTTGAAAGTGGAGCGCCTACATTAAAAAAAAGAGCGCGAATATCAATTCCCTATTTAAATTCAATAAGTCTACACACATAGATTTTTTACACACAGATCATGGTGTGGGACCCACTACAAGTCTCACACAAACAATTCGAGCCATTCATTAAATGTAAAATATTTTTTCAAGGACCCTCGTAAAAAATCAGCTCAATCCAATACCTATAAGTGTTCGATCCAATTATTTAACTTTTCATTATCCGGGAATTTTAATGAAGGTTAGATGGATAATGAAAAGTTAGATGATTGGATCGAATATTTATAGGTACCGGATTGAGCTGATTTTTCTAGGGAGCCCTTGAAAAAATATTTGACATTCAATGAACGGCTCGAATCTTTTGTGTGAGACCCGTAGTGGGCCTCACACTATGATCTGTGCACAATTTGTGTGCAAAAATATGTGTGTAGTAGTGTTGATTCGAATTTTACTCATATATGAGAAAAACTTCATTTAATATGGCTTAATCTAATGGTAAACCCCCTTTTTACTCAAAATTTGCATGAAACAAATTCACAAATACTACTCCCTCCGTCTCAAATTCTTGGTCCTCTACGATTTTACGTACAATTTTCAATGACACATATCTCTCAATGTACATTGTTTAAAATATGCAATATGAATTTTGTTTGATAGATTTCAATTATTTCTATAAAACAATATTTTCAAAAACATGAAAAGCAATATATATATATATATATATATATATATATATATATATATGTGTGGAGAGACATAGGCAATTGAAAATTGCATGTAAAACCGTAAAGGACCAAGAATTTGGGACGGAGAGAGTATTACTCCATCCGTCCCAATTTAATAGGTAATGAATTTTATAATTCAAAATATATCTTGTTTGATAGATTTTGATTAGTTTTAATAATACAACTAGAGTTTGTCCGTGCCTGAACGCACAGCGCAACGCATTTTGAACACAATTAAAATGAATTGTGAACCACCCCCACCAATGAAACTAATTTATACGGGAAGATTTTTTCTTAAATTAGAATCAAACAGATTTTTTTTCTTACCCTTTTGTTTAGTTTACAAAAAAAAATACACACCAAAAAATTTAAAATTGATCAACCGATAAACAAAAATATTTCTTATCCTTTTGTTTAATTTACGATTTGTCTTGCACTAATTTTCTACATGAAATTTTATTACTTTTTATCTTCCCATAAGAAAATAAAGTTGAGATAGGAAAAGTTAAAGAAGATTTCGCCTTGCTTTGGAGAGAGAGAGAGTGCTAAGGTTTCAAAAATTACTTCATTTTCTTATTTCAAAATTCGGATCTTTTTTAATTTTGGCAATGAAATTTTATTGTTTTCTATCTTTCCATAACAAAAGAGAGTTGGAATAGGAAAGGTTAGAGAAGATTGAAATAGGATTTTCCAGCCTTAGGACTCTTCTCAGCCATAAGATTTATGAAGAATAAGTTTGGGCCGTTAGATTTATATACATAGGATTCAAATACTGAGTTGTTTTTATTATATAGATGTTTTTAAAATCACATAAATAAAATGTTATAAATTACAAGATATAATCAATTGAAAAGTGGCACGAAATTTCCAAAGAGACTATTAAATTGTGATGGAGAGAGTATTTTCCTAGGGGGTCTAGGTTTTGTGGCCACTCACAACGTACGGCAATATGGTCATTGTCCTCATCTCCGGGTAAGCTATATCGTCGTCGTCATCTCCATAAGCTAGGTTATGGAATAAGCTATGTCTGTGGAATAAACTGAGCTCACCTAAAGAAGCAAAATGACGACCTCGTCACTAAAAAATGAGTTTGGGATGTTGACGATGAACGTTCAACTCTTCTTCGGCAAAAATAGGTCCCAGAGATGACGACAACAAACACCATCTCCACAAAGTAGCCAGGAGAATTTGATATAGGATTTGAGTCTCACCTAAATTTAGTGAAATATTTGAGTAAAACTCAAATTTGGTATAGGTTTAATTAAGGAGTGAGGTGGATTTTGGGCAATTTTTACTCAAATTTGAGTTTGAGTCTAAATTTGGGTAAGGAGTGGAGATACTCTAACACCTTCCCTTGTTGTTATGCTCATCTCCGGCCCTTTTTAAAAATTAAAAAAAAAACCTTCCAAAAATCCAAAAACTCCTATGCCTGCGTTTGCGGTAGGTGCCATTGAGCATGCGTATGGTGCATGTGACCATGTCTAAACTTTGATAGTTTTGGTTCATTTTATATCTTGTGATGAAATTTATAATGCATTCAGACTTTTGAAATGATATGGCATTACCTCCTCAAAACACATACACACACTTAGGATCCAATGAGGGATCCTGCACGGCATTACCATGTTGGGGTCCACCCATAGTGGTGGGGTTATTTTGTATAACACTCTTAGTATTGGGTGTTAAGCGTATTTACCTTAGAGTCTCTTATATATAGTTGTAAACCCTATTAGGGTTAGTGTGTGACATAATGTGAGGGAGAGGGTGAGGTGAGCGTGGGGGGCCGGGTTGTGGCCTCCCAGAAAGGAACCGGCGTGTGGTTCCTTGAGAGTTTTTTCATCTTTATTGTATATTGTGTGAATATATAATCAAAGGGAGTTTTTCTCTGAAATCACCGCGTGGTTTGTGTGCATGATGTCCCTCACAGTCCTAACAATTGGTATCAGAGCGGGGTGAAGAAGAGGGTCACCGGAAAAATCACGGGTTCGATTTCTGAAAAAAAAGTTGCTCACAAACCTCGTATTTTGTCACCCAAGATGGCTCGGGAGCCATTCGATCGCAGGGGGTGGAGTTGGCAACGGGCGGAGAGGCTGTTTTGAAAAGCCCGAGGTCGTGGATGATCGAAGACAAGTTCTGAGCACTGGGTTGTGTTCACCTCGAGGAGACGATCACGGATTGGGGTAGCACATCGCCGGAGGAGCTCGGAGGTGGCGGCAATGGCCATTCGAACGGCAGAGGCGAGTCTGCGTAGAGGCGGTTCAAGGGTGGTTCATACCAGGAGTAGTCGGATGCGAGATTGGACCACGGGGTTGTGTTCGTCTCGTCGAGACGAGCTCGGGAGTGGTCGAAAAATTACCGGACGACGCCGGAGTGAGCCACACGAGCCGGTCAAAGTTTTGAGTTGACTGCGCGTCAGATCTACGCGCTGGAGTGTGCCGGGCACACACTGGCACGCGGAGAGCACACGCTGGCGTGTGGAAAGCATGTGCCAGTCAACGCCACATGGGCGGTCAACGATGACTAGGTGATGAGTCAGCAGCCCAGTCATCAGCCACGTGGCGGAGCCACGTCATCAGGAAGGGTCCCATTTTGGGTGCCACGTCATAGGTCAACTGTACACGTCATCAGGTCAACGATGACGTGTCAGTTCAGTCAGCATGTACAGTGCTGGTCAACGGGTCAACTGCCGGGTCAGATTTGGTTTTTTGCGATTTCGGGGCCGTTTGGACTCCGTTTTTCGCGTATGAGTAGTCGATTTTGACTATCTTGACGTTCCTGACGCAACCGTGTGCTCCGTTTTCTGATTGGAGGCTCTTAGGCTGAGGCTAATGTTTAGTTGAGCAAGAATCAGATGTTTGGAGGTTGTTCCGGTTGTTCGAATACTCATTTCTAGCAAGGCGATCAGTCACAGGAGACCTAGCAAGCAAGGAGACACTCGATCGGGTTTGGGGACGCTTATTTGGAAGTGATAACAGGCGCTTCTTTAGGGTGACAGTTCGTGGTGATCTTGAGAAGGTCAGGGGACGCTGGGAAAAAGCTGGGAATGGAACGAGTATGGACCAAGTGGCAAGAGAAGACCCGAGATGAGATGACAAAGAGTGGTAGGAGGCTCTGGGAGTGGCGGATGTGATGAAGACCTATCATCGGGAGTTGCAGTTGTGATTTGGGCTGCATGAGGATGATGATGGGCAACCGATACATGCTTGTGGAGAGTACAGACAGATAGAGCTGATGTTTGGTACTAGACAAGCAGTATGAGTTTTTGTGATAGTGAACAGGTGAAGCAACAGTTGTGGAGACACACAGGAAGGGCACTGGAGTACGAGGAGTCATGACCTGAGATGTACAGGAGTGTCGGTTACTGAATCAAATTGTGTGTGGAATAGTCTGCAGACGGCGGGCAACTGGTTGTTTGGGAGATGTTCACGGGAGCTCTAGACAGAGGGAAGGAGATGGAGACCAGACGATGCATCGCTGGGATCTCTTCCTTTGTGGATATTTTGACTGGATTCTCTTTAGGATGTGCGGCCGCATAAGAAGAGATGGAGTCACGGATCGTGTCCTGCGAGGATGCGAGCACTCCGATCAAGGGGGTGCTTAATATCGGCGGAGATGTCGATATTGCAGCCGGACAGCGCTGCGGGTTTAGCCTCGGAAGATCTAGTATTGCAAGGAGACATTCAGTCAGGCAGGAGTACTTCATTGAGGGGGTGCTAGCAATTAGACTTGGAGTGACACAGACGCTTTGCTAGAGAGGCTGGACGGATGCAACGATTACCCACTCTGGGTGGAGGAGGTGATTGTTGGGGTCCACCCATAGTGGTGGGGTTATTTTGTATAACACTCTTAGTATTGGGTGTTAAGCGTATTTACCTTAGAGTCTCTTATATATAGTTGTAAACCCTATTAGGGTTAGTGTGTGACATAATGTGAGGGAGAGGGTGAGGTGAGCGTGGGGGGCCGGGTTGTGGCCTCCCAGAAAGGAACCGGCGTGTGGTTCCTTGAGAGTTTTTTCATCTTTATTGTATATTGTGTGAATATATAATCAAAGGGAGTTTTTCTCTGAAATCACCGCGTGGTTTGTGTGCATGATGTCCCTCACGGTCCTAACAGTGGAGCTCCCCTTTTCCAAGCCAATTTCAACGATCCGAGCCACTCAAAATGTGCAGAATGTGATTTTAAGGGTACTCGCGAGAAATCAACAAAAAAATGATCGGCAAGAACTTGATCCAAGCAGTTTTTTTAATGCATTCGATCTCTAAATATTCAATAGGGTTTCATTGCATAATTAAACAAAATTACAAGATACTTAAGTACTGAACAACTTTTTCTTTTTAATTGCGTGGCAAAGAAAATAACGAGATTTAAAATCCAATTAAAAAAATACAATACTTAGAGATTTAACATAGTTGCTTTTCGAATTTCCTCATATTTTTTCTGATATGAAATATAATAAAAGCTTTAAAATTTTCAACATATTTTTATTATTCAACAAAAGAATGAGATGAGAAATATATTACACATGCTGTCTTTTAATTTTATTTTAAAAAACAAAAGTAAAAAGTAAAATTTTAGAAATAGTCCCTCTAATTTGCGTGAAATCTCAATTTAGTCCCTTAGTGAGGAGAAATGATAATTTTGCCCTTATCTCCCTTTGTTTCATTGATACCGTGAGTGAGAGGGACAAAATTGAGACGAAATACGAACTATAGGGCTTAAATTAACACAATTTATACTAGAGAAATGAAAAATGAGAATTCATGCAAACAGGAGGACCATTTGTAAGATTTACCCAAGTTTAAATCCATTTCTTTTCTATTCTTGTCAAAGACTGGAGTAAATGAGCCTTGAATCCCAATTTTCTGCCGGCCCCATCTTTGTCCTATTTTTCCAATTGAAACCTTTGGTGGGAGAGGCTGGAGTGTAATGGTCGGGGGCATTTTCGTCTTTTCGCGTGTTTCTTGGTGGGACCTTGCCACTGTTTGGCCATTTACCAATTTACTAAATTGGGTTTTCGGGCTTTATGACTTTTCCGTTTGTGTCCCAAGAGTTTTGCCTTGTTTTTGTCCGTTAGTGCTTGGCATTTCTAATTTTGAGTAGGGGTGTTTTAGTCTTTTCTTCTCAAGCCTGCAGGAGATAGCTGGGTACTTCTCCTCTTCCTCTCGCGTCACTTTAAGAGAGACAGAGACAGAGAGAGAAGGGGAGGATAGAGGAGGAGGTCGGCGATGGGGGGGGGGGGGGGGGGGAGAGAGAGAGGGAACAGCCGGTGGTGGGGAACACAGCGACAACGACTTCTCCATCGTCCATTTCTCTTTTTCTCTTTTTCTCTCTCTCTTCGTGTGGCGAAATCGATCTCCATTTAAATCGCCTGATCTCCACCGACTTCCTCGTCACAAAAGTTTCACCACGCCATGGGTGCCTACCCTCCTCGATCGGTTCGCCATGGTTGTCGTTTTCTTTGACGGTTTGTTCGTCTTTTCATCACGTCGCAGAGAATGGAACACGCTTCTTGTGCTCCTTCACGTCTCTCTCTCTCTATGTGCAGAACCTTCCTCTTCTCTCCTCTACTCACACACAGAGTCCTCTTTTTGCGCCGCGATTTAAGGTACGATTTACACCTGTTTTTCAATTTCTAGGGTTTGTATGATTTGTGCAATTTTTCTAGGGTTTGGATTTAGGTTTGGGTATTGTGCGAATTTCTGTATGATTTGTGCGATTTCTAGGGCTTATGTTTTGTTTCGATTTCGATTTTTAGGCTTTGTAACAGTCAATTTGTTTGATCGGCGCTAACTCCGACGAGTATAGATCGGCGCTGACTCCGACGACTACAGACCGGTGCCGACTCCGACGAGTATAGTTCGTCCTTCTCCAGTGAGTTTGCTTCAACTTCCTGGCGGACTTTCCGGTGGGTTAATTGAATTTTTAGTGGTTTATATATATATACACACACTCACATGTATATATGTATATGCGTATGAATTTGTGGGTTTCAATTTATGCTTGGCAGATATGAATTTCAATTTCTGATATCTGGTTCCTAACTACATCTTATTGTGGCCTATCAAAAAAAAAAAAAAAAACCCCATCTTATTGTATGGGAATTTTGTGTTTTCTAAGGCTGTTGGTAAGGTGTTGCCTGCATTAAATGGAAAATTAACTCAAATGGCTTTTCGTGTTACCAACGTCGATGTCTCGGTGGTTGACCTCACCATGAGACTGGAGAAGAAGGCTATATGACGAAATCAAACCTGCTCTAAAGTAAGGATTGGCAGAGAGAATGACTTTATGTATGTTATGGAGATACCTCCTTGTTTGTTATATTTCCGGACAGTTAGTTGTGTGAGTAGTAATCCTTTGTCTCTTCCATTGAATTTTTCGGTTCATGTTTATCTTTGTCGGGTGGTTATCAGAGAGGAGTCGGAAGGAAAGTTGAAGTGAATCCTGGGTTGCACTGAAGATGATGTGGTCTCGACTGACTTTGAAGGAGACAACAGGTAAGTTACATGAGTTCATGTTGTCTTTCTCAAAAGCAAAATCATTGGCCCTTGCTACAACAATTGATGGGCACTTCCCTATTTTCTCCCCAAAAAAGAACCGATGAGTTTGAAATGCTGCTGCTTGTTTTTTTATAGGTAGTTTGAAATGCTTGTTGATGAGATGCCAGAAGAGCAATCTTCGAATTGATTTACTTTGTGTTGGTTGTTGCTCTGTAGATTTCCAAGTTTTATTATCTTCTTGCTCCTCTAGGTCAGAAAGTGCTTGCTGATTATTAGGCTATAATTAGCATGAGCTCTCCCTGATTTTGTTTGATTATGCTAATGTTGGAGCTACTCCTAATAATCAGCTGTTACCCAGTGTCTAATAATCTAATGTTATTGAATATTTGTAGCATACTCATGTTACAGATTAGTATGCATGGCTTGATAGTTTGGTTTTCTGTGTAGTAATGCAGTGTTGCTTTTCCTTCTTAGAAGGGAAACACTACTTGACTACCATACAAAATTGTTTGAGATAACTTTATTTGGCAATATTTGTTATAGCTAAGAGATGGATTCAATGTTAGAGTACGTGTGGAACGTTTAACGGATTCGGGAAATATTTTCTTAAGGTATGGTCTTCCTTTTCATTTTGCTAACATTCGTAGTGGAAAACTACCAAATATTGTTGCTCAGTGAACTCTAAGTGTGAATGAGATTCCGGAGTTATTTTGTTGCCTTTGCTCGTTGTTGGGTTGCCGTAAGACCCATATTTTGAACAATCTGATTATTTAGATATTAGGTGCGTGGTTCTTTTATGGCTTTAGTTGGACTCTTATGTAGTATAGTATGAGTCCAGTGTAAATACAGATTACTCTAGGAATAGCTTAATTTGCATGAAAGATGTACAGGTAATTTGTAAATACAAATTACTCTCCAAATCACTCATTTACATTGAATAAGTTGGCGACAAATGAAGAGAAAAGTACCGAAATGAAATTGTTTGGTTGGCCCTTTCTCAGCTCCCCTTTCTATCTCAGATCCAAAGGGTCTTGCCGTGACCCCAGCTCTGAAGTTTTTGCTCGAAGTGTTAAACTCTCTCATCAACGCTTTTAGAATGCCTTTCCATCATGCATTTGATACAATCGCTTAATGGCATCAATTAATGCAGTAAACTATGCCAATTAGTTTTGGTATTGCAATCTTTATATTGACTATGCTGTTCGAAATTACGGAGAATGGTATCACTTCAACTATGCGTAGAAATATTCCCCCTAAGCAAATTCGTAGAAATGTTGCCAGACATGCATTTCATACTACTATCAGTTTAATCAAACTTCTCAAATCATGTTGTTCAAATATCCCACATCATGTGCTCGATTCAAATATGTTAGATAATGGTTTACTAAAGGATTTCAGTAACACTCTACAAACTGGTAAAGAAACTAAACAAAGGCTATCCTGGAGAAGAAAAGGTTAAAAAATTTACAGAAAAATTTGCATTGTAAAGTAACTGAACTTTTTGTTTGATGTTTTTTTTTTGGGCTACTATCGTACAAGTGTTGATTTGATATGGATTTACACTCATAATTTGCGTAACTCTATATCTATAGTCTGAATTAGCAGGTGGTGCATGTGGAAGAGATTTAAAGCAGGCAATAAATCGGTAGTGAAAAAGCCCCAAACTCATGCATATGCCATCGGAGCTTTTAGTCAACATTGAAGTCTCAATCTCTGTTATAAAATCACTTTACTTGCTCCAATCAATAGTACACATAGTGAAGTCTCTAATACAGTTATCGAGATCTTCCTTTCCTGTGGATATGTGTTCCGATTTTGAAGAATCCATTCATTGGTTCTGGAGAAGCAAATACGTGGTTTCCAATGCTTGTATTTGGTTCTGTTTCATCCACTTTCAGCTGTTTATTAGGTCGTGGGTTGTGGTAAATTCTTGATTTTCTTGTTGGGGGCTCCAGTTCAGTGCTTCCTTGATCCAATCTGAGTCAAGGCGCATCAGAGATTAGTTGTCTGTGGGGAATTGTGGACCAACTAACCCAAGATGCGGGGCGGTCAGTTGAGTACCGGCGCCCAAAAATGAAAATCCATAATTTCTCTTGTTTTACAACAATCTCCAAAAACAATCCAAATAAGCCAAAATTATTAAACAATGAAAGCTAAGCACATTTAATTATTAGACCAACGAACATAATCGAGCGTGCGTAGCACGTTGCTAACACCCTAGTTTCTCCTCCAAAGCAACTACAATACAATGTTTCACTTATTTAAATTTATTTAACCACTTTATGGTACATTTAAGGGACATGATTTTCACACTCTGTTTTTTTATATCCACATTTTTTGTCTTTTAGTATAAAAAAAAAATACATACACTTTCAACACTTAAAAACAAAAAAAAAAAATTAGTACGAAAATCACTCCCCATATTTAATCATTTTCTTTTGTTTCTTTAAAGACTCGGAGGAAAAAAATCGTATGTTTTTAAATGAACCCCTGCCAACCCACACTATCACCCGCAATTGTGAAGGATGAACAATTTGGGTTGGTGGGTGATGAGTTGTGTGGTGGGGGTTGCATTAATCTGTCATAAACCCGACTTGACCTAATATATATATATATATATGAGAGAGAGAAGAGAGTACCATAACTCGAACCCTGAAAAAATGGCAGAGATACCATACAATAGTGTCACCAGAAGGAAACTCAGAACTCTGGTACCCAACGTATACGTGTGAAGAATATCTTTTACATTATTATCGTTACATTTATGGTAAGATTTTGTTGTTAAACTTGCTCTTTAATTAACATCCAATGCTCTATAAAATATTAACCCGCACGAGTTGGTTGAGATTTGAGAATTTCAAAGTTCGCCAAAAAACTGTACCTCATGCAGTCCGAAACTTTCCTGCCCCTTGCTAGATCTAGTTCAATAATCATTTTTGTTTATATAGTTGATCTCGTCGAACGTATTATTGTAATTTAAAATCATGTTAAATAAATATCAATTAGTATGTGAGCCGAGTAAAAAAATGACTTGGAATTGTTCTTTGCAACCGATGTGTGCAGAACACAATCCTAGTATAAATTTTATAGTTGGATTACCTACCAAATAGTAATAATCATCAACATACCACAATTTTGCTTTTCGACAATATTTACACCATGAAGGTTTTGTTTGGAATTTAGGGAAAGTGATGAAAAATGAGAGGAAAATTGGAGGTAAATTTTATTATTTGCAAAACTTGAAATTTTTATTTTCTCTTCTCTTTCTTTCAAATCCAAATAATTAGAAGGAAAAAATTTAGAGGGTGTTTGGAAATCTTTTTGTTTTCAGTTTATGTTTTTACTTTTTTGAAAACTAATGGAGAAGACTTGTTTGGTAACAAGTTTCTACTTTTTTGTTTCTCATAAACTTTTTTAAAGTTTTTGTAAACTATGGAAACTACAAAAAGGTACTATTTTCCCCAGTATTTTTTTTTTGAGAAACACAATTATTTCTAAACATGTTTCTTGTTTTTGTTTATATGAAAATATAAACATGTTTCTACTTCTAATTTCTTAAAAACAAGAAACTGAAAAGGTTACCGAAAGCACCCTTAGGCTATGTTTGGTAATGCTGTCACTTTTCTGTTTCCTATTTTCTATTTGCTAAAATCAATTTCTATTTTTCCTAAAATAAAAGTGAAATTAGAAAACATGTTTGTGTCAACCTGTTTTAAAAAATAAATATTCTCAAACTAGTTTTTACTTTTTCTTAAATTGTCTCTCTTGCAATTTCTCCACTAATTTCCAAACGATACAAGAGAGAGAGAGAGAGAGCACTTTTCTGGGATTAGTGGAAGGATGAGATTTGTTTCTGAACGCGTGGGAGCCTAATATCAAGGGTACATGAGATAGGGGAAGATGATTCCAAGTGCTATGGGCTCGTTTGGATGCCACATTATGAAGGGGTATTATCCAATCCCACTTCTAACCTGTGGGGTCGATTCTATGGCGTGATTTGGGAAGACAAAAATCGAGAGATTTGATAATACCCCCTCCTCCATAACCCCTCCTAATACCCCTGAGGAGGGCTTACATGTGATTAGGGTTTGAACTAGCATTGTGGAATCCCCCCTCCTAACACCCCCTCTCTCTTTCATTTCAATTACAAAACAATCTTATCCCCCCATTTTATCTCTCATCCAAACCAAGTATTAGTTAATCTCCCGGTCACATCAATGTGGGCCTATCATTCTTACATAATACCCCTACTATCCAATCCCCCTTCTTATATAATACCACCAAATCTAATCCCGCATCCAGTCGAGCTCTATATGTGGTATCGAGTACCTAGGATTATATTGCCATAGAGAGGTGTCAAAGCTTCCATATGGCATGCTCTGTCAACAAAGTAAAGAACCACATAGGGTTTGGGATGAGATAAGGAGAAGGTTTTGGTGCAAGCGAAAGATTTTGGGAATTTTGGCAGCCGGTTTTTCGATTTTAAAAGAAGTGAAAGTAAGGTTTTGATACCTTTTCAAAATTTCAAAATAGTGAAAGTTTTTTACATTATTTGAAAATGAAAGTAGTGCACCAAACATATTTTCATTCCTATTATTTGAAAATTCTGAAAATAAAAACAGAAAACAGGAAATGAAAGTGCTACCAAACATGGCCTTAACTTTTGGAGTATTTCTTTTCTCACTTTCCTTGAGTTCCAAACAAAGCCGTAACCACTTAGATGGTAGTCCAATAGGTGGGAGTCACCACCTCTCTTTAACGACTACGCATGCGTAGGTTCGACCAGGCACATTTGTGCTGGTACCCGATGGTGCCATTAATAAGCTTTAATTCGAACCCGTAGTTGGACCGAAGAAGAGGATTTCTCGCCGCTGTGCATCTAGGTGGTGCCGTGGTGACTGTCCGTCCTTCCAAACGATAGCTATGGCTCAAACCGGACATTCCATTGGCGGGTCAGGAGCCCCTATGGTCATGCCCGAGGAGGAGTTAGTTGCACCCTAGGGTAAATTTCCCTGACCTCCCCTGAGGTTTTTGACGAAAGCAAAGACCTCCCATGAAGTTTTTGAAATATCATTAACCTCCCCTACTTTACCTGACAATATCTAACTACCCCCTTCCGTTACCTTGCCGTCCAAAACATGATGGAATTGGCTAATTTCAGAAAATCTAGTCAGCAAAATATCTAAATTATCCCTCTTTTTTTCTCCACTTTTCTCACTATCTTCTCTTCCAAACGAGTGAACCATATGTTCTGAATATATTACTTCATCAATTGAAACCCATAGAAGATAGAACCCAAATCAGAAATAATTTTGAGATTCCAATTAGCCATTGTTGTCGGCCTCTCTCTCTCTCTCTCTCTCTCTCTCAATGACCAACTATCTTAAAGGCAAAACCGATTTAAACCCAAATCAACGTCACCAGTCCCACAAATCTGATTATTGTGTTCACATACAACTTGCTTTATATCTACACACTAACGTCACTTAAATGAAAAAAGAGAGAATTTTTTTTGTTACCGGAATTGCAGCAGAAGCGTAAAAAGATCCTCACATTTTCAAGAACACAAATGTATAAATTCAGGGGAATCAAAGAGGTGGTGAGATTTCCATTCTTGATTTCCCAAAAAAATCTAGAGGTTCCGATCAAAACCCAGTTCGAATTTCTCAATGTTCTCTTGCTAAAATGGAAAAACGGACTTCGAGAGTTTGGGAATTGGCATAATATAACCCAAGACAGAGAAAAGAAAATTTGACTAATTTGATTTCCAAAGAAAATCTCGAGGTTCCAAACAAAACTCAGCTGGGAAGAAACTAGTAATTTGCAATTAAGACTACAAATTAAGCTTATCAAAAATACCCATGTCAGAAAGTTTTTCCAAGGATCATTCAACAATCAAGGTATAATCTCGATTCTGCATCACAATATTGTCGAGCAGGTATATTGCTACGAATTTGGATTTCCATGATCAGTCGGGTGTGTGTATCCGGGTGGTGTGTGGTGGTATTGACACAGTAGAGTGGTAAAATAGTGGTAAAATTGTTGAGATGGAGGGGGTGTAAATTTTGATTTGGTTTGCAAATTTTTTTATTTTTTATTTTTTGATCGGAGATCTGGTTGGAGTAGAAACTAAAAATTTACTAGTAGTATGGAGAGTGGGTTTGGATTAAAAGGTAAGAGTAACTTTTTTTTTCATCATTATTCAAACCTTTTTGCATTTGTTAATTTTATGTCAAATTTTTTTGATTTATTGGTTCATTTCGATTTCGATGAGAGTAACCAAAAAAGTAAAAAAAAGTTTGATCGAAATCCATAATTTTTGAAAATAGACAAAAATATTTAAAAAAGGACAATTTTGATCAAAACTCATAATTTTTGAAAAAAAAAATGTCAAAAAGACAGTTTTTGACTTATTTTTTTGTCTTTTTCAAAAAAATTATGGGTTCTGATAAGATTTTTATACTTTTTCATTTCCTCTCGTTGAAACCAACCAATAAGTCACAAAAGTTTGACGTAAAACAAATAAATGCAAATTTTTTTTAAATAAAGACGAAAAAAAGTCACTCCTTACTTTTTAATCCAAACCCACCCAGAGTAACCTTTAAATTTTGATTACAGATAGAAAAAAATCACTCCTTACTTTTTAATCCGAACCCACCCGGAGTAACCTTTATAGAGTATAGGGTATTTTTTCTTTAGGGTAAAATACTTTTTACCCCCTCTAACAATAGGTCGGACACACTGTACATCCTCTAACTATTTTTTTTTGCACTTAATCCCCTTAAAGTAATGAAAACCATTATCCATTTGTCTTCCGTGACGGAGAGGCATAAAGTTACAAATTTACCCTTCACAAAAACACAAATCTGCAAAGGCCAACGAGCCATTCTTTCCCTAACCCGAAAACTCGATCTGGCCTCCGCACAACAGCAGCTAATGCAACAAACAACAGCAGCAGCGTGAACTACGACAACAACACCAGCATCGTCTCCTCTTTCAACAATTCCAACAACAGTAGAAACAACATCATCATCTTCAACATCACCCATCTCAGGCCTCTCGGCCTTCCACACCGCTCCCATAACCCCCAACAACCACTACATCAACAAACTACAAACCCCCAATCTTAATCCTAACGTAACCCTAATTCTATTCAGCAGAATCAAAACCCTAACTCAAATCCACATCAGAAGCAATCGCAGCAGCAACCGTCAATGGCTACCCCGTTACCCACCCGGACCTCTATGTTAACTCCGGCGTCACCATCTACGGCGTCAAGAACGTCCTCATTTACCACGTTAACGACGGCGGGGACCGGCTCTGTCCACCCCCGCTCTGTTCCATTCCTTAGTCATCCCCAAATTGTAAAGAAACCCTAGGGCATATTAGGCGTGGGGATATCCCCCAGAGGCAAAGGCTTCGATCTCAGACGCAGCCTCCTCCATCAACCTAGGCTTGCCGGAACTCATGGAGGAGACCATATTGGTGATGCCCGAGTAGAATAGCGCCTCCTCCTCCTCGTTCTCATACTTGGACGCTGCTACTGGATCTACTGCAGTGGGCTCGAAGATCGGGCGCTAGGATCCATGATCGAGGTCCTCGGGCTTGGTGTTGGAGTCGCCAAACTCGTCCCACTCGGAGGATGAGTCATCCTCGGTGGTGGAGGGTGGGGGCGTCGATGAGGTCGCCTTGAGAGAGTACAAGGACGAACGGTCGGGCAATGGCGGAGAGATGGAGTAGATACAACAACACGATTGCCAACAACAAGAAGAACTAGTTGTTTCTGGTTCTAGTGCGACGGGGCTGCTGGTTGCCGCCAAATCGAGTGCTCCATTGAAACCCAGAGAGAGAGAGAGAGAGAGAGAGAGAAAGTGAGAGTTAGTCGTGGAAGTGGAGAGAGAGTAAGCCGTGTGAGTGGTGCTCTAGTAGGAGATGAGAGATAGATCTGTGTAAGTGAAGGGTAATAACGTCTATAATGATGCATGTGACTTGCACATGATACTTTCCATCCAATTCCTAACAGAAGTCAGACGGAATAAGGGTTTCCATTACTTAAAGGGGGTTAAGTGCCAAAAAAAATTGTTAAAGAAGGTAAAGTTTTCCGACCCATAGTTAGACGGGGTAAACAGTAATTTACCCTTTTCTTTAAAACCAGATTTTTTTTCTTGGTCATTCTTTAAAACCAGATGATGACGGTGGTTTGAGTGAAGGGGTAAAATGAGAAGATACTTTATCAATTTGAGGGCATTTTCGTCATTTGATCAACACATTTAACACTGTCTAAGGAATATCTAACAGATGGGGGAATCTGTATAATGTCGGGTAAAGTAGGGGAGGTCAGCGACATTTCAGAAACCTCAGGGGAGGTCTTTGCTTTTGTCAGAAACCTCAAGGGAGGTCAGTGAAATTTACCCTTTTCTTTTTTCCACAAGATTACTTTCCATCTCGTGGTGTAATTTTCCTGCAAACTGCTGAGAATCCATTCCCTATCTTATTCCCGATCCGCGCACGTCTCTGGAGAAACCGTGCAAGCTAACCTAGCTCTGACGCCATTCCCAAATGTCTATGAAAGAACCAATTCGAACCCTGTAGCAGAAGCTGAATTCCCCATGCAGTGATGGATATCTCCGTCCCCTTCACCAGAAACGTTCATAGCTTCTCTGGCAATGAAGTGATATGTTACACATCGTAAGCCATCTCTCTCTTGGTGCAATGTAACTGTTTGATTAAATGCCCCGTTGATGTGTTCTCGTGTTTTCAGTCCATGGTTGTGGGTCTGTTGGTGGTGTTTAAGTTTAATCATCGTTTACTCGTGGGGTATGAGATCCTGTTGCCACTGGTGCACCCCAACATGGGCCACTGTTAGGTGAGCAAAATAAGGTTTCGTTCATTTATGTAACTAGTTATCTGCTTTCAGAATGAAGAATGTTGTAGCTGCGGTGCGTTTTTCTGTACAGAATACTAGTTGAGCTTACCAATGATAAGCATTTGGAAAATACGAAGAGGGGTGTTTATCCCAATCAGAGACAGTATGCCCTCGAGGTTGTGTATGTAGGGGCACCAAACTTTGTTAGATAATGTTTCCAAATTCCTCGAAAACTATCCCACTTTCGTATTCTTGAAGGTACTCCTCTCTCAATATGAACTAGTTAGATTAATGTTGCTAATTTGTGTTGAAATGATTGCCTATTTATTTTTGTCATTTCATCACTGCCCAATTTATGCATAAAAACTAAAAAGAGCTATGTGGACTCAATAAGTGTCGGTTGTGGCCGTGTGGGTACATGTCAAGGGGTAGTGTTCATGCAATTTCCATCTAAAGCACACAAGGGCGTGTATATCGAATTTCTACGATAGATGGTGTTCACAACTCTACAAGATGCCTTAAGAGAGTTTTGTGCGTAGCTCATAATAAACTCAAATTAAAATAATTTCTGATCAAGTGAATGCCTTAAGAGCTATGGTGTTCACAACGTGTCAGACATCTATCTCACACTCTGATAATCAAGTACTGGACATAGGTACTATAAAACATTTAGAAGAGCCCATGTCAGTTAGAAAAAGTGTGTAAAATGAATGACAAGAGTTTGTAGATATATAGTAAAAGTGTCATGAAGTATGTTAAATATTTTGGCTTTATCTCCAACTTAACAACTATCCATAGGGCGAAGGTCAGTAAGACCTTTTTTTATTTTCCCTTACATGCAAGGTTCATTTCTACAATGGCTCAAGCTTAACAATGCTTAAATAGTATTGGTTGACTCCGACTCATAGAGAGAATCTTGGAGCTCACATCCACCTTGACTCGTTTAGGTTGATCAATGGGCACGTATGAAGATGAAGATGAGCCCGATAAGCCTTATGAAGATGAAAAGCACAACATAATACATAGTAGTCTTGTCTGTTTCAAATTTCAATTCTATTCAGACAACAAAATGATGTCAATAATGCAGAAGTAGGAACTCACATGGATTTTGAGTATCATTCTTGTTTGCAAGGGCCTCCACCCTTAATGTATCTGCGCCATTCAGTTATCCTCTCAATTCATTTTGTTCTATTCTGGGTGTTTTGTGGCTAGTCGTTGAAAAGTGGGTGTATTTGACTTATTGGGGTTAAGGGTACAGCATTGCTATCTAATCTTCTGTGGTTTGGCCACTGTGTTACCAGTGAATGCTAATAAGTTAGCGAGTGATGTTTTGGTACCTATGTTTCGAAATGTAGTACACATTCGTCCTGAAACGGTAAATTCAGTGCTCACAATTTTTTTTGTGAAACATTATGCTCTAAGAAATATAGGAGTAGAGTTATAACAAGAGAAAACATATATAACAAAAATTGATCATCAACCATTAGAAATTTAAAAATTGTGGTTTGTTTGACTGGATATTTATCCCTTGAAAGAAGAGTATTCTAATTTGATAATCCATTGAAGCCTACCTCTGCCAAACCACTATTTGGGACACGTGGTATTCCGCATTCGGCATTCCTATACCTATTCCTTGTACGGGTACCATCCGCATTACGGATAACATACTCAAGGGTGGTGAAAGACTTTTACAAAAATAAAAAATATAGCCCTTTTATTTATTGTGACTTGGGGGGAGGGGGGATATCTTGATTTCCTCATTGACATTCTTGGCCGAATACAGACTCAATCTCAATCTTTATGGGTCATAATTTAGTTGACTGTTAGTAGGAGACTAGGAGCAGTAATATTTTGTAACATTCTGTGTTAAATTTTCTTCTTCATTGTCTTTTCTTTTCTAATCCTCGATGAACAGTATCACACATATACAAAACCTAGTGAATCATGCTCATGGATGTCCAGTTACCACCTGACTACTTCTACCACTTTCTTTCCCAGTTGATTGGTTGGGATTTATATTGCATGCAAAGACCTTGGAAAAGTAGCTGTAACCCCTTTTTCCGTTAAATATTTGAAGACTTTATTCTACTAGTTTCACCCATTTCTTCTTATATCACCATCCTGTCCTAACCGAATGCAGTTTCTGACTGATGATATTGTATTTTCGGCAATGCACTTGCAGGATGACTTTCCCTTAAAGCTATGGGGTTTTGCAATGCCCGACGCACATCCAGAATCTTGTCCTCCAAAAAGATGATGATTTCAAGGTCCGTGGTTCACTCTTTCTTGCAGTGGGAGATTTTTTTTTCTTCTTCCCTTCTCTTGTTATTTATAGCTTATCTTTTCACAATGCTGTATATTTGTAAGGGAAGTAAGATTTTCAACTTAGGATTATGTTAACTACCACCAAAGGATGTACGTTACTCTCAGGAAAGATAAAGATGTTGCAACAAGATTTTCATCTATATCTAGATTAATCTAGCATTATTCTTCCATAGGAAAAATAGAAAACTCTTCGGGCTGTGTTCTTTGACGAAATCTTCGCCAGAAAACTTCTTTCTCCTCATCTTCTATTTCTCTCTGGTTTTCTGAGCTGTCCACTGCAAAACTTCACTTCACTGCACCCGGTGCAAGGCTAGATAGGCAACAAGTCGATAACTTACCAACATTAGGGCCAATATAGACACATCTATCCACAAATTGTCCAGACCCACTGACTTGACTGCAGGGAAATCTGCAACCCGGCAATAGACACCTTGTGTGCACTCATAAACATCGTCCTCGTTATATTGAACCCCAAGAAGGAGCTTGTAACAATAGTAGCTGTAGCTCAAGTACTTTAGCCAGACTATGAAGGGTGGAATTTGTTGAATGTAATAACCCCCAGCAATAAGGAAGACAAGGGTTGTAACTGAGGCAAGAGTAGTGGCTTGTTTTCCATCCATGAGTATGGCACCAATAGCTAAGCCAAGACTTTGTGCAACAAGGACACTGTAAAGGACAACAAGAAGGGAAAGGATGAAAGTAACAGGATTGGGTTTGAGCCCACCCATAAAATAGATGATGATGGTAAATGCTGTTGGAAGTGCAAGCTCCAAGGGCAGGTCCCCAAAAGTTCTGGCTAAAAAGTAGGAGGAGAGGCGGTACATTCCAGATGAACGTTCCTTGATTAGCATAGTTCTTTCTTGGGGAAATGTGAAGACAGCATTATATAGAGGGTAGAAGCCCCAGAACACAGAGAAGAAGAAAAGCATGGCAATCTGCAGTCAAGAATAAACCTTGTTTAGGTTCCACAAAAATTAGAGGTCATAAAGTTAAAAGACTTAGACGTGGCTCTTGTCCTATTTAAAACAGCAATGAATCTTGAATGTTTCTGGACTTTTATTGTTCCCTAAGGCTGTGTTGGGATCAAGGATTTGGGTAAGGAAAAGGAAACCGTAATAGAAAATCTGAAGGATATAACGTCTCACCATGGTTAGATTCTTCTACGTCTATTTTCCTTACACATATATTTCCTTACACATATTCTTGATTCAAATGCAACCTAAAGTTTCCCGAGTTTTCTTAGCCTGCGAAATGTTGTATAGAAGAACATCTCAATTTCTGAAACATGGAAATTTTGATGTGGTAGAATATTGAGATGAAACCCCTAAACTGGTTGTAGAGTGTAGCACTGTAGTATGGAATTACCCTCATGTGAAGACTCCAATTGTTCATAAGTACATATTCATATTCTGATAGCAATATTAAGGTTATGCAAGATTCTTACGCGATCCTCAATGTGGGAAGGCGGAGTGTGCCACCATAGGAGCCCTCCAAGTACAGCAACACTTATGACTTGGAAGATTCTTAGCCTGTTGAAGGCTTCAAATCTTCGCTCCCTCAGCCCCCTCAGAAGAAGAACCTTGAACTGATGCCACCAGCTTGTACACCATTGCTCTGGCTTTACAGTGTTTCCTTTGTCATTTCAAGAACACAAGGCACTCAGTATACAATTAGAAATAAGATGAAAGGGCAAGACATTTGTATGTAGGTAATGTGGGGATTATGGTATGATTTGTTCACCTTAGAGTTCTAAAAGTCGACTGCCTAGGCGCTAGGCGGTTGTCCAACGCCTAGATTAGGCAGCCGACTAGTCAGCGCCTAGTCCCTGCCTAGGTGGTAGGCGGCTCACTAGTTGACGCGCCCTTTTTCTGCCCGAATGGAGCCTAGTGATATTTAGAATATTGTGTGCCTCAGTGAGAGAGAGAAGAGAGGGAACTTACTTGTGGATGCATCTCTCGCGCAATTATAGTTATTGACATCCAAGCTGCACAATTCAGCTTTCAATCTTGTAGAAATGTTCTTGTCATAAGCGGCGATGAGAATATCCCTCATTGCCTTCTTCTCTTGGTCTGTATTATCTCGTTGCTCGATTGTATGCTCATAATCAGGCCCAATTCCTGCAAATTTTATTCAATGAGAATGTAATCATAATTTCCTTCATCGTATCCTATTTAGCAAGTGCATATGTTAGCAAATGGGCTCAGCTACTATGTGCGTTCCAATTTGTAGACAAGTATGTTGGCGTTTCTCTGAGTTGTTGAGTATGCATAAGGAGAGTTTCTTCTTCTCCCTACACTTTTTTTTTTGTGTGTGTGTGTACTCTGGTCAACATAGGAAAGTTTGTGGGGTAGGGTCGTAAAAAGATACAAATGTAACCATCACATTCTGTAGGCCAACTGATATTTGTTTTGCATGTCAATGGATAGAAATGAAGGAATGGAAACAACTGGTCAATAGAGAACAGGTTCCATTCTACTCATGTGGTCTTTCTGCTTTTAATATCTCAAAGAACACAGAAAGAAACTGTTTATTTCTGCCAATATGTCATAAAGAAAATTCAAAATTGGAATATATACCGTTGGCAAGATCGAGCAAGAGATCAGCAGGATTGATTGTAATGGGCGTGGAAAAGCCAATTGAGGAGAAATATTCCAAAGCAGTTGATGCAGGACCATAGTAAATGGGGCAGCCTTCAGAGAGCAATACCACCTTGTCAAACATATGGTAGAGTCGGCTTGAAGGTTGGTGAATTGTTGTGACTACAGTTCTACCTCCACTAGCCAGCCTTTTGATCGTGTTCAGTATCCGCTGAGCCGTGGTCGAGTCCAAACCTGAGGTGGGTTCATCCAGCAATAATAAACTTGGGTTAATGAGCATTTCTTGGCCTATGCTCACCCTCTTTTTCTCCCCACCTGATATCCCTCTAAAAAGCGGCCCCCCTATCATGCTATTCCGGCAGCGAGTTAACCCCAACTCGGCGATAACTCGCTCCACATGCTCAACTTTCTCATCCTTGGTCAAACTATTGGGTAGCCTTAGCAGTGCAGTGAATCGAAGAGTCTCAGTCACAGTGAGGTGTGGATAGAGGACATCATATTGTGCAACGAATCCAGTTCTTCGTTTTATGGAACTGGAAAATGGCTGACCGTTGTATGTGATCTTTCCAGATAGCTTGCCAGTGAGTCGGCCACCAATTGCTGTTAGGAGAGTGGTTTTTCCACTCCCCGATGGGCCAAGCATCGCTAGTATCTCCCCTGGACAAACCATGCCACTCAACCCATTTAGTATAGTCTTCTCTTTGGAGATTGATGCCCCTCCACTAAAGTAAAATCCTTTCTGCTCCAATTTAACCTTGTAAACCACCTCTTCAAACTGCAAATAAATCAGAAAATCAGAACAAGTACATCGTACTCAAGAAAGATAAGACTTTATGTGTGAAAATATGTACTCAATAAAGGTACTTTTTACCCATAGACAATGTATTACCATGGATAATTTTTCAAGTTTTGTTCCACCTATCAAAAGACTAATTGAGATATTTTGACTGGTGAAACAATAGTTCAAAACTTTGTTCATGAAAATACATTCTTTGTTGACCAGATTAAAGGCACTACTACTAAAAATGAACAAACAGAATGGAAAACAGAAGGTACAAGTGAAACTTGATTAATATTTTTGAGCTCTTTTCGTTGAGAGAGAACCAGAGAAATAGACCTTTAAAGTTATGGAGTGTGAGGCCGCTAGAATGGATTGTGTATTGGTCTGAATAGGGTAAGTGAGGACAGCTCTATGACGGGACTCCAAATTGTTATGGGGTTCCGACAAATTCGGCAAACCTGCCATGGAAACACTGCTGCTATTTTCTGGTTTTGGGACAAGCCAGTGGAGGGGCATGGCCAAGTTAAACCAACGTTGACAGTGTTATTTTGGTGGTAGTGTTTTAGTTTCAGTGGGGTGGGAAAGGAAGTAAGTTAAGAAGTTGCTTTTAACTTTGGCTTCTCAAAGTGAAATGGACAACTCATAAATCCACAGACACTAACGAGGACCTCTCGTGTTTTAAAGGCTCTAAGATGCAGGACTAGCCTCCATGGTGGGTTCCCACCTTCTCCTTAAAGTATTCTAACACTACCTCTGGTTCAATGATTATTCTGATCTCTTACTTGAGTTCCTTCTCCCTTTATCATATTGGCATCCTCTCTTTTGCCCTCTCTCATCATGTGTAAGTTCTTCCTAAAAATCTATTTTCGATCTCCTAACAGTGACTTCGTGTGCATGGACCATCCTGCTGCTTACATCCAATAAGAGTCTATAAAGTTGGCCACAGTCACTTCTGAGCAAGAAAATCACAATCTTCACGGATAAGGATCCATGATGCAGCCGGGATCTGCATGCCTATATGCGGCAATACCCTAAAATCTAGGCCTCATATACAGTTTTTGTTGGGTTGGTGGTTTGGACATGTGTGTGGTGTGTCATGGATACATGATCTTTTCTTTTTGCTTTTTGACATTTGAAATTGGTGCAAGTTTAATTTTTGGTATCGCGTAATAGACATAGTGCTTTCCACCTTTTCATGCCAATTTACTTGGATTTGTTTATGGTAATCAGGCAAATGCATCCTGGCCTTCGATTTACTTAGAACTTCAATTAAAATCTTGCTATTTACTTTGAGCGCTTCAATGTAAATCTTGGCATGGAAGATTGAGTCCATGAAAGGTTCTGATCTAATTATCTGAAGTTTCTTTGTTCATTTGTCCAAAGTGATATTCATGTGTTTTTGTGTACTGGTGTGTGAACTCATGGGTGTGCCATTCTTGCATATGGCTGTCGATTTGAGTCTGATTATTTATACTCTTTTTAATGTATGGCCTTGGGCTTCTGGCGAGATGCAACTAACTCTATGATGTGTATGCAATGTTCTAAAAGAAGGATTTAATAGGCAATCAATTGGAAATTTGGCCTAACCGATTAGATTAATGCCTAGTCGGTTGAATTAGTAGGTCAGGAGGTTAATTGGAGTTAGTCGGCGATTAACCGGCGATTAGTCGGTCGGTGTCTAGCGGCGATTAGTCGATTAATCGGTTAATGGGCGATTAGTCGGCTATTCGGCGATTAATAGGGGTAAAATCTATAATTTTGGAAAATCAAGGGGTGTAACTGTTATATACTCATACTAGTTTAAGGGCTTCGAATCACAGTTTTTAGGGTTTTTTCAACACCCAGTCATCGATTGATCGATCTCGGAGTCACCTATCATATCTCTGTGAAATCCTAAAATAGGAGATCTCTGAGCCACTTATCGCCTCTCTCTCTCTCAAATTTGAGATCTCCTCTCACTCCACGTCTCCACCGACCTCGAACATTAGTTTTTTCGTTTTGAAAAGCCCATACCCATATTGACACGTTAGTGATTCTGGAAATAAAGTGTAGTAATATTTTTTATTAAATCTTAACACGAAGTGTAGTATTGTTTGGTGTATATAAATAAAGTTATTATAATTGGTAAGTGACTAATAAATGAACGGCCCATACCCAGTAGCAGCTGGTGTTATAATCATGTTAACAGTTTTCTTTAAAGGAGAGATTTCTGTCATATTTGAAAAACAATTGATGTTGATGGATTGATAGATGAATGTTCAATTTTTTATAAGAGTTGTCATTGGGGAGTATTTATATATAAATAAATAAAAACCTGACTAATTGCTACAAGCCGATTAATCGGCGATTAATAGGTCTCGAAGCTCGAAGGTGGTCGACCGAGCGACGAGCGCCGAGCAACTTTTAGAACATTGTGTGTATGACCATCTTGGTCTATATGGTAACCCAGTTAGTTCCTGAGAAACATTAAGTTAAGCCGAAGTGAAAAAGCAACTCACGCTTGTTCCTCCCTGAAATTTTATTTTCAGAAAAACAAGTCTTTATGAGTTTTGACTTAAATAAAACCCAAAAACAAAAAAAAAAGAATGAGATTTGGATTTGAAACAAAATGCAAAATAACGGTGCATTTCTTCTTTTTGAAATTTGGAATTAGCATGGATGTGAGGATTGTTGAATAACTTGAAATACATTGTTGGGCCCATTTTCTAACTGGTTAAGCTTTTAGGACAATTGGTAACTTAACATGGTATCAGTGCTCAAGTTGCTAGAGAACTTGGGTTTAACCATGTAAGTCTCTCTGTTTGCGTTATGTTTCTCCCCATTGTTTTCATTCGCAGTATGCATGGATGTTGGGTTGCACATAAGAGAGGTTGTTGAACAGCTTGATATACATTGTTATTTGTTGGGCTCATTTCCTAAGAAATTAAGCTTTTGGGACTAGTATTAACATAACAAGAACGTAGGCCATATATGGAAGGACTAGATCATTGGGATCGAGGGTTACTGATGATGCTTCTTGGCATGAACCACGAATGTGCTGAAATATCTATGGAGGGGAAGGAAATGGCGAAGAAAAGCATAAGAAGATGATGACGAGGATAAGTCTTTGCCCCCCCACCCCCCATTTTTCTTACATCTCTGCTTCCCTTAGTAACTCCTTTTACTAATCTGTTATCCAAACAAAACCTTACAGTAATTTAAAATCCTGTTCTCCTTGATAGTATTTATGAATTATTGGTGTGGGGTTGTGGAAGTGAAGATGACCCTTTGCTGTAATCATGTTCACCCCTTGAGAAAGTTTATAACCCATTTGTAAAGTCAAATTATAATATTGGCTCCTCAACAATTATTTATCCGTCAATATGAAAAGTTTTGACAAACTGGCGTTGGCATGCATAAAGTGCAATCTATGAACTTTCATTTTCCCTCTTTTTTTTTTTGTGTGTGGTGTTAGAACATCATTATGTTCATCCAGTTGCACAAAGGAATCTTGTGGGAAAGCTCTTCTTGAGATTTGGTTTTGACTCTATATTTACATATTCATACTTGTAGTAAAAGAAGTAATGACTGCTCTCCTAACTTTTTTCCCTAAATGGTTTCAGAATTTGAAGTTCCAACTGTGGAGTAGTTACCAAATCTTAAGAAGCTTACATCGGGTCAATGTCTGTGATTCTTTTTTACAGTTGTACTCAATGGACAAAACTCCCGCTTACATGTGGTACGGGAGATAAACAGGTATGTGACTTGATCTCTTTTTTGGAGCTCTTTTGTTTAATGCTATATAAATACACATTTCATACATGTGTGAGTGTTATTATAGGAGAGGGAGCTAGAATATTGACTCCACGAATTTGAGTCAAATTTGATCTGAACCGCTGGTGCATTTGCACCTTTCGGTTAAAAAGCAGAGGATATGCATTCAGTGGGAGAATTTATGCTTCTTCATTTTTGTTTTTAACTTGATCTTCTTGGGTGGCATTTATGCTTCTCCATTAGTTGTAGAAGAACAATCTATAAATGGAGAAAACCACAGGCTTGTGAAAGAATGGTTGGTAAGGGTGATTAAAGAATTTGGTCTGAAGTTTTAACAAACGAAGGTGAATTAAAGAAATGGTGCTTTTCCTTGTAAAGCCAACTGATTCTTATATTCCTTATCTATAAAAGATGTTATTGCTTCTTTAACTTTAGTTTCAACATTCGTATCGCCGAAATTAAAGTTGTTATCATACATGTGATAGATTTTTATATGGATTGAATATGTACATAGATGGAAGTTAGATGCTAGTTAGAGTATTTTCCCCTAAAATTTTCTCTCCCCCTCCAGCTTTTTTCTCTCTGCAATTATTTGGATCGAATAAAAGAAGATACATGATTAAAGGAAAAAACCCATCATTTAGATTCCAATTTCTGTCCACAAATTATAATGTTTCTGCAGAGCACTTGGAAGTGGGATGTGGTGGAGCCAGTCTTCTGCGTGAGGGATTACTCTGGGCTACTTGGCACTGGGTGCGCAATTTGTAAGATGTCTAACCCCCTTGCTATCTTCACTTATTTTTCTTTAATCCTTGGTCTCCCCAAGTTGTTTTTATGTCCATCGGATTTACCAGAATTTTCTTCTACTAGTGCTCTTATCCTTTTGACATATTTTCACATATTCTTTCTTCCTTTTTCTGTTTTTTCTGATCGGGAATATTCTTTCTTCCTTTGATGAAACCTTTTTTCCACAGCCCCATGTTGCTTGGATTCTCCCTGTTTGTGTTTTTATGCGGTCTATGTGTGGGCATCTAATTCTAAAAATGCATGCATACTTTTACGTGGGATTTACTACTGGTTAAACTTGCGTCCGTGTTTGGTATCACATTCATAATTCGTTCTCTATTCGCACAAAAATTGTTTGCCGAATTGTTTTGGGAAAGATATTGATGAAAACGTTCATGAAAACATACACGCAGTTGTTCTTATGAGTTTTTTTACAAAAATGACTTTGTTTCTATACACACTGTACAATAAAGTGAAAAGTAACCGATTCTGAAACAATTACAAACCAATGGTTGCAACCAAGCCACAAACTTACCATTTGTGTACCTTCAATGGCATTTGTATTAGGAAGAGCTATGTAGCACGGACATGGACACGGACATGAGATATATAAGAAAATAGGGATACGAAACGGCTCAAATAAATAAACAACTAAATAAATAGTATTTACTTTATATTAATCGAAACATAGTTATATGTACAAGCATGAAGCATCACTATATATAAACAAGCATCACATATACTTCATACGTATATTTATTATATTACCCTTTTAACTCAAAGTATTTGAAGTATTACATATTCACCTTCAAAATTTAGAAAATTGTATATTTAACCCTACCTTGTCGTATACGTGTTTTGCCACCCTTACGATTCCCCCTAAGAGATTAGTTAAATTTAATGAACACGCCACATCCATACGTTTTTTGCCGTGTCCCTGATGAGTCCCCAAATCCCGCATCAACCTTGGGACATGTTGGCCTCTAGGAGTGTGGTGCGTCATATAGGAAGTCTTATTATTTCACGTTGGGACATGCCGGTCTCTAGAAGTATCGGTATTTCATAGAGGAAGAGTCTTATTTCTTCACGCTGGGAGGAATTGGTATATACCGTTATATGTCTTGACATATTCTATGCTTTTAGTCTACCCATCTATTTATCTTTTATTTCTAACCCATACTATGGATGCTATATACCATCCCTAACCCTATTAGGGGAATGGGGGATGCAGCAAAGCAATTTCGAGCGGTCGATCCGGCCATTCATCTCGACACGAACGGTTTGAATTAAATCTGAGCACATATAAATTTGAATCGTGAGTTGCTCGGTTAAGATCCGAGCCTTCGATTGCCGAATGAACAGCTGAATCGGTTCCCCCCTATTGCTAGCTCAGCATGCAGTCAGCACAAGGTTTTCTTTAATCAACCGGCTCTTCTAGGGATGATGAAAAAATCTGCACCAACAAAACTCCGCACTCACAATATTTAATTAGCAACTTGGAAGTAAAGGTGGAGCTCATCAATCAACATCAATGAGGTTCAAAAAAGTTGGACCCCAGATGACAATTTGATCAAGTTCTTAATTAGAAATAAAAACCGAAACTCGCGAATTGTAGTTGTGCTTGTAGTTTAGAAGATTGATTTTTTGTGGCTTGAACCTGTTATCATACTCTATGTTATGGGTACTATCGGCGCGCACTTGTTAGGATAAAGTTCATATCGACCTGTATTATGCTTTGTTTAGATACAGAATGCCATGTTTTACGGGCTTTGGATTAAGCATCATTTGATTGGTCAAACATACGGAGGATATAAATGAGCTTATTTCGCCGGAATGTGAGGGAATAAAAATATGACATCTTCCAAGGTATTGCATTATTCCAATTTTTTTTATTTTAAATTTTTTTTGTTGCACCTTGAAGAAAGTAAGTACTAATAATTTCCGTGGCTAGCATTTGAAAACAACAGATCGTTAACTTACTTTTATTCTTTCTTGTTGGGGGCTCTATAAAGGAAAGCTTTTATTTTGTTGGGAGTTGGACAAAGATATTTCCACGCCATTTCTACACACTTATTTATGATTATTGTTATTCTGATTACTACTATTATTTTCATTGTTAATTACTGCTATTGTTGATGTTGGTGGTGGAAAAAGAGGGTATTTTAGTTGGTACGATACAAAAGGAAAACAGAAAACTAGGGCTTAAGTTAAGTTAAGAGTCCATGGGAAAATTGAAAGCCTTTGATGAGCTATATAAGAAGATAAAATAGTACTACTAGACAAGAATCATAGAGAAATGATTATGTATCGACTAAAAAGTAGTTTTATGCACCATTAATTGGTTCCCACTACATGTTCAAACAAAAAGTAAAATAAAAAGTTCCCACAAATGAAGTCAAGTTGTAAATAATAACAAGTTGGGCGGTAGTTTATTTATTTATTTATTTTTTCCATAGGCAGGCAATAGTTTATATGTGACCTACACATGATCAATAGCTTCTTTTTTTTTTCTTTTTCCTCTTGTTTCTTTCTTCTTTCCAACAACAAATCCCATGCATCACCAATCATCGACCATCACGAACTTCACTTGTTTCATACCTACCCTTAATGTGATCTTAACATTGCATGAGTCTTCACATGTCTTAGAAACGCATGAATATTATCGGATCTCCTCGAGGAGACAGAACGTATGAATTAGTAGAGCGTACAGATCGATGCATTAAATTTAAATTCACCAATTCCTGGTTGAGGTGGTCTAGTCTCTAGTGTGTAATTTGAAAAATCACTCATGTATTGTTTATGTTACCGACATACCCTTGGGTGATCGGTGTACTTCAGCTATACAGTTACACTACCTCCGTCACTTCATCCCTAAATATCATCAATATTTGTTTCGTATTAATAAATAATGCACATCTATATATATAATATCTTTCGAAAGATTTCAATTATATCAACTATCCAAAAGGTGAAATTAGGAAGCAGGGGGCTGGTGTGCCAATTTCACAGCAATATGCAATTGCGCTAAATCTCATCCTCATCGTCACCGTCCAAACTACTTTTGAACGGTTTGGATGGTCCTACTATTTATTTCCGTTAATAGTATTCTATTATCAGTCATAAAATAACTCATTCCTAAACCATGGATTGCCAAGACGGACAGTAAAATTGGTGTAGCTGCACGCTTCTTTAAGATGGGCACAACAGCCCCCGGTCCCACGAAATTAAATTGTCGTTTTCGAGTTTATGAAAGGAAGAGTTGGGAAGCTGACACGTGGCATTGCACTAGGAGGCGTGGGCGTCGTCGTTTTGAGCACTAAGCTGATATTGTATTTGTAGACCTCATGCGATCAATGGGTGGAGGAAGAAAAAGGAGACACACACCCACTCCAATTAGTACGATACTATATACTATCATCGATATCTTTCTAGGCCCAATGAAATAAATATTGGCAGTCGATGTCCTCCTTTTTCTCTGTCTTATCTCTTCTTGTCCTTTGTGGTTCAGAGTTGCTTTCACCTCACTCTCCCATTTTGTCCTAATTATTTGTCACTTTAGATAATCTCAATTAGCATTGTTGACTCTTTTTTTGCATTTACCCAATTTAGATCACCAGAAAGACAAGTGTTGAAATATGGAAGGAGGAAAAAAGGAAAGAAAAGAGAATTTACTTTCACTTGGGCCTTGTGGGAATATTTTTTACATATTCAATTGAAGCTCGTTGCTTGGTACTCCATTCGTTCCTTTTTTACAGTTTAGTATTTTGAATTGTTTCTTAATAATTGTTCATTTTATAAAATTATTAGCGGGTAAAAATTTGGTACATTTTTCATTTTGCTCATAATTGTAGATTCCATTTTGCAAAATTAATGTCTAAAATTATAATGATAATGTCTCCATAGAGGATAAGTTGGGAAAATGGAGATAAAATTTAATTTAAAGGGTTTAATGATGATGTCTCTTTAATAAGTTAAAGTTACGAAATTGGAACACTTCAAAAGGGACATATGGAATGTAATTTTGAGGGATTTATCCTAAGAGCATCTCTACCAGATCCCTTAAAAATTAGCTTGTAAATTGTATCTTGCTATCATACCTTATAATTTGAAGGGGCAATTTTTCCAATGCACTCCACCAGGTCCTTCAAACTATAATATTTTACTTCTTTTTATACATCTTTAGTTTTATTGATCTAAATAAAAAAAAAGATGTTACATATCTCCTCTTACAAAAGTATTTGGCCACTCTACTTTACTTGTCAATTACTTTATTTTAAATGCTTTTAAAAATATAATTTTTAATATAGTTTGGTGATATTCAGTAATCTTTTAAGTTTGTATCTTCAACTTAAATACTTAAAACATTTTTAACTCACCACAACTTAATTAATGCTTAAATCGGGTTCAATTTGTGTTTTTGGTACAGAGGGAGGTGAAATGTGTTTGTATTGTAGATCCTCACAAAACAAGAAAGAAACCTTATTTGATTGAAATATCAATTTCAAGGATTTTTGCAGGGGATGCTCTAAGAACCTTTACTTAGAGAATTTTTCTTTTTTCTCTTATAACTCAGGTGTTAAGTGTTAATGTCAGCTTACGTGCACCTTGACTATTCCTGGGGGCTGGACCAATTCCATTGCCCACTTGAGCATCTTAATCAGTAATGTAGTATTATTTTTTACCCCTTTATCAAAGTAAAATCATGCTTTATGCGGGTTTATTATAAACTGCTCTAACAATGGAGTATAATAATTTAGAATGTGAAACGGAAAATAATAAGGTTTTTTTTTTTTTTTGGGTAAGTGGAAAATAATAAGTTGCTATTTCCTGTGCCAAATTTGAAGCGCAGCATACCAAGTTTTCTTTAGCATCAGATTGGGTTTACGGAGGAACTTCTAGAAGGAGAAGATTTTGTTGGTGGTCTTCACCAAAAGTAAATATTGAGCCAAAAAATTAAACCCACGAGAACACGTTGAAATAGGAAAATCACCAACAGGAATAAATTAAAATACTAGGGCTTTCTCGTCTCTTTTTCCCCTAGCTTTTGTCCAGAAATCCAAACACAATCTTAGAACAAATCGATTAATGAATCGACGATACAAGTACAACGTTGTTATGCGGGAGGAAGACGATTTGATCAACACACATTAAATATGAAAGAATGAGAAACAATTGCACACAATTCAAGGGAATGCAACATTTGTTGTTCGATAGTTCCCATACTTCCATGGGAGAGAAAGAACAACTTGCTACAGACAATGCTCAACTCCTATTCATGCGACGTTTTGGTTGTATGTTTGTTCTAAGGTTACACTTCAAAATTCTAAGAGTCGATTCGGTCTTTATGGACAACTAGTCCTGCAATGGTACCCTTGACGGCCGGTCTGATTGAAAGCTTAGCCATGGACAGATCCAGTCAACTGAGGGGCGCCCTTTTACTATTCATTGTATTTTGAGTAATTTCGAGGATATAAGATCACGATATATCTCACAACAAACCTATTCAAAATACGATCGAGTAGCTAGACAGGTAATGCAGATAAAAAACAAAAAGCTAGACAAGCAATGAATGATCTGAGGAGGCCATAGCTCAGCTAGATAAATGCACTAGCTAGCTAGGCTTTGTTTTTCCATGCACATCCACGTGTACTTCATGAGCGTATTATGGTGAAACCAATTGGCAGCGAATTTTAATCAAAATAAAGCGAACGGCGGAATTGGTCTCCATCCTCTCTCATCAGCTCCCACTTCTTTTGTTATACGAATGTGATAAGTACATGTAGAAGATATAAAGAATATATATTTGAGTTTCATCGTTTAGGTGAAAACAATATTACACTATGTGAGATTTATAATTACAAAATTATCACTGTCACGTCTATTGTATGAAATACAAAGAACTACTATGGTACTTGATTCGAATGCTACGGAGTACATGTTAAAAACCTGTTAGAGATATGAAAGATGTTTTTACCTAAATGAGTTCAGCTTGTATAACACTCGGATGCGGCTCGTTTGCAATCATACTTCGAAGGCAATTACGCCAACATAACAAACATTTGCAGGTTCATTAATTATTATAATCAGGATTAATCAACTCACTAATTACTCCCCTCATTTCGAACCCTATGAAGGAAATGTGCATTAATTACCATATAAAAGTGACATGCTTTAATTACCCATTAAAATTTAATCTTTCCTTTAGATATTGTATAGTCCCTGACCACATATTTGCCATCTCTTTTTAAAAACTTTTCAGTAGTCCTTGCTTTCAGCCATAGAATCATTATTTCCACTTAATACTTTGAATTAAATTACTAAAGTCATGCGAATCGGTTCATACATAGCTTGCATTATTACTTCGATCAATTTGGAAATCATGAACTTATTCTCTGGAAATGTGCATAGAGGGACACAATGGTGTCACGTCTCATCATACCAAATGAACTTTTTTCCCCTCAAATGATCAGATGATTAGGACAATATCTATAAAGAATGGATCACAGATCTCCTAAAAGCTGACTCTATATCATACCCATGTTTCCATATTCTTTATAATTTGCCGTTTTCATACGAAAGAAAATCCCGAGAGAGAGCCCCTACAAATGTTAAATATTGCTAGGCAGCTAGCTCCTTTAATTTGCCTATGATTTCATGACTGGTGATGATCTTTATTTAGTACTAGTTGCAGTGTTGCACGCCCATACCCAAGAGAGAGAGAGAGAGAGAGAGAGAAGCAAGTGGGATGAGGTGGAGGAGAATGACATGCAAGCAATTAGAGCTCTTGCCATTTTTAAGATTTTGTAGACAAGAGAGAACCCACAAAGACCACGCGTGTGCCTGTTGTGTTCTGCATTCTTTTGCTTTATTAGGTGTACTCCCACTTCAAATGACAATAAATCTTAAACTATCTTCCTTGGGGATAAGAGAGAGTTATCATGGTCACCACTATTGTGGAGATGACATAGGATATTTATTTATTTATTTGCAGTGTGAAACTTTTTTATATCAAAAAAAAGAAATTTATTAGAACTCGATACAGGGTACATTGAGATGGGTTGATAGTCCAACACCATGGCTATGCATATTATTCCAACTAGTTAGACACACATTTACAAATAAATAATTTACTTATGATTGTTCTGTTTATTGCAAAATTTTAAAAATTATTCCTCCCTCTATTTCCAAATAAGAGTTCAGTATGACATTTTGGATTGTCCCTTAATAATTGTCCATTTCAAAAAACTAGTGGATAAAAGTGTGTACAATTATCCTTTTGTCCTTTTAAAAAGTTAATGGGTAAGAGTTAAGGAGTAGAAGCGAAGAATAATTTTGAAAAATAAAAGTAAAAATTGACGTGAAATGTGTACTGATTATGTCTTTTTACTAAGTTGAAACTATGACACTTAATTGAATACTTAGAATCTAAAATCTAATATGCATGAAAAGCAATCCCAACCCATTTCTTTAGACTCAGATTTTGGACCACTTTTTAGCTTCTAGATCCTTAGAATTCGAAAATCTGTTGAGATTTTCCTTTTAACAAATACTCACAATATATAGCTTTTGAAGAGTTTTTTGTGTGTGACCAAATTGAGAAGATTATTTTAATTATAGCGCAACGACACTTTCATAACGGAGTTCATTGCAAATATTTTGTAGAAAACCAAACTAATCATTTAACTGTTGTAAACGAGAAAAACACAAGGCAATCAATGTCTTTCACTCTGATTCAGACGTTGAATCTGATGCAAATAGCAGCACTCGCGATCTAATGTATATTCATACCTAGAATCAACAGTCTCAAAAGAGATAAAGTGCTAGCCAAAGATAAAAGACAACAAATATCCAGACGATCAGGTGAACTCTAACCAAGTATGGATGCACCAATGAACTTTCAAAAAATTACAGATCTAACAAGCCTCTACGAATTGCCCTGCCAAAAACATTAGGTAGGTTAATAGCACTATTGACACTGATATTATTGTGAAGCAATATCATCTCTGAAAGAACCCGATCTGTAGACAAATATTTGTTCAAAGACGAAACTAAACTCTCGAGAAAACAAGAAATAGAACTCTCATAGATCAAACGACAAGTCGTTGACCTGAAGAGACGAAAGCAAAACAAAACAAAAAGAGAAAAGTATAGAGACCTTCCCCTCCCATCGTTGTATAAGGGTGTGAAATCCTAAGGGGGAGGGGGAGGGGGAGGAAGAAGAAAAATATTGGTGGCGGCTAGGGTTGAGAGAGAGAGAGAGAGAGAGAGAGAGAGAGAGAGAGAGGGGTTTGGTTTGGAGAAAAGTTGCTTTTGAAGATCAGTTAAAATCTCGAGATTTGCTTTATAAGAATCTTTTCATATACATGCAAAGTATAACGATTATTTACGTAGTATATTGAATATATGACTTATTTGTCCTCCCGAGTCCTAACCCATCACTGAATGCCAACACTCCCTCTTTTCTACTTCTTCCTCCCTAGATGCTCTGTCACCCATGTTATATACCAACTCGTCCTACGCCATTAAAACCCTCCTCGAACTCTAGACCAAGAAATCTCGAGGGAGTTGTTGCAATATATGATCCGAGAGTAGAACTGGGGAGCTAGGGGGGAACAAAGATAGAAGTAACATTAATACAAAAGAAAATATATGCTTTGAATAAAATGAATGGAAGGCTGGTGGTAGAGAATAATAATAGTACCTAGTGTCTTTCTAAGTTCTGTTTTTCTCTTGTTCCCTTGGTTGGTTCCTCACCAATCTTTTGGGGTTGAAATTAAGTGGCATATGATTTATCAGGGTCTGAGGTGCCAACATAGGTGAAAAGTCAGTTTTTCTTTGCTGTGATGTACATTATGCACGTTTTGGTTCCTTTTAATTGTTGTTGTTAGATTTTTTGCATGGTTCTAACCTAAAATCAATTGGCTATAGGTGAAATAGCCTCTAAATTTTATTAACCAAGTTTGGGTGGCTTAGATGAGCAATGTGAGATTAAGTCGAACACTCTCTCTCACGTGCAGTCTGGATGCAAGTGAAGGTGCGAATTGAGCTGACCAGGAGATTTGCTTCGAGCGACAGAGACTTGACCATGAGAGGTAGACCACCCAAGACCTAGCTCTGATACCATGTTAGATTTTTTGGAGGTTTCCAATCTAAAACCAATTGGCCGGCAATAGGTGGAGGAACCTCTAGAATATATTAACTAAGTTTGGGTGGATTAGATGAGCGATGTGAGACAAAGTTTAACACTCCTCACGAAGTTAGACTTAATCTCACATCGCTCATCTAAGCCTCACAAGCTTGGTTAATAAAATCTAGAGGCTACAAAGTCTCTATCATCTCCATCGCTCGAGTCAATCAGTCAGCTCCTGGTCTGCTGGTCTGTCACCTCCACGTGCATCCAGGCTGCACGCGAGGGTGAGTGTTAGACTTTGTCACACATCGTTCATCTAAGCTACCCAATCTTGGTTAATATATTTAAAGGTTACTCCACCTATTGCCAATTGATTTTAGATTAAAAACCTTCAAGAAATCTAATAGTTGTAAACTTGTTTCAATAATTAATAATTTTTTTTCTTTTGCCCATAAAAAAATGGTAGTTTCTTTCCATGTGGAGGGAGAGAGAGAATCCTGCTCTTAGGATTTTGTAAGTGGAAGAAATATGATCTCAGTAATATATCCACCTATTTTATGGTTCATTCATAACATTTTAGTGTGTTTTGTAACTTTTGTTTTAGAATTCATAACTTTTCAGCAGTACAATTTGTAATATTTTCATTATGATTCATAACATTTTAATGTATCTCGTAACCTTTATACGATTCGTAACTTTTTAGCAATACGATTCGTAACATTTTCTCTATAATTTATAACATTTTGAAAGTGCATATGATACACAAAAATAAGGGGTTTGTATTGTAGTCTTTCTCCATTAATGTAGTAGTAAAAATTAGAAGTCTCCAATATTATACGCTTAGAAAGGCATGCGCGCAAACCTTCTCAACCTCGCGTAGCCATGACCATTCCGAACGAGGAAAACAATAAACGTATTTCCCACAATCCCCAGTGCACATTTTCCCGCACAATTGGGTGGTCACATAATACTCTACATTTTTTCTCCCATGATTGGGTGTCCGAGCCTTAGTCACGTAATTCTTCAAAATGCATGTGTTCGTTCTCTCAATTTTTGCTTTTCAGAATTTTAGTAGTTTGAGATGTATTTCAAATGTGCGCTCGCCCTCTCACTCATGCACACGCATGCGAATTATGGGAAGCAGGGAGTGTGCTGCACAGCTTCGTGCTGTGCAGCGTGCTGTGTGGCCTCCGGTGCCGCCTTGCCGGCATCGGTCCGACAATCAGAGACGTCCACTGCGTAGAGCTCGTCGAGTACTACAAGTGTACCAAAAATCAACCCGATCAAATATCGTTAAGTGCCTCATCGGAATACATATAACTTGAAAAAAAATTAATCTTAATGGATAAGAAACACTGGATCAAAACCACTGAATCCATTCTTTTCGAATTATATGTGTTCCGATGAGGCACTTAAAGATATTTGATCGGGTTGATTTTTGGTACACTTGTAGTACTCGACGAGCTCTACGCAGTGGACGTCTCCGATCGTCGGACCGATGCCGGCAAGGCAGCACCGGAGGCCGCACAGCACGCTGCACAGCACGAAGCTGTGCAGCACACTCCCCGCTTCCCGAATTATGTGACTTAGGTCCGAAGTGAACTTGATTAATTCTATGATTTTAAAGTAAACTATTCGGTACACTTCTACAAGGACGGATTTTTTTTTTTTTTTCCATAGACGGTGAGGTTTTAATCTGTGAGCTTGGGGCACTTCACCCTATCTTAGTGCATGACATTGAGATAATTGGTGTGGAAAATAATTGAATAAGATCGGGAAAAAATATTGAATGAAAATATATTTTTCTATTAAACCAACCATGAATGGTAAGTACATTGCAAAATAAGTTGAATTCAGTTTTGAGAAGCTTGAACTTGAAAGTTTTTGGAACTTTTTTTTATCCTCAAATACTTAATTAGGAACTTGACAACTTAAAATGGACACCTCGAAAAAATGAAGAGTTTAGAGAGAGACTGTGTTGATAAAGAATATAGGAGCTGTGAAAAAAGAATTGAAAACTTGTTGTGGATACCCCTACTTTTTCGTGACACCCGTTGAGGCGTGTCTTTGTTTCGGAAGTGTCCATTTCGCAACACTTTTATCGTTTTGAGAGTTGCCACTTAGTTTTAGAAAAACTAAGAAAACGAAGATAGAGATTCTTTTGGTTCATGAGCTAAGGTAGTGAAAGGGAATATGTGTTAGGCACCCATTTCCGCCCAACTAAACGGTTGACCTCTGCTATTTCAACGGGTTCAGAAAATGATTTCACGTGCATAAAAGAACAAGCAAATACATTTTGATTAATAATCTTTTAAAGAGAAAATTGATGAACAAATGAAGTGTCATTTCCATACGGGAAATGGCTTTAGAAACCTAAAGAGCACCACGGCCATGCTATTTAGAAACAGGCCGTGTGCCCGTTAATTAATAATCATGTGGTCGTGACCGTGAGGAGGTGGCCGCAGGATCACTACCGCACCAGATTTCCAGAAAAGAGAATTAATAGCATCAAATTAAGGTAAGGTGAGGATATTAAAATGGCAATCCAGGGGATTGCGAGGCCATTCCCACCTTGGCCCTCAGCTGAGTTGAGTTGAGACGACTTATGACTTCTTGGAGTGTTGAAGGGATGAGAATGTGGAGTTAAGTAGGGGTTTTTGCGGAGATAGCAACTTTGGATGGGGATGAGAGCAGAGTAACGAGTGGTGTGTGAGGTGGTGGCCGGTGAGTAGCGTGTGTATTCGGGGTCTCCTTGGGTTGAAAAATGCCGGATCCTGGAGGCGCGCCCATAATCATACGGCTGTACGTGGGATCAATTCAGGCGGCCGTTGGTTTGGTTACGCGGCCATGTCTTTGCAATGCCCCGCCAGACTTCATTACGCGACCGTGGTGCACGTACCTAGGGAAAAATAATGACGGCCGTGGTGCAAGTGCCAAATAGATAAGACGGCCGTGTGAAAGGTTACATGGCCGTGATTATAATGAAAATATGGCCGTGGGTTTGGTTGAGTTTTTGGACATTTGAGGACTCCACTCTAGAGTTGTCTTTGTCATGGCTTGAATCTAAGACAACTCAATCTGTCGACCTCCACGACAAGAATGGAAACTCTCATTTAGAGCCATTACAAGGTACAGAGCCATGCCTCTGCGGGAAGCCACCACCCTTTCCACACCGTTAAAAGCATGGGCCGGCAAACGTGGATCAGATGTAAAGACAGCAGACGACTGGGGAAGGTGGATATCCATAGCAAAAATAATGATAAACCTGTGGACATCAGCCAACCGGACAAAATTGGAATAAATCCGGACACAACTGGCATAAAACCGGACAAGACACAAAAAAAAAAAAAAAAAAAAAAAAAATCCGGCTGAAGAAAATCCTTCAGCCGCCTCCAGCCTAACTCGCCTCCACACTTCGCCCAACCTCAAACCAAAACCGCCTCATCGCCACCCCTACCACATTGGATCTGAAGTCGACAAGGGGGCACCAAGCCCGAAAACACCACAAAAAATAGAAGTCAGCTCCACCCAACCAAAGGATAGCTCCAACTGCAGACTTGAAGCCCAGAGAAGAAAGAGCTGAACAGGAGAGAGAGGGATGAGGATGGAAAAGGGAGGAGAGAGAAAGAATCGGATGGCGTGGAGGCCCCCCCCCCCCCCAACATAGGGTAGAAACCCATGGATGAGGGGGGAGGGGAAGGAGGATGGAAGGCAGAGGCGGCTAGGGTTGGAGTTTTAGAGAGGGTATTAGTAGGGGTTTTTTTTTTTAATCTTGTTGAAACTTAAAGCTTTTAATCTTGTTGAAACTTAGAGCTTGTCTTACTGGGTAGCCCAACGGGCTGGGTTTCAAGACCTTTAGCTCAAAGCCCTGACTATAGGAATTGGGTGGCGCCTAGGGCCAAGCTAACATCCAGCCCGGGCAAGACGAAATTTCAACAGGCTTGGGCGACTTCGGGCCAGTGGGCCAAATTTTCATCTCTACTCCAAGTGCAGTGCAGAGATTGGCGCAAAACAAATTACCACTTAGACAATAAAGGCAATTCGCATTTTACTATGGGAAAATGACGGCCCAAGACGTGTTTTGATAATTAATACTCGCCAAGGACATACTGAGAACATTTGTTAATACTGAAAATGTCCTTGGCAGGTATTAATTATCAAAACACATTCTTGACCGTCATTTTCCCTTTTACTATTGAATGGTATAGAATCATCAATGGACAAAGTTATTCATTTTCTGATCTCTTTCGCAAGTTCGCAAGGCTAATACAACCCATATCACCACAGCATAAAAACAAATGTTTATTTATCTAAATCCAAATTATATATGAGGTGAAATTGAGGAGTATTCAATTACACATTTTCCAACAGTCTTGACGGAGTTAAGGGGTTGATGATGAGGAATAAAATGATATCAGTTAGCCTATAACTCTGACGGTTGGCATTCACAGACAGGAGATCCGGCGGAGAGATTTTAATTTCTTTTTAGTGTATTTGTCATGTAGATATATTGTCTGTTTTTGGGTTGGTGTCTTACCAACTTTGGTTAGAGTTTGGAGAGTCGGACATTATGTAGTACCAATTTAGATGGAATATGCTTTTACTCGATGTTATTTTACCTCTCCCCTCATTAGCTTTTTGTAACTCTGCTCAAGTAAAAAATAAAAAAATAAAAAAATTCTTCTTATTAAAACATTGATCATACAAACGATGGCTCCAAATTGTTATTGAAACTTGGTGTTTCTATTTTTAAGTCCAAAAAGGTAGGCATGTCTAAATTCACTGAATTTCTTGTCCCTCATTATAAGGTCGTGTTCTAATGAAGTTAACTTAAATTTGGGAATTGTTCTTATTTGAATTTTTTTCGCATTTGTTAATTTTGCGCCAAACTTTTATGGGTTATTGATTCGTCTCAACGAAAGGAATCGGAAAAGTAATTTTCTTTTTTTACTTTTATCCAAATATTTTGAGAAATAATCACATTTTAGCCCAAAAAGTCCAAGGGACAACACGGTGCTGTCCCGGCCTTGCAGGACTGCTCCGGTCTTTCTCCGATGATTAGGGATTGAGGGGCTGTACGTGTTGTGCCCTCCAAGGGATAGCACGGTGCTATCCTGGCCTTGCGGGGCCCGCTCCGGTCTTTCTCTGATGATCAGAAACGTTTACTTTGTAAAGCTCATCAAGTAGAACAACCATACAAAAAATCAGCTCGATCGGATATTATTAAGTGCATGATTGGAACACATACAACTTGCCAATAATGGAATCTAGTAAATTTGATTCAGTGTTTCAAATCTATTCTTTTCAAAATAAAAATGTTTCAATTAAGAACTTAATGATATCTGATCGAGCTGATTTTTCTCACAATTGTTCTACTCCACGAGCTTTACAAAGTGAATGTTTTTGATCATCGAAGCGAGACCGGAGTGGGCCCCACAAGGCTGGGACAACACTATGCTACCCCTCAGTCCTTGTTGGGGGAATTGGAGGATGGTGCTGTGTAGTGGTATGTGCAGCACTAGGCTGTGCACCTTTGAGCCGTCGAATCATGCATCTAACGGCTTGGATCTCATCTCAGTAATGAACGGCTCTCAATCGTTGGTTGCTGAAATGAGATTCGAGCTGTCAGATGCAAGATTCGACTGCTCGGAAGAGAGTAGCACGTTGCTGTGCACTTCATTGCATAGCACCAACCCGAAGTCCTTGTTGGGGAGGGGTGCTTTTAGGTGTTCTCCTTGCTTTCAGGTGTGTTGTTTCGGCTGGTCTCCTGCCATCTTTTCGTATTGGTTCTCGGGTGGCATTTTTACTGGTGGCCTGAGAAGTGAGATCCGTTTAATTTTTGTACCATATTCAAAGATTAATTAAAAAAACCTGCTTATCAAAAAAAATTTTTTTTGATGTACACAAAATACAAATATCGACACAAATTTGTCATGTTCACGTATACTTCACAAAATCTCCGACCTTACAATGCACTTCGAAGTCTATCCTATGTAGTAAACAAAAGTGTCTATGAGTGAGAAGGCCAGTGGTTGCGACTAGTGGCGGCAATTGATTGGCCAATACAATTATCTTTAGTATAATAATTATTGAATGTTTGAAAGAATTATTTTAGATTAACAAATCCTTAATTTATGGGATAATTTGTTCAAACTAACAGGGAAACCGTTTAAAAAGATTCTATTAATTGAGGTAGGATTTGTGGGAAGAAGGAAATGTACTTATAATTGGGCATACGTACGTATATCCTACGAGTTTGGCTCCTCTCCAATTGGAGGATCCTCAAATTCTAATTCAATGGTTAAGATTGCCCTAGTAACTCAAGTCCCAAAGCTTATATGATATTCTATGGGCACCCAATTACTTCTCCAATATTTCTCAATTGCACAACCATTTTCCCTCCCTGTTTTTTGAATGGCGAAAAAATTTCATTAATCTTTGAAGTTGTTACAAAAAATTCAATAATTTTTTTTGAATAGCGTCTTCTCTTCACATTAAACCTGCCTCAAAAAAAAATTTATACTCATGAGGATTTTTTTCGACCGATATCATATAGCTCATGAGGATTTTTTTACTAATATTATATCAGTAATTTTTTTTCTTTTAGCATTGTTTTTTTGTTAATATTATCTTATTGGGAAAATTTCACTTACCTCCCCTGAGGTTTCTAACAATTACAGATATCTCCCCTCAGGTTTCTAAAATTGCACTTACCTCCCTCTGCTTTAGTTGTCGGCTGCAGATTCCCCCATCCGTTAGTTGACCGTAACTAAGTATGACGGAAATTGCTGACATCATCCATTACATCTATGATACTACCCATTTTACCCTTGAGTCAACAATTTTGCATTTACTTATAAATATCCATATCTTTATTTGTATTTACTTATAAATATCATGACATATTATATATATATATATATATGTGTGTGTGTGTGTGTGTTAATTGAAATTCTTGTCCTAAATATTTTTTCCTTATATGCTAATTCAATGTTTAGCTAGTGAATACATGTTATAAATAATTAATTACTCCTCCAAACCAAATCAATTGTCTAGCTAATAAATATTGAAAAAAATTGTTATAATGTTATCTTCTATGCTACATATCCATAAATACATTTGTATGTTAAATTAAATACATATCTACATTTGGTATTAAACATGCATGTATAATTTTTTTTAAAGCTTTAAAAAAATTTTGAAAATTTTTATTAAGCCACATACCTACGAGGTATAAACACAAAAGAATTAGAGTCCCTTTACTTTTTTATGATACTTCACATTTTTTGGCAAAGAATAAAAAACCTCAAATATATAGCTCTATATTAAAATAATTATATTTTGCAATCCTATACCGCCTTTTCTTACACTCCAAAAAAAATATGTTAACATTTTTAGCCAAAAATTCCTTTTTCTCCCATCGAAATTTTTTTCTTGAAATTTTGGAATTTCTAAGCCACATATTCATTGAATAATGAACCTTCAAACACTTTACATTAACATTGATAAAAAAAAAACTTCATTATGAAAATGAACTCAAAAAAATTATGCTAATTTTTTTTTTTTTTTGCATATTGGCTAAAACAAACTATGCTTTATAAATGAAGGACTTTACTATCAAGTTTTTGAAATTACACTTATCAATTAAGTTATGTATATTAGTTTAACGTATTTTTTTAAAATTTAGGGTGTTTTGGGTTACTTTACGCACATCATAATTAATTTGGGTTACAACACTTTAGTTCAATGGTCAATCAACTTTCTTTGGCTTGTATTAGAAATGAAAAAATAGAAGTCAAAGCAATTACAAAAAAAAAAAAAAAACTATTTTTTTCGAGGGAGGTATCTACTATCTAATATTATTACAAACCTCAGGGGAGGTAAATAAAGGGGTAGAAATGGAAATTCACACTTTCTGTTAACAGAAGTTAGCAAACAAGACTGACAGGGGAGGCAAGTGCAATTTTAGAAACGTGAGGGGAGGTGTCTGTAATTGTTAGAAACCTCAGGGGAGGTAAGTAAAATTTGTCTTATTATGTAGCTAAAGAAATTTTTTTACTGATACAAGTGTATTTTCACGTGTGCTTCATTGATGTAATTGTTTTTATATGTAAGAAAGTTGAAATTAAGATTCAGCTATGAAAATTAGAAAGAAATCGTAAGAGTAAGTAATTGAACGTAAGATAATTTTTACAGAAAAAATATTTTAGAAGAAATGTAAAACGAGTTTTTTGATTAACCCTATGAATCTGCACATATTATTTAAGTTATGATATGAAATTTTACTAATGTTTGGAATCTGATAAATTAGTACTTGAAATGTGATAAATGATAATTGGAGAATATTTGGGGAGTAATTGAGTGCCGTACGATATGTGTTTTGGGGTTGAAGATACTAGGGTAATCTTGACCATTGAATTGGAATTGGAGAATCCTCAAATTTCCTATGGATTGGAGAGGAGCTGGACTCCCTACGTACATGTATACAGTACTATCCTAACATGATTTGACCTCATAAGTTTCCAGTAAGCCTTCTTTTTTAAAAGTTCATTTTTTTCAATTTTCAAAGTCAAATATAATGAAAATAAAAATAATTTTTATTTTCAATTTTCAAAGTCAAATATAACGATTTTTTTTGCACCGTATAAAAGATCTCAATGAAATCTATCAAACAATATCCATATTGGTAGAAATATTATTTGCGTAAACACGTAATTTTTGAGTTTGAAATTACCTTCTTTTTCCAAAAAGTTCTTTTTTTTGAAACAGGAATACCACCTAAATCTGATTTGAACTAAGAATTTAAAATAAAAATTTCGTAGTGTGATCTCAGAAAAGGAAATACAATAAAAAAGAAAAAGAACTTCCAGATTGATTACTCTGAGATTTACCTATCTAATTATAGATGTCCATATCGACCCTCATTTTTTCTCCTATCTACTAATAATTACTCCGTGATTTATGTTTTGCGAAAGAAAACAACTTATTATCGTTTCCATGATTTTCGTTTCTACAGTATCTCGTTAATTCCATTTGAAAGTGAAAACTGCGGCATCTGCTCAAGGCCTTAAAATCCCGCCCAATCCTATCCTCCTCTACAGAAAGATAGGACAGTGCACATAAGAGTTAAACTCTCTGCCTTGGTCCCTCCTCTTTCATTGTTACATCTATCTGCCTTGTGAATGACTAAGATACGACCCTTTTGAGTTCCATGAGGCTGATCAACGACTTCAAGGTACTTCCAACTCAGGGATTTTGCTTGCTTCTTTTGAATCCTCTGCATTTTAAGATTGCTGGATTGAAATCCTTTACATCACAGCCTGCCCGGACATTTGCAAAACGCTTTGACGAATGTGTTGATTACCCAATTTTGGTTTGATTTAATTTAGGAGTATAGATATAAGCATTCATGTTAACTCACTCTTGTAACGTCATAGTATAAAACGGTAAATATAAACATGTTAATGCACGAAATACTAAAATAAAAGAACTAAGAAAATTCATTGCCGAAAGTATACATTGAAATTTAATTTTTTATGAGTTGCGAATCCTGTGCATAGCACGGATTTGCTGCTAGTTCAGTATTATTTACACATATACCTGGACATTATTCAACGTATAAAATGAGCAGCTGGCCTCTTTTACAATGAAATTATTGGCATCGAAAACAGAAAAAATTTACCCTAGATCCTTTGCTACTATATGAATCTTGGTCATGGACGTTGCCGGGACTATAAGTTTACAACTTTTTGAGGTTGGTTTCCGTCACGAAAAGGCCGTGGAAGCCGTAGGGTACCCGACGGGGTAGCTTCACAACGGCCACGGTCTTGAGATTTGGCGATTTGGCATCCATCACCAAAAAACTCGACTCTGCCGTGTTTTCGTTGTGAACATAAGTTACCAAGTAGCCGTCGTCCTCTTCGGCTTCGGGGTTATTGGGCTCCTTGGCGACAAAGAAGGGCTCCCCACCGTAACACCCGGGGCCGAAAATTCGGGTAGCCACCGTGCAATCACAGCGATCACTTTCGGACATGGATACGTCCAGCTTCACCACCCCTGATATCTTTGGCATTGGATCCCCAATCGCGGCATATACGTACCTGCAATGTTGTTGGAAACAAATTCTCTTACATTTTTAAAAAAAATAAAAATTGTTTAAAAAATACAAAAAACGAAAGGCTTCATACGGAGTATGATTTTAAGTGTCTTTTTTCTTTTGAATTTGGATACGAAAAAATCATACATCCAGGTTTGTTTGTACTTAAGATACGGTTCTTAGCGCATCTGGTTGTATCTTTTGGCTTTCAAATGAAAGGCTTGAGGTTTCAATCTATGGAGAGACTTTGAACTCCGTTTAGTTGTTAATTTATTAACTTCCTTTAGTTGGAATGGTGTTTTATATTTGTAAGGTACCATGACGTTGAGAAGAATAGACATTATTTTTTTTTTGGGTAAGTTAAAAGAAAATAGACATTATTGGACAAAAGGGGTAATAAATAATTTCTAAATAACAAAATTTCTGGCATATATATATTCTTTTTGTGAACTCAAGAAACATGCCAAGTGGCTACAACTCTTACAAGAGCATTCAGAGCAAAAATTCTACTCCCTCCGTCCTATAAAGTTATGTCACTATGAAACTACGAGCAATTTTTAATCTTAAAAATGAGGTATTTATTGAAATAATTTTTGTGCAATATAAATTTTGTTTAATAGATCTTTACGAGATCTTTTGAATAATGCAAAAAAACAAAAAACTCTATCAGTGAATATTTTATTTTTAAGTTCAGAAATTACACGTAATTTCACAGGGGACCAACTTTATTGAACAAAGTGAATAGTAATAACAGTGATCAGTTTGGATGCTGGGGGCTGCTGTCCCCTTGGGGACAGCAGCGTGCTTCTGCCCCAGTTTTGGGGCCCACCCCGGTCTCGCTCTAATGATCGGAATCGTTCACTTTGTAGAGCTCGTCGAGAAGAATAACTATGCAAAAAATCAGCTTAATTGGACATCATTAAGTGCTTGATCGGAGCTCTATAACTCTCGGTCCATGGGTTACAGTGAATTTGATCCAATGTTTCGGATCCATTTTTTTCAAAATAAAAAGGTTCCGATCAGGCACTTAATGATATCCAATTAAGCTAATTTTTTGCATAGTTGTTCTACTCGACGAGCTCTACAAAGTGAAAGATTCCGATCATCGAAGCGAGACCGGGGTGGGCCCCAAAACTGGGACAGCAGCCCCCCAGCATCCGATCAGTTTAGCCTAAATTTAGAAAAGTACTCTTATTAATTAGGAAAATCTGACTCCATTGAATTTTTGTTAGACCGTTTTTGTGTATTTACACCCAAATATTAGTTGTTCTCAGAAGCTATTAATTTAATTGAAACAACCCAATTAGGAAGCAAAAACATCGATCCTTATCAGCAGAAAGCATACATACCTGTTTTTCCTCCCCGCGTACTTCGGATTAATCACAGCAAAATCCAAGTTCCTCGATGCCACCGGGTGTCTCGACACGAACCCGGTTTTAAGGTCAATCCTGACCCTCTCCACCGATGCGTGGATCAAATCCATGCGCTCGAGTGTGTGCTCTACGGACAAAATGTTTGGAGCCACCATCACTACTGTGTCGCCACCGTCCTCGTCCCACGCATTGATAGCGTGTATGATGTTAAACCCGGGCACCTCAAACCACCTAATCTCCGACTCGTCCTTGGCATAGCGCGGAATCACTCCAAGTCTTGGAATCTTACTCGAGTTGGCTCCAACCGGTGACCCAGATCCAAATATCATTTCCATCGGATTCATACCTGTTCGATCAAAATTTTAATCGACGTTTTTTTTCCCTTTCAAATGAATGAAATTCGGATATTGGTATATATTTATCTTTTTTTTTTAGCATATTCATATATTTATCTTATTTATGATTAAGTTTTAAAAAACGCATGTTAATTACGTGTGATTAACAATTTCGGATTGGTCCCTTCTATTACGGATTGAAGTAGAAGATCAACCCATGTGATGAGTGTGACATTTGAGGCTACTTCCTGTACTGGACCACACGGGTCTACACCAACAGCCTCCATATTCTCATATCCATGGAAAAATTATTTGTTGGTCCTACCACACTGTCACGTAATGTCCTGATGCCTTTATTCACAACATATTTCTATGGAATTCAGTAAAAACATGTGTGGTGAATAAGAGTATCGGCGTGATACCCCGACAACCTTATTCATCACATGTTTCTGCAGAATCCAATAAAAAAATATATATGGTGAATTAAAGTGTAAGGACATCGGAAATCCTGTAGCGCAAAACCCTGCAAGGCACCATGTAGTGAGCACACGGGCTATCGATCTTAACAATGAATGGTTGAGATATAATTTTTAATTATGACCGGCAAGAATTATTTATTATCAGTCAAAATTGATTTTTAATGTGACCGTTGATTGATGAGATCGACGGCTATGTACTGTCCTACACGTGCACTACACGAGGGTACAATACTACAATATCGCCAGATTCGTAAGTGCATCATGTAACGCTGCCTCAAGACCACTAAATAATTTCGACTCATGCAGAAACCAGCGTTTATTTGGGAAACTCGTATCTTCTTAAAAGGGAATTTAAAAAGTAAAACCGAAAAACATGAATGGAAAAACGAAGCCTGTCCACACAGATATTTGTCACACAGATTTGTACAGATTTTTGTTTGGAAAAAGTGAACAAAAATGAGTCAAACTTTCTTGTGAATATTGGCTTGTTTTTGTTTTAATACTCCATACTGAATTTTGTAAAGATGAAAATTTAGTCGTAAGTTATTTCTTCAATAAAAGGGGGTAAATATCTCTCTCTTCAATAAAAGTTGTACTCATTAAAGTATGTCTGCTTTAATAATCAAACAGCTGAAACTGCAAGTTGATTGACACTACGTGAGAGATCCACCGGCTAAAACTAGAGGCCAACAAAACATGCCTTGGAGATAATTTTACCAAGTGGACCAAAATATCTTTGTATGGATTTCAAAATTATTCTTTATTACAGTATAAAAAAATGGTTCTTTTCATTGGAGACATGCCATAAGTTTGGACTCACGAACTCTGCTATTAACAAAAATAAATAAATAATATTCTCTCCGTCCGGATTTAATTGTCCCTCGTTCTATTCTAATTAGCTAAAAGATTTACTATATCTTTAAATTCGTAATAAATTTTATATCGAATATGAATCTTGTTTGATAGATCTCGATTAGTTTTTTAATACAGTGTTTTCGAAATCACATAAAACATTATAAATTATAAGATACAATCAATTAAAAAATGACACAAACTCCAAAAAAAGACCATTAAATTAAGACGGAGGGAGTACTAATAAACTCGCTCAAGATTAATGGTTGTGGCCTTCTAAACTTATTTGTCCAAAACTCATTTTGGGTATTTTTTATTTTTTAAATCTTTCATAACTTTTTGTTTAATTTTTCGTTTTTGGAATTAATCGTTCATTTCGACCAGAAGGATCGGAAGAGTATAAAAATATGGACTGATTTAACTTATCAAATAAAAATTCATATTCTACTTGAGGAAAATGGCGTTTTTCAAAGTTAGGGTTTTATGGACTGAACAATCTTTTCGAAAGGGGTAACGTAATTTTGAAACCTGAATAATATATAGGAGTAACTAGCTTCCGGCAACAGTTACCTAATTGTATCTCGGCGAAAACAGCGTATTTCCTGGTGATGGCGAAGTCATGCAGGAACGACGGCGTCGTCATTGAAAAAACCGGCACGTCAGCTTCTTTCCTCCCCTCCGAGTCGAACCGGAAATACGTCAGAAACGGCGGAACCGGCCCATACCGGAAAGCAAAAGTTTCGCCCGTCTCGTAATCGACTTTCGGATGCGCCGTCATGCTCATAAACAACTTTCCGTCAAAATCCCTTCGACCCAGCGTCACCACATCCCCGTCCGCCGTTACCTTAACGGCGTACGGCAGGTCCGACTCCCCCAGCGCGTACAAACTATCCCCGAAAAACGCCAAACTCGTGTTCGCTAGCCCGATTCCGTTACTCGGGTCGAACATCCCCGTTAACGTCCTAACAGCGGATAGGGCACCACGGGCTGCAGACGCCCTTAGGCCGTTAAACCCGGAGAAAACGTTCGGGAGCACCGGGGACCCGGTTTTTTCCTCGATCGTGAATTTGTATGTTTTGACGTAGCGGCTGCAGAGGGTGGCGCCGCCGTCGGAGATTCTGATGACGTGGAGCATGCCGTCGCCGTCGAAAAGGTGGTAGGGCCCGCGTGGGAGGAACTGGGGGTTGGGTCCGTTGCGGATGTACGCGCCGTCGAGGCACGGCGGGAGGACGCCGGAAATCACCGTGCATTTCGTCGGCGGGAGCTCGTCCACGACCGGGGCGAAGTTGTCGGCGAGGACGTGCTTCGGATCAACCGAAGGGCGGGTCGGAGGGTCGATGAAAGTGTTGATTATGTCGTCGAATGCGTTGAAGATGGTGACCGCCAACGACGGCGGTGGTTTTGGCGTCGGTGGTGGGTTTGTGGAAATGGGCTTAGTTTTTGTGGGATAAGGTGGTGAGGGGATTTGTCTTCTTGAAGGTTGAGGTGTTCTTGTTCTAGTGGTGGTGGAAGTCGAAGTGGGTGGTTTTTCTTCGATCCTAACGGCGGAGATGCGGAGGACAGAGGAGGTTGATGGCGGTAGCGTTAGAGGGAGATTTGAGAGGGAAAATGAGGAGAGAAAAGAGGATGAAAATGGGTCCATTATTTTAAATGAATGTTTTTGCAGAGGAAAAAATGTGAAGTAGGAATGGGTTCTGCAATCCGTTAAATAGAGTGGAGTCCACTTTGTTTTATTTTCTGGCTCTCTTTTTTCTATTAAAAAATGTCCTTATTACTGTAATTATTACCCAATTAGGTTTTTTTTTTTTTCACGGACCCAATTAGGTTTTTTTTTTTTTTGAATATGGACCCAATTAGGTCAGATAGCTAATTTTAGAGAAACTTTTTTTATAACCGGTATACCAAATAATTTGGTATCCCTCCTTCACAAATAATGTGACACGTGGCAAATTCTATTTTATGAGAACTAATTTATTTCCGGAGCCTTGATGTGCGGAAATAGACGACATCGTTTTGTCTCCTGTGCCACATTTAACACCCTGTTTGGCCTCCTGTTTTGATTTATGTGCTCCAATTTTTGGGACCCTATAGAGCATAAATTAGTTTATAAGAGCTTTAGTGACAAAATTTAATTATGATCCTTTATAATAATATGATCAAAATAATAAATTATCGCATCGATTCAAACAGATTGAAAATTTAAGCACATAATTTTTTTGAATATTTATTTAGTATTAAAAATATAGTAAAAAAATTAAGTGTTTCAATTTTCAATTCGTTTGAACCGATACAAAAATCTTATTATTCTAATCATATTATTCTAAATGGTCATAATTAACTTTGGTCTTTAGGGCTCTCATAATCAAATTTCTCCTTTATAGAGTTCCAAATAAATAGCAGATACTTAATTATGAGAGTCCTAAAGACAAAATATACTTATGACCCTTTAGAATAACATAATCGAAATAATAAGATCTATGCACCGGTTCAAATGGATTGAAAATTAGAGTAGTTAATTTTTTAATCATATTTTTTAATATTACTATAAAAACCGTCTTAAAAAATTATGTGTTCTAGTTTTTTATTCGTTTGAACTAGTGTGAATATCTAATTATTTTGATTATATAATTCTAAAGGATTATAATTAAATTTTGTTACTTAAACTCTCATAATCAAGTTTCTGCTACACAGGATCCAAAAAATTGAAGCACATAATTCAAAACAGAAGGCCAAACCAAAACGACTTCGTTTACTTTTGTGCAACAAGGCTGCATGAAATAAATTACAGTTGAAGTCTTCATAAATTACAATTTGCCACGTGTCACATTATTTGTGAGGGAGGGATACCAAGTATCTGGTATACCGGTTATAAAAAGAGTTTCTCCTACTTTTATCATAGACGATCATGTAGTGGATTTATGTGGTTATAATTGAGAAATTTCATAGACTTTGTGGTTTTTTTTTTTTTCTAAAAAAACGGTTATGTTGGAGTTTTAACATTAAATTCTTTTCACCATAGGAGGAAAACTCCAAGTTTCCACCACCTATTATGGGTCTTCCGTGCATTTATTGCAGTAATTGGAATCGTTCATCTTGTAAGACCTATAGAGTAATATACCCACGCGAAAAATCAGATTGATCGAACATCGATAGGTATATCACAAATTGAATTTTGGTTTATGAAATATACGGCCATGGACAATTTAACTTTGAAAAATCTGACCACACATTTTAGAAACCAAAATTCAATTTTTGATATACCTAGGAATGTCCGATAGAACTAATTTTTTGTAACGCCCCGATATTTTAAACGAATATCGGTAGCATAAATTATTATTTTTCGAAAAAGATTTCTTTAGTCAACCAAATAAATACGGATGTACCAACATAGGGATTTCTTTATTCAGCTCAAATTGAAAATACAAAACTTTTATTCAAAGATAAACATTGGTCTGACAAGCATTGAGTCGACTTCTCATGGAAGATACTAACTTGAAGAAAAATAAATACTTATTTAACCTTAATAAAATTTGGCAATTTATTGAAATAACTTCAGAGCGACTCTAGTCTTGATACAGATCTCAAGCATACTTGGTCTCTGCCCCTAGTATTCTTCCTGTGTCAACCTGCTCCACCATTGAATCCTGCATACTTTGGCAAATTGATCGCTGAAACAACCGATTTACCAGAATACAAACGTATCCGTGAGTGATAATTCACTCAGTAGAATAATCCTAACCCTACCAACCCTGTAGAGACCCGTATTTAATTTAATTGACTTTAATGTTTATAAGTGAGAAAAATAGGAAGTGTGATGTGTTTATGTGATTTGAGGCTAAAGTGTTTGAATTGATTGTGGAAGGGTGCAAGTGTAATTAACATGTTTATGGGTATATATAGGAGGGTGGGAGAGTAGAGAATCATTTTTCTCTCATCTCTCTCTCCCGACTCTTCCTCTCTCCCTCGGCTCTCTCCCTCTCTCTTGCTCTCTCTCCAAATTTCACCAAAATAACTCAAAACCCACTCAATACAACCTTCAATCCTTCACCCTCTACGCGTATTGTGGTCCGTATCACACCGGTTGGAGCTCGGTGGAGTCATATCACTCTCGGTTTTGATTTCGGAAAGCTAGGGCTCTTATTTTCGTGGGTTTCGTTCTTCGGCCTCGAGGTAGGGATTCTACCTCTCAATATATGTAATAGAAGTGTTTTCTAGTCTTAAATCGTGTCCTTGGTTGTTGTTGTTGTTGTGGTTGTGGAAATCGTCGAAATCTGCAGAAAATCTGGACGAACGCTCGTTTGTATCGATACTGCTTTGCTCTGTATCGATACAGGAATCTCTGGAACGAAATTAGTTACTGCCGTATCGATACTGATTAAATCCGTATCGATACAATCGTCTTTGGAGCATTTTTAGCCTATGTTGTATGGATACTGAGATTCGCAGTATCTATACAACAGTACCTTAGCTCAGCCTTTGTTCTTTGTTTCGAACTCCATTGTTTTGACCCCCGATCATTTCTAACTCGTTCGAGACATCACCAAATCACTCCATAATATTGTTAATCTTACTCCTTGAGTTCGTTGAGTGTCCTTTGCATCCCTTGCCCTTGTTCGATAAGTTTTGACGTCGATTAACATATGAACTTCGATTGAATTGAAATGACACGTTATGAGAACATGAGACGTTTGGATCTTTGTTGACACAACGAGAACATTCGGGGCCCATCGACGGGTGGGTGCTTGGCAGGGGATATCAGGGTCCCATAATTAGCCTGGCAGGAGCTTATGCTCATATCGAACATTCAAGGCCCAACCTTTTAGGTGGGTGCTTGGCAGGGGATATCAGGGTCCCATAATTAGCCTGGCAGGAGCTTCAGCTCATGACACATACGACGAGATGGTTTTGGACGCATGGAAGGTGGGAATGGTTTTAGTGTGAGTTAAGCGGTGATCGTCGAGTTGTTGTTTCGAGATTAATAAGTAAAGAGTGTTGAGTTCCGTTTTGACCTTGGTTAGGTTCCTATTCCTTGATCATCTTTGCATTTCTTTTGCATATAATGTTAGTGTAGAATTTCCTACTGGGCTAGTGTAGCTCAAGCCTATTATCATTTTCAGGTACCGACGCCGGGCAATAGCATGCATGCTTAGAGTGCTTGAATGTGATCATCATCTTGAAAGCTAACATTGAAGAGTTACTTAGGCGTCTTTGTAAATCTCTTTTGAAGATGTATTTGTAACTTTATTTCTAGATCTTTGACGATGGAATATTGTAATCCTTAACTCTCGAATATTCAGTACTTATGTTAATTTGGGCCTTGGAGCCAAAGGTGTAATATTTTGGGAATTTTACATTATTTTGGTTATCGTAATGATTATGGCGAAGTTTATTTATGGAAATCATTTATATTTATGTTAAAAATCGAGGGCGTGACAATTTGGTATCAGAGCGTACGTTTAGAATACCTAGAGACCGTGGGGAGACTTTCAGTCTCATGGGTTCAAAATTCACTGTTTACTCTTACAAAAAAAAATGTGTGTGCTTGCATGAATGACGTGTTTTTCACTAAACTGGCATTGCATCTATGTTTGCATGAAATGGTGAAAAGTTGATGACTCATGTCAATAAAAGAATATAGAAGTTTGACTTCATTGTAGTGACTGTGGTCACATCAGTTGTTATTATCGTTATTGCTGATGGCAGTCTTGTTCTTGAATTCCATGTGGTAAGATGCCTTCTATACGTGATGCTAGATGGGGTGGATCTAGAAAGACATGATGGTTGTAGTGATTATGCACAGTGGTGATGCCGATGCATGAAAGATGTTATTCATTGGCATATATCATATATATATATATATATATATAAAGGGGAGTTAGAATATTAATGAGACATACGAGTTAAGTGTTAGATGTACTTTTGTTTGAATTGCGTGGATTACGTATTTATGTTTTAAGTATATTGAGTAGATCTTATGAGATATGAGTTGTGTTGAGTACGAGAACGAGGAGAATAACGTATATGTCATGAGTTGAGTTAGATAGTGTCTTGAGGTGTTTATAGAGGTAATGACTTATTGAGGTAATGTTTGTTGTTGATCGTTGTAGTGACAGTTATTGGGGTTGTGATTGTGAACATAGGTAGAACAAGGTGAACATTCATAGTGGTTTATATGTAACTAAGGTTGATATAGGAAGATGAGGGTTATAAGTATGGTGTCAGGATACGGTATGTGTCTTCTGGACACCCATGCGACTACCGATGAGATCCAATTGGAAGAGGCGCCTGATCACCGCTCTTTCTGGATGGAAGTCTCGGAGAGTCAATTGGACACTAGGATTGTGTATAGGGGTTAGATCTTTAGGTTTGAGGTAGATGGTTTGTACGTAGAAATCTCGTAGAAAATGAGAGTGTTACGGTGTTGTAGTCTTCATTGTTGAGGTGAGTGTCATAATGATGTCGTTATGATAGATTGGTAGGAAGTAGTGAAAACATTGCTTGGTGAGAGGGACCACAAGACGTGAGGTGAACGATATCAGTGTGACTTAAGAAGAGTGATTGATGTCAAGGTGTGGTGAGAGACTTGTTCGGAGTGAGGGCAATATGAGTGAGAACCATTGTGGTTGATGATGCAGTGGAGTATAGTTGATGTCCTGAGTGCAAATGATAGAAACTTTGAAGTGATAGGTATGTGGAGAAATAGTATGTTGTGAATTGAAGGATTGGAGTGTAAAAATCATGTAAGGTGTGTAATCGGATATGTAGACGATACCAATGACTGTATAGGACATGTTGAGATATGCCATGGAGAATATGAGTCTGTTTAAGAGAGATTAAGAGACAGTAGTGATAATGATAGTGATAGTAGAGATGATAGTGACAATAGAAGTCGTTATTTTTGAGATCGAGTGTAGAGGTGGCGAATGCCTTAGAGAAATATTGAGGTTGATATGATCACTTCGTTAAGAGAAAATTTTGAGTTGTGAAACTTATGGCGAGTGGAATTGTTAGAGGTTATTGGTGCAAGTAAGATTGATTCTTTAAGTGATGGATTAGTTGGAGTCTTAGAATGTAATGAGAAGTATAGATTTGTTTTTTTGAAATCCAAGAGTCTTTGGGTATGTAGGGAGATTTTTTATTTTTTTATTTTTTTTGTTGTCAACGGTTTGTATTGGTGACTAGATATTAGCATAGAGATATTCGAGATTATTGTGTTTTTATTGGTGCAGCCATGACCATATTGTGTGTGGGTGTTTGAATGATGAGATATTGTCAACTTGCAATGCTGTCAAGTCATAACAATGATTAGGTTTTAAGAGTACGTGTGTTCGGTGTGTACATTATATTTACAGTGATATTTAAAGTCGTTAAAAAAAAAATTGAATACCTAGCTTGGCTAGAGTTACTGAATGTGAGTATTCAAGATTGATGGGCGAATGAGAAACATGAAAGCTATTGCGAGAATGAGATGAAATGATTACTGTTAGGCTTGCAAGAGCCAGGAGAATATGATGTACTGGGTGCCAAGCGAGTTTGTTAATACGTGGATGAAGCTGATGTGGTGTAAGTTGTCAATTAGTAAGGATGGTTTGTTGATATATATTTCATGTACGAAATTTATTGTAGTTTAGCGTTAACATACATGCTTGACTTGATGTGCAATTTCAATATTTGTAATTTGCTCGTTGTACGCGGTATGGGGTGGACACTGATGTGTGCAAGGATGTTTGTTACGGAGAGACGATCTTTGGTTAGAATCTAACGTGTGTCCTTACTACTCTTTTGTATGATGATTAGAAAGTTAAATATGAAAGGTATCAGCAGTATGTCAACCCTTAGGTAGGAGTAGTTAATAGCTTGTGATAAAGAGAACAGTGAATTTGGGAGTTTGCCTGAACTGTCTTAATGTCGCGTTGTATTGAGTTATGTAGAAGGGATGTATTTCCATAGATGCGAGTTTAGATTTTCGAAAATAGAAACTAGTAATGATTCTAAGTTGGCTACGGAAAGTGGAGTAGTGTTAGACCCTTGATTGTGTTTGAATATTAGGTGGATGAAAAGACATTCGATGTTTATATAGAGTTGATATAAGAGTTGTGTGGAAAACATGGATGTGAAATAGAGGTAACGGCTAGCAGTTTTGTGTTATAAGTGCACTGATGTATTGTTTGAGGTTAATTATGTCTTTAAGAGAGGAAAGTGAGTAGCGAGGTGCGTGAAATAATTTGAGATTGTTAAAGGGAATGGTAAAACTGTCTATTATTTGTGGTATTGATAGAATTGAAATAGTTGTGAGGTGTGTCTATCTATTTATTTTGGAAACAAAAGAGGTATTAATAACTTTGAGATGTGAGACGTTTAACTAGGGTGAGTTAGTGTTAAAATTTGAGAAAGATGGTAATGATTGTTATGTAGTCAAAATTGTTGAGTTTTGGATTTCTTGGTTCTATTACAGTGGAGAGTAGTTGGGTATTCAAAAAAATATTGATGGATTGGCCAATCGGTTGGTGTTGGGAAGATGAAACTTAGAGTATAGAATTTAAGTTTCTATGAGTAGTTTAATTTGTCCTTCTAGGAAGTTCGAGGAGTACTTGGTGGAATAAGTTGCATGGAACGAAAATGTAGAATTCGGAATTTGGGAAAAAGTGAGGTTATTGTTTGTCGGGTTGTGGTCTAGCTATCATGATTGGTGTGTGGGGACTAGGATTCTTGTATAGATATTGGAACTTGAGGATGTAATAAGGATGATAAAGGTTCAAGATTAAGTGTTCAGTGGTAGAACCATACTGATAGTGAGAATTTTGTGGAGTAATTAGGATAAGAAAAGTCTACGTAGAAGAGAGTGGATGATGTGATAATTATGAGGTTGTAATATGAGATTTGATATTATGGTCGGTAACTCAGTTAGAATTGGGCCAGTAAATTGCGAGGACGATTCAAATTTTAGAAGATATACTTCGGGCCTGTGTGATGGATTTTCGGGGTAGTTGGGAGGACCGTTTGCCATTAGTAGAATTTGCGTACAATAATAGCTATCAATCTAATATCGATATGGCACCGTACGAGACTTTATATGGGAGACTATGTCGTTCGCCTGTATGTTGGACCGAATTAGGGGAGGCTACGTTAATAGGACCAAATATGATCAAGAAGACTTCCGAGAGTATAAAAGCTATTCGTCAACGCCTTAAGAAAGTACAAGAGAGAACAACCGAACAAGTCAAGGTGATTCGCCAAAGGTTATTGACTGCTCAAAGTAGACAAAAGAATGATGCTGATCATTGTCGTCGCCCGTTGTCGTTTGAAGAAAGGGACCACGTATTCCTTAAGGTATCACCTTGTAGGGGGTTTGTCACGTTTTGGGAAGAAAGGGTAGCTTTCGCCACATTATATTGGGCCGTTTGATATCATTGAGAAGATTGGGGAGGTTGCGTATCGTTCGGCTTTGCCACAGAAGCTATCGGGTGTACATGATGTGTTCCACGTGTCTATGTTGAGGAAATACAAACCAGATCCGTCGCACGTGCTAGAATGGTCCGAACTTGAGTTGGAGGCCAATGTGTCTTAAGGGGAGGAACCGATACGTATCCTAGATTCGCGCGATCAAGTACTAAGGGGTAAGACGATACCGTTAGTGGGAGTCTTATGGAGTAATCGAGGTAGAGAAGAGTCGACATGGGAAAGGGAGGACGAAATTAGAGAGAAGTATCCATATCTATTTCCTGAATGAACCAATGTAAGTGTTAAGATTTAAGTATCATGATGTTAGACTTGTTGCATAACATTGATGTCTATCATTGTTGCATGCATTATGATGTGTATGTTAGCTAGTCCTGGCTTGTAAAATTTCGAGGACGAAATTTCTTTAAGGAGGGTAGAATGTAGAGACCCGTATTTAATTTAATTGACTTTAATGTTTATAAGTGAGAAAAATAGGAAGTGTGATGTGTTTATGTGATTTGAGGCTAAAGTGTTTGAATTGATTGTGGAAGGGTGCAAGTGTAATTAACATGTTTATGGGTATATATAGGAGGGTGGGAGAGTAGAGAATCATTTTTCTCTCATCTCTCTCTCCCGACTCTTCCTCTCTCCCTCGGCTCTCTCCCTCTCTCTTGCTCTCTCTCCAAATTTCACCAAAATAACTCAAAACCCACTCAATACAACCTTCAATCCTTTACCCTCTACGCGTATTGTGGTCCGTATCACACCGGTTGGAGCTCGGTGGAGTCGTATCACTCTCGGTTTTGATTTCGGAAAGCTAGGGCTCTTATTTTCGTGGGTTTCGTTCTTCGGCCTCGAGGTAGGGATTCTACCTCTCAATATATGTAATAGAAGTGTTTTCTAGTCTTAAATCGTGTCCTTGGTTGTTGTTGTTGTTGTGGTTGTGGAAATCGTCGAAATCTGCAGAAAATCTGGACGAACGCTCGTTTGTATCGATACTGCTTTGCTCTGTATCGATACAGGAATCTCTGGAACGAAATTAGTTACTGCCGTATCGATACTGATTAAATCCGTATCGATACAATCGTCTTTGGAGCATTTTTAGCCTATGTTGTATGGATACTGAGATTCGCAGTATCTATACAACAGTACCTTAGCTCAGCCTTTGTTCTTTGTTTCGAACTCCATTGTTTTGACCCCCGATCATTTCTAACTCGTTCGAGACATCACCAAATCACTCCATAATATTGTTAATCTTACTCCTTGAGTTCGTTGAGTGTCCTTTGCATCCCTTGCCCTTGTTCGATAAGTTTTGACGTCGATTAACATATGAACTTCGATTGAATTGAAATGACACGTTATGAGAACATGAGACGTTTGGATCTTTGTTGACACAACGAGAACATTCGGGGCCCATCGACGGGTGGGTGCTTGGCAGGGGATATCAGGGTCCCATAATTAGCCTGGCAGGAGCTTATGCTCATATCGAACATTCAAGGCCCAACCTTTTAGGTGGGTGCTTGGCAGGGGATATCAGGGTCCCATAATTAGCCTGGCAGGAGCTTCAGCTCATGACACATACGACGAGATGGTTTTGGACGCATGGAAGGTGGGAATGGTTTTAGTGTGAGTTAAGCGGTGATCGTCGAGTTGTTGTTTCGAGATTAATAAGTAAAGAGTGTTGAGTTCCGTTTTGACCTTGGTTAGGTTCCTATTCCTTGATCATCTTTGCATTTCTTTTGCATATAATGTTAGTGTAGAATTTCCTATTGGTGTTTTTTTTCTTTTTCTATTGTTTCTTAGACTGTCGTTTTTTTTTCAAAGCCAAAAAAAAAAAAAAAAAAAAAAAAAAAAAAAAAAACATTCACATATACAAAAAAAGGGGCAAAATTTTCTTCACACTGCGCATGCTGCACTTCTTGATGTCTTTGCTATGTCTCATACTAGTGCATCTCATGATTCGTACTTGTCATGCATGCTTTTTCAAGAGCTACTTTCATGAGAATTTCATCGAAAAAATTATGTGTATGGCAGTCATTGCATGTGTTTGTACACGCCCATTGATAGCCTTGAGAAGTTGATCCTTATCTCTTTGGGTGCGTATTTGTCCTTGTGGTGGACACCGTATGTCATTCACTTTGGGTATTGACCTTTGACTTGCATACCCCATGTGAGGTCGATTGGCACGGTTTAATGGTTTTAAAAAAAAAAAAAGGAAAGGAAACATATAAAATTGAAAGACCTGAGGAAAGGGCTACCTCTATGTGCACGTGTAAGCTACCATTGACTTGCACCTCATATATTCTCTTTTTGCGTCATGGATTTAAGCTATGGCCTTAGATGTGTGAAAGCCGCCCATGACGGTGCAAAAATATTGTGTGATTATTTGATATAAGGTTGGCATCTCTTGAGGGGGAGAATATCATGTTATATACTCACTTAACCCCGTTTTTTATATGATCATATTTCATGCGGGTTGGAGTTGGTCTGCCGCCCTTGTGGAGGATGATGTAAATTGGTCCCTTCTTGGTTGATATGACCTCATAGGGGTGAGTTGATTCTATTGTTAAGGCTATCATTGCACACACTCACTATAACACTTGCATGATTTCATACCCATGGTCGTTCTTTAAAATTTTCTTAGGGTAGCTCCTTTGAAAGCAATCATAACTTGGAGTACCATGCGATGTTTCTTTTGTGTGTGATATATCTTGGTGATTGAGTGTTTCCTGGTATATTCTTTTGTCTCTTTGAGATCCCTCTCTATGGGAGCATATGTTTGTTTGGTGAGTAGGCGTATCTTGGTTTTATCAATATATCTGTGTTTATGTCTAGTCTATATGCGCTTAATTGATTTCTCTGTGTGTCCTAGACTATGTTGTTAATTTATCCCTAGTCTTTCTTTGTTCTTCCGTGACAAAAAGGGGGAGAAATTTATTCGCTTATAACAGATTATGTCTTTTAGTGTTTTTGCAGCTCCAGGTCGTGTCCTCAATCTGTTAGGGGATAAGTTCTCTGTGTTGAGTGTGTTTTGTCATGGAAGTGCCAAAGGGGGAGATTGTTAGGACCACGGCCTATGGTCTCTCTTGTTGGCGAATTCCAAGACAAAACAAACTTTTATTTGTATCCCTATTTATCGAGTTGTAATTTATTTATTTCTATTTCTAGAGTGTCTGTTTAGGAAGTGGAAGGAAATCAATATTGTGTAATTGAGAGTGAGTGAATCTAGTTAATTTGGACCGGATTGATCAAGTATCAATCAGAGATCAATTGAGGATTCTTATCTAAATTATTGGCAGCTAGGCACGAGACTAATTGGCTATTATAAATAGCATCCTTTAGTTGGCAATTAGGTTACAGAGGAATCAAGGCAGAAAAATCTTATGCTTTAAGGATTAAACAATGAGAGAACGAAGCGGTTAAAAAGCGGACGTGGGTTTGAAGTTCAAATAATCAAGATGGGGTTATATCTTTGAATCTTGGAGTAAAAAGAAGATCGATGGATCTTTGAGCGGTCGATACAACTTCAAGAGGTTTACAACATCAACTCAGTTAATCTCTGAACAAAGTCCTTCGGTGGATTCCGGGAGGCAAACGGAAGGCTTGTGGATTCAAGGCAGTGGCGGTCAAGCACTGGGTGTGGTGAACGTGGATTCGGCAAGTAAGTCTTAGGACGATTTGTGAGGATTCAGAATCGTTGGGTAAGATTACTTGTAACCGCACAATGTTTTATAGTGTTTGATTTCTTCCCGTGGTTTTTTCCCGTTTAGGGTTTTCCACGTATATCTTGGTGTTCATCTCTTTATTGCTTCTCGTTCGTTTGATTAGCTTATATATTGATTGGTGGATTTATTTATTAAAAGGATAAAAAATAGCAAATATTTTTAAGCCTAGTTGATCTAGGATTTTTCATCAGAATCTTCTTTTCCAAAAAAAAAAAAAAAACTATACATGAACAGTAACAGTTCGAAACAAAAACAGAGGAATACCGTGAGATACTGTGCGACGTCGGGGTTGATTTCTCCTACTCCGAAACGTTAAACAACAATACATAAACACTTATTATACTTAGGAGAAGGTAGGAGATGGATTATAATACCTTTAATCCGGACAAGGCGATTCGGTGGAGTCCAGTGGGTTTTTGTTTGATAGCGAAAGATTGATATTCTAGCAGCAACTTAGGGCTGGAATAACTTGACCAAACATCTGCCGTTTTGATTGATTCTTGTGTCTTTCGCGAAGATCTTGAAATGCTCAACAACTTTCGTGAAGAAGTCTAAACCCGAAAACCACTCTAAGTAGTATAAAAATGAAAGTTTAGAAGGGTCGCCAAATCTGCCTGGAAATCAGAATCCGAGAATTTTACCTAACTTTGAATGGTGATAACTCTATCAATTCTTGACCATTTTGGGCGATTCTTAGGTTGAAATCGAAGCTCTCGACGCCCTCTACAACATTCGTGAAGAAACTCAGGCCTAAAAACGTCATCAACTAGGAGGAAACAGGCAGTGAACAAAGGTACGTGATATGGATGAGAATTGAGTTTATGGGACAAAGTTATGTTACTCACATCTCTCTCTCAGCCGAAAAGGATGGGGAGATGGATTTGGTTTTGTAGTAGACGTAGAGTAATATAGGAAGAATAGTGGGGAAGAGTGGGAGAGTGGGATGATACGGATGAAAGTGATGAAATGTAGGAGGGAAGTGAAAGAGATAGAATCGGGGGAAATAAGGGAGAGGGGATGAGAGCATAATCCCATAAATTGTGGGATGGGTATATTATAAATATAATAGACACACACATATAGATATAAGCTAATTAATAATGTAGATGTTAAACTAATTTTAAACACCAAAAATTAATCTAGGTTCTAATTTAATCTAATTACACTTTTTAAATAATTAATCGATTACTATAGACTATTTGATTAAAATAATTTCTTCATTCGAAAAAAAAAAATAGGGCAAAAATTCGGATCGTTACATTTTTGGCGTGATAAGTTACTCTGTGAGTTTTGCAAAACAAATTATTTAAATTACTACATTAAATGCACAATGGGGTCCACAAAATGATGGTGGTGGAAACTAGGGTTTTTCATGTACCTATTTATGGCGGGGAGAATTGATCTCTTTACCTTCCCTCCGTCCCATAATATTTGTCCGGTCCGCAAAACAGAGACTACAAAATAATGCATTTTTTTCAAAAAAAAATTCAAAATTTTTTCGCAAGTTAAAAGAACTCGTCGAGATCTAGTAAGTTGTTGAATTTTTTTCCAACTTTTCTTACAAAAATAGTATTATTTTTACGTCTCCGTTTTGCGGACCGGACAAATATTATGGGACGGAGGGAGTAATTGCGTACCGAGCTTTGTGTATTTTTTTTATCAGCAGCTTTGAGTAGCCGGTCCCACTTGTTTGGTTTGTAAACTATTCAAAATTACATGGTAGCTAGAAAACCATAATTAAAAGTTCTAAAAAATTTAACTATATATTAACATAATATTATATCATATTTTTTTAGCTTTCAATATTACATTTCATGTTTAGGCTATGTTAATATTTCCGTTTTTGTTATGTATACTTTCTTTATTGGTCTAGATTTCTTGGTTTTCAAGTTGTGTAGACTATATAAAGGTGTGCTAGGGTTACAATAATACACATCAATAAAAACACAGTTCTCATCAATTCTCTTTTAGGTCTCGGATGGTCTCACTCCCACATAGTATCAGAGAGGGAGTGTTAGACTTTATCCCACATCATTCATCTAAGCTACTCAAACTTAGTTAATAGGAAAATCTTGAGATTACTCCACATAATGCCTATTGATTTTAGATTGAATTTCTCTAAGAAATCTAACATGATATCAGAGCTATAAGGTTTAAATCTTGTGGGCCACTCGCTCTCTGGCGGGCTGTCTAATCCTCGCTACCGTTCGTCTAAGCCTTGCTGCCATTCGTTGGGCATTTAGATTTCACCTTACTATCATGGCTTCTCTCGCTCATAGCTGGTTTTGGCTCTCCTAGTTTTCTCCATGGTTTTTCCTGGTTTCTTTTAGCCTGGCTGCTCCTGATATTTCTTGGCTTGGCTACTTCTAGATTTTTTTTGAACGACGAAAGGATTTTATTAATTTTTGAAATTGCTACTCCTAGATTCTTTTGGCTTTTTCAAACTCAAGTTAGTAAACCTACTTGAGTTTGAGGGGGATGTTAACATAATATTAAAGCATCCATAATGAACTAATCAAATTTGGATAATCAAAAGTTGCCACATTACCTTTTGATTATCTATTTAAGGGGTTGTTAAGGTTAGCAATGTAGATGTCCACAGTGGCATAATCAACCTAGAATAATCAAAACTTGTCACATCACCTTTTAAACCTGTAGGAATCTAAAAATTGTCACCATATAATATAATATATATATATATATATATATATATATATTTAAAATAGTTTTCAAACTAATAAAAACAGGTTATTAGAAATAGAAAATATTTTTTTAAAAACTTTAATTTTGAAAAAACACTTTTCCGAAAAAAGTTTTAAAAAATCAAGTTTTGAAAGAAAGACAGTTTTTGAAAAACAGTTTAAATTGTTTTGGCAAAAAAAAAAAAAAAAACTTCTTTTAAAAGTGTTTTTCTTAGAAACATTGTTGAGAGCTAGAGAGAAGGTTTTGGTTATTGGCAAAAGATTGCTAGTTCTGATTATTCAATGGCCAAAATTTGATGAGTTGCTAAGAGGTTGTTAAGTTTAATTAAGCAATTGTGAGCACTTTTTTGAGAAAACATCGCTAAATTTAGCAACCTTATGATTTTGGTTATCCCACTGTGAATGCTCTTAAAAAATATTATGTTACCATGTTTTCTAGGATTTAATATTATATTTTCTGTTTAGACTATGTTAATAAAGAATTGCACATAAAAATTTCCCCAAAATATAAGAAACAGAGCTCATTTATCAAAAAAAAAAAGGGTAAAAATACTAAAAATCATTTTCCTCAAAATATGTTGAGATCAAGTTCGAAACATATATACTGTATCTACTTTCACTACAACTGTACCGACTCAGCGTGGCTTTAACGCCAGAGGTTGGGTGTGCGTGGAGTGGAGTGGAGTGGAGGTTAATTAAAATAGAGAGTGCCGCACCACAGGAAAAAACAAACAAGGCATATCCCACACGAAACAGTGTCATAATTGTGTGACGTCTTCTTTGTTGTCCTTTTGTATAGTGGTTTCTTCTTCACTATTAATAAGTGCCTGTTTGGCTGGCTACTTTTCGCATTTTCTGTTTCTCCTTTCCCCCTTTGGCTGAGATTGGAAAAGCTCATTCCATGAAAAAATTGTAGACTTTCAAAAAGAGAATAAATTTTTTACACCGCCGGTGTAAACATTTGTTTCCTCCAAATTAATTGCATCGCGACACGTGTCAAAACAGTGGTCCCAATTAATAAAACATGGTGACGTGGCGCAATGCAATTGATTTGGAGGAAACAAATGTTTACACCGACGGTGTAAAGAATTTATTCTCTTTCAAAAAAAAGAAGATAACAATATAACCATATTTTACAAAATTGGCAACTTTCATAAACAGTCTCAAAATATTAACCATATTTTTTAACCATATTATCAAAAGAACTAAAATTTAGTTGGAGACTTTTAATTAACCTAGAATAATAAATTTTCACAATATAACTTTTACAAAATTAGTTAAACCATTTTTTATACACATGATAGCATATAATAAACAATCAAGGTTAACATGGTAAAAAATCAACTCATAATTAATTTTCATCATATATCTCCCAAACACTACCCCTGTTGCAAAATGTATTATGCACATATCATCCAAACACTCTACCAGATTCAAAATATATTCTGACCATAATTAAAAAAGCCAAAAAATTGAAAATTTGAAAGTGAACAGTCAAAAAGTAGACTCCCAAATGTTTGTGAGATAATTATACAAAATTACTTCAAATCGAAAAAAATATTTTCGTAAATATATTATTTTTAAGCTTAAAAATTATAAATAAATACTTATTTTTTAAAAATACTTAGGTGGAATGCAATTCGCTAAAAGGGTCGTTTGAGATTAAACAAGCTATTGTACACCTCTTTCGAGTTTTATAGGGTGCAAAAAACTTAAGCTGCTCCAAATCAATCCATCATTGATGCCAGTTAAACTCGTTTGAGATCGTAAACAAACTACAAAAAAATTTTAAAAAAAAGTACATAACATAGTTTGCAGTTCTATCTTTACACTAAAAATCTTTCTACCCTCAGTCGGGCCGAATCTTAATCCTACCTGGAATGCAAAATCTTTCCTTTCTCCCAAAGTTTGGATTTCTATCTCTTTACACTAAAAATCCCTTTTATGCGGTTGTGCTTGAAGCCTCGTATCAATTTTATGCACAAAATCATGATTAGAAATTTAGTTAGACAATTACTTGCACTATTAAAACTGTTTTCCATTTTCGTTGACAAAACAGCCTAGTTTGTGAGAACCTAACCGGGAACTTGAAAAGAAAAAACGAAGTCGTTTCGACACTCTAGAAAGTTGTAGTGTAGCCGCATGTCCGTGTTATGGAGATGCTTTTTCTTTGGACTATTTTGTCTAGCAATGGCAGACCTAAGTTGAGGCACATTGGGGCACGTGCCCTCGCCCCAATACGAAAATTTCACTAAATGCGTCCATATATCTATGCTTCTTATGCTAGCATCCCCATGACTAACATAGAATTTTGTAATCCTATAATTTAAAAAGGCCAGTGCTAATGCCACGACCGTTTCCTTTAGTGCCACGACTTGTTATACTTACTGCCTATTCTACCCTTGGTCAGTAATTGGGGAACTTTCTTGTTCTCTGTCCCAAATCTCAATTCGTTTTAGCAGATCTAAAACTTTCAATCATGGTTTCACTTCAATTCAACGGTATCAACACCCGTTTCTTCCTTTCTTCCACCACAACTGTTATCAAATTCATCTCATTCTCCTCTGTTCTCTCACTAGAAACCCAAATCTCCATCTGATCTCCATTGATTCCTCCATACATGAATCGGTACCCAAAATCCCTCGGTATACCCAAATGCAAGCGTAACATGCCTATTATTTAAAGAACACCGGTGAGTTTTGTCATTTAACACAAAGTGTAACATTTTCGCAAGCTCTCTCTCTCTCTCTCTATATATATATATATATATATCAAAATTGGCATGAAATATATATCCAACGCCCTATTTGGTGGTGTCCAGGAATCTGCCCATATAGAAATTAGATATTGAATCAGAGTGTACCAACAATGAGGAAATGGAAAGATTGATAGCAAAGGAAAGAGAAGTGGGTTTACAAGAACATGAGAAAAGTCAAGTCGTTGAACAGAGAGAGAAAGAGAGTTAAGGGTATTTCTGAAAGACTAGATGAAAATTTGTAAAGTTTCGTGGCATTAAAGGAAACGGTCGTGGCATTAGCACTGACCTTTAAAAAAGTGACAATTAATTTTCTCTGACCATCAATATATACTGATTCTCTAAGACAAAAGTAGGAGTTTTTTAGTCATATCTCTTTTACTATTATTACTAAATGGATTAAGAATTTTGATCATATCGATTGTGTTAATTTCGTTTCAATTTAAGTAACTGTTGTTTTCCTGATTAACTTAGTGCATGAATGATAAGATTTTTGCATACTATATGTGTGTGTGAAAAATTCAAATGTATATAATCATATATTATGGGAAGAAAATAACCTTTTGTAGACACCTCAATCCGGACCTCAGAAGTTCTTTAAACACCCTGATGATGAAATAAAGGAAACAATACTTTCAAGAGCTTGAATAAAGGACTCCCTTAACTCAAAAGCCCAGAAGCCCAGATAAGCTCAAAGGCCCTGGAATGAACTTAGAACGCCGCACGGAACGCTTCTAAATCGCACGGTGTAATAGAATTGACTACACCGCACGCGATCATGAGGATAACCACACGGTATTTTAGGTAAAAGTTCTGACTGGCTCAATAAATTGTCGGCCACGCTCACTCGAGCCACAACTACAAAACGGCTTAGCTGAAAAAACACTTCCAACCTGCCCAGAAAACACCTCCCCTATTTTGAATTGAAATCTTTGGCTCTTGCCTATAAATACACCCCTACACTCAAGAGAAGGGGCCCCTAATCTCTCTCTCATCTTGCCCATATACTCATTCTCTCCATTCCCAAGCTTTGAGAATGTTGTTGTAAAAATATTCTCTAGGCCTTTCCTCAAGAACATTCCATTATCTTTCTCACCTTAAAAGTTATTTTTTGCTAACTTTGGGACCCCACCCATCTAAACACCTAACAATCATACAAACCTGCACTCATCCACCATCATCCGTCATCACTCACGCCCCTTTCATCATTGTCCTTTTCATCCAAGCTCAAGATCTAAGATAAAAACCAAGTTTCCTTAGGCTAGGCCTTGTCCTAGCCTTGAGGGGACTTATTTGTAGTCAGGCTTTACCCCTTTTGGTAAAGTGCTGACTTAAAAATCATTCTCAGAAGTTAAAATACCCACTGCACTGGACATACCACGCCGCACGGTATACTAAAGCATCGCGCGGTGTAGTGTGTATAGCTGCGCAGTGTGTTACTTTTTTCTTCTTATAGTTTGTGAGTCATGCTGTTTGGATCAAAATCATTCTTCATCAAGCCTACTTGTGTTACTAAGATACTGCTATCAGTGCATTTCAGAATGAAACCATAGCTACAAGTCATGTTTCGTTTTCCAAATGAAGTTTTCTTAATCATTACAAGCGATCAAGTATATCAAAAGGTGTTTTATATCCACGACTTGAAGAAATGGTACTATTTTGAAATGGATCAGGAGTTGTGTATCTTCTGATACTTTCAGAAAACATCATGCGTGGTATATGATGCATCGTGCATCGTTCTATGCACTGATGATAGTCTGATAGCAGAAGAGGTAAATCGCATGGCATATCATAAGGTCGTGCGTGGCATTTAGATAGGCCGTATAAGGATGGCTGTAATCTGGACAGTTTGTTAGATCTCCCATTTCACATGTCATCGTTCATGCATCATTATTGTGCAGAATACACCACGTGCACGCTAATGTGATATACCTTCCCCTTTCCCCCCTTACTTGTTTATTAAAGAGTTTCATGTTCTAAAAGACATTCAAAATTTTTTCCTTGCGAGAATGCTTAATAGAGACCGGTTTCATCGGACGAATGGGGTGTTTTTCAATAAAACCTTCCTCTTTCGTAACGTGGCTTCCGAACCAAAGTCTCGATGTTTTCGCTAGACAAAAGCCTTTTTCAAATGAGTTCTCGGTTTCTCGGATTATCCATCTTAAAAATTCGGATGACAACTTTTTGAGGGCGCGCTGGACGGGGAGCCCACACCCTTTTATCGTTAATCAGTGCTCATACTAATTTTGAATTCCTAAATTGGTACTCCCTCCGTCCCTTATTTATAGTCCGGTATTTCATTTTGGGCTGTCCCTTAATAAGTGTCCATTTTGTAAAGTTAGTAGGTAAAAGTTGGTGAATTGTCTATTTTGTCCCTAAAAGTATATTCCATTTTGAAAAGTAAGTGAGTAAAAGTGTAATGATGATGGGTAATTAGGGCAAGTGGAGGAAAAAGTTGATGTGAAAGGTATAATGATGATATCTTTTTAATAAGTTGGAGTTACGAAGCAGGGCACTTAAAAAGGAACGGAGGGAGCACTATGTTTGTGCATGCCCTTACTGCGATGAAATCCTAGGTCTGCCAGACTTGCCCATGTACTATGGCCATGGGCATGGGACAGAAGAGAGGAGGGAAATATCAAGAGTGAAATAATACGCGATGAAATAGGACCCACTAACCCCTCCTGATTGAAAGCGTGAATAACACGGCTTGTAGCCAGATTGGGGTGTGGGATTGGACTTAACGTGGTGGGACTTCCAAAAAAACATGTTTGGTTTGATTTGAGCTCCGTTTTCACTAACAAAAAATATTAAAAATTTAATATATTTTATCATCTTAATTTTCAATAACAAATAAATTTCAATATTTTACTATCTTATTTTCACTAATAAAAAGTTATCAACAAAAATTGTTTTTGCTATTGCTATAATAACTTTCTACTCACAAATTCATCAATAATTTATTTATTATAGGAAACAATTTAATATTTCTCAACAACTTATTCACAACCGAAACACGTAACAACTTTTCAATCATAAATAAAAATCTACAAATTTTTTGCTACCAGAAACACTCTTCTATTTCTCATGGGGTGGGTTAGGAGTCCCAAGGGATTCTCAATCCCACGAACTGATCGACTAGATTAGCCAACCCATGTGACGCCGGGTGTTATTGTTAATCCTATCCCAAGGGATTGAAGAGTGAAAACCAATAAAACCTCTCTTTTGTAATTATTGACAGAATTTCCCTCTTCTTATACCAAATTACAAATATTATAAATGAAGACACTCTAGTGAAAAAATAAAAGTACTTCAATTTTTAATCCATTTGAAACGGTGAAAAAATCTTAATTTTTTAATCATTTTATTCTAAATGATCTTAATTAATTTTTGTCTTTAGGACTCTTATAATTAAATATCTGTTCTTTATTTAGGATCTTGTAAAGCAAAATTTGATTATGAGAGCCTTAGAGACAAAATTAACTATGTCTATAGAATAAAATGATTAAAAAAATAAGATTTTTTCACTGGTTCAAACGGATTAAAAATTATAGCACTTAATTTTTAATTGTTTATAGTATTAAAAAATATAGTTAATAAATTAAGTGCTCCAATTTTCAATCCATTTGAATTGGTGCAAAGTTTTAATTTTTCTAATCCTTTTATCCTAATGTGTCATAATTATTTTTTGTTTTTAGAGCTCTCATAATAAAATATCTATTCTTTATTTGGGACCATTTAGAGCAGAAACTTGATTATGAGAGCCCTAAAAATAAAAATTAATTATGACTCTTAAGAATAAAATGATCAAAAAATTAAGATCTTAATTCGCATTAATTCAAACGAATTAAAATTTGGAGCACTAAATTTTTTTAAGATTGTTTATACATTAAAAAATATGGTTAATTAGAGAGAGAGAGAGAGAGAGAGAGAGAGAGAGAGAGAGAGAGAGAGAACTAACATTATAATAAAAGAGAGTAGGTAAAATAGAAAGTATTGGTGTAGTATTGAAATAGATGTAAATAGGTAAAATGTAAAATATGAAAAAAACAACCTTGTGTTGCGAACAACCACTATAGCAACCAAACTGACACACACACACACACAAATAACAAGCAAAACTAGACTACAATTAGCCCAAGAAGCGTAGCTGTTTTTTTTTTCCCGACTTTCTCCCGATTGGTTTCCCAGTTTGGTAAATGTACCGGTCTAGTTCTCCGTATCAAATGCATCGCCGTGGCGTGGTTTCGTCGACTTGCCAGGGGCTGCTTACCCGCGTGCCGGAGCCTGACGTATGTAACCGTGGGGCTTGCACTGGCGTGGCATCCAATTGCTCGTGTTAGAGTGTGGAATCACCCGCAAGAGTTTTGATCTCTGGCGATTCATGTCCGTTGACATAGGTGTGTCAACGATTGGCTTTATGGGTAGCATATGCACGGTTGATTTTATCTTGTGCTTATTTCGGGTTTGAGCTATTTTTTCTTGGGATTTCTTCTATCATTTCAAAGATTAGTTCTATGCCTAGCAACCTAGTTGTTGGTTTGCTTTGGCAGAAGGCGCCATTAAGCCTGCTAGTTTCTGCATGTACTCGCATCTAAATTTTAATAGTTTTGGTTCACTTTTGTATTTTGTGATAAAATTTGTAATGTCTTTGAGCATTGATATAAAAGAATATTGCCTCTTGTATAAAAGAATAAAGGGATCATTTCAAAGAAGTAAAAAAAAAAGGTTCAAAGGTCCTATTTCTGGATCCAAAGAGAACACACCCACAAAATAATTATCCGCTACAATACTGTGTGGATATGGGTTACTCTACTTCTAATAGCCCCGGTCCTCCCGGATAACCTAAATTTACACAATGCAAGTGTATTTTGCCCGTAAAATATTTTATGAGACAATTTCAACAATTGTCACGGGAAATTAGAGGAGAGGATCCACTCCCTTTGAATACTTGGATTTATAGCATTTTTTTTGCTATTATCTTTGTGTATACGGATTTACAATATTACTCCTTCATTAGACAAAAAAACAAAAATGAATGCAGATGACAAAAATCATTGTACAAGAAAAAAAAATTCTATTTATAAACCACCCAAACGAAAAGATAAATCACCCGAGTTATCAGAAAACAATAAGAATATCAAAATATATCATCCGAATAAAATACTCTGTGGTGGAAAAGAGGGAAGGGAGAAGATATTTTCTTTGGGATTCATAATTGATTCATAAATGCCTGAAAGGTCACTTATTTTCTTTGTGATTCGGTATAACTGCAGAAGGGGGCCACTCTACTAAGCACCATGTTCCTTGCCTCCTTTGATATGACTATTCCAAGATAATTGACAGTACATTAAGAGACAGCCTCTGTCCATATTCATCTGCCACGTGTTGTTCATTTTTATACGCCAATAATCCTAGGGACACGTACATCAATTTCAACAACCCTATCACATACATGTATGAGAATTCTATAATAAATGTGCATGAAATATTCTAGTTCGCCTAGAGTTTATAGACTTCTGTGTTTTTATCTTTATTATTAGAAGTGGTAATCTTAACTCATTTTTTTAAATCAGTCAAAACCCGTCTACTTATAACCCAATTTAATCCGTCCATATTATATAATGAGTTAAATATGGATTAAACCCATATCAATCCATATTTATATGAGTTTAAATGGCTTAAAAATGGGTTCAATATGAATTGTAGTTAAAAACCCAGCTCCTTTTAATTACTGCTCGTAATCGAAATTTCGTTCTTTAAATCTAAGAAACCACGGGGAAATGATTGCCCTGGCTCGTCTCTCCTCACAGGCTCACACACCTTTCTCACTGTACTTTGTCCTGGTCCCCGCCGATCTCTCTCACTCTCTCTCTAAATATTCTGTAACTTCAATTGAATTTGGTCTAGAAAAGGATGGTTTTGCTTCAATCGAATTTCGTATCCTCACAACCTTTATTCCACTCCTAAGCTGGTAAAGAAAAAGTACTTGCAGATTGGGATTTATCTTGAATATTTTAAAAAATATTAGGGTAAAGGTAAAAAAAAAAAATTACTTTTTAGATTCTCTTATTGAGACGAATTAATAGGGATAAAAAGTTTGTCGCAAAACAAACAAATATAAAAAAATTTGAATAGAGACAAAAAAAAATGTCATTTGACTTTTTAATTCAAACCTAAGCAGTGGCTTTGGCGAACGTAATGAAGAACGAAACTGTATAATCGGTGCAATTACTGCCTTCCAGACAATTCTCTTATGCAACCTCTAACTCTTCGTTGAAGTTACGTTACCGTTTAGAAATGGAAAAGAAGTAAAAACCTAATTTTTTTAAAAAAATTTCTACCTCTAATTGCTTCATTTTTATTTAAAAAAAATTGAGTTTCAATCATAAAATTTTACTTTTCTAAATCCCCTTATTGAGGCAAGTCAGAGAGGGTGGGGTAGAAGAGAGGGGAAGGGGGGAAAGACGAAGAAGAAGAAGAAGAAGAAGAAGAAGAAGCAAAAAGAGAGAGAGAGAGAGAGAGAGAGAGAGAGAGAGAGAGGAAAACGGGTCGGATCGGGCAGGTTTGGGTTTGGCTTGACCCACATTCGACCTGACCCGTTTCAACCCGTTTACTTTTTGACGCATATTTGACCTATGACCCGATTCAACCCGCCCAAACCCGTCCATTTGCCACCTCTATCTACTATTAATTAACCCACCAATTAATATATCAATCAAATCAAGAAACAAAAATCAATAAATGATACTCCCTCCGTCCCATAATATTTGACACTTTCACTATTCCAGTCTTATGAAAAAATTAAGGGTAAATTTCACTAACCTCCCCTAAGGTTTCTGACAAAAGCAGACACTTCCCTTGAGGTTTCTAAAATGCCACTAGCCTCCCTTACTTTACCTGATAATATACAAATACCCCCTTCCCGTTATTTACCTCCAAACGATGTTAAATTCGATGGCGAATTTACGAAACCACCATCCATATCTTTGGCCTTTCTTCTCTCTGGACTCCTCCCTAAAAATGAGATCCATGGTAACCCCCCCCCCCCCCCCCCCCCCCCCTCTCATCCTCGCAGACACACATCTCAGGCATTAAACCTCCCTCAAACGATTTCCAATAAACTCATCTTCCCCACCCACCCTTTCTCTCTCACTCTCTCTCTCTCCCCATGGCCATCAATGAAATTAAAGAGGATGCCAATTCTGGAACTCCTCTTCCCCACCCACCGACCCCACCATTGAACCCATCAAACACAACCACCCAATTACCACTCCAATTTCAACGCCATTATCAGATTGAGTTAAGTACGCAATCTGGCTCAAATTATTATTATTTTTTTTGGAAGTTGGAGAAATCTATGTATTTATCTCTTGTTATTGTGACCAGTTTTGAGGGTTTGTTGTAGATACACTTGTAGTTGCTATTATGCGGGCATATTAATAAGCTCTGCCTATACGTACCGGAATAGCAATTGGAAATGTTGACTACAACAAAGTAGTTACCATCTTAATGGAATTTGAGGGTTTTAAATGGAGGAATAGCACTTGGGGATGTAGATGGACAATTTTTTGATCAATCGGTATCAGGTTATTGATGGGGAATGGTTGATTGGGTATAGCTATGGTGAGGAGCATCAATTGGGTTTTGGTTGGTATATGACCTGTGTGCAGCCCTGAGGTTGGGTTTTCAATTTCTACCTTTCTTTTTTTATGTAAACAAAATCAAGTACTGTGGTGAATTTGATTTTGCCCGGTTTTATGTTGAATTTGGGTTTCAATGTGCTGAAAGAATTCGGCAAAATCTGGGTTTCAATCGTAGAATGAGTTGTGAAAAAACAGGGTTCAATTGTTGAATGAGTTCAAAAAAATTGGGTTTCAATTCTTGGTAGGTCCGATAAAAAAATTCTTGGTAGGCTGATTGGAATTTGTGATGGGGCTTTCAAAGACATTTATCTTCAGGTTTAGATCCATACATGTGCATATAGCACAGAGACAAGGGGAAAATACGTGAGAGAGAGATGGTGCGAGCGAACATGGTGGTGGCCTGGTGAAACCGAATGGGAGAGAAGGGAGAAATCAGAAATGTTTGGATATTGGAGAGGAAGAGAGAGAGAGAGAGAGAGAGAGAGAGGATAGGGCTATTTTTGACCTTTAAAGTCACAACTTTATGAAACTAGTAGATTCTGTTTGGTTTTTGAACGACAACTTGACGGAAGGGGGTATTTGTATATTGTTAGGTAAAGTAAGGGAGGTTAGTGGAATTTTAAAAACCTCAAGGGAGGTGTCTGTTTTTGTCAGAAACCTCAGGGGAGGTCACTAAAATTTACCCAAAAATTAACTATATCTTTTCATTCATAATATTTTTTATAAGCAATATGAATCTTATTTGATAGAGTTTAACTTGTTCTATTAAACAAAATTTAAAAAATCGCTTAAAACATTATGAATTGATAGATATATGCAATTTGAAAATGACACGCATTCCAAAAAATGCCAAACATTATGGGATGGATGGAGTAAATGATACCGAACACAAGATATGTGAAAAATCCCTTAAAAGGGGTAAAAACTATGGGAGGAAATCAAACCACGAAAAAATAATCATCGTGCAGTTACAAAACGATCTTAACTAACATAATCGTGAATCCTCACCGACTGACTGAAGACCGAATTGTCAAGTCCACATATATCACACCAAGTAGCTGATTGTTGCACATCTTGAATCCACAAGTCCTCAAGGATACTTCCAGAATCCACCGAAAGAACGATTCACACAATAAAATCAAAGTTTGAAAAGAACTCTTAGTGTTATTTTGATAGCTCGATGATCAACAAATCATGTGATTACTCTAAGAGACAAGCCACAAGCCACAATCTCCCTCATATATGTGAGAGATGTGTGGCTCAGGTGACAAATTGATATATCTCTAGCATCTTTTTCTTCCTGCACTAGTTCACAAAGGCATGTTGTGTAAATGATTGTATGAATGGTTGACCATTTGCAACATAACTATTTGTACAACATGCATATGTGGCATAATCAATACAAAGTAAATGATTTGCAATTCTTTTATTTAAACTCAATCACCAATGAAATAATGCCACATAGACATGTTTTTGTAAATGTTTTTATAAATAGTCGTGTTAGTAGATTTTCCCTCCAACTAAATTCATTTTCGATGGAAAAAATCTAAAGGATGGCAGGAATGGCTGCGAGCAGTGGAGAAAATCAGATATGTACCGATAACTCGTAGGCATTGGAGGATATGTAGTGAAATTTTGAGTATCCGGGCAAATTAGAGTACAACGATTCTGTAATTGAGAATTTTTTTTTATTGGCAAAAGTGATATTTTATTAGGGGAAGGGAAACGTAGTCCAACCAATTGTAATTGAGATTATACCTAAGTTACACGATTTTATTCGGGGAGATAGACGTCCAAAGATTCCATAAGTAATGTAGTGGAGACGAATGAGTTTAACTAAACAAGATGTGGTATAACCGCGCATGATCCAAATCACACATGGTATAAGTGAAGTTTGCCCTTTTAAGTTTAACACTTTCATCTAAAATTTCAAGGGGACATAGATGGTCATACAAGAACAATCTCTCTCTAGCTAGCCAAACAATGTACATTTATTTCTTCCTCTTATTTGTAATGGAATGTGTGTGTGTGTATATATATATATATATATATATATATATATATATATATAGAAAAAGAATACACCATTAATAAACTGAAACCAATTGAGAACTTCGAAAATTATACAGACGCGCACAGAAACAGAGACAGAAAATTTTAGAAGCTTCTGTATATGGCCTTCAGTGATATCCAATTGGGGCAGGATACTCCCGTAGTTCCCGTCCTTGGCATTGAATGTCCTGCAATTGAGATTATATGTAATTTTTAGTCAACCTAGTATACACGAATCATACATAGGATATATACAAACACTTACATATGCCACAAATAAAAGTTTTACCATGTTTTACTTATCTGAAACAAAAGACTAGCACATTCAGAAAAAAAGGTATCAAATCAAAGTGTGAAGAATACGAGAAATTTTTGGGTGCCGGTTGGTACCATGTGGGCATGAAAGAAGAGAAAGAGAGTTTTAATTTGGACTGTCCAACACGCTATTGGATGGTCCGGATGTGCTACTCGAGCACCACGTGCTCGGCCCCCGAAAATTTCTCTAAGGATACAATTAATGCCTTCAGCACACAACATTCTATCGTAAAAGCTATGCATTTAACATACATAAAAGGCTTACCGATGCAAAATGATTAAGGTCTCGGTGATGCGCCTCATCAGCTCTTATAACAGTGACGACATCCTTGAGAGTCGATTCAGGAGGCAGCCTCCAGTAATCAATGGCAATTGCTGGAGCCGGCATGTCCTCGAAATCGCCCTTCTCCAAGTCATTCAGAAACTCGGTGTACGAGTTCACAGCCTCCTCTTCCAGGTACCCAACGATGCGGTGGGCCAACTTCGGGGATGCCAAGTAGGCCAAGAAGTAGGCATTGAAGAATACGCCTTGGACGGCGAAGACTAGAGCGCGCTCGTACCACTGGGGCCTGGCTATCTCGATGAAGGTCATGAGGTGCATCCGCTCGTTCTCGGCTTCTTCTAGTAGGGCTTTGATCCAGCCGCCACTGTGCTCGAATCGACGTAGGGATTTGCAGTGCAAGAGCATTCCTCCCACCATTCCTGGTACGGCGGCCACTGTTTCTAGCAACATGGCGTGGCACATGTGGCGTCTCTGGTACAATTGAGTAGATAGAAAATTAGAAATTTCACCATAATTAAGTTCTGGCTACGCATTTATATATCAAGCCTAGTATTTAGACAAGGTTATAATCTTGACTAATTTTCTTTTTATCATTGATAACAATAATCTTGACTAATTCTAGTTGTGACATGTAGTTACAAGTAAATTATTAAGGTCTCCACTAAAGTACATGCGGAGCAGCGGAGGTACGTTGGTTTTACTATCTACAGTACTATCTATCTTTACCCTGTAGCGAGCTAGGAATCCAATAAAACCACTAATATATGATACCTAATTCTATAAATGCTAGCAAGAAATTATCCGAAAAGAAAAACCTTATGGCCATTATTGGTGACTAAATTAATACGAAAAAATATAAAAATTGGATTATTGGTTTTTTTTGATCATCAATCGGATTATTGGTTGTTTGTGTTAGATTTCTTAAAGAGTTCCAACCTAAAACCAATTGGCAATAGGTGGAGTAGCCTCTAGATTTTATTAACCAAGCTTGAGTGATTTATATGAGCGATGTGGGATAAATCTAACACTCCTCCTCACATGCAGCCCGGATGCATGTGGAGGTACGAATTGAAAACACCAGCAGATTTGACTCGGGCGACCCCTCACATGATCACACGATGTGAGACCACCCAAGACCTAGCTCTGATACCATGTTAAATTTCTTGGAGGCTTCCAACTTAAAACCCATTGGCAATAGGTGGAGTAGCTTCTAGATTTTATTAATTAAGTTTGGGTGGCTTAGATGAGCGATGTGGGACAAATCTAAGAGTATTCACAATGCCATAATCAAAAATTGATAATCAAAAGTTGCCACATCAGCTTTTGATTATTCATTTAAGAGATTGCTAAGGTTAGCAATGTAGATGTCTACAATGGCGTAATCAAAATTGGATAACCAAACATTGGCACATCATCTTTTCAAAGTACAAAAAATTAAAAATTGTGAACAGTAGAAAATAGTTTTCCTAAAAATAGGTTTCAAACTAATAAAAACTATTTACTAGAAATAGAAAATAGTTTTTGAAACTTTTTTTTGAAAAAACCTATTTTTAAAAACTGTTTTCAAAAAAAAAATTATTAAAATTTTTATTTTCAAAGATATTGTTCAAAAGAAAGTGAGAGAGGAAAATGGGAGAGAGATAGAACATTTTTTTGTAATGATTAGTGTATTTGATTGAGAATATGTAAGGTCTATTAAATTTGATTATTATCAAAAGGTTGCTAATTTTGGTTATCCAAAGTCCAAAATTTGATTATTTCTAAGAAGGTTGTTAAGTTTGATTATAGCATTGTGAGCTATATTTGCACAAACATTGTTAACTTTAAAAACATTTTACTTTTGATTATTGCACTATGGATACTCTAACAGTTTGCAGAAATCAAAGGGAATTAATCCGAAAAATAATGGAAAGAAATTAAGAATGAATAAGAAGTACCTGAAAGAACATGTAGGTGGGATATTTGAGAGCTTGGACTGTCCAGAAAGCAAATTTATCCATGAAATTGGTTGGCTCGTGGTGCTTCTTGACATCTATCGACAGATCTGGTTTGTACGATTCCCATGGCTGCATTTCAACAGAACCCCCACCATCATCATATGTTTTTTTTTGATAAGTCACCATCATCATACGTTTCAGACATACAAAATTTCTGGTCTCTTGACTTTGTTCGGTTGTGGATTTAGAAAATTTTTGGGTTTGATTTTTGGGTAATGAGTGAAAAGTGAAAATAGGGTAATAATTTGGGATATAGGTAATGATTGGAGAGAGATAGAGAGAGAAATAAAATTAATAATTGGATATAGAGGTAATGAGTGGAGAGAGAAATAAAAATAATAATTAAAATTATAGGTAATGAGTGGATTTGGGTTTGGAAAATTTTTTCCAAACCCCAGACCGAACAAGGGCATATATGTTTTTGCCAGAGACAAAATAGAATTATTTTTAACTTACTGTAGGGCCAGAGCCCGGAACGTCATCAATCGCTAGTGCAGATAGCCGTTGAGGAAAATCCCCTCACCAACTATCCTTTCTAGCAACTAGCAGGGCATTTTTAGCCGCCGAGTGGACAACCCTATTACAATCGTGCTTAACATGAGAGAAAAAGCAAGATTGAAAACGAGAATTAAGCAATTTGGATGCAATCTGAAATGATTTTAAGTCACAGTTATATAGACTAACCCTAGCTACCATAAATATGTGGCAAAAATAATTGATTCGGGAGGATTGCACTAGATAGTTTTAACTCTAGCCAAAGTGGCAATAGACTGCATAAATTGATGTGGTCATTTCGTTTTATAATTTATTTTTTTTACTCTTGGTGCTGATATTCATGACTTCAAAAGATCCATTGACAATTTGACTCATCATATTGAAGGAGATTTTTTCCTTCTTATGAAACTTATTTTGTAGTCCGGGGCAGAGGGAAGTAACTAGTTACAAGGGCAAATGCGTCCCCACCGTGTTTTTCGAAATCAAAATAAGGACGGACAAAAAATGATCCTCTTTTTTTTTTTTTTTTGTCTTTAATGGAGTTTTGGTAAATTTAGTTCATATTTTCTATAACTTTTTCTTTGGAGACGAATTATATAGAGCAGTGTCACAAATACAGATGACAAGACACAAATCTAAATAAAAATATGTTTGAAACCATGTAATACTCAGGGGGTCAGCCACATGATGTGCGTGGATCTCACACTCATAGACGGCCGTCAACCGATAGGTGTCTAGACATCTTTGCAAAAGCATTTTTCAAGTAGAAAGTTTGTGAATTTTTGACGACAAATAAGTTTAATAAAAAATATTCAATAAAAAAAAAGAAAAAAAAGGAGAGAAGTTGCTTTTATATATATATATATATATATATATATATATATATATATATATATATATATATATATAGCTCCAGACATACCCTGAAACAGTTCCACCTCCATGGGGAACCATCCTCCTTGGTAAACTGAGGCGGCGCCACCCCCCAATAACTAACGATAGCCTTCTCATCACCACCACCGCCACTCATCTTTCCGACAGCCGCGCTTGGTGGCTCCGCTGCTTTCTCTTCATCTTTTCCGGCACTGGAAGCCAAATTGCTGAATTTCCTAGCTTCCAGCATGGGTATCCTCACCCACTCCATGCCAAGAGGCCTTGAAAATGTTGAGGCCTCTCTCATGACAGGCCCAATTGATGATGTCGAAAAGAACCGTGGGCCGAGCTGCCGGAGAAGCAGCCCGGACACCTTGGTCGTGGCAATACGTCGACTCATTGGTTGTGTCAACTAGCTAGCGTTTGGAGGAAAGGAAAATAGGGAAAGAAAATGATACGAGGCAGCACAAGAAAATGATTGTGTTGTGAAAATGTGTGTGTGTTATCGATGGATGGAGATTATGGTGTTTGATTTGGGTTTGGGTTTTATATATATACTGAGAGGATTAGGTAGTAGTAAATTTGGACCGGAAAGAGGATGGAAGGCAGATAGATCGATGTGAGGATTAATTTGAAATGGCTTCTGATATCCGTCCAGACGCAGCTTACTTACTTTGACCAAGTTAACCCCTTTGACTGCATGTGGAATATCCTAGAATAAATCCCCTTCAATTAACTCCTTTTTTTTTTTTCTTATCGGCAAAAGGAAAATTCATTTTCATATAGATAAAAGACGAAATAAATCATTACAATAAAAGAAGAATTTCCTTTAGAGAGTTTCGGAGAATATAGAACTCTCCTGCTCGCAAGAACTCAACCTATCCCCTAACCTTCCATTTTTTATAATGAAAAAACACAACAAAACAACATAAAAAACATCCACGAGATTATAATTAATCCTAGCTCTAATCCCCTACCCCTTAGCTCAAAATCAGCTGACTTTTTGGACTATTTTTTTATCTTTATTCAACAAAATTTAAGTTTGGTTTACTATTTTTTACTTTTTAAACTCTCCTCGTTAATATGAATCAATAATCTACAAACAATTGCCGCAAAACTAAATAAATGCAAAAAAAAAAAAAAAAAATTGAATAAAGACAAAAATACAATCTGACTCAATTATTCAGCCAATACTCCGGCCTAAATAATGAATTAAGATAGATAATTGATTTCAATCTCTGCTTATTTTATGTCTGTAATTTTTTCTTTTCCTTCTTCTTGTATTTCAAATACAACATTATCCTTTCATACATAAAATGATAACAAAAAATAGAATACTCCTTCTGTCTTAAAATTTCAATGCATTGCGAAAAATCAATATATTCATTTTCTTATAAAAAAATTAACGTAATTTTTAAATCTTTTACTACCATTTTAAAGAACACACGGAGAGTGTATATAAATTGGCAAAAATTGGTGCGTCAAAAAACAGAGAGCATGTAGAAAATTCAACCTAAAATTGCCATGGAGATTCCAATCGTGACCAAATATGATTGCATGGTTTAGCGTTCAGACTGTTGACTTTTATGAATTCACATTGGGCATAGACCCTTCTAAAGTGAATGTTTGGTTGGCCGCCCAACGTAGGGTTTGCGTTGGTTTGCGGTACTGATGGGGCGATTGGGTCCCCGGTAGGCGTCGAGGGTATCACACACGTGGTATTCTATCAGCGATCTTAGCTGTTTAAATGTGTTTTGGCTAGTATATATGGGTTTTAGAGGAAAAAAAAAGAAAGAGGAAAGAGAATGGTTGGGTGAGGATAGAAAGAGGAAATAAATTTGGATCGTACAAAATATGTTGGGGAAATCACGGAACAGTGGCCCTTGGGGCAAATAACTGTCAACCAATGGACTAGTTTTCACAGAATTCTAAAAATATGAAACGGAAAAAAATATTTCATTATGCATGGAAAGGGTCATGTAAAAAGACTAATATACCCAAAATCCTAAGGCTCTTCATCTCTGCCTACCACCCTGACACACACCCCCGGCCCCACCTGTCTTTTTCCCCGACTTACCCCCTCCCCCCCCCTCTCTCTCTCTCTCTCTCTCTCTCTCTCTCTTTTCTTTCTTTCTTTCTTTTTACAGCTTACTTTTCTTTTTCTTTCCGTTTTGGTTTTTCTTTTTTTCATTTTATTTCCTTTTCTTTCTTTCCGGTTTGAATTTCTTTTTCTCTTTAATAATAGGTTCAAGTCTTTTTTTTTTGGAAAGCGGGTTCAAATCTAATTCTAGGTTTTGTAAAGTAATTGACAGAAAAAAAAGTGTTTCAGTTGATCATGTTTATCCGACTGTTTTATTTTTCTTTTTTTGTCCTTTATAGATTAAAAAATATAGTTACGAAAATAATTTTTTCAATTTTCAATTCGTTTGAACCAGTACAAAGATGTTATTTTTCTGATTATTTCATCTTTAATGGTCGTAATAAATTTTTGGCTTCAAGGCCTTTCAATGGACACCCTAAGAGAGTCTTGAAACTAAATAATGAGTTTTAGAGTGTTTATTGAAAGACCTTAAACCAAAAAAACGATCTTTGCTCTGATTTAACTGAATTGCAAATTAAAGCACTTAATTCTTGAATTATATTTTTAAATATACAAAGGGTGTATTTATAGAAATTAAATAAATGGTTAAAAAATTAAGTGCTCCAAATTTCAATCCGTTTGAATGGGTGAGAAGATTTTATTTTTCTGATCATTTAATTCTAAAGGGTCATAATTAAATTTTGACTATAGGACTCTCGTTGATTAGCCCTAAGAAAGTTTTTGGGTGCCAATAGAGCAGTGTTTGCGGATCAAAAAAAAATAGAGCAGTGTTCATGTGGTCTTTACTAATACCCAATGTAGTCCGTTATAATAAATAACTTGCTCTTTTATATGTCAAATAATAGTCAATTACTCGGAACAAAGTTCTCTAAAAAAATATGGCTTGGTCGATGTTAACAGAAATATTGATCTTTAGTAATACCCAATATAGTCCGTTATAATTAATGACGTGCTCTTTTATTCATCAAACAATAGTCAATTATTTGGGACAAAGTTCTCCAAAAAAATATGACTTGGTCGATGTTAACAGAAATATTGGTCTTTACTAATACCCAATGTAGTCCGTTATAATTGATGATTTACTCTTTTATACCTCAGATAATATGGACCAGAGGTACGAAAGTGAGGGGGATTGATCTGGGTTTTCGCTGTTGTGCTGAGGAGGCTGAATTGGGTTAGGGAATTTGGAAAATTGAGCAAGAAGTGTAAAATAAACAAACCAGAAATAGAAAATTAGTCCCCTTTTTTCCTCACAATTATCCCTTAGTAGTTCTCTTTCGAATTCATCTCCCTCACACAGGAGGGCTGGAGATGGAAAAGAAGCCAATGGCAACCCTCCAATTTTTGGATCCGGGGGCTCTGCTGTGTCTCATGGCACAGTACCCCCTACCCACACCCTTAAACTGTGCCGTTTTGCAAAAAAAAAAAATTTAAGTTATCCATTTGCAATCCTATGGAGCAGAAACGTAATTATGAGAGTTTTAGAGATAAAATTTAATTATATCTCTTTAGAATAATATGATCAAAATAATAAGATCTTCACACTGGTTCAACCTGATTGAAAATTGGTGCAATTAATTTTTTAACCATATTTTTTAATATATAAACGTTCTAAAAAAATTAAGTGCTCCAATTGTTAATCCGTTTTAACAAGTACGAAGATCTTATTATTCTCAACATATTATTTTAAAGCATCATAATTAACTTTTATCTCTAAAACCCTCATAATTAAGTACATGCTCTTTATTTACTATCTTGTGGAACAGAAATATGATTATTAAAACCTTAAAAACAAAAGTTAATTATGCCTTTTTAGAATAATATGATCAGAATAATTAGATTTTCGTACTTGTTCAAACAGATTAAAAATTGGAGCAGTTAATTTTTTATAGAACGTTTATATATTAAAAAATATGGTTAAAAAATTAACTGCTCCAATTTTTAATCAGTTTGAACCAGTGTGAAGATCTTATTATTCTGATCATATTATTTTAAAGAGACATAATTAAATTTTATCTCTAAAACTCTTATAATAACGTTTCTGCTCCATAGGATTGCAAATTGATAACTTAAAATTTTTTTTTTGTGCAAAACGACGTGTGGGTAGCGGGTACTGTATTGAGCAATGGTGTCTTGTCTTGGAAAGCAATCAGGGATATTTTTGTCTTGATAAGTTATAAATTCCATGTATTGGGAATTAATATTCTCCTTCTCATGACTTATAAATTCCAAAAAGGTAGTCCATCAAGTGGGATTTATTTGCCCCAAGGGCCACTGTTCCGTCATTTCCCCAAATATGTTTGGATAGCTAACATATGGTTGGGCACCCCAAAATTTCTCCTGATCAAGACCTGACAATGTGGCCCAAAATTTCTCCTGATCAAGACCTGACAATATAAATAATTATGTACAAGAGAGAGAGAGAGAGAAAATAAGAGAATATCAATTCGACACTCCATTTTGACGAACCTTCCAGCGGAAAACGTAGAAATGTCCAACCCAGTGTAGTAGTTATTTTCACATGAGCAATGCTAGCCTGCTTGGTACTTGATAAGTGGAGCGGAGTGCAATTGTTGCCTCCTTTATACTTCCATCAACATGGGCAAAGTTCAATTTTTGAAAGCATCCATCACCCTCTCCAAGTCTCCTAAGATAAAATAGATTAGGTTTAAGGAATGGTCAAAAAAAAAAAATGCAAGGTACTCAAACACCTTATCTAGAAAATGCCTTGAAAAAGAAAATCAAGGGTCTAGATTGGCTCAAAAGATGATCTGGACCCTTGTTTTCTTTTTTCGAGATACTTTTTGGATTAGTTTTTTGGGTACCTAACATTAATGTTTTTACATTTCTTGATTATTTGTACTACTCAAATTCATAGTACCGCAAATAATTATTAGAGTTGTAACCTGCAATAACTCTCATCTATTTTATGTGTACATCAATTTATTTCACTATTCTTGCTCGTAATTAAAGGTTGTGCTATTATCAGCCACTGGACGTTCGATGGGAGGAACTTTCCATCAATTCCATGTCGGTACAGCACAATGTTCAAACTGGGCAGTTGTAGTTTCTAACTCTTTTGCTTCAAAAGACAATCTTACCCTCCAAATGTAATTTTGGCGGATGTTTGTTACCACCCACTTTCAGAGCCTTCCTAACATGCATGCGCGAAGAATAATACTAATTGAAATTGTTCGTCATTAAAAAAAATAATAATAAACAATTTCATGTCAAAATTATGCCGATCAAATTTTGACAAATATAATTTTGGAAAGACTAACGAGCAGTGGCGGACTCAGGAATTTGACATAGTGGGGGCACCAATTTTTTTTATAACGCGGTAATTTATGAGTTACAGTTAAGCACATTCACATCAAAATAATTTTAGCATTCATGATAATGTAATAATTTCAAACTATATATGTATTTTAATAAATGCTACTTGGGCAAACTGCGCACCTCGACTATATAAGTTAAAAAAAATTTTATTACATGTTCATCATCTATTTTTTTATTATTAACTCTACAAGTACAAGTTTCGGGGACCAAAATATACAAATACAATGTGCGGGTTTATATTGAGTATTACATAAATGATTGGAGACGTTGAGGAGTGAGAGAAACATTGGTTGTGAAAGTACTCTAGTGTATTTTGAAAAGAAAAAAAAAAGAAAAAATTTAGATTGGAGATGATGGGGTGTGGGAGTTCTAGTGTATTTTGAAAAAAAATACAAAAACCCTGGAGTGGAGACACCCACGTCCTTTCATTCCCAAAAAGTGCCGCTTACGACTACACCAAACACAAGCTTCTTGTATATGTAGGACATATTATATATATATATATATATATATATATACACACACACACACACATATAAAATCGGGAAATTCTTTTTTTTTATAAAGGGCATGGGGCACGTGACCACACGTGCCCCAAGGTGGGTCCGCCTTTGCTAACGAGTAAGACACAAAGAGCTACAGTACTATTTTTTTTTTCCACAACTTTCAAACACACCCTAAAGTAAGACAGAATTGAAAAAAACAGGACCAATAATTGAAGTTCCACTCTCTCTCTCTCTCTCTCTCTCTAACTTTCCTCTCTCTGGTTTCCTAGGGTCTCGGTCACCGCTGCTGCTTGGGGGGGGAGGCGCCGCCATCCCTCCTCCCCCCAGGCTCCCCTGTCCTCTATTTCTCCTCTCTACCTCTCTCCCTCTCCTCCTCCTCGTCCAGCATCGAGCTCCCTTCCCCTCCCCGTTGCTGCGTTTCTGGGCCACCGCTCTCCCCCTCGTGGGAGGGTGGGGCGGCTGCTGTCGCCTCCGATCGGAGGTCTCCCTGGTCTCCTCCGGATGCCTAGCGGCGTTGGGTGGCCTGTATTGTGCTGCGGTGGTGGTGGTGGTGGGTTGGAGTTGTAGATCTGTTTCGGGATGGGTGGTGGTGGAGGGCGGCAGCGTGGGCTTTTGGAGGTGTAGCTAGTGTTTTCCTAACCTTGTTTTGCAGGTGTCTATATTTCCAAAATCGATCGGTAAAGATGGCGATCTTTGTTCCGTGGTGGTTCAGTCCGGTGGTAGTGAGGTGGTTGCGGCTCCCATGTTTGTCTGCTCTGGTCGTCTTTTGTGTGCCGAAGTCCGGTCGGCGGCTGTCTGAGTTTTCAATCGGGCGAGGGGCTGGTATCTCGTTGCTCTGGTGCGGCACTGTTGCTGATGAAGATTGGGTTTTCTGATGTTTGTTTGTGTTGCAGGGGACTGGTTGGGGTGCTGTTGTTGTTGGTTGTTGGTCTGGCCATCAGTCCTTGCTTGCTCCGGCCTTCACTGCCGTAGGCCGAATCCCGCCGCCGGCCTCTACATCTGGGCGAGGCTAGCTCGGCTTAACGGCGAGGCTGGGCTCCGGTGATTTGTGCGGTGGTGGTTGCCGGTGTAGTTAGGGTTTTGTGGTTTGGTTAGGGTGGGCCGGCCCAGGCTTGGGCCGGATTTAGGCGTTTGGGCTTCTTTAATTTATTTGGGTGCTGGGTATTGCTGTATTGTCTTATTTGTTATGATCCCTGGTAGACCTTTAGGTGTTTTGGAGAAGCTCTTGTGGTGTTTTTTCCAACTCTTTGTTGGATTCCCTCCCCTTTTCCCCATGTTTTAATAAAATTTCATCTTTTGCCGATCAAAAAAAAATAAAAAAATAATTGAAGTTACAAGCACAAAGAAAGCAAAGCAAATGGGCGGAACAGGGCAAAAGAAATGAAATGAAGATCGATAATCAAAAGGAAGTAGACAACGAGTCATATATTTTGGACATCCATCTTTCGGAAGATAACAAATCCAAAGACATGTGAGCCTTTTGGACATCCAAACGTCCGTAAGTGTCTCTATATTTTTTTTTTCGTCAAATGGAAATTTCATTAGATTAAACTAGATAAACCGAGTCATTATCATATTACAAACATGCCTAAAGAGGGAAACAAGAACCATATACCTAGGTTCTAAGGTGGCTGACACCCATGGCATCAGCAACATGCAAGAACAAACTCCCTAACGGCAGAAGGAACACTTCTTGTGACAATCAGCTCCTCCTCTTGTTGGGAACCCAACCGTGCAAAATAGTCATCAGCTGCTTGGTTAGCTTGGCGAAATATGTGGGTAATGATAGAGTTGGTACTCCTGCGAATGAACCAACACGGGGGACCTTCGTTACAGAGTTTCACTGCCACACTAGAGTCAGATTCAATAATGACATTTGACATTAATTCCTTTCTCAAGTAGGAGTGTGATAGTAAGACCTCTATAAAGTGCCCAGATCTCTATATTTGGGCAAGATTTAGATGTGCTTAGCTCGTGCTATGATCTTCTCGACTTATCCGATGCTGTGGAGTTTCCTTCGGTGCCAAAATACTACTCCAATTGTACGCCTTTCAATCATACAGTCCAATCAATCATTGTTAGCCTTTCTACGTTGCTTCCTTCATCCTTGAAATTAATAACCCCAACACCTTCAGAAATTGTATGAAAAAACTGAACGAAAAGAAAAAACAATGTCATAATTAATTAACCCCTATAGCAACGATGTTTAAATTACTGGCTTATGATACATTTATATCATATATCTGTGACAAATACTATTGTTTGTATGGTATTTTGGTAGGGTTTTTTTTTAGGATTTGTATTTTGGTTGAAATATTTTTTATTTCTAGCATTTGGGGAGAGAAAATGAGAAGATACAATTATGAGAGAGGATATAATTTGCAAGATTTGAAAAATTAGAAGAGGGAAAAAAAGAAGTAATTATTGATTTATTTGAAAGGCAGGAGCAAAATTAAGATAGTATTGAAAGGAAAACCAACTCCTGAGGGAAAGAATACTTTTTTTCATACTACTAGAAATCATGACAACTATTTAAGTTGATTATATAAATAACATAATACTAGTAATTATTATTTGTTTGTCACATGACTCGCATGCCAAGAGGTTTGAAGTTGCCGAGTTGGTAAGTTTTGAAATACATAAACTAATAGGTATCGACAAATGGACACCTTATAAAAAAAAGGAAAAAATTTAAAATACCCACTACTTTTCCATGAGAAGAACTATTTCACAGACCTTTCCAAGAATAGTGGTTTACGGAGGAGAATCGTTTCTGTCCGAAGTGTATTGAACAGTTCGAGTTTTAATGAAACTTTTCCGGAGGAAATATAAACTTTTTTCCGAAAAAGTTTCATTACAATCCAAACCGTCCAATGCCGAAACGAATGACTGATATTAAGTGGCCTTGTAAATTACCTCTCTACAGAGGCTCCGTGCATGAATAAGCCCTACTCCTTCCCCATACAACCCCAATTTCTATATGCAACCCACAACCATTTTCTATTTTAACAAATTTACTAATACAACCCAATAAATCCCCCTACATCAATTTCCCAACATACCCCTCACTGAAAAGTTTCTCCTCACTCGAGGTTTACAACAATCCAAAGACATGTGAGGCTTTAATTTGGACATCCAAACTGCGTCTCTATTTCTGGCCAAGATGTGCTCAGCTCATGCTATCTCTTCTTGACTTATATCTGATGCTGTGTTGTTTGCTTTGGTGCCAAAATGCTGAATAAAATAAAATCTAAACAAGTGTCTCTCAATCATACACTCCAATCAATCACCGTTTCCCTTCTACGTGGCTTCCTTTATCCTTTAAATTAATACCCCCAAAAATTGATTGAACAATATATATCACCCCTCTCTCTCTCTCTCTCTCTCTCTCTCTCTCATATTTTTCGGTTCTTATTATTGGGCTTGGAGTTACTACAATGGTACCAATATCAACAAAAACAAACGGGTCGGATTCGGTTGGGGAAGTAGCAGATCCAGTCGGCCGTCAAAGAGGCTTAACAGCAAAAGCAGGTCCGAGCCAAAATGGCGACGACGAGGTACGTTCGTACGTACCCATCAGCTCTCTTTCCCATTCATATATGCTTATATATAGACATATATATGCACTGAATGTGATTAATTGTGTGCTTTCACTTTGAGTGTCGCGTGCCAAATATTCAATGAGGTCTATAAACTGTACTCAACATAACATTTACGTGGATGAACATTCTAATCAAAAACGAAAACATAAACTGTTTTTTTGATTATCAAAGAGAGACCGAAAAGGTTCCATACATAGACGTTCTGGACTGGACCATCAAAGTGACTGAAGTCAGAAGAGGATCCAAGCCCCTTTAAATCCTATTTCTACACACACATATATATTTCATGTACAGTGCCTTGCTAATCACATGAGTTATGTTTTTTGCGATTGATAAGAGGAAATTAATAAAGAAAGAAAATAGTTGCATTTCGTTGTACGACTCGGACTCATGCAACACTTCTTTCTTGCTAAACAATTGGATTCCAACACCTTCAAATATTATGAAAAAAACTAAACGAAAAGAAAAATGCACCTCACTGGCACATATTGGGGTCATAATATTAATTTGTGATCAATTTATCATAGCTGTTTTAATTTTTGCTAGTTTATCATATATGCATCATAGTTCGTTTTACAATATTAATGATAAATTGTGCCCTATAGTGACGAACGATGTTTCGACTGGTTTATACTAGTATATTTATCATATATTTGTGTCCAATTATATTGCTTATACGATTTTTTGATAATTTTTTTCCTTAAGGGTTTGTATTTTTTTGAAATATATTTTATTTCTAGCGTTTGGGGAGAAAGAAGAGAAGATAAGATTAAGAGAGAGAATATTTGAAAGATTAGAAGAGAAAAAAAGGTGATTATTTGGACAAGTGGTATTAGCCTGAGACTAATTAGGTGTTTACTCCATCCTAAGATATATCAGGTTCAATTCTTCTTATCAACAACTTTTAGAGCCATCTCACCCCACGTGTAATCGTATGAAACGATTGTGGGAGGGGCTATAAGAATTACTCCGAGATGTTCGCAAACTAACTCAAGACATCCTGTATTAAAAAAAAGAAGAAGGTGATTATTAATTTCTTTGGAAGCCGCTATCAAAAGATAACCTCCCAACTCCAGGGAAAAAGAATACTAGAAGAGATCATGACAATATTTAATTTGATTACATTTATCAATTATTATTTGTTTGTCACATGGCTCACATGCCTATAGGTTTGAAATTGCTGAGTTGGTAAGTTGAAATATGCATAAACTAATATATATATATATATATATATATATATATATATATATATATATATATATATATATATATATATATATATAACAACTCAAACTTTACGTTCCACCAACCGAATTTTAATATGAGATTGGAATGAATTAAGGATACATGTGCGGTTTTGGGCGGTGATTTTCTATTCTGATACTTCGAAAGTTGTGAAAGTGTGTTACTCACCACTTTGACTCAGTGATAGTTTATACTTTATATCTATTTTATTCCCTCATGGCTCATTTGAATGCGAGATAAGAATTGGAGGTGTTATTTATGAAGGGAGATAAAATAGTAGAGAGTATCGGTTAACAAGGGATAATCCACATTGATGTGATGTTTATAGAGAGAGATTAAATAGTAGTTGGTTTGAATGAGGTATTAAAAATGGGGTGCGACTATTCGTAACCCTTTATTTTCTCCCATAGCCCACTACATTTCGGTAAATGGTTGTTGAAAATCATACATAACATTTCAGTAAATAGCTGTTGAAAATAAATTTATATTTCGGTAACTATATGTCGAAAATATGTTCAACTTTTGGTAAACAACTGCCGAACATATATTTTCAGTAAATAGCTGTTGAAAAAAATATTATATTTCGATAATTGGATACTGAAAATGTATCTCAATTTCGGTAACTAATAGTCGAGTATAATTGAAAATTTTTAATAGGCTATGAGAGAAAATAAAGAGTTGCAAATAGTAGCGCCCTAAAAATGGGGAGATAAAATAGAACTTGGTTTGGATGAGAGATAAAATTAGGGGATAAGGTTGTTTTGTAGTTGAAATAGAGGAGGAGATGGTATTATTTCGGCCTTATCCGGAGGTATTAACTAATAAAACTCCAAAACCCACTCATAAATAATCCCTCCGTAGGGGGTATTAGCCGGCACAAGAGAAAAGGGGGGAAATCTAATACCCCTGCATTTTTGGGTTGCTAAACGAGGTTATAAACCTGAGCCCACGGCCCAACATTGATTCATTGAACTAGTGAAACATCTTAAGGCGATTCCAAGTGATTCCCGGGGGGGGACTCCTCCCCCGAGCCATCTTTTCTTCCTATCTCTCACTTTTTCCCTAACCTTTTCCCTTTCTCCTTTCCATTTACTGCCTCCTTTCCGTTCAGTTTCCCTTTTGTGTGGGTTCGGTGTCGTCGTTATTGCTGGGTGCGTTGAGTTTCTACCTAACAGCATGTTGTTCTGTTTCTGTCTAGTTGGGCCCCCTCCGGTTACTGTTCGTTGGTTGTGTAACGCCCCGAATTTTGGGTACGTTAAATAAAACATTTTATTATAAAAACGAAGCGAGTCTAGCTCGTTATTACATTATACACCTTACAAGAGTACTCTTATTTACAAAACTGAGGGATCTAGGGTTCCTAACTACAGTTCTTCTTGCTTCTCCATCCTAGCCCGCTCCTCGGCTCCGAACGCCTCCAAAATGAATAGTTTGTCCTGTTCGTCTATTAATTCTGACATATTATACCGGCGTCGCCACCCATATAATATGCCAGGGTCACCACAAGGTAACACCGTGAGCTACGAATGCTCAGTAGTATAATCCTAATACTAGCATCAATTTCCACATGATAAGTACATAAGCAGTGAATAAAGACAATAGCGCTAACAATTGCTTTACGATTACCGTTGGTGTTGACTCATCGTAACCCATGTTGTTATTACCCTTTTCAAAAACACTTTTTTAACTCACCAAACCTCGGTTCCGCCGCGCCGGGTTCCCGAGTATCCTCACAATGGTTCCGCCGCGCCGGGTTCCCATTGGCACACATTTGCATTGGCTCCTCTCCATGGATAACCAAGCTATACCTCACCATGGTTCCGCCGGTCCGGTTTCCCATGGGAACTCACACAATCCTCACAATGGTTCCGCTATTTCGGATTTCCATTGGAATACACACACACACTCACGTAATACCCTCGAGGTGGTCATTACGTAGTTTCGAAAATATTTTCCAACCGGGAAAACACAACTTCCTTGTTAAATACACCCTAGGTGCCATGTTTCTACTTTTCTCGGTTTTAGTGTCTCGTTCTCATGCAAGACTCCGCGTGTGAGACTTTACCTACAACATGCATTCAATCAAGCTTCGAAATAGTACAACAAGATCATTTAATCAACATAGCATGCTTGAATTCCATAAACGACATAATCATGCATTTTTACTCTATGATCAAGTAACTTTTTGAACTTTAGGAAAAATAAGTAGAGATTCAAATAGCAAAACTATAGCTACTTATTGAAAATAAAGTAAGCACTTGGAAATTAGGTAAGGATCACTACCGTTCTCCTAGGCGGTGGATTGGTCGACGGTTTTGATTTCGGCGGCGTAACGGCCCTCGGATTGCTTCGAAATGAAAAGATTTGCGTTTCTTTTCCTAGAAACAACTTCCTAACTTTCACTAAACTACTTTAAGGATCGTTGGGTGGTATTGGGAGTGGTTTAGTAGTTTCGCTCAAGAACTTCTTAAGAACAAAGAAAGTTCTTGAATTTTTGAACTAAGAATGCTTGAAATTCTAGAGAGAAGGAAGAGCTTTGGTTTGAGGTGTGAGTTCAAGCATGGAATGGCTCTCTATTTATAGGCAAAGGCTCCCCCTCCCTTCATCATGGCCGGCCCCCTCTCTCTCTCCAATCTTCCAATTTTTTAACCCAATAAAGTCATGTTCACATGGAAGATTAATGGCCTAACCCTAGGCTTGCATGGCTAAGGTAGTCCTAGATTGGATTCTTGGATCAAATGGAGGGTTGAGATGAGATTGGTACATGATCAAAGGGTTGAGAAAAATCCAACTTTTAAGCAAAAATCAAGGGAAAATCCTAGGTTTGCATGGCTATGGTGTACCTTGGTGAGATTCTTGCATCCAATGGAGGGTTGAGATGAGATTGGTACATGATCAAAGGGTTGAGAAGTTGCAAGGTGAATATTGGAGTACAATAGAGTTAGGATTTGATTGGGAAGAAAATATATCTCCAAGATTGGAAGTACAAAAGATGGTTCAATGCATGGATTCACATCAAATCTCCAACCTCTCTCCTTCCTCTCTCTCTCTCGGCCTTCTCTCTCTCTCTCCCTCTCTCTCTCTCTTGCAAGGTACTATCATATATATATATATATATATATATATATATATATATATATATATATATACATGCATGTGTCATACAATGGAAAGAAATCAATTAAACAAGTATTTTCTTGGTACTTTTGAAATCCAAGGAGATTAAATGCTAGGATTTGCCCACCAACTCATAAATAACCCTAGGGTACTTTAGGTAATATAATATGCAACTAGATACAATACATATATACACACATATATATATGTACAAAAGTAGTGATATCCCAATAAAGAAATAATAAAAGGGTACTTTGGAACTATTCACTTTTAATTAGAATAATGGTACTTTCCCATGTGATTAAAGAAAATGTTTAATCTAATAATCCCATGGTACTAGAAAGATTCACCCTTTTATCCAATGGGTAAAAATTCCCCTAACTTCTATTATCCAATGGATAATAGTTATTAAGTCACTTTTATTATTAAAATAATAAAAAAGTACTATAAAGTAAGTATACTTTTTAATATAAACAAATAGGATGCTATTATCCAATGGGTAATAGCTTCCCTAACCATTATTGTCCAATGGACAAAGAATATAACCAATTTGATTAAAAGAATATTAAAATTCTAAGTCTAGGGTTCAAAAGGGTCAAAAGTTCCAATGAGGGGCAAAACGGTCATTTTGAAGTAACTAGGAAGCTTTCCAATTAGTTCTTCTAACCGGATGGTTAGAAGCTAGTTAGACTTGCTAAGTGGGGCTAAAGTGCAGGAAACGATAGTTCAAGGGCTAAATTGCAGTTATGACAAACTATCGGAAATTAAAGCAATATAACCAATTTAAGTAAATAACTTGAATAAGAAATAAATTCAAGGGGCAAAAATGTAATTACGACAAATTATAGAATTTTAAAAGTAAATCAGAGCAAATTCAAGTAATCAATAAAAATTCAAATATTTAGCGAAATTTTTAACGACTGAAAATCAGGGTCGTTACAGGTTGGTACTGGGTCTTTTGCTTAACGGCGAAGTGGGGCCCCGACGGAAGGCGTTGGGACTCCGGGCCAGTTACTACTGCTGTTGTTAAGCTTAACGATGGCGGTTGTGGCAGTGGTTTGGTTGTTTGGTGGTTGAGGGAGTGGTTAGGGTTTTGTTTTGTTTGTTTTTCTTTTTCAGGTGGTGGTTGTATAGGATATGCTGGTGGTGGAGGCTCGAGTCTGTGGTGATTTGGCGGCTGTATGCTTTAGAGGTTGAGGAGGAGACAGCTTTGAATCCACGTGGTGGCTGTAGCGGAAAAGAAGGAATGTGGAAGCTTGGATCTGTGGTGTCTGAATGGCGTTGTGGCAGCAAGGCTATGGATGGCGGAGGATGGCTCCGGGTTTTGCTAGTAGGTGGTGGCTGAACAAGGGTGGATGGGATTTGAGGGTCACAGCAATTTCTGCGGCAGAGGCTTTCCGATCGTTTTTGGGACCGGCGACATACGACGGGTTCACAGCAATCTTTGTTTCGCGGCGGCGGCAGCTTGGAGCTTTGGATTCCAGGTCTGCATTTAGGGTTTTGGATGTATTTAGGCTTTATTGTTGGGCTAATACCCTTGTATTTGGGCTTTTAGGCCTTTTTTGATGTTTGTTTTTATTGTGTTATCTGGGCTTTGTAGCCTTTTAGGTGTTGAGATTTGGCCCTTGGGGTTTTCTCCTTGGTTGGCATCTTTGCCAATCAAGGATTTAGGTCTCGGATAGGCACTTGATGCCTTTCTCATTATCCTTTTAGTCTTTGTAATCTTTCAAAGATTAATAACAAAATTTTGCCGTTCAGAAAAAAACATGGGCCCACGGTCTTAGGAGGGAGGAAAATAATACCCTTCTCAATACCCCATCCAAACGAGCCCTTAAAGTACCAAAACCACAATTGAGAAAAATTAGCTAAAATCGATGTGTGTATGTGCTTAATGTCCTATAATCTGAATGAAAAAATGGATCAAACACTTATACATAGGGGGTGTTTGGGAGCCTACTTTTTGGCTTTTCATTTTTAGCTTTTTGGCTTTTTGACTTTTTGGATTATGGTCAGAATGTATTTTGAGTATGGTAGAGTGTTTGGGAGATTTGTGCAGAATGTATTTTGAAACAGTAGTAGTGTTTGGTAGATGAATGATGAAAATGAATTATGGATTGATTTTTTACCAAATTGCCATTGGCCTTTATTAGTTTTTTAAAAGGTGTACAAATATTTATATCTTTTTGTCTTGGGCCTTTATTATTGTGTTAAAAGATGTAATTTTTTTTTTTTTTAAGGTGAGTAAGATGAGAATTTTTTTTATGTTTACTGCGTTAACCGTTTGGTAACTGGTGAGGAAGATGAGAAAAATTAAAGGCAGGGCAAAAAGTGGTAAATAAGTCAAAAGAGTATGGATATTTTGGTAATTGCACGAAAATGGGAAAATGGGAAACCTGGAAAAGGAGCTCGGGACCTGATTTTGGCTTTTGCTCTCTTTTGTTAAAATCTAAGAATGGATTTTACAAAATGGGTTTTCATAATTGGGTTGCCAAACACCCACAATGCAATAAGTAGAATGCAAAAATGCAAAACTGAGCTCCCCAAACACCCCCATAGTGGATTGAGCTGTTTTTTCGAAGAGCCACTTGAAAAATTATTAAATAACTTAGATTATCCGTACGGAACCCGTGGTGGGCCCCATGTGCCGTCATGTGCACTTTTAGCCGGTTGCTTTAGCATTTTTGGACAATCTCAAAGGGAGGTCTTGGGTGTTTACGGAAAATTCAACCAGCAAATTTTGAGATTTTCAAAAAGATATTTTAAGTGTTTTCATTAGAAAAAATTATCAACATAATATGAAATGGAAAAATAAATTTGATTCTAGAGTAATTGGAATTGAAGTGCATTTCGGATCAAATTTTGGATCGGAAGTGATTGATTCCCCATGCCACCCACGTAGATGAACTGACTTGGGTGTGGCGGTACGCTATGTGGAGAGTGGATGAGGAAGGGTTGTACGTCCAGTGGAGGAACGAATCTAGACAGGGAAGAACGGTGCAGGAGGCGAAGACTTTGTGAGTTTTTTTATCGATTTATACCTTTCCAAATAACTATTTGTCAAAATATATCGTTTTTCAAACTATTTTTAAAAATAGTTTAAAACGCACATGGAATGTGCGTCATGCACATTGGATATGCGTTATCCGAGCTGGCATATGTGACCCGGGCCAGCTGGATTTCCAACGTGTATCACGCACACCCAACCTGCATCATGCATATTAGATGTGCATGATGCATATCCAATATGCGTCATGCATATTGAATGTGAGTGATGCGTTATATATATATATTCCAACGACTAACAACCATACAAAAGTAGAAATTAAAGAGACAATCATGCACATTGTGTGGACAAGAAGGACATAATCGAAAAAAATGTTCCGGAAGCAAGACTTCGTCAAGTTCAAGAACGAATTTGTAGTCGGTAGTAGTAAGATATTTACATATGTATGGAGCCATGTGGTTTTGTACTTATTTTAATTTGAAATTTGTGTTTTTAAATTTTAAATTTGTAGTTTGTAACTTTCGATTATGTTTGTAATTTATAATTGTGGTCATATTATAGTTTACTTGTCTTATTGTTGCCAATAATTTTCTGTTTTCTATGCCTATTAAAAATAATACTAATTGTTCCAAAAAATATATAACGGGCATATGAAAAATAATTATTATTAGTAATTAACACATGCCACTTGCCATGTTGTCACATCAATCTAAAAATAATAATTACATGGTTAAAGCTATTAACTGTTGCTCAAAGCTATTAACCCCATGCATGAGGAATGCAATCGAATGAGAATGCGTATTAAGAGATTGACACTAGCAAATGAAGCAGCTCAATGTGCATCGGAGGGGTTCCTTCAAGACTCGCAGTGGTACCTATCTTGGAGCAATGAAGAAAAACTGAAGTCCGATGTCAAACTTTCGGATGAAGAAGATATGTAATTTAGGAAACTTCAATTTTAATTTCTACTTATTTTTTTTTGGTCAAGCGGAATCTTTAATATTTCTACTTTTGTATGGTTGTTAGTCGTTGGAAATATAGATATAACGCGTCACTCACATTCAATATGCATGACGCATATTAAATATGCATCATGCACATCTAATATGCATGATGCAGGTTGGGTGTGCGTGATACACGTTGGAAATCCAGCTGGCCCGGGTCGCATATGCCAGCTCGGATAACGCATATCCAATGTGCATGACGCACATTCCATGTGCGTTTTAAACTATTTTTAAAAATAGTTTGAAAAACGATATATTTTGGCAAATAGTTATTTGGAAATGTATAAATCGATAAAAAACTCATGACTTTGTCGTTCGGGAACACGTAGTCGGAACACGATGAACCTTGAGCGAAGGTGGTAGAGAGAGCGAGAGACAGAACCAAGAAACAAGTGATCACCGGGAGGCAAAAAGAAACACCAGTTTCTGTCTTGTCATTGGTGATTGCCTTACCAATTAAGAAAACAGTGAAATTTGTATCCACTATCGCAAACACGCCATTGTATAATTTTATACCAAACATAATTTTGGTGACAAAAAGCATATGGACACTGATTTGAAGTTTGTATCTGCGGGTAGAGATCTGTTTTGGCCCCATTTCAAGTCCGGAAAAAGGATCCGAGTCCGGAAAAAGAATCCGAGCCTGCTCATCGTTTAAAACACTTTCTTTAGGGTTTTTGTAAAATAATCTGCTTAATTGGATATCGGTAATGACATTTACAATATATACAGCTTTAATTTGCTTCAAAATTCAAGCCTAAACTCAAGACAAAATTAGATGTTTTATAAACACCCTTACCCATATGCGATTAAGCTGATTTCGTATGAGAGAGTTGCATAAACCAATACCATCATACTTACGTGCATTATCAACCACTCGGATTGGAGAGCAAGTACTATTATTGCGGAAGAAGGGGCGAAATAGATGTGGAAGCCAATGCTATATCTCCTTTTAGCTCTATCCCACGATTTAAACAAAACACCAACTCTTTCTGTACAAGGACCTAAACAAAATATTTTAAATAAAATAAGCTCCAATCATCATTGTCGGACTAGAGAGGGGTTCATATCAAGTCTGTACGCGCAGGTACAGATTTGAAATCTCTACCCCTAGCAGTGTTGTTTGGTGACACATGTGGCAAGTTGAAAACGCTTGCACCACGTGGACTCCAAAAAGTTTAACTTTCAAGAAACCCACTTTGATAGGAGTAACAAAAAAAAAAAAAAATCATAAGGTTAACAATCCAAAATTATAAGTAAGTTTGATGAGCACTCTTAAAACTTGAAAAAGTTAGAGATACACTAAAAAGGTGTAGCAAATTTCCTGCATTTGTATGGCTTTCGATGACATAGATCTGTAAATATAATTTAGTTTTTCTTTTGTTTTGCTACCTCCCATTGCGAGGCTCTTGGTGTCGCTTTTATTTTCTAGTTTCTACTATATGAATTTTTCATTTGTTTGATGTGGGAACCACTCAGATCTTCGTTCTGATTGCAGACTGACGAGCAAACTTCCATTGCAATGGGGGTACACAATGGTGCCTCAAATGTAGCAATTAATGGCGCACCTTCTTCTCCCAGGGCTACTAAAGTTGGAAAAGTCTCGGTTTTGCCCCTTGTTTTTCTCATCTTCTATGAGGTATCAGGAGGACCATTCGGGGTTGAGGATACTGTACACGCAGCTGGCCCCCTTCTAGCCCTAATTGGTTTTTTGGTATTTCCATTTATATGGAGTGTACCTGAAGCCCTAATAACTGCAGAAATGGGCACCATGTTCCCAGAAGACAGTGGCTATGTGATATGGGTTTCATCCGCATTGGGTGAGTATTGGGGGTTTCAACAAGGTTGGATGAAATGGCTAAGCGGGGTCATCGATAATGCTCTATACCCGGTTATGTTCCTTGATTATTTAGAGTCAGCAATCCCGGCATTATCTGGTGGTTTGCCAAGAGTCGCAGCAATGCTAGGTTTGACTGCTATGCTCACTTACATGAATTATAGGGGTTTAACCATTGTAGGATGGGCTGCTGTTCTGTTGGGGGTTCTCTCACTCCTTCCCTTCGGTGTTATGGGACTTGTCGCAATACCCAAGTTAAGGCCTAAAAGATGGTTAGTGGTAGATTTACACAACGTTGACTGGAATTTGTTCCTAAACACACTATTCTGGAACTTAAATTACTGGGATTCGATAAGTACGTTAACGGGAGAGATGGATAACCCGAAGAAGACTCTGCCAAAGGCTCTATTCTATGCTTTAATTGTAGTTGTAAGTGGGTATTTCTTTCCTTTACTAATTGGTACAGGAGCTATACCACTCAATCGAGACCTGTGGACCGATGGGTATTTCTCTGATGTCGCCAAGTTGGTGGGTGGAGTGGGGTTGAGGGTTTGGGTACAAGTGGCTGCTGCAGTGTCAACTATAGGAATGTTCGTGGCTGAAATGAGCGGTGATTCTTTTCAACTTCTTGGTATGGCGGAAAGAGGGATGCTTCCGGCGTTTTTTGCCAAAAGATCTCGTTATGGAACTCCTCTTGCTGGTGTTTTACTTTCAGCTTCTGGTGTTATTTTGCTTTCATGGCTGAGCTTTGAAGAGATAGTGGCCGCAGAAAACTTTTTGTATTGTTTCGGAATGATTTTGGAGTTCATATCCTTCATAAGGTTGAGAATAAAATACCCAGCTGCATCTCGGCCTTTTAAGATACCTGTGGGAACAGTCGGATCAATTCTACTATGTATTCCTCCTACCATATTGATCGGTGCAGTGCTGGCTCTTTCTTCGCTCAAAGTGGTGGTTATAAGCCTCGTTGCTGTTGTAATTGGACTAGTGATGCAGCCTTGTCTCAAGCATGTTGAGAAAAAGAAATGGCTCAAGTTCTCTGAGAATTCTGATCTCCCTGATCCACTACGTGGTGCTGCTCATGAGAATACTGAAACATTGGTTCAGTAACTAACCATTGTGGAATGGATGACAAAAGAAATGCTTTTTCCTCATCAAGCTCTCAAACGGCTCCAATGGACGACAAATATTCTCTGACTGGTATCTCATTAAGGTATTTGCGTTGTTCAGATGTTCACGAGTAGGTTGTCAACAGAGGACGGTAGTTCTAATTGACACAGTAGAATGGATGCATGTTGAAGCCAAGACCGCAGGTCCCCAATGAAATGACCCAAATTCAAGTCTCTTTATCTTACCAGCCAAAAATATGAAATGAAGTTTGTTGAATCTTACCTCATATGATATATTACACAGAAACATCAAGAACTAGAAGCTTCTAAAAAGTTCATTTATCATTAGTGGTTTTATGTGCCCCAAGGATCGAAACCAAAACACATACGAAACACACACAACAAAGAGTTTTACATGATTTCCCAAAATCAGGTATATCCACGGAGGAATCGAAGCAACATTTACGGAAACAAGCTTTAACAAAGGAGTTCTCAACTCCCAACTCACTACACTCTCTCTGTATCTACATTGCTAACCTTGACTGATACAAAATCTGAGCTCAATTATAGGCAAAGATTGAGCTTTGTTTACAAGCAATGCCAGGAAAGAGAATTCCTCTTCAGTTTAAGCCAACCAACATGAATTCCATGTGTGGAAATTCAACTGCTTCTGGTTACAGCATCTCATAGGGGCTCAATTGGCAACCCGAGATGCAAAATACCTCTAGCTTGGCGATCTCGGTAGCAATTCGTAGCCAGCGAGGCAACTCTTGTTTACAGATTTCACAGGAATGTGTGGTTGTAAATTGGTTCAGAGTACCACGTGTCGGTACTTCCGGACTGTAGTATAATTTCACGTGAAACTTTTGTTCACAGATTCGGCCACAGCCCAATCTATACCAATCCTAAAAGGGGTTTCCGTCCAGAATCCAGATAGCTTTTTTTCCCCTTGAAAAGTCCTTGATTTTCTGGCTATATGTGTTTCATGAATTATCTCCCCACCTAGCAAACATCCTTCTTGTGTTGATGAACCACAGGGCATTTGTCCTTACCCCTAAAAAAATTAAAGAAACGGAACTTGCAATCAAGCACTTATTCAAATTCTTGATTTGTTTTCTTAAACTTTTTTTTATCGGCAATTAATTGTTTTAAACAACAAGCAAATGAAAAATAAACTACTGCAAAAAAATAATTAAGATTCCCGATGTAAATGCAAAAAATAATTATTTAAAAAAATAGACATTTTAACATTGAATCTATTTTATTAGCATTAATGCATTTCAAAAATATGTCAATCATGATAAATTTGATTTTTGGGGTAATCCCTTCATTATTTACACAAGTTCTAAAAAGTGAAAAATTTCTAACATAAAAGAAGCCCGAAAAGAATCCACAAATTTTTGAATAAGAGTAACCGAAGACGATCCTTTTACAAATTTTTTTTTTTTGAAAAGCCAATTATTCCCTTTGTCCCAAATTATGTATCCCTCGTTCTATTTTAACCGGATAGAAAATTATTTATCACTCGTTCTATCTTAACTAGCTAGAGAATTGTTTGTATTTGAATTGAGAACACTTTTTATATAAAAATAATGGGTCTCGTTTGGTACAGACCTTTAGTTCCGTACAGACCTTCCATTAGTTCCATTAATTAAGTGATAAAACTTTCTATCTCAGTTAATTCCATTAGTTAAAATTACAAAAAATAAAAATTCAAATGATACGGACCTTCAAAAAAAACTAATTTATTATTGTTACTTTATTAGACCCACGTTTGATTGCCAAACTCAGTCCTCTAAAATAAATGATCTAATTTGTCTAGAGTCCAAACTAGACGGCAACAACATTCCGGACTTTAGCTCCTAGCACTACCGATGCTTGTAGTGACATTGAACTTTATAGTTATAAAAGCAGTCGTATTTCAATGGTTGATTTTGTGAATTAATTATTCAAATTAGTCATTAAAAAAACTATTATCACAAAGATATTCATAAAGATTTATTTAACAAATCTCAATTTTTAAAATTATTTTCAGAAGATCCAAATTGGAAGACTGTATTTTCATAAATTACACTGTCCCAATCTCTACAGTGCAAACCAAAACCGGAAAGAAGCCATTCCTAACCAAAAATGCAAACAAAACAACAATTTATTTGCCTTTCAACTTGGCTCGCTTGTCCTGGAAACTGCCAAAGTCAACTGCACGCCTACTCTCTCTCTCTCTCTCTCTCTCTCTCGGGTTAACACCAGCCTTGGAGTATTTATTCTTACAGTGATGGTGATAATTCAAACAGAAACAGAGGAAGTAGAAGATCAAGTTGGCCGTCAAAGCAGCGTAAGAAGAGAACAAGAAGTTGGCCCCAGCCAAGAATATGGCAACACTAGCACGGACGACGGCGACGAGCTACTTGCAATCAATAGCAAGGTACTACGAATTCATCCCCTCATTACAGCCTTCTGCGTACAATTGGTTCCACATTTTAGAAGCACAAAATCATCTTTCAAGGTAATTGCTAGCAATGGATGTGTAAGAATGTGTAGGTGAATATGACTGACTAGTCCTTAGAAATCTGAGAGTATTTAGTAATGTACTTAAAAGCTTGCATATTGGGTCGATCTGGATTGATCAAAGTCAACTCTTTAGTCTTTCCCCTATCGCTAAATGGGTCGATCTAGCTTTTTTACTCTACCAAACCAATCTGCTTTATTTAGATCCTGCAAATCCACCTGCAGCCAATGGATTATTTTCCGTGCCTGAAAACTCTGGGTATTATTTTTGTTGTCAGAAGTAATAAAATCTGATTTTAAAGAAGTTCGGCTCGAAGGGCTTTTCCGGATTAGATTTTGGCTTCTTGGTACTCTGGAGATTGATTTTCAACTTTTTGCAGTAATAGTAATAGCATTTATTACTACTTAATCATAATCTAACCCTATAGAAACAATTATCTAATCCAATCTACTAGAATTAGGCATCTTAAACTTTGTTCGAGACTCTTTCATGTGACATCTATGATAGAGTCCGTTTCAAACCCTAGCAACTCTTCATCTATCTTGTTGCGGAGTCTCGTCTTCACAGATGTTCAACATTTCGAGGACCTCTTTAATTTCTTCATGAATGAGTTAATTGTTTTTCTTTTTCTCCTGAATGCATACCACATTATTGGCAAATAACCCCACCCAAAACGGATTCAACCATTTTATACTACCATTCTCTCTCTCTCTCTCTCTCTCTCTCTCTCTCTCTCTCTCTCTCCATGGATGGATATTTCGGCGGTTGGAGCTATGAACAGTCTGGAGTGTTCCCTTTAGAGAATCGTTCTACAAATACGATGACGACGGAGATCTTCTACCCAATCCCACAAATTAAGACGCATTTCTTCTCTCATGGTTCGTTCGTTTTGTTTGTTTTTTCCTTAACCGAATTTTACTCCGTTTGTACAGCTTTGTTTCCTTGAATTTTTTGTTGGAAATTTATACTTGTCAGTGGTTTCTTCACATCTCAATGCACCGTTTTAGGGAGAGTTTTGAACCCGATATGGTTTTGTTTAAACTTCTGATAAACCCTTCATCGATAGTTGGGACTAATTAATGACAAGTCTCTTTGGTTTGATATTAGTTTATGTTTGATAATACGATTTAGGATGCAGTAATTGAGGAATACAGCTTACAGGCAAACTTATACTTTTGCGATGGGGCAAAACACTAGCTTATCTTAGCTGTTATTTTAGGAACCCATTTGGTATCTCTAAAAAATTATCATCTCTGAATTATCCATGGGAGATTTAGTGATAGGTCCACTATAGACATTTTATAAGCCCACAAGTCCACCTAATAGTTTTGTAAAGCCACAAGTCCACACAACATAAACCCTAGGGTACCCTATAAAAGTGTCTAAAACCCTAAACCCTATGAAAGTGCCTAAAACCCTAAACCCTATAAAAGTGCATAAACTACTAAAACCCTATAATAGAAATTTGCACTCTAAAACCCAATAAAAGTGCCTAAATCCTAGGGTACCCTATGCTAGGATGATCTACCCTGCCTTAGGGTACCCTATGCTAGGATGATCTACACTGCCCTAGGGTACCCTATCGGGCCTATCCTATAATAAAAATGTTCACACTAAAATCTTATGAAAGTGCCTAAACCTTAGGGTACCCTATAATGAACTTGAGACCTTACAAAATTAATAGGTGGACTTGTGGGATTATGAAGTTCACATAATGAACCTAAGACAATTTTCTAATTATTTAATCATCTCTGAATTATTTAAAGGGTAATGATTTTCGCACTCCACTTTTATCATAACTGTAGTTCAAAGTTTGTCTTTAGTGCTTAAAATTGTACACAAAACAAGTACTAAAAGACGAAGTTTGGAATGCATTTATGAGAAAGTGTAGGGCAAAAACCGTTTTCCTTGTTCAAATCGGCCAATTCTTCTGTGTTATTCCTATGACTACATGAGAAGTGTCTTTGATGTTGTGAATTTCTCAATTGTTTGATCTGGTAACCTCCCAATAGATATTTATGTTTCTTGGTTCTGAATGCAGAAAATGGGGGATACAACTGACAAGCGGACTTCCATTGCAATGGGGATACACAATGGTGCATCATATGTTGGTATTAACAGAGTACCTTATTCTCCTAGGGGAACTAATGGGAAAGTCTCAATATTGCCCCTTGTTTTCCTCATCTTCTATGGGGTATCGGGGGGACCATTCGGGGTTGAGGATACAGTACACGCCGCTGGCCCCCTTCTAGCCTTAATGGGTTTTTTGGTATTTCCCTTTATTTGGAGTGTACCTGAAGCCCTAATAACTGCAGAAATGGGCACCATGTTTCCAGAGGACGGTGGCTATGTGATTTGGGTTTCATCCGCATTGGGTGAATATTGGGGGTTTCAAATAGGTTGGATGAAATGGCTAAGCGAGGTCATCGATAATGCTCTATACCCGGTTATGTTCCTCGACTATGTAAAGTCAGCAATCCCAGCAATATCTGGTGGTTTGCCTAGAGTCGGAGCAATGCTAGGTTTGACTGCTATCCTCACTTACATTAATTATAGGGGTTTAACCATTGTAGGATGGGCTGCTGTTCTGTTGGGGGTTCTCTCACTCCTTCCTTTCGGTTTTATGGGGCTTATCGCGATACCGAAGTTAAGGCCTAAAAGATGGTTAGTGGTAGATTTACGCAGCGTTGACTGGAATTTGTTCATAAACACACTATTCTGGAACTTAAATTACTGGGATGGGATAAGTACGTTAACAGGAGAGATTGAAAATCCGAAGAAGACTCTACCAAAGGCTCTATTCTATGCTTTGATTGTAGTTGTAAGTGGGTATTTTTTTCCTATACTAATTGGTACAGGAGCTATACCCCTCAATCGAGACCTGTGGACCGATGGGTATTTCTCTGATGTTGCCAAGTTGGTGGGTGGAGTGTGGTTGAGGGTTTGGATCCAAGTGGCCGCTGCAATGTCAACTATAGGAATGTTTGAGGCTGAAATGAGCGGTGATTCTTTTCAACTTCTTGGTATGGCGGAAAGAGGGATGCTTCCAACATTTTTTGCCAAAAGATCTCGTTATGGAACTCCTCTTGTTGGTATTTTATTTTCGGCTTCTGGTATTATTTTGCTTTCATGGCTGAGCTTTGAAGAGATAGTGGCCGCAGAAAACTTTTTGTACTGTTTCGGAATGGTTTTGGAGTTCATATCCTTCATAAGGTTGAGAATAAAATACCCAGCTACATCTCGGCCTTTCAAGATACCTGTGGGAACAGTCGGATCAATTCTACTATGTATTCCTCCGACAATATCGGTCGGAGTTGTGCTAGCTCTTTCTTCGCTCAAAGTGGCGGTTATAAGCCTCGTTGCTGTTGTAATTGGACTAGTGATGCAGCCTTGTCTCAAGCATGTTGAGAAAAAGAAATGGCTCAAGTTCTCTGAGAATTCTGATCTCCCTGATCCACTACGTGATGCTGCTCATGACGATACTGAAACATTGATTCATTAACTAACCATTGTCGAATGGACAACAAAAGAAATGCTTTTTCCTCATCTAGCTCTTGAAAGGCTCCAATGGACGACAAATATTTTTGTGACCAGCAGCTTTTGTATCTCATTAAGGTATTTGCATTGTTCAGATGTTCACGAGTAGGTCGTTAACAGAGGGCGGTGGAAGGGAATACTGATTGAGTTGTAATTGACACTGTAGAATGCATGCATGTTGAAGCTAGACTGCAGGTGATCGCCAATGAAATGACCCAAGTTCAAGTCTATTTATCTAACCTGCCGAAAAATTTGTAATGAAGTTTGTTGAATCTCGTAGATTGCTCGAATGTGTATGTTGTTTTATGTTATTAGTTTATGTAGCTCTTATCTCATGATATTACACAAGAACATCAAGAACTTGAAGCTACTGAAAAGTTCATTTATCATTGGTGCTTCTATTGTGCCCCAAGGATCGAAACACACACAACACAAAGTTTTACGTGATTTTCCAAAATCGGGTACATCCACAGAAGAATCAGAGCAATATTTACAGAGACAAGCTTTACAATCGAGTTTTCTCTCAACTCACTACACTCTCTGTATCTACATTGCCAACCCTGACTGACACAAAATCTGAGAGCTCAATTTATAGGCGAGGATTGAGCTCTGTTTACAAGCCATGCCAGAGAAGAGAATCCCCATAAGAATTATTCTTCATTAATGGAGTCTTTTATCTTCAAAGCTCCCATAGTCCACAAAAGGTGCTATACTCAATCTGGGTCAGTTTGAGCCAATAAACATGAATTCCATGTGTGGAAATTCAATAGATTCTGGTTACAGAATGTTGTAGGGGCTCAATCGGCAACCAGCGATGCAAAATACCTCTTGGCAATCTCGGTAGCCATTCATAACCAGCGAGTGATGCAACTGGTACGGATGGACTGGTGAAGATTGGTACCCAATCCATCTCGAAGCTCGAATGAAACTCTTGTTCACAGACTCGGCCACAGCCCAATCTATACCAAACCTAAAAGGGGTTTCCGTCCAGAATCCAGGTAGCTTGTTTTTCCCTCGAAAAGTCCTTGATTTTCTGGCTATGTTTCATGAATCTCCCCACCTAGCAAACATCCTTCGTTTGTTGATGAACCATAGGGGATTTGTCCTTGCCCCAAAAAAATTACTCCTAAAAGAAAAATAAACTTTTACAATCTAACACTTGTACAAATTCTGGATTAGTTTTCTTGAACTTTTTTTTTGTTTTGATCGGCAATTGATTTATAAATGGAAAAAACTAGCATAAAAATCATATTTGTTCGTTCAACAAACAAGCAAATGAAAAATAAACTACTGCAAATAAACAATTAAGATTCTCGATGCAAATGCGACAAATAATTATTCAAAAAATAAAAATAAACATTTTCACATTGAATCTATTTTATTAGTAGCATTATTGCATTTCAAAAATATCTCAATCAATACCTGATAAATTTGATTCGTGTGGTAATTCATTATTTAGACAAGTTCTAAAAAGTGAACAATTTCTAGCATAAAAGAAGGCACGAAAAGAATCCACAAATTATTGAATAAGAGTAACCGAAGATGATCATTTTGAAAAGCTTTTTGTTAAAACTACAATTTGAAAAGCAAGTTACTCACTATGTCTCAAATTGTTTATCCCTCGTCCTATCTTAACAGGATAGAAAATTAATTGTTAACCCTCGTTCTATCTTAACCAGCTAGAGAATTGTTTATATTTGAATTGAGAACACTTTTTAGGTACAGATCTTCACTTGGTTCCATTAATTAAGTGATGAAACTTTTTATCTCAATTAGTTCCATTAGTTAAGTTACAAAAAAAAATCTACAAATGATACGGAGTGTGGGGGGGCTGATTTCTTCTCCTCAATCTTGACCCTTCTGAACCGAGCGACGTGGCACCGGAAGTCAGGTACCTGCAGAACCGGAGGGGGTTGTTCCTCCGGGAAAAAGCTCCGACGATCTAGTCAGAAAAGGAGCCGGGAAGAAGTTTTGGTAAGAAAATATATGCTAGGGGAGTAAAGAATATGTAGAGAGCTGACCTCTTCTTGGAGAAGATGTCCTTCTATTTATAGGCAAAGAAAGAAAGGGTGTTGAACGGGTAGTCTCAGCCACCCACGTGCTCACTGATGCTCGGATGACGTCACGAGTCAGGAGCATTAAATGACCGCCGCTTGTGGGGAAAAGGGGAGCCGCCCAGTCAAAATAAAGGGGGGGTCACATCAATCAGAGACGTCCCATCTTTTATCAGAGAGGCTCTCCCACGTTTCTCTGGAACCTTCTAGAAGGTTCTGGATCTGTGGCCTCCGAGTGAAGTCATCGTACCCGAAGGAACGAGGAGCAACAGTTAGCGTACTTCACCGAACGAAAGAAATCTGTCTACTATCGAATCCGAACAAACGGGTAACTTCCTTCGGAGCATGATCGAAGCTCGGCCGGGTCCCTCAAGACACATTATCCTTCGGATAACGTGTACGACTGACGTATTATGGATTCCTTGTGGAGCAGACGAACTGAGACAACTATCTGGTCAGGAACATCATATCAAATCCCGAGCCTCTTGAACCTCTTGGACCTTCGGATATTTCGCCCCACTACAATAGCCCCTCAACTCCTGTTTCCATAGTTGTAAAGCTTCGGAATGGAAGGAGGAGTTGAAAAATCAGTAGTGGCCGAGGAACAAACCGCCACCGAACCAGAACCGTTGACATGAACTTCCGAACGCCAGTACCATATCAAACGTCAGAAAGATGTCGAATCGTCAGGTCCGTACCTTTCATTTAATGTTTCTGCAACCGCCAGCTTCAGAAAAGGCCACGCGTCCATCCGCTATTGGATATCGATACAGCGCAGCCCGTAGGTCTCCACGTGTCAGACATCGATGGTCACATCAATCTCCCGCCCAAATCCTACGGTTGGGGGCTCGGCGATGCTTCGAATTCCGCCCTAGGTATAAGAGGCGGCGAGAGGAGAGAGAAAATCACTTTTTCTCCTCCTCTCTGACGTTTGAATAGCACCGGCCGTCCCTCTCTCCAGATATTCAAGCCATCTGAAGATTTTCGACGATTTTGAAGACTTCGACCCAGATTTTTTGTTGATTTCCAGGTATCTCTGCTTTCTCACTCTCTTCATGCATCTCAGTTACTGTTTCTGGGTCGTTTTTCTTGCTTTTCGCCCAGTTTTCCTGCCTGTGCACTGTAGAAAACTGTAGAACACGTTGAAGATATTCATATGTTCTTCCGAACGTAGTTGAATCTTCAACATCTGTTCTTCCGAGCACCAATAGGAATACCCTCTTTCCAGTTTTTAATCTTTTTACTCGGAACTCGTAATCTCTGCTTCGGTTAGTCGTCTCTCGGAAGGATCGGTTCCCCCGGAGCCACGCTTCACTGAACATAGGCACATTAGGACTTGACCATGCAATTCGCTAACGGTCCTTCCCCTTGCACTTTTGCTTATAGGTATGGCTACTTCTGCTTCGGTTTCGTCCGGGGAGTCATTTCGCTCGGTAGATAGCGCGGACTTAGGCGCTGGAGGCTCGAACCTCGCGATTTCCGACGCTATCTCCAACCTAGCTCGGCATTACCGTGTTCGGGATAGGAACGAGGATTCTGGAGATTCTGCGGGAACCGACATCCCTGCAAGCATCACTCCTCTCCGAACGATGCCTCCAGAGAGTCAAATAATCGATCTAGAGGACGATCCCTCGGAGAAGGAGCAGGACAATCCGACGGAAGAGGCGGAAGGGGACGATGAGGCCGAAGAAACCATATCTGACAGAGATGTCGCCGAAGGTGGTGCGGCCACGGCTTCGTCGAGTCAAGCCGAGGGTGCCGAAGGAGCTATCGGAGCTCCATCCAAACCCCAAAGGAAGAAAAGGAAGATAGTCCCACTAGATCCTGACGTCATTCCTGAACGAACAGGAAAGGATCCATGCCCGTACTGGAAATCCTTCGAGAGCGAAGAAGGTATGAGGTCCTTCCGAAGGGATTACGAAATCCCGAATGATGTCGTCGTCACACCAGTTCCTGGCCCTCGGATTAGATTCAGTGACGAACACATCACGGTTCCACTGATGGCCATTACCGAAGGTGGCCTGAGGTTCCCGATGCATAGGGTCCTCAGGGAGGTCCTCTCCCTTTTCTCCCTCACTCCCTGCCAGCTGAGCGTCAATTCCTATAGAATCATCCATTCTATAATAAAGCTCGCCGAGCTAAAAATGTACCCATTGGAAGCCCATCACCTTTTCGAGACTTACACGATGTCTCGCAACGTGAGATACTCGAGATACTATCTGTGTTCCCGAAGGAACATGGCAAAAATAATTCCAGAAGGGATGTACGACTCCGAGAAATGGGCCTCGGACTACGTCGAGGTTCGGGGTAATTATCAGTTTCCCCTAATGGAGTATGGGCAATTCGAAGTTGCCACACGCAGGGGCGAACCTCGTAAGAAATTCATAACTTTTCACTGCTCCCTTTAAGTTAAGTTGCTTTATACAGTTTAGTTCATACTTTTGTTCTTCGGACTGATGTTTCGCTTTTTCATTTCGTTCAACAGTTACGACAAGGGTTAACAAGGCGTTGTCGAGAGCTGCGAGGAGCTGTAAGCTTGCCGCCACCCTCCTCACCATCCCCTGGGAAGAGAGAGACGCTCCCACCATTCTCCAGTACAAAGCGGCGTACGAAGGTAGGATCCGAAGAAAGGAAGCTGACAAAGGAGAGGAAGCATCTGCAGAGCTTCCCGAAGAAAGACTTCCGAGCGAGGACAGACCTCTCCGAGGGCTCATCCGAGAACCTACCGAAGACTCCACCCCCGACGAAGAAGAGAACATGCCTCCAAGAAGCATGAAAGACCTGCTGCAGAAGAAGCTGGAGGCAGCCGAAAAAGGCAAGGCCACGGGCCTGTCAAAGAAAGCCGGGGCACCAGAGGCCACGAGCTCTGGCCCGAGCAAAAAGGCGTCTATACCTTCCACTCAGAAACGTGCTCCTCCTGCTCCTCTCTCACCGAAGGAAGCCCCAGCAGGAAAAAAAACAAAAAACGGTGTAGGTGAGGACCGAAGGCGGAGCAGCTGTGGCGGCCAAGGGGAAGGGTACAACTGTAGACACTGTTCCATGGGCGCCGAGCTTCATCACTCCGGACAAGAAGCAGATCCTGCAGTCCGACAGCCTTCGGGAGGATCCTTCCATTGCCTTAACATTACTGTCAGGGGTGGGACTGCCGAGGGACGTCCAATCTCCCCCTTCGCTCAAAGCTGCACTCACTGAGTACTACTACCATGCTGCAAGGGTGCGTTTCTTCGGTTTTGGTCACTTCCACTTCTTCCTTTCTTTCCTTATATAATAAATTGCTCTCTTCCTTCAGGCCTCCCAGTCCATTATGAGTGTCAACCTCCACCTTACCGAGCACGAGAAAAAGAAGAAACTGCTGCTGCAGTCTTTACAGGTGAATAAGGATGCGGCCGATGAATACAAGAAAAGCTGGGAGGAATCCGAGGCAGCACGCAAAGCTCTCGAGGCTCAGGTGTTCAACCTCAACGATCTGGTAAAAGGCATGCAGGATGCTGCTGAAAAAACCAGGTTGGAGGGGAAGGACGAGGGCTTGGCCGAGGGAAGAGCTCTTGGCCGGGAGGAGATGAAGGTGGAGCTGGAGAAGGAGTACAGCAAGGGGTACAACAAGGGGTACTTTGAGGCCGAGGAAGCTGCAACAGAAGAACTCGCCGAGGCCCAGGCTGAGATGCTAGAAGACCAGCATAAAGCAAGCTTCTTGCTGGGCTACAACACAGGCTTTGATGACGCCGGTGTGGAGGCTGATGACGAGCGGAGACTGCTGGTTGAAGTTCCCCCTCGTCGTCAAGCCGAAGCGCCACAGGCCGAGGAGGCACAGCAACAGCCCGAGGCTGAGGAGCAGCCTGACCCTGTCGTAACGCCCGTAGGTGCATCTACCGAAGTTGACACCACTCCAGCTCCTCTGACAGATGACCCTACTTTGCCTCTTTTCCCCACTCCAGCCCCTTGAGTTGTTGGGCGTTTTGCTCGTTTTTTTATTTTTTTTATTTTTTATTTTTTTTCATTGCCTGTTTTGTTAATGTGAACAAACTTTCGCCAGTTGTCATGTAAGAATAGATCGTTGCAAGGTTTTTTGTTGTTTGGAAATGTGATGAAATTTTAAGTACTTTTGTTCGGTTTTTTGTTGTTCGGTTTTTTTTTTTTGGTTCGTTTGTGAATTAACCGGGATGTTCGGACAAGTGCAAATCTGACTTACAAATTTTATTGGTTACGCTCCATCATGTTTTTGTCTGGATATCTTGTTCTATCTTCCCGTTCTATCTTCCCATAATAGCCCCCTATCTGCTAGGATTGCCGAAGGACAGAGGCGGGAATTCAAGCAGATAGTAAATTAACACTTATCCGAGCAAACGTAATGGCGAGGGCTACGAAAGAGACGCCCAAACGAATTCGCCGAGGGCGAAGTAGAGATCGCTCGGAGGAATGTGTCGAGGGCTAAATGGATTTCACCCATACGAACACGATGTGGAGCCCAACGGCTTAAAAGTGGGCTAGGTGAGATACCCAATACTGACAAAAAGAAAACACAGAAAACAAACAAGATAAGAAAAGAAGCTTCTATTATCATGGCCCAAAGGCTTACAAGGTTGAACAGAAATAACAATTGAAGAAAAGTAAAAACATGAAACAACATCTAGCCATGGAACTTCCGAAGCTTCTGAGCATTCCAAGGGTTAGGTATGGGGGTACCATCCATCTCAGCTAGCTTGTAAACCCCATGGCCGATTTTCTCGATCACTCGGTAAGGACCCTCGTATGGATCCTTAAGTTTCGTCAGCTTTTTGGCTTCCACAACCATCTGAAGAACGAGATCCCCGACGTTGAATGGCCGCGACCGAACGTTCTTGTTGTAGCTTCGAGCAACTTCCTGTTGATACGCAGCGTGCCGAAGGTTAGCATTATCGCGAAGTTCTTCGGCAAAGTCCAATTCAGAACCCACAAGAGCATCGTTAGCTACTTGGTTGAAATTTTCCGTACGGGCTGTGGGAATCAACGTGGATAGGGGGAGGACGGCCTCCATGCCGTAGGCCATGGAAAACGGGGTACGTCCCGTGGAACGCCGAGGCGTAGTACGATAGGCCCACAAGACATGAGGTAGTTCCTCAACCCACAAACCGAGCTTCCTGTCCAAACGACGCTTTAGCCCCCGAGTGATGGTTTTATTGGATGCTTCGGCTTGACCATTGCCCTGCGGATACGCGACCGAAGAATTCTGGATCGTGATCTTTCGTCGTTTGTAGAACGCTTTGAGGGCAGCAGCCACGAATTGTGAGCCATTGTCCGAAAGAATGGCGTATGGAACACCGAACCTTGAAATGATGTGCTTCCATATGAACCGTTCCACGTCACCTGCAGTCGTCTTCACCATTGCCTTGGCTTCGACCCACTTAGTGAACAAGTCCGTGGCAGTCAACAAATACTCAAAACCTCCAGGAGCCTTGGGCAATTTGCCCACAATGTCGAAAGCCCATACTGCAAAGGCCATGGACTGGTGATCATCTTCAGTGGAAATGCTGGTTGGTGAATGAGGGAAGCCTGCTTTTGACACCGAACGCAGCACTTCACATAGTCTTCGGACTGTTTTACCATCTTCGGCCACCAGTACCCTTGAGTCAAAGCTCGTTGCGCCATACTTCGTCCACCTGAATGAGCCCCACAACTACCCGAGTGTAACTCATCCAGGATGCCGTCCACTTGGGACTCAAACACCACTTTCAAATCTGGGCCCGTGAAAGTTCTTCGGTAGAGACTTCCATGGGGATCTAAAAAGTAGTTAGCAGCACAGCATCGTATCTTGTGAGCTTCCTTTTTGTCTGCAGGAAGAGTTTGATTCTGAAGATACAACACAATGGGATCCAATTGGCTGGTGCCGAACGATATGGCTGCAACCGGTGGGTCAGAGGGTTCGAAGCTCGGAGTGTTGATTTCGTCAAACACTATTGTGCGACTGCCCGAGGCTCGATACACCGAAGCGAGTCCTGCGAGGGCGTCAGCATGAGCATTATGCTCCCGAGCGATCCACTCAATTCCCACCCGCCCGAATTGTTTCAGAAGAACCAAAACGTGACTTACATAAGCGTTCATTCGTTCATCCTTAGCCTGATAGTCATCATTCAAGTGTCCCACGATCAGCCGAGAGTCACAGAATACATGAACAGAATCCGTACCAAGCCGAAGGGCAACTTGTAACCCAGCAATGAAGGCTTCATACTCGGCTTCGTTATTGGTCGCTCGGTAACCGATTGAGACAACATGCTCGTGCACGGTTCCCTCGGGCGATACAAGAACTATTCCAGCTCCAGCCCCATGGATGTTTGACGCTCCATCTACAGTCATCCGCCAAGCATCTCCAGAAAATAAGCTCCATTCATGAGCTGGGCGCTTTTGGCCGAGCGTAAATCTCGTGCGTCGTGCGTCGGCTGGCTGTTGGATCCATTCCATGTGGGACTCGGTCGCAGCTATCCGAGCTTCAGTCTCCGCTAGAGTCAAGGCGTTAGCTTCATCTTGCAAGCCTGGAGTAAGCTCGGCGAAGAAATCGGCTAACGCTTGCCCCTTGATCGCCGTCCGAGGTTCGAACTGGATGTCATAATTAGCCAAGTCCTGAGAGAACTTCAGGATCCGACTCGAGGAATCCGTCTTCCGAAGCACCGCTTTGAGAGGAAACTCAGTAAGGACCACGATCCTATGGCATTGGAAGTAAGGCAAAAGGCTCGTTTTAGACGAAACGAGAGCCAATGCCAACTTCTCCATAGGCAGATACCTAGTCTGAGAATCCATCATCGTCTTGCTTGAGTAAAAAATTGGCTGGTGCTCTGTACCTTCTTTCCGAACAAGCACTGAACTGGTGGCGTGATCTGAGACGGCGAGGTAAAGATACAGATCTTCATCGGGTTGTGGCTTGACGAGGAGAGGAGCACAGGATAAGTAGTCTTTCAGTGATTGCAGAGCCTGCTCACATTCCTCGGTCCACACAAATCTTCGGCGGCTGGTTTTGATAGCTTGAAAGAACGGTCGACAGAGATCTCCCGAGCGTCGTATAAACCGATTCAACGCCGCAACCATTCCGGTAAGACGTTGCACTTCCCTAATAGTCGTTGGAGCTCAAAGGTTTTGCATAGCTGTGAGTTGCGTCGGATCAGCTTCAATGCCTCGGCGACTAACAATGTAACCAAGGAATTTTCCAAAGCTGACTCCGAACGCACACTTCTCAGCATTGAGTCGCAGCTTTCGTTTCTTCAGCACGGAGAAAACCTCTCCAAGGTCCCGAAGATGATCCCGAGCGAATTTGCTCTTGCATACTAAGTCATCGATATAAGCCTCCAGAATTCGTCCGAGCATCCCAGGGAACATGGACGTTATCGTTCGTTGAAAGGTAGCCCCGGCGTTCTTCAAACCGAACGGGACAACGTTGTAGCAATAGACGCCCCGAGGCGAGATGAAGGCTGTCTTTTCCTGATCGTCTTTTGCAAGGGCGATCTGATGGTACCCTCGGTAGGCGTCCATGAAACTTAACAGCTCACATCCCGCAGTTGCGTCCACCATTTGTTCGATCCGAGGTAGGGGAAACCTATCCATTGGGCAAGCATCATTGAGGTTTGTGTAGTCCACACAAACCCTCAGCTTTCCATTTTTCTTCGGAACCACAACAGGGTTAGCCAACCAAGTGGGGTAAAGTATTTCCCGTATTGCCCCTGCCTCCAACAATTGATCCACCTCTGCCATCACAGCATCAACATGAAGGGCCGAGGAACGCCGAAGCTTCTGCACCACAGGCTTTCTATTCGGGTCGACGTTCAGAGAATGGGTCGCAAACGAGGGATCTACGCCTGGCATCTCCTGCGGGGTCCAAGCAAATACCTCAATGTGTCGCAGGAGGAAGTCGAACATCTCATTCCGCTCCTCCTCGGTCAGAGAACTGCCAATGAGAAAGTACCGGGTGCCATCTTCCGAGATAGGCATGCGAATAAGTTCCTCGGTAGACCTCTGCTCGGCCGGAAGTCCAACATCTTCAAGCACATCAATTTCCCCACTCTCCACACACTGCACTTCCAAGCAGCTCTGTTTCGTCGTGACTGTGCTGATATAGCATTTCTTGGACTGCACCTGATCTCCTCGGAGGCTTTCTTGTCTTCCGTTCCACCCGATGAACTTTACGACTTGATGGTATGAGGAGGCCACCGCTTGCATCCCGTGTAGCCAGGCTCGACCGAGGATCACGTTATAAGGGCTTGGAGAACTAACCACTATGAATTCGACGTCGATCACTCGGGAACCGGCCCTCACAAGGAGGTTGATTGCGCCCAGTGGCCAAACCGGTGCGCCCGTAAACCAAACGAGCGGTGCTGTCGCTGGCCGAAGCTGATTCGGGGACAGGCCAAGACTCTTGAAAGTAGAATAAAACATCACATCCGCCGAGCTTCCATGATCAACCAACACCCGTTGAACGGTTGACTTGTCAATGATCACCGTAACGACAAGGGCATCGGTATGTGGCACCTGAACTCTCTTCAAATCTTCGGTCGTAAAAGTAATTGGGCCGTCACGGTTTGGATCTTCAAATTTCCTCTTGGCCGAAGTACCGACGTTGCAAATTGACAAGGCGGCGACGACCGTATTGATCTCCTTTTGTAGCTCGGATATACGCTCCCCCGAAGCCACCCCCTGAATTACACTGACATTACCACCGAGCAATGGAGGCGGAGGCGGCAGTGGACTTTTCCGAGTGTCGATCCAGGGGTTGAGATGTCCAGCCGCGGCAAGCTCTTCCAAGTACCTTTTAAATGGCTGGCACTTGGTCGTGTAATGCCCTCGCTCCTTGTGGTATGAGCACATCCCAGGTCCCTGGCCTGCTGTGCCGAGGAGTCCCGTAGGCCAAGAGAAAAATGGGAGCGTTCCGATAATAGAGAGAAGCTTGTAGATGGGCTCCGTGAATGTGGTTTGCTCGGCAACGTACTCATCTGGCCTTGGTTCCCGTTTCTGTTGCACCACGTGCTGTTGGTGCTGCGGGGGTCGATTTCGGTTGTTCGGCTGGTTTACCCTCGGCGTCTGTCCGACATTGGCCACTTGCTTTCGAGCCGCAGGATGAGCCTTAACCGCTTCCGCTGCCTTCGGAACATGACGTTCGGCCATTGCTTCCTCATGTACCCAGTCCTTCTCGATAATGGTCATCAGTTCCCCCATACTCTTGGGTGGATTTCTCGAGAGGTCCCGAAACATGGCTGAATTTGGATCCAGGCCGTTCATAAACGATTCAGCAGCTACGCCCTGATCACAATCAGGAATAAGATTGTATACCTCCCAATATCGCTCGGTATAGAGCCGAAGAGTTTCTCCCGAGGTCCTCCTCATATTCACCAGCATGGAGAGAGTTTTTGGTTGAACGTTGCTGGTTACAAACCTTTTGGTAAATTCCAACTCAAGCTCATTGAAACATGTAATAGACTTTGGTTTCAGCTGATTGTACCAGAGCATGATTGGCTCACTCAACGAGAGGGGGAAGATTTTGCACATAAGTGCGTCAGAGAAGTTGTGGAGGCTCATCATTTGGCGAAAGCGGCAAACGAACGCGACTGCGTCCTCCTTTGCTTCGTATCGCTTGAGCTTCGGCATGACGAACCGCTCCGGTGGTCGCTCTTGCTGTATAGCGTCTACGAAGGGAGACGCTTTCGCCTTCCCGAGCTTCGAATTGTCTTCCGGTACGGGGCTCGGTTGGACTACTGTAGGCGGCAAGTTTTGACGAGGCTCGGGGGTCCTCCGTCGTTCATGATGGGGCCGCCGAGGATGTTCGGCCCGGTATCCCCGGCGTTCTCCCTGTTCCCTTATTTGCTCAACGGCCCGCTTGGACCCTTCTGGCCAAGCTTGTGGAAGTTCCCGAGGACCAGCCACCGGTTGGTACACTGTCGGAAGTCCAGTGAATTGGTCGTAAAGGGTGATGGTGTTAGCCCTTTCCGAACGTCCTTCCTGACTTGGAATCATAAAACGACTTCGTGACCCTTCCGTTAGCCGTTTTTCACGGTGACACTCGGAATCCTGATATGGCGATACGGATCGTTCGGGAAATTCATCACGGTAGCTCCGCCGTGGTGAATCATTCAGATCCATGGGCTGTTTTTCCTTTCTGATATCCGAGTGATGTCTGGACGGGCGACGCCCTTGGCCCGATGCTGCCGCTCGGTGTGTTCCTGCGGTGGAGTGTGTTGCCGAAGAACGAGTGCTCTCCGTTCGGGCAAGACTCTCCAGCCGTGGACGCGAGCCCGTTTCTTGTGGCCGAGCGATGGGTTCTAGACGCTCGAAGACGGTTCGTCTCTCGGTTACTGCTGGCTCTGTAGTTCGGTTATGGTGGGACCGCCTGCTTCTTTTTCGACGTCTCGCCGGTTGACTAGGTCCAGCTTGATGGATAGCAACAGGGGTGGCAAGTTGGTTACCGTCCCGCTCTTCTAAACGATGTTGTAGCATGGCTATGACCGCTGCTTGGCGTTTTTGCTCCGCCAGGGCAACATCCAGCTCTGTTGGAGGAAATGAAAGCCGTCGAGAGACCGACTGATGCGGGAGTGTTGTGTGTTCGTGTTCATGGTTGATGGATCCATACCCGGACAACCCCAAAGTGAAGTTCTCCGGGCCAGGAGGTGGGATGTGTTGAGCCATAAGAAGGTGAGGGTGTGGGCGAACCGGACTGAAATAGTGTCGAGATGGGGGTAGAAATCAGGTCCACGATGCTAGGTTAAATCTTCCCCAGCAGAGTCGCCAATTGTGGGGGGCTGATTTCTTCTCCTCAATCTTGACCCTTCTGAACCGAGCGACGTGGCACCGGAAGTCAGGTACCTGCAGAACCGGAGGGGGTTGTTCCTCCGGGAAAAAGCTCCGACGATCTAGTCAGAAAAGGAGCCGGGAAGAAGTTTTGGTAAGAAAATATATGCTAGGGGAGTAAAGAATATGTAGAGAGCTGACCTCTTCTTGGAGAAGATGTCCTTCTATTTATAGGCAAAGAAAGAAAGGGTGTTGAACGGGTAGTCTCAGCCACCCACGTGCTCACTGATGCTCGGATGACGTCACGAGTCAGGAGCATTAAATGACCGCCGCTTGTGGGGAAAAGGGGAGCCGCCCAGTCAGAATAAAGGGGGGTCACATCAATCAGAGACGTCCCATCTTTTATCAGAGAGGCTCTCCCACGTTTCTCTGGAACCTTCTAGAAGGTTCTGGATCTGTGGCCTCCGAGTGAAGTCATCGTACTCGAAGGAACGAGGAGCAACAGTTAGCGTACTTCACCGAACGAAAGAAATCTGTCTACTATCGGATCCGAACAAACGGGTAACTTCCTTCGGAGCATGATCGAAGCTCGGCCGGGTCCCTCAAGACACATTATCCTTCGGATAACGTGTACGACTGACGTATTATGGATTCCTTGTGGAGCAGACGAACTGAGACAACTATCTGGTCAGGAACATCATATCAAATCCCGAGCCTCTTGAACCTCTTGGACCTTCGGATATTTTGCCCCACTACACGGAGGACCTTCAATTAGTATGAAAGGTAACTAATTTTTTATTGCTGATTGCTTGCCGAACTCACTTCTTTGATTTGTCTAGAGTCTAAATTGGACGGCAATAACATTCCGGGCTCTGACTTCTAGCACTGCCGACGCTTATTGTTATAGAAGCAGTCGTATTTCAATGACTGTATTTTCATAAATTACACTGTCCCAATCTCTACCGTCCAACCCAAAACTGGAAAGAAGCCATTCCTAACCAAAATTGCAAACAAAACAACAATTTATTTGCCTTTCAACTTACCTCGCTTGTCCTTGAAACTGCCGAAGTCAACTGAAGAGTAGCACGCCTACTCTCTCTCTCTCTCAATTTTTTTTGGGTTGGCACCAGCCTTGGAGTATTCTTACAGTGATCTCTCTCTCTCTCTCTCTCTCTCTCTCTCTCTCTCTCTCTCTCTCAATTTTTTTGGGTTGGCACCAGCCTTGGAGTATTCTTACAGTGATATATGGTGATAGTTCAAACAGAAACAGAGGAAGTAACAGATCAAGTTGGCCGTCAAAGCAGCGTAAGAAGAGAACAAGAAGTTGGCCCCAGCCAAGACTATGGCAACACCCCCGACGACGACAACGACGACGAGGAGCTTCTTACAATCAAGGTACTACGAATTCAACCCCTCATTACAGCCTTCTGCGTACAATTGGTTCCACATTTTTAAAGCACAAAATCATGTTTGATGAATTGAATTGAAATCCTTCTATTTCGTTTATTTGCTAATTGCTAGCAATGGATGTGTAAGAATGTGTAGCTGAATATGACTAGTCCTTAGAAAATCAATAGTTTTTCTCAAGTTTTAGTAATGTACTGAATATGAAAGCTTGCATATTCTTGAATCACGTAGATGAGAAAGGAATTCAAATTAAGTTGCACTGTATTGAACAAAGTCAACTCTTTCCCCTATCTCAAAATGGGTTGACTCAATATTCTTGGAAGTTGGAGGAATTCTTTGGCTACAATCTATCTTTTTTTCTCCACCGAGCCATCTGCTTTATATAGAGCATCCGCATCTCCCTCGTCACACACCCTCTGCAACTATACTAGCGAGGAAATCATGCAAAACTCGCCGTCATTATACTCTTTATCACCATCGCTACTTCGACAATTTTGTACCTTTGCTACAGTGCCTCGCGTCTTCCCGCGAGCCACTGTACATGCATATAGAACCATGTCCAAAAGTCACAACATAATTTAGATCTAAAAGTCACAACATGATAAAGAACCATGTCCAAAAATCAAAATATTACATAAACTCGATGTTCGGCTAAATAAACCAAATGGCTTATTTTTTTGTCCTGATTCAATTTTTTTTCGCATTTGTTAGGTTTTTGTCAATTTTTCAAAGATTATTGCTTCGTCATAATGAGAGGAACCTAAAAAGTAAAAAATTACCATCGAAATCAATTTTTTTTTTAATAAAAACGAAAAAATTGGCTTATTGACTTATTTTTGTCTTTATTGGCTTATTTTTGTCTTTATTTTAAAAGGACTAACAACGGACTAACGGCAGTTAGCAATTGGACCAAATTGGAACAAAATGGAAAGTACAGAGTGTAAATCGAGTCAATTACCACTACGGGGACCAAGTTGACACAAACACTTAACTACATGGATCTTTTCGATTTTTTTCCCTTTATTTTTCGACTTCAATGAAGTATTGGTTGCGATCAATCTAGAACGGCACTAACATATATGCCGGTACGTACCGTCCCAATAGAAAAAATAGTACACTCGTCAATACAAGATTGACAACTTGTGACATCTTGGGACAAGCATTTTAGTTACTTTCTCATGTCCATTCGGCCAAACCTCTATCTCAGTGGACTGATCATTTGGAATATCCAAGTATTCAATATGTTAACAATTTGGTTATGGATCAGAAATTGAGGAATACAGCTAATGGATAAACTACCATTATCTTTGGGGAATACAATGGGTTATCTTACGTGGGTTTTCCGGGAATGTTATGAACCCAGATTTTTTTTCTCACAAATTATGCTCACTATATTGTTTAAATTGACAAATACTTCATATTTATGCATAAGGCTCTAGCCTCTGTAATAAGTCTCGTTGATGGTGTGAATTTGTCAATAGTTCGATGTGTTAGCCACCCTATGCATATTACCTTGGTAAATCGATTCTGAATGCAGAAACTAAGGAATGCAGCAAATGGGAAAACTTCCATTGCAATGGGGGAATACAATGGTGAATCATATTTGGAGATTGATAAAGTACCTTCTCCTAGGGGAAATAACGCGAGGAAAGTCTCAGTGTTGCCCCTTGTTTTCCTCATCTTCTACGAGGTATCAGGGGGGCCATTTGGGGCTGAGGATACCGTACACGCAGCCGGGCCGCTTCTAGCCCTAATCGGGTTTTTGGTATTCCCATTTATATGGAGTGTACCAGAGGCCCTAATAACTGCAGAGTTGGGCACCATGTTTCCAGAAGACAGCGGCTATGTGGTTTGGGTTTCATCTGCATTGGGCGAATATTGGGGGTTTCAAGAAGGTTGGATGAAATGGCTAAGCGGGGTCATTGATAATGCCCTATACCCGGTTATGTTTCTTGACTATCTGAAATCGGCAATCCCAGCATTATCTGGTGGTTTCCCAAGAGTCGGGGCAACTCTGGGCTTGACTGCTCTCCTCACTTATATGAATTATAGGGGTTTAAACATTGTGGGATCGACTGCTGTAGTGTTAGGAGTTCTCTCACTCCTTCCATTCGGTCTTATGGGAGTTTTCGCCATCCGGAAAGTAAGGCCTTCAAGATGGTTAGTGTTAGATTTACACAATGTTGACTGGAACTTGTACCTTAACACTCTATTTTGGAACTTGAATTACTGGGATTCAGTGAGCACATTAGCTGGAGAGGTCGATAATCCGGAAAAGACTCTTCCAAAGGCTCTATTCTATGCTTTTATCCTTGTGGTTTGTGGGTATTTCTTTCCTTTACTAATTGGTACGGGAGCCGTACCACTTAACCTTGACTTGTGGACTGATGGGTACTTTTCAGATATTGCCATGATGGTTGGTGGAGTATGGTTGAGGTTTTGGATTCAGGGGGCAGCCGCAATGTCAAATATGGGGATGTTTGTGGCTGAGATGAGCAGCGACTCTTTTCAACTTCTCGGTATGGCGGAGAGAGGGATGCTTCCAAAGTTTTTTTCCAAGAGATCACGTTATGGAACTCCTCTAGTTGGAATCTTATTTTCAGCTTCTGGGGTTATTTTGCTTTCATGGCTGAGTTTTCGAGAGATAGTAGCTGCGGAAAACTTTTTGTATTGTTTCGGAATGGTACTAGAGTTGGTGTCATTTGTAAGGTTAAGGATGAAATACCCAGCTGCATCTCGTCCTTACAAGATACCTGTGGGAACAGTTGGATCGATCCTCTTGTGTGTTCCTCCAACCATGATGATTTGTGTTGTGTTGGCTCTTTCTTCGCTCAAAGTGGCGGTTATATGCGTCATTGCTATGCTGATTGGGCTAGTGTTGCAGCCTTGCCTCAAGCATGTTGAGAAAACAAAATGGCTCAATTTCTCGGAGAGTTCTGATCTCCGTGATCTTCACGGTGGTGCTGAAGAGGATACTGAATCTTTGATTAAGTAAGAAAACCTCGCCATCATCACCTGTACAATGCGTGATTAATATTTTTTAAACAACAAGTTCATATTTAGGCGATTGGAGATTCTTTTAATAGTAGATTTTGACCCTCAATATTTGGGTCTAGATGGTTTCTCCTTTCATTGTACGTTTATATGACTTCATAAAGGGGGAATTTAAGCAGCCATTTGTTTTTGGCTTCGCACCTTGGTTCCTTCTGTACATGGAGGCATTCACTTCAACCTCGTTTAACTAGCATGGAATGGAATTACTCAATCCAGTGTTTGGTTGTACAATAAAGAAGGGTCAGGCTCGTAAACCCACCGGCTTGTTAATCCTCTCTGCCCAGATTTGTATAGTAAAACGCCATGAACCAAGTATTCGTAATCCCATCCCACCCTCCCCTCGTGCATAGAGGTGTCAAATGGGCCGGGTCGACACGGGCACGGCACGGGCACGGCACGTTTGAAGGCCGCACGGCACGGCACGGGCACGGATTTAATCCTGGCACGGCACGGAACGACACGGTCTTAGTAGGCACGCGGCACGACACGGGCACGGAAGTGAGCGGGAACGACACGGGCACGACACGGAAGTTGGCCTGAGACGGCACGGCACGACACGGTCTTAGACGGGCACGGCACGGGCACGACACGGAAGTGGGATGGGGCACGAGTCACGACATGGCACGACACGGTTCTAGCCAGGCACGGCACGGCACGGCACGGGCACGAGCACGGGCACGGAAGTAGAACGGGCATGGCACGACACAACACGGTTCTCGTCAGGCACGTTAAGGCACGACACGGCATAAGACATGGAAAGACCAAAAAAAAAATGTTATTAAATCAAAAGAGATTTCAGATTATACTTTATTTCTATGTATTTTTTGATAATTCAGTAATTTATTAATTTTTTCCTTTTATTTAACTAAAAATCTAAAATAATCTTTTAAAATATTTTATATGATTAATAAATTTTGAATCAAAATTCAAACATGATAATATACCAATTACCACACATATACTGATATACATTGCATTTTATCTAATAAAGATTTTTAAAAAAATACATAGAAAATAAATAAGAAAAGCAACTGTTTTTTTTTTTAAAAACCTCCATGTGATTCGAATTCGAATCCAAGTCCTAATGTCCTATGGAACTTGTCACACATCACAAACCACCAAGGCCATTAATTATGTTTTGTTTTTACTTGAAACAACTAATAATAAATAAGAAAAAAATTTGGTTTAAAAAAAATAATCCCTATGGCTGATGGGTATCGGACCCCAAGTCCTTGAGGACTTGACACACTCACACACATCTCAAACCACCAAGGTCAACAATCTTTTTATGCTTATAATTGGACCAAGTAATATATATTATATAATTCTATTGTATAAAAAACGGGCATCTTGTACGCCATATGGTAGCCACACAATTGCGACACAACTATGACGATCCATACCGTCTCTTTTGTTGTTTTTGGTGTTTCAATCACTCTCGCAAATTTTCGGGTCTATCAGGTTTTGAAAGCCCTTTCATCGGGATGTAGATTCATTAATATGAGATTTTTTGTTATATGCGATCAAATATATAACGATAACCAGTTTACTTCATTTTTTGCACGAATGATATAATCACTCCCACGTAAAAGGTAGACGGTTCCGATTTTTAAAAAACAGCTCGGGCGGTTCTCAAGTAATGCATTATAGGACTTTAACGCCTTTGGAAGCATCAAACGTGTTCTGATCATGTGGTTTCCGACATCGGATTATCACATATTTAGGGGAAAATGATAAATTTGACAAGATCTTTAAATCGTAACGGTTTAGATCAAACATTCGAAAAAATGAGTCTGCAGCTACCTTTCAAATCTATACATCTAACTTCTCTAGTTCTATACCAATGTATTCCGCTATAGTCCAATATGCGTTAGCCACACGATTGCGACACAACTATGACGATCCATACCATTCATTTTGTTGTTCTTGGCGTTTTAATCATTCTCACAATTTTTCGGGTCTATCAGATTTTGGAAGCCCTTTCATCGGTACGTAGATTCATTAATATGAAATTTTTTTTTACGTGCGATCAAGCATATAACGATAACCAATTTACTTCATTTTTTGCAAAAATGATATAATCACTCCCACATAAAAGATAGACGGTTCCGATTTTTCAAAAAACAGCTCGAGCACCCTCGATTAATGTATTATAAGACTTTACGAGAATTTTTCTTTATTGAGTGCATATGGATTATGGTGTCACTATTGCACATGATTAAGCACGGCACTAGTATAAATGAAAAGAGATGAGTTGAGCCGGAGCCCTAGCAGCCCTTTCATCTCATCTGACTCGGTCTCTCTCACTCTCATCTCTCAACGTCTCTCTCTGACTCTCAACGTTTCTCTCACTCACTCACAGATCTGATCAAACGCTTGCGGCGTGATAGGTGCTGAAAAGCACCCATTTAATCCTTCTAATTTATACCTTGTTAAGTCCATTTATATTGTTATTTGGAGATTAGTGATGTGTTTCTTGTGTTTGTAGATATTTGGAGGGCTTGACATTTTAATGAGTTAAAATGCAAACTTTAAGAAGTTTAGAGACCAGCTCGTAGCATGTTCCAAAGTCTAAGGACCTAGGGTTTAATAACTCTATTATTAAGCATGGTATGGCCTGGCAAGGAAAGTCTTGCACGGCAATTATAAAAGAAGTGGACAAAAGGTTTTTCAGAAGCTCTGGACTGCGGAAAGAACAGAGAACGAAGGACGGAACAGGGCTGCGAACAAGCGAGCATTCGGCTGAGGAAAAAGCTACGCACGATCTCGGCTTCCATGACCGGCTAAATCCTTTATCTAGGGGAAAGATGAAACTTCATATCAAGTAACTCTGTTTATGCGTAGGATTTTGGTTTATTATTCGGATCGATTGTATGACTAAGAGAACCCGTTTTGTTTTGATCAAACGGAATGATTTTTAATGGTTTTAATCTATTGAGTATTTGTATGCGCGCTTTCAAATACGAGTTATACAATGGTTTTCATTGATTGTGATTGGAGTTCTGAGATAGATTATGCTCGTAAGACGGATCGTGCCGTTAGGCGGCCTGACCGTGCTACTGAGACGGTCCGTGCTATGGGATAGTCTATACCTTTTAACAACGCAATTATTTTCTTGACGATTATCGAAAGGGTTTGCAAGTCCTAGCGATAATCCCTTCTGATTCGAATAATTAAACCTAGCCTATGTATATCGTTGTTACGTGGTCGGAGTGGATTCGAAACCCTAGATCTTTTCCCATCAACTTTCAAACTCTTACTTTAATTGTTTTTAATCAGTTTTCAAAATCAAATCAATCCAACTTTTTCTATCCAAATTAATCTAGAAGCTAATCGAATTTAACGTAACTTAGCCATACTGTCCCTGAAGATCGACACTCGGTCTTGACCACTATTCTACGGAGTAGTAGTTAACTCCAAGTTTTTATAAATTTATTTTTGACACGAAACGACGCGGTCAAATTTTGGCGCCGTTGCCGGGGACAGTTTGCACGATTACATTCTTTCGATTAGTTTTTATTTTAGTTCTTAGTTAGCATTTTTTTTAATGTTTTTATTATTACTTTTTTGTTAGCAATTTTTCTAGTGCAGGATTATCGACTTTACGAGGAGAAAAAAAATTGGAAGCTGGCAACTGCTTTGTGGTGGGGAAAATTCTTAACAAAGTGCTGTAAGTTTTGTTTTTACTTGCATTAGTTGAGAGGCTTGCACTAGGGTTTTTTTTTTAATTTGATTTTTATTTTCTATTTTTGTCTCCTTTTAAAAAATCAAAATACCAAAAAAAAAAAGATGGCTTATTTTGCAAGTTGCTATGGAGGGTATGAAAATCACTTTAATCGTTCAGTGTCCACTTTACCCAATTATTGGCAACATGTGTTTGATGATTCTGTTCCTAAATTTTATGGTATGGATGGGGAAAATCTGTACTTACATTTAGACAAACTTGAGGAGATTTGTGGTGATGATGAAGTGGCTCTGTTTAGATTGTTTCCTTTGTCTCTGAGAGACGTTGCTAAGAATTGGTTTCGTTCTTTAAGCCAAGATTTGATTCGTAGTTGGGGAGATATATATACACAATTTACCAAAAAGTTTTCCCCTGGGTACGAGACTCATATGCTATTACGCGAAATCTCAGATTTTTATCAACTACAAGGTGAGTCTTTTTCTCGATGTTGGTGGCGGTTTAAATGTTCGCTATTTGGTTGGCCACAACACACCTGTGATCTTGGGCGCATTCTTAGTATTTTTTACAAAAGTTTAACTTTTGAGACACGTGAGATGATAAATATGAGGGGCGATTGTGAATTTTTGGATAAGGATGCAGAAGAGATTGATGCTTATTTTGATCGATTAGCTGATTCTCTTTCTTGCAATGAAGTTAAAAATTTTGAAGTGATCAATTCTTATGCATTGGAAGATGAAATAACAGAGCCACTTGTAGCTTGTGAAATAGGTGATCCAAGCGATGAACCTAAAGCACAACAATCTTCTCTAGAGCATTCTAGCACACTTGAGATAGATTTTCCTGATATGACTCTTGAGGAGTCGTTGCCAATAATTGTGAAAAGTCCACTTGATCTTGATAATCTAATAGCCCTAACCATAGATGATGTCATTCCTCCTATTGAGCATCCACCGTTACATGAGATTATCACATTAGAACAAATCGACTTTCTTGGTGTTGATAATTATAATATGGTTTACCATCCATTTTTTCTGAAACTCATCAACAACTTGAAAGTTAATTTTGTTTCGAATTCGCACTTGGTGGAATCTAAATTTCAAACGCGGCTAAAGCAATTGATGAGATACTCTAAGTATTTGATTTTGTGGCATGGTCGCGTACAATTTTTAACGGAGTGCTCGAAGTGGGGTGAGATCATGTTAATATTTGTTGCGCTTCATAGTGTGATGAATATTTGGATTTCATGTGATGGGAGTGCGTGTCATAGACTTTTTGTATAGTTTCTGTTTTTATTTTTTTTTTTTTCTCTTTCTTTAATTTTTTCCAGCCTATTTTTCTTCCTTATTTACTTATTTATTGCTTTGTCCGTTCATTTCCTTCTTTATTTTAGTGTCTTGTTTTGTGGAGCCTAACGCTTTGCAGGTTGTCTTGTTTAAGTTGGGGGGAGTTCCACTTTCTCCCGTGCCTGAGGTGATATCTTTCCTCTCTTTCTGCTCTTGTCTTACCTTTTCGTGTGCTTGTTTTTTTTTAATGAGGACATTAAACGGATTTAAGTTGGGGGGAGTGAACCCTTTGGTGTTTAGAGTCTTTAAAATCCAAAAAAAAAAAAAAAATTGAAAATTTTGAAAAGTTCAAAAATAGTGGGATCTTTCTTGCATGGAATTTGAAATTTGCGAGGTATTTATTGGTTGCTTGAGTTAAGGCATGTTGGCATTGTTTGGGTATTTTGTGGACTGTTAGTTCTTTATGCTATCTTGTTAATGCATGTTGCTATGGCACTTGCATCTCTACACTTCACGTCTATTTGGACTTAGTTTGCTTGTGAGTGTTGTTTGAATGTTCTCAATGGCTAGATTAGTGGAGACTTATGCCCTAGTGAGCTTTTGAGCCTTATCTTTTGTTGGAGTGGTGTCACATAAACTCTTTGTTTGTCATAAAAAGAAACATTTGTTGTCAATCTCATTATCTTTGGTCGCCAAGTGCTGGAACTTGAACCCATAATACTATCTCTCGATTTTGGTTTGCCACATGTGTGTTACACACCTGGGAGAGGATTATAGGCATTTTCTTGATATTTGGGCCGGTTTGTTCCTTTATTTTCACATTTATCCCTTACAAGCCACTTTGAGCCTTTTATACTCAGCCTTTTCTTGGTTAGCTCCACCTTTCATATTGTGTTTGGAGAAAGGCAAAAATAAATAAAGGTAAATTTTGGGATAGATTGTGAATTTTTGTGCTTGAATTGGTGGTGTCCCTTTAAAAAAAAGAAACACAACAAAAAAAAAAAAGAAGAAGAAAACAAAGGAAGAAAGGGCACCAATATATTTGAAAAGGAGGAATCGTGGTTCATGGTTGAAAAATGTTGAAAGGTTAGAAGGAGAGATAAGGTGGAATTGATTTGATGTTAAGGGGCACATATTGCATACTCGCCCCGTTGTTGTCTTGAAATACTTGCCTTTTCTCGAACACTTGAATTTGATTTATCCTAGTCATGAAACTTGACCATTTTGCCCGATGCTATAACCTTGAATGAAGTCCTATTTGATCCTAGGGGTGTTGGCGAGTGGATTGACAAATGTGAGAGTGAGTTTTAACGCTTGGTGTTCTGTTCATGAGACCGTGTGTCTACTGCATAAAGCGTTCTTTTCGTGTCATAGTGTGCGAAGTGTTTTGCTTTCAATTACATAACTTCCAAACCGCACACTTGAGAGTTCATAATGCACCTTGTTTTGACCGATTTTATTTGCGAGTGCATGACACTGTGAGAATTGAAGTCGAAGCTCGGTCCGGAGAGAACTTTGAGTGACATTTCATCGGTGACTAAGCCCAAGGGTCCGCACACACTAAATTAGGTGCCATAGTTTATGTGCATGTCTTGATAGCATTTTGAACTGGTGTTGCCTAATGTACTTGTGCAATGACTTTGTACCTTGGCTCGAGAGACTGATGAGTTACTTGCAGGTTGTGGGTTCCGTGTAAGGGGATTCACGGTGTTTTGCGGGTGATCACTACTGAAAACCCTCACGAGACTTCACTCGTCCTACCGGGGCCGCCCGGGGGTTTAAAAGAGCTATCAATTTTAATTTGTGTTCCATTAGTTGTTTGATTCTTTTCTTTGCTCGAGGACTAGCAAAGTGTAAGTTGGGGGGTGTGATAGGTGCTGAAAAGCACCCATTTAATCCTTCTAATTTATACCTTGTTAAGTCCATTTATATTGTTATTTGGAGATTAGTGATGTGTTTCTTGTGTTTGTAGATATTTGGAGGGCTTGACATTTTAATGAGTTAAAATGCAAACTTTAAGAAGTTTAGAGACCAGCTCGTAGCATGTTCCAAAGTCTAAGGACCTAGGGTTTAATAACTCTATTATTAAGCATGGTATGGCCTGGCAAGGAAAGTCTTGCACGGCAATTATAAAAGAAGTGGACAAAAGGTTTTTCAGAAGCTCTGGACTGCGGAAAGAACAGAGAACGAAGGACGGAACAGGGCTGCGAACAAGCGAGCATTCGGCTGAGGAAAAAGCTACGCACGATCTCGGCTTCCATGACCGGCTAAATCCTTTATCTAGGGGAAAGATGAAACTTCATATCAAGTAACTCTGTTTATGCGTAGGATTTTGGTTTATTATTCGGATCGATTGTATGACTAAGAGAACCCGTTTTGTTTTGATCAAACGGAATGATTTTTAATGGTTTTAATCTATTGAGTATTTGTATGCGCGCTTTCAAATACGAGTTATACAATGGTTTTCATTGATTGTGATTGGAGTTCTGAGATAGATTATGCTCGTAAGACGGATCGTGCCGTTAGGCGGCCTGACCGTGCTACTGAGACGGTCCGTGCTATGGGATAGTCTATACCTTTTAACAACGCAATTATTTTCTTGACGATTATCGAAAGGGTTTGCAAGTCCTAGCGATAATCCCTTCTGATTCGAATAATTAAACCTAGCCTATGTATATCGTTGTTACGTGGTCGGAGTGGATTCGAAACCCTAGATCTTTTCCCATCAACTTTCAAACTCTTACTTTAATTGTTTTTAATCAGTTTTCAAAATCAAATCAATCCAACTTTTTCTATCCAAATTAATCTAGAAGCTAATCGAATTTAACGTAACTTAGCCATACTGTCCCTGAAGATCGACACTCGGTCTTGACCACTATTCTACGGAGTAGTAGTTAACTCCAAGTTTTTATAAATTTATTTTTGACACGAAACGACGCGGTCACGGCGCGCGCGCTCTCTCTCTCTCTCTCTCTCAACGTCTTTCTCTCTCCCTCTTAACTCTGAAACAGTGAAGCCCAAGCGGCCAAGCCCTAGTCGATGACCGTGGTGACTGCCTTGTCGTTTCCGTTTCCGTTTCCAGCGGCGAGTTGGTGACCGTTCAGCAGCTGCCGTTTCCGTTCCGTTGCTGTTGCCGTTCAGCGACTCAAACGACTCAAACCCTAAGTCAAATGACTCAAACCCTAGATCTACAACTAAATCTGAGTTTGCCCGACTCATCTCTGTCTCACTTCATTTCCGGTGACACACAACTCTCAATGCTGTTTTTCACTCAATGCTGTTGCTTTTTAGTTTTATTCTAAATACAGTGAAAAGCATTGGCTTGATGCTAACAAAAAACCGTAGCAGCGGATTTCCTTCTCGTCTCTCGATTTGTATAATTGTATTGCCTTTGGAAAAATAAGTTTCCCTTGCTTTTTATGTCTGCAGTGTTCCCTGTTATTATGAAGCTTCAGTCTGAAAAAATATACGTGGGTCTTTAGAGTTTCGAAGTTGAAGACTGATATGATATGCCCAAGAATCATGAATCGCAAACTATTGTATCCCCTTTCATAAAAAACAAAATAGTACTAAAATTATGAGAAGATTCGACTCTAGAGCCCAATTAGTCCATTATGGTTGGAAAGGCCGTGGTATTGCTGTCTTCCTGATAAAAATTGGAATTGGAAGTGGGACTTATATTGGAGAGAAATGGAGATTAGGAATTTTAAATTCACATTGAAAATTGGTAGGTGTGTTACGTGTGTATAAAGAGGAATTGATTTTCTGCCTTGTGGTAGCTGTTTTCGATCCAGCAAGTGCTCTTCCAACATTCCAGAATTCATTCTTTCTCTCGCTCTCGGAAGGTGAACAGTGAGTCATTGACTACCCAATCTCTAGTACTTTATGTGTTAGTAGCTCGTATTTAGCTTGGTGGATACCTCTAACCTGGTTTTATGCCGAACCTGAGGTGTAACAAAGCCAGGCTAGATATTGAGTTTGTTTTTAGTTAGTATAGTTAGTTTTGTTTGATTGCATTGCTTAGCCGAGGTGGTGGCATAACCCCTCGCATATTCTGTTTGCTGAGTTGAGGTGGCGGCCTAGCCCCTCTAGTATGTTAGTTTGTTGTTAGTTTGTTAGTCTGTTAGCTGGTTATTTGATTGCATTGTATGAGCGTTAATTTTTTGCACTATAAGAAACATGTCCTTGGACTGGGAGGCAACCGAAAATTGAAATTGATGATATATTCACTTGTCATGAACTGCAATACTGGCGTGCCTTGATGAGAATATGTTTGTGAAAGCATGTGTTTTCTAGGGGGATGCACCTTGCACGTAGGACACTGGATAATCATTACTCGTTAGGATTTAAATATTGAATACTACGATATACAAACTTAAGAACATTAGAGGCACCAACGCACCGGGCACCGGAATGTGTGTTTTTTGGGAAGATTTATTTTTAGACGAAAATCGATTGCCGGTTGGTGATGTGTATATGAAAATTGATGGCACAACATGGCACGGCACGACACACGATTAAGGGCCGGCACGGCACGACCCAACCCGACAAAAAAAGAAGCACGGCACGACACAACCCGACAAAAAAAAGCACGGCACGACACGATAAAAAAGGCACGGCACGTCACAACCCGACAAAAAAAGGCACGGCAGGACCCGACAAAAAAATGCACGGCACGACGCGGCACGATTAATTAATCAGGTACGGCACGACACGACACGATTTTATAAAGGCACGGCCCGACACGACCCGACAAAGCAAAATGGCCCACCACGGCACGGCACGGGCACGGTACGGCACGGCACGCCATGACACGATGAAGTAAACGGGCACGGTACGGCACGACACGAAGCACGATTGGCACGGAAAAAAATGGCAGGGCACGGCACGACAGGCACGTTTGACACCCCTACTCGTGCATTTACCGGACTCCCTATATGGTTATCACCCGTATTGCCTAAACTACCCGAGACTACAAGAAACTTCCTTTATACACAATACCATTCTTCCTCGCCTCCACTTCAAAACCACTGTGCGGGCAAATGCTGTGACAGAGTAAAAGAAGGTCAGTCTGATGGCAACGAATTCGATGGCAACGCTACCCCTTTCACTTCCCTCTTCATGTCATTTTTCTTTCATAAACTTTTTTGCAAAAAATGAATGAGGATTTCTCAATCCAACTGTTTTTCAAACAGTTAAAACAGTTTTTCGTTTACATTTTGTAGCTGTACTATCATGGGGTATGTTGCAATCTTTTGTTGGGAGAAATACTGTTGCAATACTTGGTATGGTTGCTGGAGTCGTTTTTGCAGTTGGGTGACTTCACGTTAAATTTTGGTCTTCAGATTAATGCCAAAATATTAATTTGTTTTCACTAAAATATCAAAAATAACAGTTAGTTCATTTGGTTAAAAGAAATGAATTGTCTTGAATAGTGAAGATATTTGGACTATCTGCGTTCTTGCAAAATTATTTGTCCAGAACTTATTTCGGTATCTTTTGCTTGTCATAACTTTTTGTTTAGCTTTTTCTCGTAATTTTTAGGGTGCATCATTTGTCTTGACAAGAAGAATCAAAAAAGTATAAAAAGATGGATCGATGTTAAAAATTATATGCGACTCTTTAGACAAAAAAGACAACAGTTTGAAACTTTTTTCGTCTCTAGTGATTTTTTTTTTTTGCTTTTGGTTCTCTAGTGAATTGTTTTGTTTTTGGTCATAATTTTTTACTTTTTAGACTCCTCAATCGAAATGGATGGTTTGTCCAAAAAATATGACGCAAATCTAACAAAAGTTCAAAAAAGACGAACAAAACACACAAAATAAAGAAGAAAATACTTTTACAGGAACCCAAATCCCAATAAATATCGTGTAGTCAATAGCATGAACTCACCCATATAGCTTGAATTTTTATTTTTGTTTGTGTACAATATTGGTGCCCCTATTTTTTTTAAATCCAAAACTTGGCCATAGATTAGTGATTGGGCAGATGGCAGTCCATGTGCAGAAGAAAAGGGCAAAAGCAAAAATTGTGGAGGGTCCCCTCAAAACTACAACAACAAAAGAATCCATGTAGTTCTTAATTATTGGGGGTATGGGCGGGGGAAGATTGAAGACAGACCTAAACTTTGGCAATATGCACAAAGTGACTGCTCTTAGAATACCACTGAAACAGTGGCCCCCCTATACTTGTTTTGTTGCGGAACTATACTCTCAAATCAAAGCCAAATAACATTAGAGAGTGCAGGCCTAGGGTCCACCCAACACTCAAGAGATAATTTCATTATCAGAAAGCTCGAAGGAAATACAAGATTTCATCACAAGAGAATAGGAACAAATCAAGACTACTACCAACGTCAAGACGCGAGCATAAGCTATGTAGGCCCTATCAACAGATAACAGACTGAGGCGCAGTCAGGTTGAGTGTCAGTCGAAGAGTTGGTAGTGGAAGGTCCAATAAGGACATCCAGCTCAAACCAAAAGAAGCACATATGGAATCTTTAGAATCACTCCAAGGGGTAGTAACTGAAAGCCAATATATACCAGCACTCGCGAAGCAAGAGAATACAACACCCTCAAACCAGAAGAAGCGCATATGGAATGGGTGGGGTAGGGTTTCTTCTTTTCTGGCGGTTTTTCTTCCTTTCTTTCACCAATTGGTCTCCTTCGATTTTGTAATTGTCTGGGTTTCCCCTAGATCTGGTTTTGTCTTAGTCTGGGTCTCCCCCATATTCGGTGGTCGAGGTGGTGGGCAAATAAACCATTTTGAGGTTCTTAGACTCGTCTTGACTCGGTGTGACTCGGTGATGGGCTTCCATGGCAGGGTGACTCAGTTATGGGTAGTTTTGACTGGTTGCGGGTGGTTACCGGTTTGATCCTCAGCGTGGTTTCTTGCCCGTCAACTACCATGGTGTGTGATCTTGTTCCACGCCCAAAGCTCGCCATGATAGTGGGAGCTTGCACCGAAGTTGGGTCCATTTCGTGGCAACAAGGGTTCGTTGACGCTCTTGGAGGTGTTGTATTCTCTTGCGTCGCTAGTGCTGGCAATATTGGCGTTCAGTTACTACCCCTTGGAGTGGTTTTGAAGATCGATTATTGCTGTCCAAATCCCACCGCCAGCCACACACTACCAAATCTGAGAGACCAATGAGAAGACAAACCCAAGACAGGGTAATCGACCCACGACCGGTAACCAGCTCGCCGATCTACCCAACTCGTAGATAACCAAAACGGAGAGGGAGCACAAACGTGAACAAAAAGGGAGGAGAAGAAGAGGAAGGAAGGAAGAGAGGGAGGAGAAGGACAGGGTGAGAGGTGGTGGGGCCAACCCCCCTCCCTCAATGTAAACTAGTTCGGTAGATTGGAGGAGGAAAAGATATTAGAGAGAGGGAGAGGGAGAGGGAGAGAATATGATGATTGATATTTGATCAAAATGAATTTGGATGGGGTTAATGGTCTCAACAATCTCTTAAAAATCAGCGGAAGAACGAATTCGAACATTAAAGTGGATTTTGCATTTTTTTTTTTTTTTGGTGGTTGGGAGCCAATTTTGGAGTTCATCATTATGCATTATGACTAATGAATCGAAAAATGCATAATTTAGAAATCACATCCAATGAGCTTTTTTGAATTTTCAATACAAACTTGCCTGTTATGCTTCTAAAAAATCTTTTCTGCACAACTTTTTTTTTGCCAACCAATAACAGATGATATTATAACTCCAACCAAAGATCCCATCAAGATAAAAATTCGTTCTTTGACAAAGGACCAAGTAACCAAGACGACCGGAAATTCATCCCACAGACTATACCCCAAACTAGCTAAACCTTTTCATACAAAAACAAATCAAACCCACTGAACTGGGAGAAAACCAGTCAGGGGAGAGACACACAACAAGAAACAAGAGAAAAACCTCCACAAGAGGGAGGAGAAGAAGCAAAGCATCGCAAACCAACAAGAAAAAAAATTTAAAAAGAGAAAATATAACCTCGTCATCATCCACCAACATAGATCTCCAACTCTGGTAACTCAATCATGCGCAAAAGCTCCACATCCACAGCCGTAAATCTAAACCACACCACCATAGACAATCACTGATGAACAGCGAATATGATGGAGGAGGTCCGGCGGTAGAGGAACTGGGGAGGCCAAGGCGTCAGTAGGCGTAAGGGGAGGATGAGGATGTATAGTGATGAAAGGAGAGGAAAAAATATTCCGATCGGAGACCGACAGGGAGAAAAACGATTTTTAGATTCAAAACGATTTTTTTCTGCACATCGTTATTCAAGTACATTTATAGATTCTCATTACGATTCAAAATGATTAGTGATTTTTACACTCCTTTGTATGCACCTTTATACATGCAACGATCATATTATAAATTTAGATTGTAAGAGGACAAAAGGAAAAAATTTATTCGTAAAAAGGAATGTAAAAAGAAATTACAAGATGCTAAAGTTGTGTTACTGAGAGTCTTCCAAAAAAATGAGGGTGTTCCGATTTTCCCCTTTAAAAAATAAGTATTTATTTATAATTTTCAAACTTAAAAATAATAAACTTATTAAAATTAAAAAATATACAATATGAATCTTATTTGATAAATTTCGATAAGATTTATTAAATCCTATAAAAATTTTAAAAAAATATTTTCTTAAGTTTATTATTCTTAAATTTAAAAATAAATTTTATTTTTTAAATACTTATTTGATAATCTAGAAGAGGGCACGGAATTTACCCAAAAAAACAAAGAGGGCACGGGCACCCAATTTCCCGAACACCTCTTTCCTGTCCCAAAGGATCCACGCCACAGTACCGGAATAACAAAGCCTGGACGGGGGTTTATTGTATTTACTATCTAGTTCTTCTCCAAGGCAGCGAAAGAAAGAAAGAATGGCGAAGCCCCAGAAATCATCAAACCTGACGGACGATCTACACGAGGCGGCAAGGTCAGGCGACCTCATAGCCGTTCAGACAATTTGCAGCTCCAACCCCTTGGCAGTCAACTCCAGAGATAAACACTCCAGGACCCCGTATCCTCCTCTCTCGCTCTCTCTCTCTCTCTCTTTTTGCCAATATTATATACAATGAAGTTTAGCGGGAATTAGTGTGTAAAGGGGTAAGATGTCTCTATTAGACTCGAACCCAGACCTCCCCTTGCAAGTCAAGAGGTACAACCATATGGGCTAAGAGCGGCATCTTTATCCTCCTCCTCTCTCTCCCTACTTCTATCTTCTATCATTTCTAATTGCATCTGTACTTATTTATACTGCGTATTTTTGTGGTTTTTGGCTTTAATTTTCCGATGGGTTAGCTATTCTCGGAAGTTTTGAACTGGGTTTTGAGGAATCGCTGTATGGGCATGTTGGGCTTCCTGTGAATCTGTGCAGTCAAATTAATTTGCAACAAGTATGTGGTTTATTTGCATTGAATTGATAAGGTTTCGGAAGTGGATTTGAAGTAGGATTGACTTGTGTGTGTGAATTTTCTTGATATTAGGTATTTGAATTTCTGTTAGGGCTTGTTGGGATTCCTCTGAATCTGCACTCAACTGATTCTCCACAAGTATACGGGTTTAATTCCATTGAGTTAATTACGTTTTGGGAGATTAACCAAAATAGGATACATGTGACCGAAAATTTTGAGCAAGCAAATTGAGTGCTAGGAAAATTCTTGAATGTCCTCTTTAAAGGTTGTTTCCCTTTTCTTTATTGCATATATATTGATTTATTGCTTTGTAGATGAGGAAATGGAACGGAGCATTTTATAGTGTGCTTGTTTGTGCTCTCGCCTCTCGTTGGTCTGGATTGTTCCTTTCTTCTCAATAGAGTGTTTGTGATAGTTTGACTTTTAATAACTGTTTTCCTAATTGCAGCAGTAGGCTGCACTCTGTATAAGACCCTTTTCCATTCGCTTGAGAGTCTTTTTAGGTGATTAATTTAGCTCTTTTAATAGTGTAAGAGTGCTTCAAAAGGTTAAATGCGAGAACTTTCCGTTCCTTATATGAACACACGCTATAATATAGGCTAGTGAATCACTGAAACTTGTGGTCGTTATTATCTCTTCCCACTTGTTAATGTTCATGTGGGCTGTTCTTGATGGTACTTGGATGGTGCGTGGCATTTTTTATCAATTTTGAAGAGCTGCATTACATTTGAGATGTCAGATGAGTGGGTCAAGGGGCATCAAGCCAAGTAATCATTATTGCATATGTTATGAGCTTATGACTGTAGATGTAAACAAGAGCAGTTCCAACTTCCAAATTGTTCTTATATTCTGTCTGAGAAAAGTTATTCTTGTTAGATCATTATATAAATGAAATACTTGAATTCCAGTAAGACATAGCATTGGGATTTGTTACTGTTTTTCTGTTTGTGGAAGGTTGTCACCTGACAAGAAGTTCTAAATAAAACTGTTCCTGAACTCTTTAGCGTTCTGAATATTCCTTCTCCTTCTGTTTATTCCTTTCTGGCCATGTCATTCTCCTATAAATGTCATATCCATGTCTGTCCACAAATAGAAACATGTTTTAACAAGTGTAGCGTCTAGGATGTGATCGCTCTTTCTTGTGAAGCCAGGGTAGCATTTTCTTCGTCCACGCATGCGTATCTGACTGTTTGGTTATGTATTCAATCACAACAACCTCCGATATTCTTCTGGTGGGCCGCTTAGGGCTTCTCTCGCAGAAAATATCCATGAATTGGGTCCCGAGCCAGCTAATCTCTTAATAGACCAAATCAGAACATTCTCTAAAGATAACAAGAAAGATTTCTGTTTCTCGACTGTGAACTTCTTCCCTCTGTGATGGGGAAGTGGAGGTTCAGCCAAGACTGGTCTTGGTCTAGGGTTAGCATTTAGATCTTATTTGTTTGGTTCCTTGATTTGATTGGATCCTAGACTCCATTTAGCAGCGTGGTCTGGGCAAGCACAGGTGGTGAACTATCTCTGCAAGAACAAGGCTGATGTTGGTGCTGCAGCTATGGACGACATGGGCGCTATCCACTTTGCCTCCCAAAAGGGTCATTTAGAAGTTGTACGAACACTTATTTCATCCGGGGTCTCAGTCAAAGCTTCCAATCGCAAGGGCATGACTGCTCTTCACTACGCTGTCCAAGGGTCCCATCTGGAACTAGCCAAGTACTTGGTGAAGAAAGGTGCAAGTCTTAGTGTCAAGACAAAAGCAGGGAAAACTCCACTCGATCTAGCTAGTAGCGAGGAGATCCGCTCACTTTTGGTAGAATGTGGGAAGCAATCCGAGAGAGGAGATTTAAAAGGTGAAGAGAAAGTGACAGAAACTCATCCAAAATCACCACCGCAGGAAAAAGCAGAGGGCTTTGAAGGTGAAGTTGCCATGGATAGGCATGAAGAAGAAGAAGAAAGTAAGAAAGATGAATTGATCAAGAGGAAAGGTGATGAAGAAGGTATCAAGGAAACCACGCCAAAGCCAAAGAAGGCAAAGGTCAATCTTAATCATCTTTTAGCCTCAGATGACACAGGAGGAGAGGAAGAAACATAATAGACTTTTTTTTTGGGTTTCAGGTTTATTGACCTGCAGTTGAGAAAATGGCAAAACATTAGGGTTAACTTGTGTTTTTTGGTTAGCTTCGCCCTAATATGGGAAAATGACTCCATTCAAGGTGCAGTATGTATCCTTCTAAGAATAGCTTCACCTTATTATGGCTTTTTATGTTGGAAGAGTTTGTTTGCATGACCATTTTGTTTGGGTTCATGTTTAGCAAAATTATGGTATGATGGTAGACAGGATTGCAAATGTGAATAGATGTAAAGGTTTTCTGCTAATAGCACATATACTAGTGTTTTTTTTTACGTCAAGCGGTAGGAGCATTCTTTTCAAAAGGTTATAATAACATGGCATTACATAAATTATGTCAAGTTTGTAATAACTAAATCAAGCTTAATACAAAACCACCCAAGAAATAGTTGCATACTGTGGTCAAATAATTAACAGAAAGACTCTTATACAGAGAGATTCACTATGTAATTCTCCTGTAAGATTTGACCATTGACAGCACGAACTCCTAAAAAGGCGAAGGCCCCGTTCCAGAAACAAGTTAAGAACTTATTTTTTGTTGAATAAGAAGGGTTGTTCCAGAAAATAAGAAGGATGGTAATTATTTTGGTAGAATTTATATAGGTACCAATGGGCGCCGGGAGGGAAATCGTACCGGCGGCCGCGCCGGGCCGTCTCCGGCCACCAGACGGCCGATCCGAGCCGTCCAAAAATTCTAAAAAAAAACCGAGGATCATATATACACACGGAAAAGGGGTGCTCGGATCAAGCACCCTACACACCTCGGATGTCATTGATTCCCACGTGGGCCCCCTCCCTTTTTTTTTTAGAATTTTTGGACGGCTCGGATCCGCTGTCCGGTGGCCGGAGACGGCCCGGCGTGGCCGCCGGTACGATTTCCTTCCCGGCGCCCATTATCATAGCAATAGTCTTATTTTTTGTATAAGGCAACTTCAAGCTCAAAAATCATGTATTTACGCAAATAATTTTCCTATCACTATGGATCTTATTTGATAGATCTCATTGAGATCTTCAATACGGTGCAAAAAAAATTGAATTTTTTTTTTCATTTACATTATTTTTAAGTTTGAAAATGTGAAAGGAACTGTTTATTTAGGTTTTGTGAAATGACCCTTCTTATTTTTGAATGAGAAGTGGCAAAATAAGTACTTATTTTTTAAGAAGGTTTCCGGAACGGGGCCGAAGTCTGGTAGAAATACTTTTCAGATCATGAGTCAAAACGGTCAATTGTAAGATAACAAAAATACTACAACCACAAACATTAACATAAAATTGAGCACATGGTTCGTGGACTCCACAAAATGTATGGTAGTATCATTGTACTAGTAAACGTACGTGAGACCTATTCTCTTGTATCTTAGAGCATCCGCAATGTAATAATCAAAACTAAAAGGTTGTTAAAGTTAGCAATGTTTGCTCAAAAAGTGCTCACATTGTAATAACCAAATTTAGCAATCTCTTGGCAACCCATCAAATTTTGGTCTTTCAATAATCAAAACTAACAACTTTTTGTCAATAATCAAATCTAATGATCTCCACATTTTATCAATCAAATACACTCTTCATTCAACAAAACATTCTCTCTCTCAACAATGTTTTCAAAAAATAACTTTTAAAAACTATTTTTTTTGAATTTTTTTTAAAAAACTGTTTTCAAAAACTGTTTTTACACAAAAAAAAATTGTTTTATTTTTGAAAAAATTAGTAATTATTTTCACCAAACTCTTTTTTTTCAAAAAAAAACTATTCAAATTATTATCACAATTGTGATTCTGATTCCATAGTTTTTTTTTTTTTTTTGATATTATTCTAATTCCATAGTTTGAGATGATTGAGAATGGTGATTTTCCATTAAAGAAAGAAAGAAGAATAAATAAGCGAGAATGGTAGTAGGCATGAAAGAATTGGAGGGGACGGGAAATAATTGGAGGGACAAACCAGCAGGAATTTTTTTTCGGAAGAAATGAAGGGTAAAAGTTTGGATGGAAGGAATAGTTGGCAGTGGACCCATTGATTTTGATTATGGGTACAAAATGAACAATGTGAGACTTCACATTGCTAACTTTAACAACCCTCTAAATGAATAATCAAAAGCTGACGTGGCAAGTTTTGATTATTCATTTTTGAGTATTACATTGCGGATGCGGGAAAGTAAGCACAAGAATGCCTCACCATCATTTAACTTGAGAAAATACAGTAAGGTGGTGTTCCGATTTCTCGGAAAATGAACTTTTAAAAAAAGAAGGCAATTTCAAACTCAAAAATCATGCATTTACACAAATAATTTTCCTATCAATATGGAACTTGTTTAATAGATCTCATTAAAATCTTTTATACGGTGCAAAAAAAATTAAAAAATTATTTTTCATTTTCATTATATTTGAGTTTGAAATTTGAAAAAAAAAAAAGGGTACTTTTTTAAAAAGAAGGGAAAGTGGAACACCTGACACAATTCTGGATAGCTTTTTCTTAGATTGAATGAAATGACAAGATACAAGAACTAAATAAAATAGTATAACCATTCGAAATTAAGATTGTCACCTTCACTCAAACAATAGTTAACCCTTGATTTAATAGTAATAAGTTAAGAGATAAAAGTACAGCAACGCCTCATTGACTTCAGACCATGCCTCCATTTGGAGTAGTGTTATCATCCTCTGCAACATACCTCTTCCAAAACCAATGGGTTTTCCATACTCCAGCCATTTCTTCAATTGGGATACCCTTTGTCTCAGGCAAGAAAAGCTTGATGACAATGCTCATCACCACCATCCAGAAAGCGAAAAAGATAAACAACCCAAACTTTAAGCCGCACAGCATTGCCAAGAAGACCTGAGCGATGAAGAAGGTGAAGAGCATGTTGACCGATACGTTGATGCTCTGAGCTGCAGACCGGATTTCAAGTGGGAAGATCTCGCTCGGTACCAACCAACCGAGTGGGCCCCATGACCATGCAAACCCGGCAACATAAACACAGATGAAAAACACCACTAGACCAGCATACCACTTGGGCAGATCAACAGAGTTCCCACTTGTTCCGAATTTTAGCGCAATTAGAACTGTTGTGGCAACCTGTGCACAAGTAGAAGTAACACCAATCAAACATGGAGAAAATTCTGTAATACTTCTTAAAACAATAAGGAAGAATGAAAAAGAACAGAGTAATTGGTAAGGAAAACACTACTGTATTAGCACAAAAATTGATCCAAAGCCTATCAGCAAACTGTTAGCACAAAAATACTTCTTCTTGTATAAAATTTACTATACGAACAAAATTGGAAAAGAGACTTGAATTACGTACCTGACAAAGAAACATTTGAGTTCCACCCTCAAGAAACAGAAATCTCCTTCCAAGCCTATCAACAGAAACAATGGAAGCCAAAGTAGCAACACAATTCACAATGCCAGTGATCACCGCAGACATGAGAGCAGCATCATCTCCAAAACCCAAGGTCTTGAACAAAACAGGCGCGTAAAACATAATCACGTTCATCCCAGTCAGTTGCTGGAAGAAAGGAATCAAAACGGCGAATGTCAACTGAGGCCTATACTTCCTCTGCAGCAGCTTCGCCCACGGGTTGTCCACTTTCCCCGACACCTCACTCGCTGCAACCAAATCATTGAACTCTCTGTCGACGCTGTCAACGCCGCGGATTTTCTTCAGCTGTTCTTTGGCTTGCTCGTGGTTCCCACGTTCAATGAGGGAGTTGGGGGTGTCAGGAAGGCATGCAGAGCCGGCAATGAAGATCAAAGCCGGGACCGCTGCACCACCGAGGCTGAGCCGCCACCCCCAGCCGCCTTCAATCTTGGCAAACAAGAAGTTGAGGACGTTGGCGGCTAGGATTCCAATTGTGATCGACATTTGGAAGCCGATGTTGAGCGCTCCTCTGTATTTGTATGGAGCTGTCTCAGAGAGGTAGAGTGGCACAGACTGGATATGCAAATAAAAAAGGAAACAACAAATTGATTAGTCACTAGAAAATTTGTCATTGAATTTGCGGATCAAACTAATAAAAATTAAATAGAAAACATTGTCTACTGAAAATAAGTAGATATACCTGATTGGCGAATCCAATACCGAGACCAAGAAAAATCCGTCCCACAATAAGCATAGCCACATTAACCGCAGCGCCATTGAAAGCCGAGCCAATCAAGAACAAGATCCCTCCGCTCAACATCGAGGGCTTCCGTCCATACTTACGAGTCACGGCTGAGGCCACGAAAGAGGATAGCAGAGCAGACAAATACAACGACGACGTGAACATGGTCAGCGTCTGGCTGTTGAACTTGCAGTATTGGTTTGTACCGGCGTCGCGTGCCTGCTTCCTGTAGACTGCTGGGAAGAATTTTTCCAGGAAAGGAGCCATGGATGTCACCCCACCTGAGTACAACACCATTCACAAAAATAGCTCATGTAAGTAGTAGTAGTACTACTACTCAGTGACTGATTCTGCATAATTGTGTCATCCTTATGTTTCCGGTAGTTCCTGAGGGGGAATTTATTTTAACTTTTGGAGAAAAAAAAACAAGGTAGGAAATCACCTTTAATTCAAAGAACAAGTACCGTAACGGATCCTCTTAGTCTCTTTTGAATATATTTTTACATATTGAGTACTAATTTTAGAGGCAATCCGAGAAATTTGAAACGTAAAAGAATTTGATCAGAAGGTAGAATAACTCAAAAGAGACAAAAATAAACTATTCTGCTTTAGATTTTTGTTACTATATAAATAAAGATAAAGATAGCGAAGTAGTACAATAAATAGCAATGAGTTATACAATATGTTGTACTTTATCTATTTTGCTTTAGATTTTTGCATTTTTTTTTTCTGCTCACTGAAATCCTCGTACCATTGTATAAAAAAGAAAAAATAAACTGGATCCATAAATAATAGAAACAGAGGAAAAACCAAGAACATTGAAATTAAAGAAGATAATGAATAATCGTAATAATAGTAACCTGAGATGCCAATGTCGTAGCCAAAGATTAAACCTCCCATGGCTGCCACAATGCAAGTCACCAAAACTTTTCGCGTGAGCTTTCCCGGATACTTTTTCCCGTTCGACAGACCCATGTCTCCTCCGCCCGCCATCTTCAACCAGAGAGATAGACCCACAGAGAGATATTTAGAGAGAGAGAGAGAGAGAGAGAGAGAGATTTAGAGAGAGAACGAGCTGACAGAAGAAAGGGTGAATAAGATTAACTAACTCATAGTGTAAGGTCATCATATATATATAGGCCAGTCTCCTTAGTTTTGAACAACTTCGTGGATAAGCCAATTATCTTTAGGATTACTCCACTTATCCTTGTTGAGTTATGGTCGGATTAGAAGTCTTTAATGGATATATTCGTATTATCGTATCTTCTCTAATTAGATTTAATGTTTCCTTTCTTAGAGTTGGCCTTGGATTCATGGAGGCGGAGTCTGAAAACTTGAAGACCACGGAAAATTTGCAACCCTGTGTAGTAATCCTGTAAGACCATCCGCAATGGAAATAATTAAAATCAATAATTAAAATGTGTCACGTTAACATTTTATTATCCATTTAGTTTATAATCAAACTTAACAATCTCTACCCCACATAGGTTATTTTTGCATTCCTAACCAAAAAAAATCCCACAATTAATACACAATGCACATATATCCAATCGTAAACAAGTTCCAATCACGCATCCGACCACACCAAATTATTCGTCTTGATGAAACGATTCTAAAGTGGGGTATTTTTGAGTTATTGAGTTTTGGTTATTGGTAAAAATTGTTAAGTTCGGTTATGAAATGGATGGAATTTGGTTATTTGCTAAAAATTTTGTAACTTTATTTATTATAATGTGGGGTGTTTTTTGAGTATTGTTCTTAAATTTGCTTATTCACACTCATTTGCTTATTACAATGGGGATACTCTAAGGACTGTGTTTTATTTTGCGTTTCATATATGAACATATATACATACATATACACTGAGGATCAAGTCAAGACGCCCTAATTTAGTGTTAGATCCGGACATTTGATCTCAGCCGTTGGATTGTGTTTTCAATGGTCCGGATCTGCAAAAGGTTTAAGACCGGTCACAATTAACTTTTTCCCGGAAAAGTTTCATAAAAATCTGGACCATTGAAAACACGATCTAACGACTGAGTGGGGGTCCGGACCTAAGCTCCGGTCAGGGCGCCCTGATAGGAACCAGTCTGCATACATACATATATATATATACACACACACACACACACTCACAAAACTTCTTATAAGGATACCCTTACCGTATTAAAGTAAGGACGCCCTTTATATATGTAACATGATAACTGATAGAGACGTCAAATAGGTCAGGCACACAGACATGGCACAAGCACAACACGTTTAAGAGCGGCATAGCACGAATGCACACACTATATACACTCTTACATATTTAATTGTTTTATTTTAATTACTATTTGATACTGTTTTCAGGCAAAAAAAATCAGCAATTTATTAAACAGCATCTTCAAGACTTCAACCAACCTTTATTTCTTCTAGAGAATCTCTTGAAAGGAATGCTGCCGATAAAAAAAATAGTAGTAATTCTTCAAAATGAAGATTTTGGTGCTCTCCAACCGTGCTACATTCCCATTTTTCATCAGTACTGTAGACACAACTTTGCACGTAGATTCCGTACAGATTTTTGTTTAGGCCCCACTACAGATCTCACACAAACAATCTGTTCAGTAAATGTAAAATATTTTTTCAAGAGCTTTCATGAAAAATCAGTTCAATCCGATGCTTATAGATACTTGATCGAATCATCTAATATTTCATTATCTTGAAATTCGAATGAAAAGTTTAATGATTGAATCAAGCATCTATAGGCATCGGATTGAGCTGATTTTTTGCAAGAGCCCTTGGAAAAATATGTTTCATTTAATGAATGACTTGGATCGTTTGTGTAGGACTCGTAGTGGGCTCCATAAAAAAATCTGTGCACGATCTGTTACCTATTTATCTGTGTGAATAGCACAGTTGTTTTCATATCAATAAGTCTGTAGACACAGCTTATTGCACATAGATCCCGCACAGATCACTACAAGTCTCACACAAACAATTTAAGTTGTTCATTAAATATAAAACATTTTTTAAGGGCTCCCACAAAAAATCAACTCAATCCGATACCTATAGGTACTTGAATTAATCATCTAATATTTCATTATCCTAAAATCCAAATTAAAAGTTTGATGATTGGATTGAGTATCTAAAAGTATCGCTGATTTTTTGCAGGGGCCCTTGGAAAAATATTTTACATTTAATTAACAGCTTGGATCATTTGTGTGGGATCCATAGTAAGCTCCATACAAAAAACTATGCACGATATGTTATCTATTTATCTGTGTTAATAGCACAGTTGTTTTCATACATATGGAGAACCATCTCTCTCTTTTTTAGGCAATAGAAACATATATTGCTAACAACATAAATACAAATTAAAGGACTCAAAGGTCAAGGAAGTATAAGAAAACAAAAATAAAATACATGGAAAAAAACAAAAAAACAAAAAAAATTAAGCTCCAGTGTTGGAACCCACAAATCTACACATCTCAGTGAGTGAAAAAATAGAGATCTACATCAAACTAGAGTCCATTTCCGTCGCAGACACCGCCGCAATGACGCCCTTCACCATTGTTGAGCCTAGGAGTCAGTTACCAAGACTAAACGAATCCGAGAGTCAAAAACCCAAATCAACCATCACAAACACATGAAAGTAGGAGAGGAGGAAGGGAAGACCAGCGGGTGGGAAGCAAGGAAGGGAGATTACTGTTACTCGCTATCAATATTCTTCAAATCCAATTTGTACTTTGAGCACATAACTTGTTATATCACTTCAAAACCAGTCAAAATAGTAGTTGCCATAAAAGAGGAAAACACATCCTTCTCTTTATTTAGTAGTAGCCTATTATTGCACGAATGCCATCGGAAGGCTTTCAGTATTTCCATCTAGTCGTCATAGTGCTGGACTTGCTGCTGCTGCTGGTGGTGCAGTTTCTTCTCCTCGTCATCATCAGTTCCAAAAAACAAAACTTGTATATTAATTTATGTTTTATATAATTCGTACCACTAGAAATGTATTGGTACCATAAAGAACATATCGTAATCAAGAACTAAAGCCTCCATAACGTATTATTCTGTAATTTTGCCATATGAAAGTGCTCAGTTTTCGTGATTAGTAATCAGCCAATCGCGCACAACTAAAAGCCTCCAAAACTCAATGTCAATCATTTAAGAGACGACAAATTCCCATCATCTGCAGCGCTTCAAAGCCAATGGCCGTTTGCATATGATTGCTGACACACAATGAAGGATACTTGCAAAATAGGGACAGTAGCAGCATTGCGTATATAGTTACCTGAATAAAAGAGTCAGTTATTCAAACATATGATAGAATGAAAATAAATAGTAGTAAAGAACATCTAAAGTTGTACATGAAGATAACACAAACCTTCAAGTACATTCAGTACGTTCATTCCACAAGATAATGTTGCGGGGCTCAACCATCTTTTGGCTTTCAACTGGAAACTGAATTTGATGCCAAATCTCAAAAAACACTTCAACATAACTATTTCATTAGGATAATCAGCCAATGAATGCAACATGCCAACAAACTGCCCATTGATGTTTGTAATTTCAAAAAGTCAAATCAAAATGAAAGTTTTGATTAACCTCCATGCAAACATCAAAAAATCAAAAACAATGATGCACACTATGCAGTAAGCTCTTCCTAACAGCAAGTCGCATGCTAAACTGAATACAAACCAAACCATATAATCTGGTGTTGTTGTTGCTACTTCTATATCAAATGTGAAGTAGGAATCAAAATAAACAAGGAAATTACATAAGTGACTACCAACACCATCCTACATGGTGTCACCAACCAATAAAAAGCTCCAAATTTTGCTGGGGGAATTTGCTTGTCCTAACCTTACCACCCAAGTGGTCCAACTCGCCTCAGTTGAAGCTTTCTATTAGTAAGTGACACCATGTGAAAATGACACTAGTTGCATTGTTGCCCAAATACCTCCTCCACTAGAAGAACTTGGCATTCAGGCTATTGCACAAGCACATGATTCCACCAAGAAATTCTACCTACTTCAACTCCATTGTTCCAGCAACAACCTTTATGATTCATACACAAAACACCACCTGGCCGTAACTAGCATATTAGGAACTATATTCTCTGCATATGCTAGTAAAATAGAATGAACATGCAAAATTTAAAATAGTGGGATCGCATTGACCATGATATATAATGGATACAGATTATTGTCATCATAATGTGATCTATGGTGGAACTGAAATCCATGCCTAAAGTTTAATGTAAATATTACTTCAAAAATTAGGCGAAATATCAAAAGTAAGGTGAGCCAAAATCAATAGACAAGGGGCTTGTGCCATTCACTCCGGGATCAATCATAAAGTTCGAGAACCATGGCTGAGTAAACAGCTTTCAATTTTGGCACCTTAGCCGCCTATGATGCAAGTGCAAAAAGATAGCCCCCGCAGTGCTACTCAAACTCATAATTGCTTTTTGACTCTTCAGTAAGGCAATCGAGTAAACTTAACACTATTCTTTTAAGAGTTAATCCTTCCAAGTGATGGAGTCTATCTCGTTAAACTGAATCATACAACTATGCTCTAATGGGGCATGCAGGAGTATTCTTCAAGAGGACTCCTAGAAATAACTGGCAAAATGATGCACTTGAAATACATGCAGGCTTTAAACGCATGCCAACAAATTTACAAGTTTATATGCCATCTAATCTGACTAACAAAAGTTAAGACTTAAACAACTACCGTGTCTCCAAACCGATTGTTCGAAAACATTTGGTCCTCGACATGAATCTTACGTTCCTTTCTCCGCCTCATCCTATGTCCATATATCACCTCATCTTGCCTGTAAATGTACCTAAAGCAACTTCCAAGAGGGCATGTGACAAAAGGGTGGGACAGGGAGAGGAACACACAAGTTCCAAAACTCACTCTTCTACCCATTGATAAAATACTGCCCGCTTTGAAAATACACGAGCACCAAATAATTTCCACCCATTTCCTAGATTAAGATACTTTCATAGGTCAATTGTTCCTTGATGCGATTTGTGTTCAAGTTTGTGATACATATCATAATGAAGTGTTGTCATGGCCAAAACTTTAGAAATAATAACCTATTACCTTTACAACATGGACAATTTACTTAGAACATCTAAAAATGAACATATGGATTACAAGTAAACCAATTTCTCATATAGATGTTCCAAAATCATTATTCAGTAAACAGTCAATGAATATTTACTAAAGTTTCTTCCAGTACCTAGTCCTTCACCATTCATTACAAGTTTCTCACTTATTGAACACTCAACAAGGAAGACAGAGTATTACGCAGGCGTAGCTATGAATTCTTGACAGTGGCAAATTTCTTAAGGAAGTTGAAAAAGCTATGACAATGTCTATTGTCAAGAGATGTGAATTGAGAAAAAATTACTCCCTATCTCCCACAATGGTGGCCCTTTCAGGAGTTCTAGCTTTTGAACAAGTCACAATTCATGCACTCGAATTTAAATTGAAAAGCAAAACTTCCCAGTTTCTCCTTTTTATTCCTATGTTATACATACTCATAAGTATTTGAATAGGATGGTTTGGGGAGAAGAAAACAATTTCAGAAACTTTTCAAAGCAAACTTACATGGATATCACAAAAAGTTGGCATTTTGTCTCAATTCTCTCTCCAGCTAAACTCGAGTCCTTATAGCTTCGTATAATAGTGAGAGTAACTAGTCTAGTTTAACAGTTTGTTGACATACTCCCATAAAAAGGCCCTTAACAAAAGCATATTTCCAGATCTCATGTGTGAATCTGATCTCGTACTTATGCACAAGAGTTCACGAGAGAAAATTTCCATTTTCCTAATTCAAGACATGGTCGTCCGTTAGAGGGCCCAAGACCCCTCGTCCTGGGTTTCATTCCCATAAAATACTTCAACAAAGCTTTAACAATGCCAAGGAATTTTCCTCAATTTGACAGTCCACGCGTGTAAGGTAACCTTAACCTAACTTGTTTGTACATGAACAATATCAAAAGAGGCTAAACAAATTTAATGCAATCCATCCAAAAGAGGAACTTAGAAGAAAAGGTGGGAAAGTAAGCATCAAAAGAGCATGGAACAAGCAACTACATGTAAATTCCTATCTCCTTATTTCCAAGGATATGCGGTCCTCCAACAACCCCTTAAATCCTAAAAATTCGCTTGTTAAAGTCAAAAGTCTACATAGTTTAAGTGATATTTTTCACTGATCAAGGAAAAATGACAAAATGACAATGACCAAGTCAATTTCAATACCCAACTCCCTAAGGAGGTAAAAAATATGAGATGAAATCAATAGGCAAGTAGCAACAAAAGCCATTCACCAGTGGATCCATCTCTGCGGTTGTCTAGCTGCTGCTAATCTAACAGCTTTCGTTTTATGCACCTGGCTCAGGCCAAACTTACCATACTAAGATAAGCCTATGATACAAGTGCAAATTTTGACGCTACAAAGGTAATGCAATTTTGGCGAAACAAGGACATCTTCAACTACTCAATGATGAAAGATCAAACAAAAGGACTAGCTTAACAAATGCACAAGGAACCACATATACTTCCTAACCGATTTTTCCTTCCATTTCATCAATCAAACACCACGCGTATATATATACATACACATACATATACACGTATTATATCAATGCCATAACCTTCAAATAAACAAAGCCCTTCAGATACAGCATGGAACTCGGGAAACCCTAGCCTCCAAATATACTCCACTACCGTCTTAAAGCAGAGAAATACACAAACACATATACGTACTTCTCCTCTATTTATATAGAGTTCTTGATGAAATGGGCCGAGACTAGGGCTTTAGCCTTTAGGTACCTTCGAAACTCACACTTGCTTTAAGGCCCAATGATCTCGTCAAGACGAATTGGAAAAGTTAAAAAAAACTTACTTTTACCTAAATATTTTGAAAAATAATCACTTTTTAACAATGACTTTTTTTTTTAACTTAAAAGTTGCTATTTCCCAAAAATATTTGGGTAAAAGTAAAAAAAAAAATTACTTTTCTGATTCGCCTCGTCAAGACAAATCAATAAGTCACAAAAGTTTGGCGCAAAAAACTAACAAACGCGAAAACAAATTCAAATAAGGACAACTAAAAATTATAGAAAAAAGTTAAGTGGAATGGGGTATATGGACTAATAGGGTGTTTTCACTAACAAAAAATACTAAAAACTTTACACTTTACCATCTCGTTTTCACTAACAAAAAAGTTTCAGCATTTTACCATCTCATTTCCACTAACAAAAACTTCTTTTGCTACAGTAACTCTACTAACAAACTCATCAACAACTTATTCATTACCGGAAACAATTTGACATTTCTCAACTTATTCACTCCCGGGAACACCCAGTAAATGAACTAAAATTTATGTTTTGATGAATTTCTAAGCAGATCATTCTCCTCATATACATCAGCTAAAATATCATTTTGCGAAAACAACTTGCCTATTTTTTTTGCTTGAAGTAAAAATATATAATGAAACGCACCATAACTTTTGGATGAGAGATTCTCGCCGGTGCCTTTTTCTGTTAAAAACAGCATTATTTTTATGCATTAATGTAATTAATATATTAACGAACATTAAAAAATAAATCTTTTTGATAATCAAAATGGGAAACTAGTAAGAGTGGCGCATAATATTGCCAAAGCCTATCTTGCGGGGGTGGGCTAATTTTGTATTCTCTCGGTTATGAATTATGATCAATGAAGTTTATAGCTTTCTGAAAAAAATCAAAAGGACAGTGTTCGTTCTTGTTTTTTATTTTATTTTTTGATACTTGAAACTAGGGGGGAAAAAACCATCAAGCTTTAAAGAGGCCCATGTTTTGGTCACAGCAACTCTCAAACGAAAACGCTAATTTTGTATTTTTTTTATCTAATAATATTGGAGTTTGATCAAAAAATAAATAAATAAGTTTTTAATTTGCTAAAACAAAATATGTTTCCTTGTGGCCTTCTCTCCAACTTTTCTCCTCGAGGAGGCGGGGATGCCGCTACCTCCACATCCGCCTCCTCTCTTCACTAGCCATCCCCACCTTCATCTTCGAAACCCCACCTTCTTTCTGCCTCAACCTACCATTTTTCCCTTGGCACTGCTCCAGATGTAGTATAGTTGGCTTGCTTCTCGATGTACCCTTTGTCGAGTTTTAATAAAAATTTGTTGCCAAAAAAAAAAAAAAACCGCAGAACAGCTTGACTTCGACAACTCCTCTGGCAAATAAGTCACCAAATCCATTGTGGCGTTTTCGGCAGCAGCGACTAGCGTCTATGGCTGGGTTTTCATTTTCTTTTCTTTTTACTTCTACATCCCGTTGTTGATTTCGTTTATCAGCAAAAGTTGGCATATCAAATACTTTCGCCAATGGGAAAAAGCTTATCCATCAAAAAATAGTACTCCGTAATGTTCATACAGTTGATGGATAAGGGCACCTCAACTAATTGTAAAAACTCAGGAGAACAGTAATACAGTAAAAGCCCAAGCAGCAAGCTTTGACATGAAATAGAGAATTTTATTGTAAAAATTCTACAAATTGCTATGTACCCAGGTAGAAATTAGACAATAGATTGGCCTAAACCCCAAACCAGCATCGTGTCTGGACGTGATATACATGGATGGCGAATATGAATACAAACCACATATCCCTCCTCTCTTTCTCTCGCAAAAAGCAGACAGAATGCGTACAAATTCTGTGTGTGGTGTATCTATTGAAGGCATGAACTGATAGACCCTCAGTCAGACTTCTCGATCTCTCGGAATCGCTGATCCCACTCTTGGGCTTCATAGTCTTGCTCAAACAAGTCCTTGTCAGAACTGTAGACAATCCTATCTCGTCCAATGAAGGTTTTTTGAGCCATATCCCGAGCGCTCAGAAGCTGAAGGCATACCAAGCAACTCTGGTTAGTGATCAGTCAATTGGACACATAGAAGGTGAACAACAATACTACTCTAGCAAAAGTAAAGTCAATCTTAAAATATAACCATATTATCATACTAAATAATCAAGATTGAATTGGAAATAACAATATTCGGAAACAAAGAGCATACCCACAGTTTCGTTAAGTAATGTCATTTCCATATTTTGTAGATTTTGTGAAATTTAAATGGTTGCAACTAGCAAATTGGCATTACATTGCACTCAATAATCTTACCATAGATGCACTTATTTTCATCCTCAAAAACTTAATTGGAGTCTCTTTAGGGTACTCAAGTTCATTTCCAACTCCACACACACATTTATGGGTAATCTTAAATTCCAAACAAGTCTAAATGATGTTAACTAGATTGTTGTGTAAAAAGATTGTCTAATCTTTATATGGCCATAACATTAAAAGTACCAACACAATATCCAGAACTGAAATATGTATTTTCCAGAAGTTAATTTAATTTTGCGGTCTTCCATGATAGAGACTAAAACCTTAGTCAGACAGTTTTGTACTTCCTGCTGAAAAAATAGAAGTAAAAAGCGAGAATACCACAAATCTGGATTGAAAATCTTTTGAATCCAATGCAACGTCCTGCTTTTTATCGAAAATTTCAAGACATGCCTTCATATCTTCCAGTTCATCAACTAAAACTTGCTTACCATTTGAAATTGTTTTCTCATCAAGGCAAATTATTGTTGATCAATCGAAAGATATGAAGCCACTTTGTCAAATTTGTTATGAAGCAGGACATGCACTTAATTCAAAGGAATCATTGCAATTGAGGTTCGTTTCTCTTATTTAGTTCTATCATTTTTCAAGATGTACAAAATATTTGACAAAGCTTCTACTATATCACGAAAGAATTCGAAGAATGAATGGAACTATAGGAGATTATTTACTCTATTTTTGGATATTATGTTGGTACGTTAACGATTTCGTTATGTCACGACAAGAACAGTTTAGTTCAAATAATTTGGTGTTTCGAATATGAAATAATCCAGAAAGGTATTTACAGATGTAAACAAAAATATTTGAGTACCCCTAATGACTCCAATTAGGTTTTGAAGATGACAAGAAACACAACCATGATAAGGTTATCGGATGCAATGTGTTCACTAGTTCGAACCTTTAAAGTTCTATACAATCTACGACAGGCAAAAAAAGGAACTTACATTACATTGCAAAGTGTTGTTATGCTCCAATTAGGTTTCGAGGATGGCAATATTTTCAGCTACGCCATCCTATCATGAATAAGCAGAGGACAATATTTATGAAAGACCTTTCTATTTGAGGTTTCTTGTCCTTTGCGGTTGCTTGACGTAACATAAGGATTGATGTGTAGTTAAGGTCCATGGCTGACTTATATTAACAACTCAGTGCAACTGAAACACCTTTCAAGTTGAAAATAACCAAGCATTTAACACATCACTTGTATCAAGACACTCTGCATCTGCATCTATTCTTCACAAGGAAAAGTAGAAAACAAAAATACAAGCAACATTTTGAGACCTGAGAAGTAAGATCGAAGAAAGTTATCATATAGGTACTCATAGATGCACACATACGAAGGGGACAAATATACACTTGTGTAGAACTTTCGAGACTTGTAAATAATACCACACAAAACTGACAATTAGATTACACGTTCTTCATAACCTCATCATGTACGCCAAATTTCTGGTCAATTTAAGACCAAAAGGTCTCTCACTTCTACAGAAAAAATAACCGACAGATGAGAGAGTTTCTGATTTACCTGAATTGGCAGAAGGATTAGCATAGGAGGAACACGTAATCCAGTTGTGTCAAATTTAATTCTACGGAAGGGGTCTGTTTACCTTGGGGTCTGTTTACAAATGTATAGTACCCTTGTCATACACCATTTCATAACTTCTGTTTTTCCCTCTGAAATTAAATATTTCCAATCCTAACTGTTGGATTATATTCTCCTCCCTTGGCAATCGTGAACACGAAATATCATAAACTAATTGTCGAATGCAAGTATCCAAAGAAAATCAAAACTTGAAGCTACAATTGTTATTATATGACATTATGATATGTAACGGGCCTTAGAGAAAGATGTATACCTTCCGCCTAAGAGATAGATCTGGCACTTCAAGAGCTCGAGCACATTGTTCCCTCGCAAGATTTCTCTTCTCTATCTCAGCATTTCTCATGCGGATGAAAAACCATCGGACCAAAGGAATTGCGAAAAAAGAGGCAGCATAAACCTGTGAAATCAGACATTATAAATATCCAATCAATCCAAATCCAACAAAATCTAGATGTGCTTCCAGTAAATAACTAAACATAAATTACCAGCATTTTCAAATCGAGATATGTACGGTGTATCGGAATTTCCATTTTATGAATCGTAACAGGATAAGTATTGCGCATCGTAAGATACGTTAGCAAAAGCTAATGTATGATTAAAAGACAAATACCTGATTGCAAAAAATATGTTGTATCTATGAAAAATAACTGTTTTCAGTAAAAAAAAATAAGTTCTTAGGATGAAAAATTCCATGTCTCCCCGGTGGGGTCTATCAAATTGAGGCTTTCGAGTGCCTTGGTCAAGGGGAGAGATTCAGAGAATATGAGCTAATTCATGCAAAATATGATCAAAATAAATTCATTCTGCCATTCGAGCTCTAATGCAGGGTGGCAGGGCGCGCCTCGGACTAATGCCTACAACTCCTCCCACAGCCTTTTCACATGCTTCTGCGTGGAGAAGAAGTGGCCCCAAGAGTTACTGGCCAAGAGAATCTAACCTGAAACATCAGGTGGGAACAAACCCCCAAGTCCCAAGTCAAGACCACCAGGTAAACCCTTGGGGTTGAGGTTCAACTACCTTGATAGACAATTGAGCATGCGTCTTTTATATTCAGTAAAAAAAGAACGAAAAGTGAAGATGTAAAAGTGAAGATAATACAGACATGACGACAAATGACATCCTTTTCCTGGATTAAAAAACAAGTAATCACTAGAAAGCAATGACAATGGGCAAAGTGATGATTGGCATAAATAAGAAGCCACATTACAAGATCTGGTGAAATCACCTCAATTAGATCAAAGGATTTAGAACGCGTTTGGAGTTCCGCTTCTTAAATTATGGCATAACTATGTTCATTGAGTAATCGTAAGATATGTACCGCATTAGAATACGTGAATCTATCGTAGGATTTTTATACAAAAAGGATACGGGGTGGTATGCGTATAGTTTTTGGAAGGGAACGATACAAATCGTAAGATACATATCCTGATACTGAGAACAAACACTTCAGCAGAATTAGGAGAAATACTCAAGAATTATTTCAGTAGATTCGAGGCATACACTGAGAACTTCATCCCGATTAAATTCATCAGCAGTATAACTCGAATTAACAGGCATTGAAGAAATTAACACATCATGATAGTATGGTTGGATCTCTGTCACCAAACAATTTGTTAACTTATTTAGGGAGAAAAGGGTATAGGGTTAGTAACTGAACCCTAATACACGCATAACATTAATATATTGTGAAGTATAATACGATACAAACACCTAACTACCCCTCAATACGTTCTAACTCCTCAAACCAGAACATAGATATCACAAAGACCCAACTTGTTACACAACAAATCTAGACATGGTTTGAACATCAATTTGGTGAAGATATCCGCTAACTGAGCTTCAGTAGACACAAAGCGGGTAGCCAACACACCATTATCCACCATTTCTCGAAATATGGCAATCTACTTCAATATGTTTGGTTCTCTCATGAGATTGGAAAGTGTGAATAACAACAGGATGTGATCAAGCACAGAGAGAGAGAGAGAGTAAACGGGTCGCCGAAGATTGGGGTCGCCGGAGATGGGTTGGCGGGTTATGCATTTGCTGGAGTGGGAAAGGGGAGAGGTAGAGATTTGGTGAGATGAGGAAGGGGGAGAATGAGAGTATACTTTCAAGTAATAATCTCAGCCGTTGGTTTCAAAACTTGTGTCCCCGGAACCGGCCCCTATATATATATACATATATGTTCATATATGTATACACACGCACACATACATGGGCTTTGTAGCCGTATTTTGGTGATGGGACCAAAGTTTGCTCTTTGGGTGTAGAACGGAGTGGCTATCAATGGAGGGAGGTGGTTTTGGTGTTGGGATGGAATTTCTGATTGTGCTGATTAGTCTCCAATTTCTTTCCAAAATTGGCTACTGTTCAATCTGGGGTTATAAATGGTTGGCTCCTGACGCAGCCTAGAGGTATGTGTGGGTGGTGATTCAAGGGTAAAAATGTAAGTTAGTATATTCTATTAACTGTGTTGATCACATTCAGGACTCAAAGTTGAAGGGAGTTAAGTGTTAAACATGAGTGAGGCAACTTGAAAAAGAGCCCTAGTTTAGGCCCCGTGCCGTTACAAGGAAAGGAAAGTATGTTTCCCTGCACTTCTTGAGTGTTCAATTAGAAAGAAAGTTGTGGGACCACATCACTAACTTTCCAACTAGGATTAGTTTCCCTTCAAACTCATCCTGCAAAAAACACTATGTTCGCTTTGGATCTCTAGAACCAACCCATCTCTCCACGCACGATTCCCAATAAGTTCTCTCCAATTATACTCAAATTGCTCTATCTCTCCCCACTTATTACCCCAAAAACCTCCCTCAAAAGACAAAACCCAAACCAAACTAAGTCTTTTGCAGGAATCTTGTCTTTATACTAGTTTCGTATTAAATTACACCACTGCTTTTTAACTTTTTCACAAATTTCTTTTATAAAATTAACACATGCAGAAAAATAATTTTCCTTTCTCTTTTTACTTCAATTCACTAAGAACAATCTCCCTGCACCAATTTCTTGACAATTGAACGCCTTATGGGGGATTAATGTAATTTAGATGGAAATTCCTTTTGTTCTGGTAAGATTCCAACATCTCAACTTCAAAATGCATATTCTGATTCCACTTTGAGAAAAACCGGGTGATGTGGGTGCTGAATTATAGACAGCAGAGGTATTAGGAAACAACAATACCCACCTGAAGTAAAGGAAATATGTCAGAAACAAATGTTATCAATCCACTCGGCTTGACAGCAACATTCCTTCAAAGAAATATGTAATCAGAGATGTTAGATAGGCATAGAGGACATTATAGAAATTAAGGTGTATTGTCGAATGCAAACATACTTTAACATGGTACCAAGTATAATAACCCCGAAGAGATTAAGTCCCCCCAGTCCAAAGACCATCGCCTTCTCAGACGTGCTAGCTTTACTGCATTATAATCATGTATTCATTTTGGCAAACTGTCTGATATGAAACCTAACCTTATCAGTAGGACAAGAGAATGTAAAAATACAAAACCTAAATTGCCATTGCTTCTCCTTGAAAAACTTCTCAACCCCCCCGACCCAATCAGCCCACTTTCTTCCCACATATTCCTTCCGTCCGCTCCTCTGAGGAGAAGCTGTACGTTGTAGTGATGGAAATCGATAAAGAATATTTCCCTGTTTCAAATACAGTTGAAAGGTTCAAAAACAAAAAGAACAAAGTTACTTTTATAATCAAACGCAGACGTGAGTGGAACTGAAGACACATTTTGAAGGATAAGGTAAGGGGCATTGAAGCAACTTAAGCTTTGGGTTAAGAGTTCAGGTGATTAAGGACTCAGGGTGGGACTTTCTATTCGTAAAAGTATATTCATGAGGAACAGGGAAAATAGAATGAATATGAGTGACAAAAATGTTTACAAGCAACTTAAGCAAAATAACAAAATACCACAGAAATAATTTAAGGACCTTTTAAGTGCCACTACAGCTTCCCAAAGCAAGTTAAAAACAAAACTCTCTGAAAACAGAAACTACTAACTGAGAGCTTTGCAGATGCAGCAATTTAACAAACCTCCTCATCTACTTCTGGCTGACCATCAAAACGTAAGAGCACGGGTAAGATGTATGAGTCATCCCCCTGGAAGCAGCGAGAAAACGAGACAACAATGAATAGAAAAATAAGAACTTGAATGAATGCAGTTAAAGAAGAGCCAAAACTTTTCAATCAGGTTCACTAAAAGAAATATAAGTGAGACCAGGTTCATAAGAGGAGAATACAATGCAGAATGTCTACACACAATTCATTGCAATTGCAATTGAGAAACAAAAACTCAAACGAAGAGAACATTGTATTTTAGTCTAATATAAGAAACCTCTAGTAAACAAGAACATGGAAATATTAAAACAGAGCCATGGCGGAGATCATACAAAATAAGAAGAAAAATCAGTTCTTTTCTTGCAAGCATAACTGCAAAGCTTTTGATATCACATTTCAGTAGTCAGACTTGCCTTGAATTAGACAGAAGAGGTTAAAAAATATTTGATTCTGAGGGTTCACAGTGCGAAAAGAAAAAAAAAATTTGTCAGTTGACAAAGCACTGTCAAGCTTAAACAGTAAGTGGTATCAAACTCTTCTTCTTCCAGTATTGACTAATCTAAGCTCAGTAAAGATTCTTCCACAAGATTGTAATCAGGTATTATGCTAATCAATCTGGCAAAAAGAATCCCACGAAACACTATTCCTAGCTAGAAATGATCATAAACAAGCATTGCAAAAGCAAGAGGAGAACAACAACTAGCTGTAAATCATCAAGCATAAGATTACTGTTTGGTTTGCTGTCTCTAAATCAAGATATGGAGCGAGTTCTTCAGCTGTGACAACACCACCATTTGCTGCTATGTATTCTCCAATCTGCAAATAGAATTATAAAAAAATTGAAAACAAAGTAGGCAAGAAAATTATTTCAACTACTCCTTTCAAAAATGAGAACCTCGTAAGGAAAGAAGATAGAATCATTACTGAACATGATGATGAACAACCCTTCGATGAGAAACCCCAAAATTCTTTAATGATTTACAAATTAGAACTTGCTTTGCAAAAAATAACTTGATCATACGCACCAACTAGCAAATTGCACAATGACATAAAACAATATTATAAGGCAACCAATAAAATACATGAGGACTGACAGGCTTGACATAGAGCTGACCTACCTGACCACCATAACATAAAGGAAATCACTGTGTCCCATAATTTGGGTCCACTACTCCAATTTTGGATGTCCCCTAATACATGTTCATTTTGACAATCAAAGAGAAAATTTGTACAGATTTGCTTTTTTGCCCTTCCTCTTTTGAAGTGGAGTAATAGCTCCCTATTTCCAAAACAAAGGGCAATTGTGAAAACTTGTACTTTCCAAAGTGTAATGATGACTCCCTACATAATTGGATTCCCAAAGAGAACCTAAAATAAACGATGGAGGGAGCATTACATGATCGATTTTGAAAAAAGCCATACCACAAACAATAAGACACTATTCAATTTGTCTGATTCAGATGAAATGATAGCATCTATACCCAAGTAAAGAGCAAAAACTCCCTTCTCCACCTTTATGGAAGATTAAATTAATTTCCTTTCTTCACAATAGACATTCAATTTTCCATACTTTTTCACTTCATCGCTATTATCGGGCTTCCTAAACGAAATCTACGCACTTCAGCCATCCCTTATTCACTCACTGATTTCCCGAGAATTCATGGAAGTTCCCCTTTGTCAAGCAAATTGTTTGATCTAAAACATGATGGTTTTCAAATATATAAGAACCAAGGTCATATTTCGGATTTACATTGTCCGTTATCCTAGTTGTTAATATGCAGCCATGTAAGGCAATCAGTTAAGAGCATATTTGGAACCAAAAAAAAAAAAAAAACATAACTGGATACAACTAAAGCTCCAGAATTCCGCGCAAGTTGCTCACAGGGTTAGAATGAGAAGGAAGGAAGAAATGGAAAGCGTGAAGGCATCTAAAGACACAGCCAAAAAGGTACAACGAAAACATTGAAAGCAACGGACCACTGAAATCAGTGCTCAATTATTACCAACTTCCACCGCTCTTCTTCAATACCTTGATTTGGATCGCCATCCCCAAATACAAATGAGAAAACCTACAAAATATTCAAAAATTGAACATAATTGGTTCTGAAATAAAGGCGAAAAGAGTAAAACATGTAGAGGCATTCCATATGTGCACTTACAGATTCAATGAAGTTCATCCCTTCATTATCTTTCCGAATTCGTTGCCTCCTGTAGTAATATGGATCCCAATACCTACAAGAAATATTTACACAAGTCAAAACAAGTAAAAGAACATGGCAAATGAGAAATCATTCTCATTCTCAGCACCTAGTCTTACAAAACACTACCAGTAGCTAGGACTTAAGGGTGAACCTATATTTCCAGTGTTCAGGGGCCAAGAGATTAGTAACTCTTAAAAATGCCCATAAATAGGGAAAGGTCAAGAAGCACAAACAAAAGAAAACAAAAATAAGAGAACAAACGTTACAAACCTATATAACATCACACATCTGTGTATTCAACCATTTTGAAAACCTTAGAGAATTCAAGGGAAATTTCATTTAAGGGGGAAAAAAAGGTCCTTTTTTTTTTTTTTTGATCTGCAAAAAAAAGAAATAAAAAACTCGAAGGTCATTACCCATTGACGGATTTTAAGATCCAGGGTGCAGGGGGAAATATCTAGATTAGACCTAGTCTCTGGCATAATATGCACAAAGGAGCTGCTCCCAGAATCAATCCCACATTCTTTAACAGCCGAAGCTTCACCAAGCAATGGCCCCACTCATGAACCATACACAGTGACACCAATAAGTTCAACTGAATCAAGAAACCAAAGGGTAGTGCTAATACAAGAACTAATGTCTGAGACAGCCGCAACCATATCAAACCAGATGGACGTCTCCATAGTAATTAATTCAAGACATAACAACAAGAATTGGTAAAAAAAATATTGCACAGTTTACGTAGTGATCTAAGTCATAGGAGAGGAATATCATGCCTGATTACACAAATAAAACTACAACCTGAATATGGGGCTAAAGTGTAGCGGGGAGACCGCATATAGTTCGATAGAAACAGGAAATAAATGTCAGAATATATGGCCACAGCAGACCTAAAAAGGATGGCTGGAATAAATATTACACAATCAAACAGTCCTACTATGATTTTACTTGAGTATCCTGTTTTAAACTTCAAAACACCCTTATCTTATACTTAATTGGGGAGATCCATCTTCTCACCCTTATCTCCTATAATCCAAGCAAACAGAATTTGTATAACTATCAAGACAAACATGATATTGGTGCACTATTTCCAGTTCTCACAAAAAAAAAATTGTAAAACCTCAATCTTTTTACCTTTACCCACTTCATTACCCCAGCAAACCTTGTGTAAGCAAATTTTAACCAGTTAAGACAGAAATAACTTAGATGTGGCTCTTAGCCCATCTGGTTGTACCTCTTGTCTTGCAAGGGGAAGGTCTGAAGTTCGAGTCTATGGAGGGACATCAAACCCCCATTGGTTGTTAACACACTAATTCCCTGCTAACCCCCCACTGATGTATCCAATACGAGCAAAAAAATTAAGACAATAAGAACTTAAATCCAAGTGAACTTCAACAAATGCCATCTTCCAATGAAGCAGATGAATAAAAGCATGAAAACTCCGCAACTTTACAAGTCATGTGGGGGAATATGGTTCATTGGAGAATATAGCCTACATAAAAATCTTGGATGGTGAGTATACTATATCCTTCTGTAACATATGGTCTAAATGCGCTAGTTATCCCAAGTTGTAAGGACCACTTAATTAGCCCAAGAATAAACTCTCAACCTATGACGTAAGGCCTTTCTACCGTAATTGCAGGAAGCAGCAGCGACGGACGGCAGAGGCAGGATGGGGGTGCATAAAACAATTGAAATTAGGAGTGCCTAAGAGCAGCCCCATTGTAATAAGCAAATGAGTGTGGATAAATAAATTTAACAAAAATGCTCAAAAAAAACCCCACATGTAATAAGCAAAGTTACAAGTATTTTAGCAAATAACCAAATTTCACCCATTCCATAACCAAACTTAACAACTTTTACCAATAACCAAAACTCAACAATCAAACTCAATAACCAAACTCAAAACTCAATAACTCAGAAACACCCCACATTGGAATTGTCTCATCGAGACGAATAATTTGGTGTGATCGGATGCGTGATTGGAACTAGTTTGCGATTGGACAAATGTGCATTGTCTATTGTGCAGGGTTTTTTTTTGTTAGAGATGCAAAAATAACCAATGTGGTGGTAGAGGTTGTTAAGTTTGATTATGGACTAAATGGATAATCAAATGCTGACGTGGCACATTTTGGTTATTGGTTTTGATTATTACCATTGCGGACGCTCTAAGAGAAACCTATTTTACACTGTTAGAAATACCATATTTTGCTCAGTACCAATAACATTTGATAAAATATGAGCAAGTATTGGAAATTGGGGTTAACTGCAAAAAATATCATTAATAGAAGTATTGGGAGACATTTTGGCAACACTAATCAAGGTTAGGCATCAATTCTTGCATGGTTGCCTCTCTGTTTCCAAGAGGCAGCCAATCACCAGCGCTTCTCACTTTTTCATCTCATCCTCTGCCCTCAAGTTCATAGATTTCAAAATCTGATGATTGCTCCATGTTTTTTTCTTATTGTTTGACGAATTACGTCCGTTACATGAATTTTATTACATGTTTTATGAATCCAATGCAATTGATATGTTTCAATGCTCAGATTATTTTGATAAATGAGTACCATGGATATTAAGTGGTTTATAAAGCATGTTTTGAGATCTAATAGTGCTATCACTCATGTCCCATTTAATAGGGGACAGTTTAAAAGGCTAGTGAAACAAGGATATGGGATATAGCATAGACGTCTAGCTTATCCACAGCTAGGGTCGCCTGGTATGTGTACGAGTGGATGGGGTCATCTAAAGCATGTTTTGAGATCTAAAGTGCTATCCCTCGGCATCCCAGTTAATAGGGGACACTTTAAAAGGCTAGTGAAACATGGATATGGGATATAGCACAGAAGTCTAGCTTATCCACGGCTAGGTTCACCTCGTATGTGTACAAGTGAATGGGCATCATATAACGTTGTGCTTAAATAGAGTAAACATTAAGTTGAAGAATGAACAGGAAAGATATGTGGAATTGTAGCTTTTCTTTATGTATAAGTGCAATTTACATGCTTCAAAGGTTCCATCCCAGTTGAAATGTTGTTCTTTATATGTAACAATCCAGTTCTAATTCGATTCTTTCTTTGAACCTTGGATCATGGTTCTAGAGCACCATGGCAATCCAAGTATGCAATTTCCTGAAACTTAGCTTTGAACAAATCAAGAAGTAACCAGGTATTAACAAATCAAGTAGAATGTAATCTAGACCTTACCAAAATAAATCAGATGGGCTGAGGTAAAATGTGAAACCAGAATCATACGATCTGCCTCCACGTCTTCCACGATTGTCTTCATCACTATTACCAAAAATGGTTAGACAAAAAAATTCTCATTAATGTCTCGTAATCTTAGGAGTGAAAAAAAAAAAGAAGCTGTTTTAATCAATCAAATGGAACAAATGAAATAGCAAGGATTGACGAATAAGATACCTTCTACTCGAAAGGAGGGCAATAATTGTTGTATACACAATCACAATTGAAGCTATTAGTGCTGTCCCAAAGGTAACCCTCACTACATATTCAGTTGCCGACTGCAAAAATACTCAAAATCATAAGTTGGTCAAACATATAATTGTGGGAGATACGCCTCATCATTGAGGAGAACAGCCATGCTGCACATGTATCTAAGTCAAAAGGTGAATCGGCGAGGAGAGGGGATGCTTAGTACCTTTGCCTTGTCAACAAATGGTTCGATTTTCATCCTAAAAGACTTGGCTGCAAGCTTTGACCGATAATCTTTTGGGAAAACATAGAGAACATCACCTTCATCTGATACCTGTTGAAACCATCTTGAAAAGGATTCCACTAGAAATCAAGAACTTCAAAGAAGATAACATTCCAAACAGTAAAATGTGTAGCCCACCGATTTTTTAATAGATATGGTCTTGACTAATATTCAACCCAATCAAAAAAAAGCTAACAAGAGAAAAAGCAAGCTTTAAATGTTTGACGTATTTCAAATAACTACATGTACGCAATATGAAAACCTTGCCATGCAATTATCAAATAACTAAACGAGACAAATCTACATAATAAAAGTCATTAGCACAAGTTGGACAGCCACGGCCATTGCCAATGAAGTTCCCACCAGCCATGGGGGTCACGTAAAGTAGTTGTAAATCGTGTGTTATGCATGGGGCAACCATTAGAGCCATCAGTTCCTAATAAATATTTCGGAGTAAGCACAAATTCAATCCCATACCGACGGGCAATGAATAAAATAGCATCCACAAATGTAATAGCATTTGTTATGGCCTCTTCAAAGTCTACAATAGCAAATTTGCTAGCATTTGAAAACAATTACCTACTTCTTGAATATTAAATCCACAATAAAGGTCAAAAGATGAGGATTCACTAATCATGTGAATACAAAAGATTGGTAGCATAAGCACATTAATTTGGTGAATGACAGAACTGTCCAAATAGGATGTTGTCGTTTTCTACTTGCCTCATCACAACTCAAATCTCGTAAGTTCAGCTAAAAAGAAGTCAAAGGCCCAAACTTTTCATCTTGAATCCTGCCCGATAAATAAATGGAAATAAGAAATAACAAAAGAAGGAAAAGAGAACCTACACTTGAAGTTTCAGTTTATAAATTACCGGCCTCCCTAAGCAGATTAAGTATCCTAGATCATAAGGTATAAAATGAATTTCAAAGCCACACTGGCAAACTGGTGGTGGTAATTCACTTTTGTAGTTTTCATTATCTACATTCCACAATTTCAATCTTTTTAAAATCAGGCCAATCGGCTGCTATTTTCGACCAATCTTGGACATGTGCTCTAAACACGAACTTCAATAGAAGCGTGATAATGGACAGTTATTGCATTGAATATTCCATGGCATGCTACAACACATAATAATACACAAAGTACAGCTCACCTTCACCCCATAGTCAAGAACTCATAGTCTCCATAAAATGCCATTCAACTACAAACATTCAGCTTGTTCAATACTCCAATTGCTACTCCATAGAGCCATAAGCTTAGCCAAGTCCAAGGAAATCATTTGTTTGTCACATTCAATCCACATCCGTTTTTTGCTCTCTCGTCCTTTTGACACCTTCTACTTAGATGACATAACTACCCTTTACCAATGAGTTTGTTAGTCCAGGATCCCAATTATCTTAACAACTATATCAACATTTTCCTCACGTTTCCTTCCATCACTTCTACTTACATTCCTTTTTTATGACTCCCTTTATTGCAAACACTCATTCATCATTCAAAAAATATCAAAGTAGAGATGGAACTAGGAGAATACAATTGGGCGCAGGGCCTGACGTTGAAATGGAATTTATCCTCCACTCCATGAAAAGATTACTGTTTACTTTAAAGACTTACCAACATAGCATCAAACTAATAGACGTCATGTTTTCGACTCTCAATGTTCCCCGCTGCGAAAACAATGGCTCGATCAATTTTTGAATTTTTTTGGGTGTTTTCTCACAAGCTTTTAATAAATTTTGTTCATATTTGCAAAATTGACTCTTTAATTGTACTACTTTTCTTTGACTACTTTGCATGGCCTTAATTTTGGGTCGCAATACAGCAACACTGTACGTTACTACATCCCTATGCCCTATTTTGTGGCAGCCCTCCGAAGCCCGTACCTGATTCAAAAGGAGCATGTGCAGGTAGCCCAACCACCAAACCTATGACAGTAGTCATGCATTCAACTCCAATATTAATGTTATTTAATCTTTCAAATTATACAGCAAACCCACAAACCAATAGTGAGTTCTCAAAACAGAGCAGGCGTAATTGAAATCAAAGAGCAACTGAATGAAGTGTCCCACATGACATGTCCCAAAACTTCTCAAACACAATGCAACAAACAAAGTACCAACTACCTATTCGAATTAACCCCGAGGAATTGGCCTAGACTTGGGGGTTCGCCCTTCCCTCCATCTCTCCTAGGTCTCAGGTTCGTAATTCCCCAGGTGCCAAAAGCTTAAGCTGTTAGGAAATGGGCCCAACAGTATATTGAGCAATTCAACATTTTCAAATCTTGTGGGACCAATCTACACAGGAATGATTCTCAAGATTACTCGAGTTGCACCTAAACTGGCCAGGACACCATGAGTTTTTTTTTTTACAGGACACCATGAGTTATCCAAGAAAACAACAAATTCGAGTTCCATACGCTCAATTACACAACCAAAGCCGGAATTAATCAAATGGGAATACCTCCAAGAACCCATTAGTATCAGCAGCAAGCGCCTGCAAAGCTTTCTCGGCCTCGTTCAACTTGAGCCCGGCCTTGCTCGACACATCCCCAATCGTAACCCTACCTCCGCACGCATCCACGGCGTCCATCGCCCGCCTCCGCACATCCGCCGGTAACTTGTCACTCTCCACGGCTCCTCCAGGCCGGATTGCAGTGGCCGAAACATCAACACTCGCCCTAACAACTAGACTGGGAACCAGTAAGCCGCCCCTACTGCTGCTGTATCGAACTCTGTTGTTGTTGGTGAAAACTGGGGACCTAAAAGAGTGGAATTGGGAAGTGGGTTTGAGGAGGATTGAGGGTTTGGAAGAAGATGATAAGGTGGAGTGAGACCTGGGGGTTACAGTGAAGCATGTGGATATGGAGGCCATTTCATGGGATTATGTGGTTAGTTCAGATTGTAGCCATGGAAGAGGGGTTGGCAATTGGGGGGATGATATATGTATCAATGTCTGTACTGAGATATTATCGGAGGATTTTGCGAGTGGCTCAAAATGGGTTCTTTCGGATTTTTCTCTGTTTCTTTTCTTTCATGTGCGTTTGAAACCTTTCCCTGGTGCTGAAGTGAAAACACTGCTACAATGGGGCCACGGAGAATTTTTCTACAGCTATAATTATATTGTATTGCGCACCTGTAATTTCTAAATATTATGATTGAGACCCTAAATGAAAACAATTCTCTTGGCACTCCCTTCCCCCAAGCCCCCTTCCCTCCCATATATCATTATCGACAGCCCAACACCCACCTCCCAGGCGGCACTAGTCCTCCTCTGATGCTTATCAAACTCACTACTGCGGCACACAGGTATCAGTGTGTAATTATTTTGATATTTGCGAAACTTTAGTCCACTCTATCTGATGTCCTCTCATTCTTTCTTATCCATTGAATGTTATACTCGAAAAAATGATTAGAACTTGTTCATAAAAATCTTAACTAAAAGAGATGGTATGAACATAGGCGATTGAACCGAACAATCGATGGTTGTTTAGCTGCAGGATGTTAGAACATTGAATAATGTCCAAAGCATTGTGATCCAAAATAATTTGACTATGCATTTACAATCTTGCAGATAATACAAGTTTGTCTAGTACGTCCATAATTTCCCCCCCTTTCTCTGCGTTATTCCCTCTTTTCTCTCATCAGATTCATCCGTTGCCTCTCCTCTCAGTAACCCTCCTCCTTTGTCGCCAATTTCAACCGCCGGACGCTGGAAGCTTTACCGAATCGACACTGGAGGGAGTTGAAAACAGGTAGCATTCATCTGTTCATTGCCCCCTTCTTTTCTTTTAGGTTATTAGATATATATATATATGGCGGTTGTTACTATGAGACTATGGCTATGAGAATCATCTAATTAAAGCTTCAGATAGCAGATTTCAATCGTTCTTGACAATAGATTCTTAACCGCCTGCCCATTCTACTTAACTTTTTTTCTAAAACTTTTATGCCTTGTTCCCTTCGCAATTCAAAAAGAATTTTTCAAAAAATTCCCCCTAGATTCCCCCTACTTTCCACCTTTTTCTCTCTATCTCTCTCCACTCATTACCCCTACTATTTTTCAAAAACATTTTTCAAATCCCAATCCAAACAAAGCATTAGTTTTGTCCTTATTTGAATTTTTTTTCACATTCATTAATTTTGCACCAATTTTTTAAGGATTGTTGATTCGTCGAGACAAGACGAATCGGAAAAGTAAAAAAATTTTACTTTTAAAAACCACTTTTAAGAGGAAAAAAAATTAGGGGGAGGGGTTGTTATTTGACCTTAGTCTTTTTTTTATACCCCATTGGTAATTGTTTCTTTTTTTCGGGTTTGAAATTTTTTTAATTTGGAACTCAAGGAACTTTATATTTGCATTTAAGGTGTTTGTAAGAATGCCTAGATATAATAAAGAAAGTAACAATTACCTTGTGTTTACTATCCTTTCGGTCATTCACCTAACAGTTGGGCTTAATTTGGCTTCTCCTCTCAACATCAATAGTAACAATGGATAATTGATTTTAAATTGATCGTGATTATATTGCATAGTGCCTTTAAATACAGACAATTAAAGCTTGCTAAAAAGTGAATTTTGAGCCATGGCGACTTCTTGAATGCCAATGTTCGAAAGGCACGGGCATGCACTAATAGAATTTACACTCTATGATGTATATGATTAATTGCATATGACTACGTATGTAACGAACGTATCTTGCATGGAATGAATTGATAATACTGTGTCAGGTTAAGCTACCCGACGTCCTCCTGGAATAGTTTTGCTCAAACTTTGTTCATTTATTGTGTTTCTACTGCAGTTTTTATTCGAAGAAACATTAAGCATTCAACGCCATCCATGAGAATGAAACAAATACCAAATTCACAGAATCAATGGAGTTGAAAGGGTCAAGAATAGATTAATCAGCACTGAGAATTAGAGTTTACCAAACACAGGTATGGAAACATCAAGGTAAACAGGACGTGAACCTGTGTTGCCGATTATTGTCAGAGTTCTGTTGAATTGAACTTTAACTAAAACATTTGAAAATAGGAATTTCACCATGCATTCATGTTCCAGTAAAGTTCTGGCTGTAAAATGACAGCATGAAAACGTGTTTACGTACCAAAGGAGATCGCTATGATCGTTACCGTATTCGTATCGAAGAGATGCGACAAAGTGTTCGGATCATTGTGCAATGTCTTAATCAAATGCCTAGTGGCATGATCATGGCCAGTCGTAAGCTATGTCCTCCATCACGATGTCAAATGAAAGCTTCATTTATTCTTGCTTCAAGCTTAGGTAAGCCTGTTTACTTAGACACCATAAGTCATCCAGGGATGCAATCCCGTAAAAATCTTGGACAACTACACCCTCTATTGTCGAGGCTAAGAGAGCCAAAAATAGATCTTCCCCATTATTCTGTTTCACATGTACAACAAAGTCGCTGACTTCATGACCAGTTTGCCCTCCTAAGCTTACAAATCTCTGCACTTCCCTGGGCACTTCACCCATCTCCCAGGATTCTACCTCATAAGTTCCCAATACATAAACAGTTTTCACACTTGACTATGTATGATAAAGTACAACAGAACGCCTACCCAGAAAAACTCTTTGCCAAATAAAGTTACAACGAGTGCTACCTTGTATTAGGGTACTCTGAAAATCTCTGGGAGGCCGAGCTTTTTCCCATACTGGATCGCCAACCAACCCACAAATGAGAAGTATGCCACAAACAAAGACACCTGCTTCAAGCGGGTCAGCATCCTGACTCCACAGATTTGAGGCAAACAAGACTTCAGTTGTTGGAGAACTCTAATCAAGCTTAAGGAGATCAAGGAAGTTGAAAAACCAGCTACAGCACCAGCTATTGCTTCCCACTTTTTGAACCAAGACCTCCTGCTGGCAAACCAGGATTCTAATATCCTAGGAGACCTGTCAAACATAAAAGCCAATATTATTACCTATAAATTAACTTCTTAGAAAAAGTAGGGCACGTACAAGAAGAGAAAACACCGCCATGCGCAGTTGTATGGGAACAATTCTCCTCGATCAGTAGTCAATGATGCCCTATAACCATTATAAGAATAGTTTCTTATAACCAGATTCGAGATCAACAACTATTTCCTTCCCAATTAATAGAACAGGACAGGATGGCATATGTATCTAGATGAGCAACATATGCACCACGGTTGGTCCGTATGATTATTTGCTGTTCGCTTGGGGAGGAAAATAAGTAACTTGACTTATTTTCCCCTAGCCATAGTTTCTAAACTCAATTTAAAATGCTTTATCATCTTTCATCAGTGAATTATCACAAAGCAAGATGTACCCTAGCTAGCTTGGCTGCTTATCCGGATCCACTGTTCCAGCTTTGGTGGCTGACAGATGGACTAAAACATAATTTATCAGGACCTGAGATGGGTGGGTGAGTTGAAGTATCATTTAGTAAAACCAGTCTATGTGACTTAGCTGAAAAAAGAGTTGTTTATCTGTCAGTTTAGGAACCTAAATCAATGGTAAGGTAAAGAGTGACAGAGATATGCTTGCAGAGGAGGGCACAGGTACGCAAGTGGTGCTCTCAAATGTTGGGTTGGACTTTCATGTTTCCTAAGGGGCGGAGTTATGGAAAAGGTTCAGAGAAAAGAGGGGCAGATTTCTTTGGACAGGAGGTGATGTGATCAGACTTAGATCTCCATCGGAGCCCATCCTGTGTGGTGCTAGACATAGGTAAAACCCAGAGTTCTCACCGAGAAAGGCAAATACCATTAAGAATCAAAAGTTCCTTGAAATTAGATCGTCGAAGGCTTGTGCACAGAACTTGCTATCTTTTTTCCCCTTCCTCTTTCAGAGAGATGTGGATGTCCGCTGTGTGAAGAATTTCGTTTGCATCTTTGACGTGTTACCTAAGCCAAATTTACCATCTGTTCATAATCCTTTTGAAGCTCACTCGAAGAACCTGTCATGAACAAGGTTGTCAAGGAACAAAAGAGACAATTGCAACTATTGCATGATTTTGGCCTCCGTTTCATCAGCAAAGGCTTCCATATGAATCGATCGTGTAAATAAGGGCTGTGACATGGAAATCTATCTATCTATCAAAACAATACACAAGTGTATTGCTCCTCCAATCTCCCAATCTAAATCCCTTCCCGCATTTCTCCTAGTTAAAAATAAAAACAAATTCTAGGAGGTGGGGATTTTCAGAGAGACGTTTCTGGGGCGTTGGGGTTTACTATGTGTTGAAGATAAATCAAAATCACAGCTTTTGATCCTTGTTTGTTTTCTTTGTTCATATATTTCATAATTTTAACTAATTTGAGTTAATTTTACTCATACTTCAGTAATTCACAACAGTAGATATATGTTATCCCGTGCACAGAAGGGAACAACGTTGGTAAATTAATAAACAAATGTAAGAAAATGATAAACAATAGGAAATACTTCATTCTACTCACAGGATAAAGAACCGTCTGAGCATCTCAACCATAGAAGGATTTTTGGCATGGCAATTGAAGAAACTATTATGATAGATGTACACTTTGGAAAGGCCAAATGTGTACCAGCAGTCATAAGTTTCATTCACCTAAGAAACACCGGCAAGGATGTCAGAACTACATCATTGTATCAAACTGAAAAAGAGTGATCAGGAATGGTTTGACCACAATCATTTCGTAAATCTGACAGAATCGATGATCGACACACATTTATATCAAGGCCCATGGTCTAGCCTTAAATCAATATAGTAGTTTGTTTCTGTGCCACAAAATGTTAGCAACCATGTGGTTTGCAACACCTACCTTGAATTTATCTTTTGTTAACCATGCAACACCGAAGTTAGGCCTGCAGTCAAGGGGAAGGGCCTCATTTGGAGCTTCTGCAAGTGAAACCCGTGTCTCGCCAGAACGATCTTTGTATTCAACCTGTAATTATAATACCTGATTCAGAAGCAAAACAAAAGGATACAGACATTTTATTCCACTAAAGGGATTGTCTCACACCAAAACATGCTCCACATGAGAGGAATACCCTCTCCACTCAGCTACCCAAGTTCATTGCACTAAGCCTTTTGAGGCTGATTCGAAATTTTAATAGGGCAAAAAACTCAAATAGTATATAATTTTTTCCTTACAAGGAAATACATTCCAGAAAGCCAATAAAAAATAAAATTTGTAAACAAGGTGTAACTGATACTCAGAAATCTTAAAACACATGCAAAACAAACAAACAATAACAATAACTGAAAACAAAATAGCATCATGACCAGTATGCCAAATTAAGTTGACTTATTGCAGAATTGGAACTTCAGAGATAGCTAAATATTTGTGATAAAGGAGTAAAGGACTCACAAAATGAATATAGTATTATACATCAATCAGATGGCTATTCTCACCTTGAATATAGAAGCCCAATAGTAATCATGATGACAGCGAAACTTCTTCCGTTCAAAAGGGTATAACACATGCTTTGCTTTATAATTGAGCAGCCCAAGTTCACACACCTTAGATGACCTCAGATCCACACCTGAAGGGAAAACAAAAACAAAAAAACAAGACTGTGTAAATAATGCATGAAATTTGAAGCCAATTTTTGGAATAAAGCAACAAATAAAGGCACACCCAGTCAAAATGCATATGTAACAGCCATAAGCCATCCGTATCTGTTAAATTACCCCAGTTCAACATTCTTTTCTGTCACTGCTGACTTCAATCATTCTCCTATAGGATATGTTTTTTAAACCAAGAATTCCACCTCTTATCTAAAGTTACGGGCATAAAAATAAACCATACCTACAACATGATTCATGCATTATTAGACCAAAAAAGAAAACAGAGAAGGGGAAGGGGGAGAATAATAGGCAGAAGCATAAAGTCTTGTTCCAGGGGATTACATTCAACCAAAGAAAATGAATCTATATGAAACTTTCGCATTACCATAGGGCTCTGGGCTCGTACTAATTAAAGAAGACAGCTCCTGAGATGTCAGTTCAGATGTAAAACAAAACCCAGTAAACATGCTATTCGATTTAACTTTGAGAAAGAGATCTTTTCTCAGGTATGGTAGATGCAAGATAATCCAACTGATAATACTGTTCATCCATGTAAAATCAGTAATTTTCAAAAACAATTTTCATTGTGCAAAAATGAGAGCCAACAGCTGCGTCAGATTGATAACTGATCAGATATGCATCTTCCATAATATTCTGCCCTTGCAAATTGTTAGTTCAGATAAAGAAATAATTAAGGACGCATAACTAATATTTCAAACCAGCAGCCAATATAAGATTGCAGGTGGGGGAGGCCATAAGAAGCTTCCATCACGTCATAACTTAAATCCACTCATAGCTGCGGAGACAAAATAATTCAAAACTTTTTGGCACACTATTATTTGGGCACAAAATCCAAAACTCGTATCCCATAATGGGCAAATGATAAAATTCAGTGTTTTGAATTAGAAACCAATGGTGCCTAGAGTGGAGAGCAGTGAAGGCAGAGGACGACATAACTTAAGCAAATTAATCACAGGTATAGATCCGACACAAAAAGAAAGACCATTCTTGGGGGAAAAAAGGAAAGAAAAAAAGGATAGATACGATAGAATGACGGCAAAGACACGATGTGTCTGATTGGGACTCAAAGGGCTGGGGAAGCCTTCTAGGGAGTATGGCAAGCACTACGGAGCCGTTGGCGAGAGGAGGGCTGAAATAAGAGGCAGCCTTGAGAGGAGTCCGAGAAAGAAGGACAATAATAGAGATTTTGGGGCTGACTTTTGGAGCTAAAGTTTTAGATGGCTTTTTTGCCATTCGATTGTTGAGACAAATAAAATGATCTTGATTGATTATACTCAAAATTCCTCAAAGCCTACAAATAAAAAATGGCCTCACCAAAATTATTAGTTCACCAAAATAGGGTGACTTATTAGTTGGCCAAATGGGTAAGGCCATCGGGCTAGCCCAAAGGTGCGGCCCCCCTCAATTTTCTACCCTAAGTCAAAGTATGCTCTTTGATTTAAAGAGATTTCCATAAAAGAAGAGACAAATATCTTCTTGTTTGGAAATTAACTCTTTTCAAACCAATAAGGATACTGATTGAAGGGGTTACCAAAATTACTATCCCTCTCCTTGAGCCTATAAATAGAGACTCTTATTCATGAAGAAAATAGACCTTTTGGTTACCATTCTTGCAAGAGCTCTCAAGCACCTTCAAGAGTTCAAACATTCTACAAGGCTTATGCACATGCCGATTCTTCTACAAGTTTCACATCAAGCACTCTACATCTCAAAACTCACATAGCTTTCAAGTTTAATCTCTATCTTCAAGGGCCCTTTACTAAACTCATTTCCTTCAATCTTCTTGACACAAGAAATCATCAAGCGGTTCAACTCAACACAAGCTATAACAGATGTTGGATTAATACAATACTAAGAGATTGAATCAGAGGTTCACCAACTGTAACAGAGTAAAACCATAGAGGATTGTACCCACAACTTAAAAATTATTGAAATGGATAATTTGTGCATATCTTTCTTGTTCTTTGTTGCATGACTCAAAACTTTTTTGTTACATGATGAACAAAAGTCTTCATGATAGAGTATTGAGATGATTATTTTGTTTGGAATAGAGGAAGTTGGTCACTATACATGGTTGAGCCTGACCATGAATCCCACCTAACCACAAGCATCAAGGGTACATCACCATGGGATAATGCACTAGGAGACAAAGCTCATTTAGAGGACCATTGAAACGAACCATATACAAAGCCATGTGAATTGTTACCAACAAGGGAGGAGCACTCAGATAGAGACCACTCAACCGGAATGAGAAAATCAAATGCGTCTTAGCGAGAGTACCAAATGTTGTTTCTTGAAGTTTGCCCCTTAGCACATAGTTTGAGGAAAAGGTAATTCAGACATAGGCCTCTTCCATCGTGACTTGATAAAAGGACCAACCATGACATATAACTATGCCTGAGTAGCCAGCGCCACCTCACAGGCCTAATACATGGAACTGAGCACAGGAAATGGTGATGCAATGTTCGACATGCCATATAACTCACACAAAATAAGGGGGAAAAAAGAAGAGAAAAGAGCATGTAGATAGTCGTTAATACCACTATGCCCTATGCTGGAACGGTCTAGCGTGTCTCATTCCAATAGGAAATTGGTATAGTTCTCTCACTTCTCTTTATGTCATGTATTGATGATTTTCAGGTAGTACTGGCTTAGTCCACCCAACTTACGCTATTTCTTACATTTTTTCCCACCAAAAATTTGGGTGCTACCAGTAAAATGAAACACTGCAAGATTCCAGTTGGACATGTTTCTTGAAGCCAGTTGAAGGAAGAAGGCAGTTGGTTACATTGCGTGCTTGCAGGGAGGAAGAAACCTCCTTCTATAGGAGGGCTGATCCAGTGGACCAGCTCACCCTTACACAGTGTCTCATGCTCAGGAATAGTTATCTCGACCCTCTTTGCCGCCATCATTATATTCCTAAAGACCTCAACTACCAACTAGACTCCGAATCAGAAGTCACGGTACAATACACTAATGATAAACCTTGGAGATTTTGCATTAGGGAGTTGCAGCAGTTGAAACGTTCTGACATCGTGTCTAATGCCAGGTTCTATTCTCCATTGAAGTATTTTTCTCTCTGTAAGACAGATCAAACTGCACATCCCCTTGCGAGAGGCGATAGTCTCGACAAACCTTCAACTCTATCCTCAAACCACAATTCCAGTGGCGGTCACAAGTGAGGCCATGAGTTACAAAGCTGTCCTGCAGGGATCACGAGTATTCCTAGTAACAGTCAAAGACCCTTACCAACTCAAACTCCAAAATCAGAATCCCTTAACAGAGAAATTGAGTAGTTCCACACCCCCCCCCCCCCCCCCCCCCCCCCCCCAAAAAAAAAAAAAAAAAATCTTTTGGGGGCGTGCATCAGCAAACAAGTATGCATAACTACACATTTATACAACTCCTTTGGGGCCAGTCCATACAGAGCTTTGCCCTGACTTTGGGACCCTTGCAAGTGGGGCGATTGGTCCCCAGGATTAGTTGAGGTCGCAAAAGCTGGCCCGAACACGTGAGTTATAAAATAAAAAATTATAAAAGACGCACTTTTACATGAGAAAACCTAGAACGTGAACTCCACCAGTACACCAAAAAACCTGTAGTATTGGAAGAAAATGAAAAGCAACTGGATAGAAGGACTCAACTTTCGCTCAGTCAGGTGGAAGTTTTTTCACTAATAACAGTGTCATCGTTACATTTCATTTTTCCTTCTTACAACCAACCAAACAGACCCTTATGGATTTCAACTGAAATTTTAGGGATAAAGAGAGAGTTAAAAACAACTTACTGCTGGATACTATCTTGCATTGGGAGGGAACAGAGATCGGGTTGGAAATAGCTGTGCTCCCGACGAAAACAGCTACAAACCCTAGAACAAACGAGAACGACAAGAAGGCTATGAGAGAGAAGACAAGGGAAAGGGAGCGACGCAACCACGAGTTGCGATGATCCTTGTTCTCCTCCTCCTCGGTGGTCTCGGCGGAATCCATTGGCTGTTGGTTTGATCGAGGATTAAGGGTAGGGTTGGGATCTGTTTCGAGAGATTCCGGCCACCGGAGGTATCATCCGGTGATCGGAGGTGGTACGGGTTGAGCTTTTAGTTATTGTTCATTGGACTTTTCAAGGTAGGGAAGAGACCTGGGGAAAGATATTTTTAGGGAAGGGATTTTTTTTTTGGGGTAAATCCTTTGGTTTGGTTTGTATGGATTGTGGACAAAATAGATACAATAATTCTAGTGACACATCCAAACGCACATTCTCACATGAGTGATGGGCTTCATACACACACTACTTGTGGGCTCCATACATGTACTAGAATGTGTAGTGTGTGTAGGATCCACAACTCATGTGTGAGTAGTGGGTATATGTATTAATTGTCAAACTTCACTAGTGTTTTTTTAAATAAAAAGAAAACAAAACAAAAGAAAAGCGTTCAAATTAGCTTACGCGCTTCTCATTTCTTATTGAAAGACCAAATCTATTGTTCATTAGCAGGCATATAACTCAACAAGAGTTAAGAGCATATAACCGGTTTTCAAATTTGAGATTTACCTAAGAAGTAACACAAAGGTATTGTTTGATTAAATTGAAAGCTCAAAAATTAAGTATCGAAACTGAATATTAAGCGGAAAAGATATTTGATAAACATATTAAACATTGAATCAAACCAAATAATGAATTAATTTAATCCCTTTAGTATTTGTGGCAGTGCTGGTGGTATAACCCCTTCAAAATGGTGAAACTCAAATTTGGTCTCAACTCCATTCGACCCGCCTAAAGTCAGAGGTGTTCCATATACCTCTTTAAAAAAAAGTATATATTTGTAATTTGCAAGCTTAAAAATAATAGGTTTACTGAAATAAAAAAAAATACACAATATGGATCTTATTTGATAGATTTCGATTAGATTTATCAAACCTTGCAAAAAAAAATTAAAAATTTATTTTCATATTTTCATAAGCCCATTATTTTTAAACTTAAAAATAGGTTATTATTTTTTAAGTATTTATTTGAGAAATCCACCGCAAACAATAAACGAAAGCAGAAATATCCATATGTGCAATTTTGACCATTTTCTGGCACACTCTAAGTCACATTATCCTTCAAAATGTCTTGCACTCGCACTTCCAATCCTCTTCGCTCTCAATCCTTACTTTTGCAAATTTTCTGCTGTGTTTGGATGGATTTTTGAGAATTTTTGAGTTTGGTTTTTGGGGTAATAAGTAGAGAGAGAAAGAAGGTAATGATTGGAAATAGGAATAATGAGTGGAAAGAGATAGAGAGGGAAATGAGAATAATGATTGGAGAGTGTAGAGAAAAATGAGAGTAATGATTGAAAGTAGATGTAATGAGTGTTTTTTGAGTTGAAATTTTTTTTTTTAAATTCCCATCCAAACAAAGCTTGACATAAGTTGATAGGTGTTTCAAAGATGCTTTCACGTTCGCACTTGCACTTTCGCTCCAATGAGAATTATGTGACACAAGTCAAACAACCCTCTCAAAAGAGTTTTCTCATTTCTAAAAATCAACAATAGAAGTTTGAATCACCAAAGAAAAATTCTTAAAACTGCACTTGCAAGGCATGGGGGGTATTGAGGATCCACAACGCTCACAAACCAAACTGACGTATCTATAGCCTCACATATTTGAAACAGTGACAACTAAAAAACATCCACACCCGGTACCTGCATCGTCTACAAAACTGACGCATCTATAGTCTGCCAGCATCACTGCATCAGATTATCATAGTACCAATTTGAGAGCATAATCACGTACCCGATTTTTGTAAGACGAGAGAAAAAACACATTCAAATCTGCTTAGTCCGCAAAGGTGACGCATCTATAGGAAAACATTCCTCCAACGATACATATAGCACATTCTGCTTCATCCATGATATGTTATAGAAAGAAAGACGTTTTTCCACTGGAGAAATATCTCAATAGTACCGTGATGGTGGTACATATGAATTCCATAGTTTGTCACAAAAAGAAGGAAAAGAATTATAATCATGATACATAACTTGAAATCTTGGTCCTTAACACACCTAGTAGCATTTTTCAACCCACTCTCTTATTTCTATTACTTAGTAGTACTCTCACTTTTTTCGGTGGCCATCACACACTCAGAAACACACGTTGGCTGCCGTCCCGGGGCCAGCAACCTTGACCGGAAGCGGGTCCCACTTCATTCCTTCTGTGCCGCAATGAGCACCTGCATTAGCTGCCTTTTCTCTCTCCTCCTTAGCTTTCAGACGTATACGCTCTGCCCTAGACCCAATGACCTGTCCCAGAATAGAAGCCCCAATCGTTACCGCCATAGCATTCTTGGGCATCAAAACGGACTTCCTAAGCATCGCTATGAACGGCACGGATGCATGTATCGCTGCAAACCATGAGAGAGAAAATTTTGTAGTGTGCTCCTTCCATATCCCCAGAGGAATGTTAGCCAATATGCCCAACAATCCGATCACGAGCATCTTAGAAAGGAGCGGCTGAGGGCGGAGGGTCTTGACAAAGGCAGTCTGGGCCAGGGCAGCTCGGGCAGCAACTATTGCTGGAGGGCATTTGAACTTCATGCCAGGTGGTGGCTGAAAAGCTTTTGCGACGAGTGGAAGAACACCGCTGACTGCTCTATAAGACTTGGCGATTGGGCAGTTACCAGTTTCTAACCACTCATTTCCCAGCGCCTCGTGTCCCTGAAAGATGTACAACAGGATGCGCAGTTCATACATTGAAGAACTATGAAGCATGGACACGGACATGAGGATTGCAAAACGGATACATTGAATATAAAGAACATAGATGTTTGGTATACAAATTAGATTTTTAACTTCTTTCTTTCAAATTGAGGATGAAAAGCAAATACTATTAGCACGAAGCTACACAAGCAACAAGAATTAAATAAATATCCAATACCTAAGCTTCCATGGCAATTTTGATGTTGTCCCAATTTTTCTAAAGGACCTTCTGCCATGCTAATGTGCTCCTATCACGTCCCCAACGTGTCCAACTACTAATCAGTGGCAGAACTAGGATCTGTATTTGGGAGGGGCCGAACTAAGAGGAGAAAAAGTACCACAAAAAATGAACTTTGAATATTTATTAAGTATATTACCAGTAGAGTCCATAATTTAGTTTACTAAAAAAAAGTCTCTGACTATTAATCACAAAATGTGGTGTTTTTTTGGTTTTGTGTTAAAAAGAAAAAATTTAAACTAACTATAAGAGTGTTATTCCACCTTTTTTTTAATCGGAAGTGTTATTCCACTTCACATGTGGCAATTGAGTGACAGTCAAGTGGTAGATGCCCTATACTCCTGGCACCATGCGAGTGTTCAAACCCCACTAGTCTCCCCTTTTCCCCTAAATTAGTTGTAGAATAGGATTTGTCTTGTCAAATAAAAATTTGCATGCATGTGCTTTGGCTACCCCCATCCCATACACATCTCCGCTACTAATACTATCTAAGAAGCATAGATAGGGACACCGAACACTGATCCGACACGGCAGGGACTCCAATAAAATAGGGCATGGTCACCGCAAAGAATTCTCAAGACATCTTTAAATAATTTTCCAACTATGTTTATCAGTGCAAATGTCAAAGTTGATTAAATTTCCATATCTCATGAATGATTAAAAATAGTTCTAAAAGTAGAGAATAAGGGGTAATGTTGGAAGTCCAATAACAAATCCTAAGGCAACAAGCATTTATTGCATGTCCCTTGCAAAGTTGAGGTACCCACGGCCAGCAATATGAGAAAGAGGGAGTACAAATGACTTACTCTTATGACTATATTTTGTTGTGAAAACTGAATCAGTTCTCCTTTACTTACAAAAGCACAAAATAAATCGAATCTCTCCTACTTACAAAAAAGGAAATTTGTGCATTCTGTACATTAGGTCAAACAAGTCTACCTTAGAAGATGGGTCTCTGTTCTTCGATGACCCGGAGTTCTTTTTTTGATTATTCCGGTTCTTATTGAAGAAATCAAATCCAAATGGCCACCCTGGCCCAAATCCCGTCAAACTGATGGTGGCAGCCTTTGCAGCTAAAGGGTTAAACTGAGGTGCAGACAGAGGTGCAGGCTGAGGTTCAAAGCTGTTGTCACGAGAATAAGACCTCTCCGAGAGCGGGACTACTCCATCCTTCCCATGAAAAATTTTAAAAGCCCTATCAAAGTTGGGCCCGTCTTCAAAAATTGGACCTTTGGCTCCCCTTGACTGAAGAAACAAAAGAAATGAGAGAAGTCTTGTGGGATTGGCCCAATATAGCAGATCAAAGACATGGTTAAATGAAAGGTAAATACAAACTAAACAAACTTTGAGTACCAAACCATCAAGCATGGTTTAGAATTACAAAACGATTCACACATAACCGCAGCAATTTCAAAAGGCAAAAGCTAACTTACAGGAATAGGGATGTTCACCGCAGAGAATGAGAAGCTAGTGGGCTTGTTAATGTTCCTTAAAAATGGACATCTTAGGATGTCTTGCCCATTAAAGGGGCACTCGGATGTCCCATCATTCATCCCCTTGAAGAAAAAGTCCATTGCTTCCTTTTTGCTGAGAACTTCCTGTACAAGCAGATAGTTAAGTATTTAAATGGTACAAACAATGGAATGACATAAAGTAAATACTGCGACCATTTGCAGGAAAGAAAACCTACAACAGCCAAAGAGGTTGACAAGAAATACATAGTAAAAATCATGTCTTGCGCAAAGCAAAAGCAACACAAAACCAACAACGGGATGTAAAAAACCAAATAAATAAAAATTCTTCGTCAACTGTCCAAGCCTCCACTAAAGAGTCAGTTCGACCGCGGACCAGAAAATTGATCTAGGTAGGATATTCATAATTACTGCATTAAATGCTTTCTATTCACTAGCTTCTGGATAGATTCGGACCCTCGTCCTCTGTCCATATTTTGCCTCTCCACATGTGGAGGGTTTAACCTGAGGCTCCTAGCACATATACAAAGCGATCCCGCCAACAGCCCACGCATGCGCTGAAGGAAGTTTTTGGACAGCGTCTTATTAGACATTCAATGATAGCAGAACAGCCTAGTGCAACTGCTGCGGTTAGTTGAACTGTCTTCTGGTCAATCCCCTCTCTGTAGCTCTTGCCCATCTCCTCTCTATCTCCCAAGAGGTAAGAACTACAACTCCATGACTTCTGAATCATGCTCCTTTGCATATATCAATCTAATACGTATGTGTACAGACTCAGTACAAAAGAAAAGCATAATTTAGATCTGCATATGCCCTTAGTTTATGTTCGATTATAGTATTAGATCAGGTTTGATGCTGCAATTGATGGCATCATTGCATTTCTCCCTTTTCCCGTAAACAAAACCTCATTAGGGAGAAACATTCTTCTTCTTTTTTCCGTGTGTGTGTAGGGAGGGGAAACATTCTTTTGATCAATAATTGCAGAAATATGACCCCAACCTGGATTCAAAATTAATAGCATGTATGATTAATCATCAGAGGTCTCTACACAGTGTCTAGCCAGAAATAAAAATTAATGAATCATATATTGTCGCCTAGTCGGCAACGCCACAATTCAGCACTAGCTACCTAACCTGCAAGATATTTGAAATAAACTTCACCCAAATACTGGCAGCCAAGGTGGTAATGGATACACACCATGCCAGCACAATCAAAATTAGTATGTCCCCAACTGGTACTCCCCTTAAACTTATTCATTGGACAATGTCAACTGAACGCCAAGAGACAAAGTTGCACAAGCCTGCCTCCTTGGTGGTCTCTGACTCTCCATATACGGGAATGCGCCTTTGGCTATCAAGCTATATACTAACAAAATTATGAGTAGCCTATATTATACTCCGTATAGTGGAGTATAAAAGATCTAGGATGTATAAAAACAAGAATCCCATAAGGTGATTACTAATATATCCATGGTGGATGACTGGCTAATTCCAGGCTTTGGTCGTGAAGCCTTTGACCACCCACAACAGTATTTCTTCCAACCACGAGCTCAAATGTCTCGAAGAATGATTTGGGGAGGAAAAATTACATGAGTTCCCAGATATTGGTCAGATTGTGATCATACAACTTCGTGCACGTGTAGGGATGGCCTAGATATCAACAGATCAAAATCCATTGGGAAAATGACGGCCCAGAACGTGTTTTGATAATTAATACCCATCAAGGATGAGCTAAGAACATTTGTTAATGCTGAAAATGTCCATAGCGGGTATTAATTATCAAAACACATCCTTGGCCGTCATTTTCCCAAATCCATTTCATATCATAGAGAACATAAGAATACTAGAACAATCAAACATAAGAATACTAGATCCAGTAACCGGAAAACGGAAAACCCCAACTGAAACCCAAAACCCAAATTCTTAGGTATCAGTACCATCAATCTGAACTTTGCAGATCAAAAAAAAAAACTGAACCTTCAAACAAACCAGCACGAATTTTGCACTCACATTCAACAACCACCTAAACAAAATCCCCTTCAGACCCAAAAATGAAACCCCAAAACTTGAAGATCTCAATGGTAAATTAAAATCAATAAATAACCCATTTGCTAATTTGATACAAGAAAGCAAGAGAACAATTGGGTCAAAAGATCTACAGTCATCAAAAAAAAAAACCCAAAGCTAACAGAAACAGTCAGAATCAAACCATGAAAATACAGAAATAAAAGTGAATTGGCAAGAGAAATTAAACGAGATTCTGGGAAATCGGGGAACAAATAACATACGTCGGAAAGAGTTGTGGGATTAGCCGAATATTCCAAAGCTGGAGGAGAAGAAAGAAACAATTCGTGTGGAGAACACAGACAAAAGTCGGGGTAATATGGGACCCGACTTAGCCGGTTAAGAGGTCGGGTTTCCGGTCAGAATGGTTGTTGAACGGTTGAACTTGAACCGGTCCACTTGCACGCACCCACTCCCCATGCGTTCCACGCGTTCCCATCAAAACCAAATAAAGAAAGAAAGTCAATAATGTCGATGGAGTGGAAATATTGAAAAGAGAATGAGAGAGAAAATGCTGGTGCAGCGCAGGTCGGCTTTTTGGCGTCGCCCTATTTTTCTGGAGACTAATGTGTGGCCAGATTTTCTGTGGGGTGTAAGCGGTCTAGATTGGTCTGATTCTTTCAAAAATTAGTAATAGGATCATTTTAAACGGTTTTAAAAAATTATGAATTAGAATCTAACCAATATAACCTAACCAGAATTAAACCACAGGATTGGTCAAGTTTCGGTTCTATCCAATAAATATCTAAACACTTATTTACAAAATATGAACTCATAAAATTAAAGAAATAGGAAGATAATCTGCTGGAATAGAAAAGGAAGGAAGAAAAGAAAAGCTTTCCTAACAAATGAGATTTCATCCCTAAATAAATTAAGTTTAGCAAGGAAAAAAATTAGCCTACCAAATTCAAATACATATTTAATTACACACATATGTATTGCTATATTTATCTTAGGTTTAAACGGTCCGGTTTTAATCACGGTTCACTAATTGAGAATCAGTAACCGAACCAAAATTAACGGTTCTTATTGTTTTGGAACCATAACCTAACCGTAGAACCGAACCAAATAGGACAGTTTAGTCCGGATCGGACCGGTTTTACGATTCGAGCGATTTTCTTGAACACCCCTAATTTTTTGTGCCAAAAAACCCTGGTTTCTGTGCCAAGAGGTATTCAGCCGTTTGAGTGTCTGTATTTTCAAGACCCAAGATCCAATGACCGAAGAACCTCTCGACACAGTGGCAGATGGTTTTTCGGGGACGAAGGATTTGATTCTGGGAAAATTTTATAAATAGTCCCTTTAGTTTGCACGAGTTCTCATTTGTGTCCCTCTAATATTAATTGTATCAATTTTAACCCTATAGTTTTCATTCTATCTCAATTTCGTCTCTTTCCCTGACGCCGTCAATGAAACAAATGAAATTGAAGGGCAAAATTGTCATTTTCTCTCATAGAAGGACTAAATTGAGATTTTATGTAAACCAGAGGGACTATTTTTAAAATTTTACATTTTAGTTTCATTTTTTGCAAATAAAATAAAAAAGACCATAAGTAATGTATTTGACAACTAAATTATTTTTTATTGGGTAATCAAACTGTATTGAAAAAATTTATATTTCATTACACATTACAAAAATATTAGAAAATGCACAAATCAACCCCTTAGCTAATGTCTTTGTATCATGTTCTTATAATCTCCTTATTTTTTTACCCGATAAAAAAATGTTCAAAATCCGTGTTTATTTGTTATGTGAGTGATCTTATGAGTAAGTTCCAAAATAAATACACTTATACCCATATTTTAATGTATTTAATCTCTTAATATTCATTAGTGTTTCATTGCTTAATTAAACACATGCAATTACAAAATTTCGAAATACTACTGAACAATTTTTTTTAATCATGTGACAAAGAAAATAACGAGAGTAAAAATTCAATTGAAAAATAAAAACAATACCAAGACATTTAACATAGGGGTTGCTTTTCGAATTTTCTCATATTTTTTGTGATATATATATTAAAAACTTTAAAAATTTTCAACATATTTTGATTATTCAATATAAAATGAGATAAGAAATATATTACATATGAGTATTTTAAATTTATTTACAAAAACAAAAGTAAAAAATAAAATTATAGAAATAGTCCCTCTAATTTGCATGAAATCTCAATTTAGTCCCTCTATGAGGAAAAATGACAATTTTATCCTTCAATTCCGTTTGTTTCATTAACGCCGTAAGCGAGAGGGACGAAATTGAGACATAATGCAAATTATAGGGCTAAAAGTAATACAATTGATACTAGAGGGACGAAAATGAGAATTCATGCAAACTAGATGGACCATTTGTAAAATTTATCCTTTGATTCTACACAAATGTCAACAAATAGCTAATGAGAGGTATTTTTAGGGCTTGAGTACTTAAATGGTCCTTACAGAATAGAGTCAGTTTCATTTTTCGTTCTTGTAAAAAATTTTGTGTCAATTTCGTCCTTCCAGTTTGTGAATCAGTTCAATGTCACCCTTGCTGTCAACCAGTGAACGGAATTTGCTTACTTGGATAACGGAAACCTTCTTTGGTACCTGGCCCATGTCTCTTCCCCCGAATATTACCCACATTGTTTTCTACCAAAAAAATGCGCACAAGATCAATCTGCCATTCAATTACATTATAAACGTGCGACAAAAAAATCACAAATGATGTAGGTTTAAAGAAAATGCTCTCTAGACTCTTTTCATTCAATAATAATCACAAGGCTAAAAAACATACGGCACATAGCCTAAGGCCATATGTATTGACCGTTGGGCCGTTTCGGATCAAACTCATGATGGCTCGTCGCATAATTCCACAGTTGAATAATTGCGATTTTGCCATCCTAGGCTTAAAATGTCATTAGCATTGCTATTAACCAAAACCAGTACACAACTGGCAAGTCCGTTATCCACGTAGGGGAATTTCATCCACTGGTTGACGGCAAGGGTGACATTGAACTGAGTTACAAACTAGAAGGATAAAATTGACACAAAAAAGGTCGAAAATGAAACCGACTCTATTTTGTAAAGACCATTTAAGTATTTAAGCCTATTTTTAGTGGTGGCACGACTCACAAGTCACGACAGAGCACAAGCCCCGTGAATCCAAATTTTTCAGTACATCTGTTCCAAATTCCAATGCATTTTCAAACGTTGGATCAAGTTAAAAAATCTTTATATACTTTAAAAGTTTCGAATAATCCAATTGACCAAAAACACACTGGCACATGGGTACACCAAAGTTTTGGTACAGAGGATTTGAGGGACTCATGACACCTCAAAATATTTTTGGTTGAATTATGAATTTGTTCGGACAAAAATTGATAATTGATAGACAATGGGCATTTTTCATGTTAAATGATTTTTGTTTAAGTCTTTCGTTTAACATTTAGGGGATTAATTGTTAGTTTAGACTTGGGGATTTGAAAAGGCTTAAAAATATTGATCAAAATAAAGAAAAATTAAACAAGACGACTCTAATAATAGTACTTAAGACAGTGAAAATTTGATTTTTCAAATTTTTGTATTTAGTAAACTTCTTGGAACTGTTGAACATAATTGTTTTACCTTTTAGTAAATTTGTTCCACAAGACAAAAGATAAATCTAAAAGAAATGATTCGAATCTGAAAAAATATCCAGTAAAAACAATCAAAAAAGCAATGCTAAAAGTATTGAATAACTATGTCCAAAAACACGAAAGATTAACCACTCCCTTCGTTCCTATTTAATTGTCCACCACAGTTTTGCGTGCATTTTCAATGGCTTATATCTCTCAACATATATTATATTTTACGTTTTTAAAATCATTGTCTTATAGAAAAAATTGAGATCTATCAAACAAATCCATATTGCATATTTTTAACAATATACATTGAGAAATATAAGTCATTAAAAATGCACATAAAACTGTAGTGGATAATTAAATAGGGATGGAGAGAGTACTATATAAAGTGTGTGCACAATACAAATATTACTTTGGGTAAATTAACAAAATCACCCCTAAAGTTTCTAAAATTATAGATTGCCCCATTACATATGGAAATTTGTAAATTATCCCCTATTGCGTAACAATAACTCCATTGTCGTGATGTAGACGCTATTAAATTTGAAGCAATCTGTCCAACATCATCAAATCCTAGTTACAACGGAGTAAATTGTCTTTTTATAGCATGTGACAACAATTTTCACTCCTCTACAAGTTTACAACCCTTTACAAGCTACAAGAGGATAGTGTAGTAATTATAATTAGGATTTTTTATTAAGATTTGATAAGATTTAATGATGGCAAAAATTTTGTCAAATTTCCTAGCAGCTATATCACGATGGGGATAATTTGTAATTTCTCATACATGAAGGAGCAATCTATTATTTGTAAAAAGCTCTATTAGTTTTGTGGTGGTATTTAGAACTACAATGAGGAATGTATATTGTTGTAAGTTTCCGTCTGACAAAAAAAAAATGTATATTTTTGTTATAACCATCACGATATAGGGAATTATAAGCCAACAATCAATCACACAATTAATAACAAACGTATTTGGGAAATGATAATGCCAAAACTGTTTTTGTTGGTGCTAATACTTTAGTGCATGAAAGTCTTGTACATTGTAAATAGTATAAGACTTTTGTCCATTAGAATTTTGGCACCAACAAAAACGGTCTTAGCATTATCATTTCCCTTTACATGGTTCCACTTGAATTAAGCCTAACTTATATCCATGAGCGAAAAGCGATAAAGGAATCATTAACAATGAGAATAGAATACAAAGGCCCGATTGTGCTGCAACTCTCTGTAGGAGAAGTCAAAATCTTGTTGATCTTCTTGGGGTTCAAAATAGAGCCCAACATATTTATGAGAATAAAATGTGCTGGAGAGGTAAAGAATGGTTAGTGTTTAGAACGAAGGGATGAAAGAGACATAAAACGTGCTACCGTGCCCGGGTCATCAAGGCTGCCTAAGTATCTCGGTGTACAGGGAATCAGGTCAAACGTAGTTCCATTTTCCTCTCGGGGAGATGGTCTCTCCCTCTCTCTAAAATTTGTCCTCTCTAGAGGAGATGACTCTCTCTCTCTCTCTAGAAATTCGTGTTTGTCTCCATCTTTGTCTTTGAATGAGAGGTCTCCCCCTAAATCTGAATAGCAGCACTGGTATTTATATTTTATAGGCAAGGAACAAAACCTCCGCTGGACCCATATTGCCGCGGACCTTGCCTTTCTACGGGCCTGCCGCGGCCTTGTCCGCGGGCCCTGGCCTATCGACCCTTGCTCACGATGGCTCTCGCGGGCCTCAATAGCCCTGCAAGCTTGTTCAACTGCGCGTGGCCCATCTTGCCGCGAACCCCGCCCATCCATGGGACTACAACGGCCCTGCCCGCGGGACCCTAGCAGGCCCGACTGCCCTTGCGATGTCTCTCACGAGCCTTTTTTTACCCTCACAAGTTTGTTCAGCTGCAGAGAGCTCCTCTTGCGCCACGTCATCACACGAACTCCGTCTTATGTCTCGTGGCACCAAATCTCTCTGTGGGGTAGCTCTTGCCACATGTCAATCTCACGATCTTTCCACACGTCATCATGTGATGATAGGTCAAACTTCTTTTGAGGTCAGCAGTCATATCTTGACCGCACCTACACTCTCCAAGAGCCACGAAACAAACTCTCAAGGAATAAACTTCGTAAAATAAGGGTGTCAGAAAAAGACTTTTATATAGTAGATGTTTCGCTATTTTCTCTCAAGGCCAACTTTGTAATATAAGGATGTCAGAAAAAGGCTTTTAATTATCCCATTAAATTACTTAACCCAAACCACCAAGGGATTGTAATATTGTACATTCTAATACCTCAATGAAGAAATATTTTCATTAAGTGGTAACAATTTAAATATTCGAACGAGAAGAAATAACTTGGAAGACTGCAAGTACAAGTACAATAGCGAAACCTATAATTAAAATTGCAATTTACGCAAGACGATTTACGATCGAATTAGATAAAAAAGAATACAAAATCAAGGATGGCAACTACTTCTACTGTTACTTCTATTGAGATATCTCCGTTGATACCTCTATTACTGTAATCACTCTTTACCTTAGGCTACAGTTATCGTACTGACAAAGCAAAGAATAAGTTTTTATATAAGAATTTGAGAGGGCTGTTTCTTGAACCATTTTTCTTTTTATAGATGAGACGAGAGAAGTGAAGAAACAATTAATAATTATCAATCCAACTATTTCTTCTGTGCTCGATACATATCCTCCCCTTGTTTAAACATGAATTTGGATTTTATGGGAAGTTTTAGTTATCTTCAACATTATTCTCTTTCTTTCGCTAAAATAGTACTGGCATTTGAATTCTACGAGATGTGTATTATTTGTCCTTCATGACTTACTCGGATTATAGCTACAACTTCCACAAGGTGTCTCGAACCTTCTGAGCATTAATTGACCTGCCATCATGTTGCCCTACGGGGTGCCATTATAACATCATTCCTATAATTTACACACCAACATTCGAGGTTTATCTACTCCTCCAATTAACCAAGTCTTTTCACAGTGTTCTCACGCACATCTGAATATCAAGTTGACTGTTCAACTACTCTGTGATGAGACCATTTAGAGTTGTTATTATTATTTTTTGCCAATATTATATACATCGTCGAGAATTAGTGAGGAAAGTTAGTAAGTTAGTTTACAAGGAATTCAGAGACTATCCATAACTCTGAATTCACAAACCGCCCACAACGGGGCTCGAACCATGGTGTTTACACCCGTTTTTGGCACCAAACCTTGGGCTAGCGATGGAGGGCCATTTAATTAATTATTAATTAAATTGGGCCGATATTTATGAGTTGCTCGGGCTAAAAAATTAATGGGCCACATTAATTTTGTGATTTGGAGTAAGGCCCAATTAATTTTAGTGTAGAAGCCTGGCCCATGTTTTATTTTGTGAGAATTGGCCCATGATTTATGGATGAACGGTTGTGGATTGACTCCAATCATCGGGAACAAAAAAGATTATAGGCCGTGATGCATAGAATAATTGTTCCAAAGCCATGTGGTCAAACGGCCCCCACGTTCCTTAATTCTCACGCACAGAGGAAACAGTTGAGTTTTGTTTTCCAAAACTAAAAGCAGTGAGGGACACATGGCAAGCTGTAGACACTTGGGAAGTTAGAATAGGCCCACGATTTCCATTTTCGTATGTTCAGGAGGTGGGCAAGCAATTATTTATTTTTTAAAAGGCTATTTGACTTGTCAAAATGGCCCACTATCTTTGGCAACCACCCATGATCAAAGAAGAACGTGTGCACTATTCGGCCAACATAAGTTCATGGGACATGTGGCAGCACAAGAGGCAAGGCTGGAAAATCATTTGCATGCAAAACCGTGAGATCCATGGCCTATAAATAGAAGAACTCAAGAAGAAAAACAGGTCCACACACCAATCAAGCTCAACGCTTAAACCAAAGCCTTCCCAGCGAAGCAATTATCTTATTTCTCTCCCATTTCTCTCTCTCTTGTACCCCAACTTTATTACTACGACGTAATAAAGTTATTCATATTTCTCTTGTATCCCCAATTTTATTATTCCGATATAATAAAATTATTCTACGATGTTCTCTACTTTTTCTCATACGGTTGGGAAATTATAAGTCCACTATCGTTGTGGCAAAATCACGAACCTCTTTGTGGCCTCACCCTTTGGGTCACACGCAGTCGCATTACATACGAAGTTAGATCGAGGCGCACTCACGCCTTTCATACGTTGGACGTCGACAAGTCCTGGCACGCCCGCGCTCATACAGCACACGCGCCATCGGATTTTCCGCTCACGCCTACCCGGCGGAAAAGTGGGGAACATCTTTTGGCACGCCCAGTGGGACCCCAATCGTTTCAAGGGGTATCACGCCGATTCATTGACATGTCAATTCAGTACCTTGAATTGGATGTTGAAATTCGGCGTCTTAATGAAGAAATTCGTTGGCGCGATGATAAAGTCGACGAGCTTGAAGACGAAATCTACCGCCTTGATTGTGAGAGGCGTCGACTCAAACCTACACAGAATTGGTTTCATGATGCAAAAAACTACTACAACGATGCAATTCAAAGGCTTGAAGACGAAGTTGACAAGCTCGAAAATGAAGATCGCCAATTACGTCATGAGGTAAACCGTCTCTTTAGTGCCAAGTCACATGGCTATTCACATATCATGTCTTCAAACCTGCCCGAACAGCATGAATTCCAAATTGGTGGACTTCATGATCCTTCTGCTCAGACCTTTGGAGGTCAAGTTGAAGAAAATATGAGCACTCAGTCCTGTACCGTAGCATCAGACGAAGACCTCTCACAGGAGTCCATAGATCCCTTGCATGCATCTTTGCGTGAGATTAAAGAATTGGTAATCAAGTCCAATAAGGCCGTTGAGGACTCCAAGAAAGCCCTTGAGGACTCCAACAAGGAAGTTGAAAAATTAAGGGCTAATCTCCAAGATAAGGAATCAACTCCTCTTCCACCACGGATATCACAATTTAGCACTTTAGGCCAAACTTCAGGCCTGAATGTGTCTAAACAAGCTTCTAGCAAGTACTCCAGTCCTCCAGACTTCTCTCAGTCCTTAACTTCTGAAAGCCCTACACTCGGGAGGCAAGGAGGCCAAGGACTTGAACTCGGGGGGCAAGAGTCTCAACAAGCTTCTATCAAGCACATCAGCCCTCCAGGTTCCTCTCGGCCCTTAGCGCCCAAAAATCCTACATTCGGGGGGCAAGGAGGCCAAGGACTTGAACTCGGGGGGCAAAGTTCTCAGCTCAGTCCTTTGAGGATTCCTGAACAGCGGCAAGGTCTGGGTGATAAACATCAAATGATCAAGGCAACAGTCTCAGATCTGAGCGCAACAGACAACATTCAGGAGTTTTCCAAAAACTTTTGGATGGTAAGCTATTTCCATGCGTGGAGGAGCGAGAAGATAGGTCTGTCTCAACGCAAAGGGAGCAAGATCTCAGACTTGAGATAAGCCAAAATATAGAAAGTCCTATTATGAGGCAAGATCAACCCATTCTCTTCTCTCAGAAGCTTTCTCAAGTGTCTGAAGAGTCACCACATCCAGATTCAGTCCTGATCAGTGAGCAGATAACAGATACAAATCAAGAACGATTCAGACCTGCCATCAGCCCTATAGGCAGGACTGAATTGCAAGTTGCACCCATTCCAGAGCAGGAGGAATTGAATGAAGAAGTGGAAAGCGACGACCCTCCAGGACTTGATTCCGATTCATTTGTAATCGGAGATCCCCCTCCTCCCCCGGTTCATGACGGCCTTTTTGGCATTGTCCAATCTGCCAAAAGGCATTACAAGCTTAGGCCAATTTTAGGCCTAAAGTGCGTAGAATTGCGCCTGCGTTGGATTTGTGGGGCACATCAAAAGCGAGTGTTATTCACTTGGCTTACACAAAAACGCCGAAGTGGTGTCAAGAAGGGCTAAAAACAAAGAAAAGTCCTTCATGGGCCGAACAAGCACTTCTAAAATGTTCGGCCATGGCCTATCAGTCCTTGAGTAGGCCTTATCAGAGTTTTACTAGGCCTTTTTTGCAGAGGGGGAGGCCTTTCATTTCATTAAACACGCCTGAAAGTTCAAAGCAGAGGTTCAGACCTTCAAATATATTTTCAGTCCTTTCCAGGCCTTTTCGAAGTTCTATGGTTTCTATACAGCCAAGCTTGGACGCAGGACTCTATTGGTGTAAACAGGCTTTTGCTACAGGTGCGAAGGCTTTTTAAGCCTTTCAACAATGCTTCGAGTCCTTTTAAGGCCTTTCATGAGTTTATGGTTTCTCTACAGCAAGGCCTGGACACAAGCCCCATCTACAGGTACGAAGACTCTTTGAGCTCTTTGTCTAGGCCCGAGCCAATATTATGAGCAATTCAAACAAAAGTTCAGACTTTTCCCGTTGAATTGAATCACTATTATGAGCACTCAAAGTGGAGGTTCAGCCCTTCCAATATGAGGTTCAGTCCTTGCCAGGCCTTATTTGTGGTCTGATCGTTTCTCTACGATTAAGACCTGAACATAGGCCTTTTGTTGGTGGAAATAGGCCTGATGAAAGGTGCGAGTATCATCAAAGCACTCTAAGAAGCTCTGAAAGATGCAGAACAAGGCATTTATCTCTAAGAGAGGCCTTTGAAAGGCCTGTCCAACAAAAAGACAGCTGGTAGATTCCTTCCAAGGTCTGAATCAGAAATTTTGTCAAAGGTCTGAAGGGAACATGAAAAATGCCTAAATGCCTACCAAGTCCATAGGCAAGGCAAACAAAAGAAGGTATGCTACAACAGAGGACTGTTTGGATGCCAAAAACAGTTTTCTTTTTTTTATACATTCCTTGATCCTAAAAGTAAAGAATCAAGGAATGGGGGGGCATTGTTTACACCCGTTTTTGGCACCAAACCTTGGGCTAGCGATGGAGGGCCATTTAATTAATTATTAATTAAATTGGGCCGATATTTATGAGTTGCTCGGGCTAAAAAATTAATGGGCCACATTAATTTTGTGATTTGGAGTAAGGCCCAATTAATTTTAGTGTAGAAGCCTGGCCCATGTTTTATTTTGTGAGAATTGGCCCATGATTTATGGATGAACGGTTGTGGATTGACTCCAATCATCGGGAACAAAAAAGATTATAGGCCGTGATGCATAGAATAATTGTTCCAAAGCCATGTGGTCAAACGGCCCCCACGTCCCTTAATTCTCACGCACAGAGGAAACAGTTGAGTTTTGTTTTCCAAAAACTAAAAGCAGTGAGGGACACATGGCAAGCTGTAGACACTTGGGAAGTTAGAATAGGCCCACGATTTCCATTTTCGTATGTTCAGGAGGTGGGCAAGCAATTATTTATTTTTTAAAAGGCTATTTGACTTGTCAAAATGGCCCACTATCTTTGGCAACCACCCATGATCAAAGAAGAACGTGTGCACTATTCGGCCAACATAAGTTCATGGGACATGTGGCAGCACAAGAGGCAAGGCTGGAAAATCATTTGCATGCAAAACCGTGAGATCCATGGCCTATAAATAGAAGAACTCAAGAAGAAAAACAGGTCCACACACCAATCAAGCTCAACGCTTAAACCAAAGCCTTCCCAGCGAAGCAATTATCTTATTTCTCTCCCATTTCTCTCTCTCTTGTACCCCAACTTTATTACTACGACGTAATAAAGTTATTCATATTTCTCTTGTATCCCCAATTTTATTATTCCGATATAATAAAATTATTCTACGATGTTCTCTACTTTTTCTCATACGGTTGGGAAATTATAAGTCCACTATCGTTGTGGCAAAATCACGAACCTCTTTGTGGCCTCACCCTTTGGGTCACACGCAGTCGCATTACATACGAAGTTAGATCGAGGCGCACTCACGCCTTTCATACGTTGGACGTCGACAAGTCCTGGCACGCCCGCGCTCATACAGCACACGCGCCATCGGATTTTCCGCTCACGCCTACCCGGCGAAAAAGTGGGGAACACATGGTCTTCCACAAGGGAAAGCCAGAAGTTACCAACCGCACTACAAGTCCATTGGTATGAGACCATTAAGTTCAATATCTCCTTTTTGGGAAATTTCTAAGGGAAAATGACGGCCTAGGAAGTGTTTTGATAATTAATACCCACCAAAGATATGCTAAGAACATTTTTTAATGCTGAAAATGTTCTTGGCGGATATTAATTATCAAAACACGTCCTTGATCGTCATTTTTCCAATTTCTAAACAACGGAATTAGGTATTCAAGTGACAGAACCTCTTTCTACCTAATTAACAAAGTGGTCCCCTGCTTTCTACCTACTATCCGATTCCCCACGCTCACGCTCTCTCCCTCCAAGCTGTTTAGTGTTCGGGTTTCTAAGAAAATGGAGAGGGGATGCCTTCTGACTGCCAGACTGCGGAAAATTGCTGTGAACACGCATCTTAGTCACTCTCCAGACACTTCTATCTCACAAGCAGTGAGCTCCACACATCTGCGGGCTCCACTACTTGTGAGAGAAGAGTGTCTGGGGAGTGGCAGAGAGAAGTGTTTGTAGCATGATTGTTGTGATTAGCTGTATTTGATTTACAGAAATAACTGTGGATGTTAAACACATTTTTCTTTTGTGAAACAATTTTTTTTTAAAAAAATAAAGGATTTCTGCAAATCTCTTTCTTTTCTTTTTTGGCAAATAAACAACTTGTTTTTAATTACTAATCATGTGAAAGTTATAGGATTCTCCTTTGATTTTATCAGTTCCTCTCTCAATTGATATTGTAATTTGATTCACCTGTTAGGAAAAAATAACTGAGAGCGTTTGGGAAAAAGATGTGCGTGCGAAGGTCACACCCTTTTTTTCTCTTTTTCATTGCTAACTCCGTTCAGTTATCGATATTGTTGTATAAGAAATGTATTCTCAGGAAAGTGAAGTAAAGAAAGATAAAAAAAAAATTTCCTTTCAGTGCTCTGTTGATAAAGAATTTTGTAGGAACATTACAATTCGTTCTTTATAGAAAGTTACATGTAAGTTGATTTTTTTATTTTTTATTTTTATAATTTTCTGTCCTTTCTGAGCAATTGAATGGGCCTTGGGGTACTCGGGGTGGTAGTTTAGAGTTGAGACTTACGGGTTTACTTCCTCAAGGCCCGGCCTGATTTTTTGGAAGCGTAATGCAAAAATCAAAGATGAGGACTTTTAAATATTTATACAGACAAAATTTAAGGTTGATAAATTATCTTTCTAAAAAATGGAAGATATTCTAGTAAATATGTTGTTGGGCCTTTAATTGGTGAAGTTGAAGAACAATAGCGAGGCTAGAACAGACCAAAGGATACGTTACAGGCCCAAAGTTTAGCGCAATAGCTTCCATATTGGCGACGCCCAGTACCTAGCTACATCTAATAAGTAGGCCGAATGGGAGCCCAAGGTAATAATGGCTTACGCTAGGGCCACCCACCCTAGCTAGGTGGGAAAAAACCTAGCTAATTGGAATCGTCGACAAAGACACGTCGTCATTGAGCCCTTGGTAGTTGGTACCGCTGCCAATTTTATTTGTTGTAGCAATTTCATTACAACCTCGCTTCCATTCCCCGTTCTGCTAAGTAAGCTAACTGACTTATTTTTTTTTATTCAATTTTTTTCGTATTTGTTAATTTTTGGGAGATTATTATATCATCATGACGAGAGGAATCTAAAACGTAAAAAATTATTATCAAAATCCTTTTTTTTTTTTAATAAAGATGACAAAATTGACTTATTTTTGTCTTTATTTAAAAAAAAAAAAAGGTTTCGATAGTAATTTTTTACTTTTTAGATTCCTCTTGTCCTAACGATGCAATAATCTCCAAAAAATTGACGAAAAACTAACAAATACGAAAAAAAATTTGAATAAGGACAAAAAAATAAATCAATTGACTTATTTAACCGAACGGAGAGTGTGCCCAGTTCATTCCATTCCATTTCAGTGAACGAACCAGCTAGAATGAATGATGAGTAGAGTAAGGTCTTGCGTTTATATTATAGGAGAGATAGGATATTTAGGCATTTTGAAAAGAATTTAGATAGTAATAGAAAATGATTTTCACACTCTTTTTTTATTTATTATGACTCTCTCTTTTTTTGTCTTTTAGTGAAAAAAATACACACAAAAACTTCATTAAAAGACAAGAAATGAATTGCCTTGATAAAAAAAAAAGAGAGTGTAGAAATTATTTTCCTAATACAAATCCTATTAATAAATTAAGTTTTGGAGCAACTAGAAGCTCATTGACGCCTCCGCCCTGTTTACTGTAGTGTAATTTTGACAAATCACGCTCTGGGACAAATCTAACATGTGTGACTGTGACATGATGAACCAAGGCAATTGGTCCAATAGTTGGGTAACTCCCACACTCTTGTTGATGGCTTCAGTTAGTGGTAGGGCAACATAACTAGAAGAAAAAGGAAAAAAAAACAAATAAAAAGAAAAAGACATGATAGAGATGGGTTTGATCATTTCATTAAAATTTTCTCCATATGAATGCAGGACGAAAATCAATTAAGGCCGTATAGACGTTTGGATGAGTTGATTTTTTACAAGGACTCTTAAAAATATGTTTTAAGCAAATTAAATGATCACTTTGTTCATTTGTGAGAGATCCAGAGATACGTCCCACACAATCTGATATACACCAAGTGATGTGTACCCATTTTGTTAATGAGTGAGAGACAAAAGATGACCCATCATAGGTGTATTACGGTTCTCATCTATCTGTCAGGATGAGTACCATGCATTCATGAGGCACGTTCTTGGGGCCAAATAAATTTTCCAAGCAACATATAGTATAACGTTGTGGTAAATTAAGCGTCACTCAGATGGAGTACTGCGCTACTCACTTGCTAATTAACTAAACAAGTAGTACTACTGTATTACGCAAGTTAATGTGGGGCGGCCGGCCGGGGATGTGGTGAGGGGTAGATCTGCTCACATGAGGTAGCACACGCATGCCATACGGAATTAATTACTGTTAGTATTTAAAAATGCAAATGCTACACTGTTGTGCAAAATGTTTTACACATTCAATCTCTGACCGTCAATTATTGTAATTAATGATCATAAATCATTTCATTTATGATCGGTCATAAATGATTTATGACTGGTAATAAATTATTTTTAATCCGAACTGTCCAAAACACATATGGACGGTCAGAATTAGCTGCATAATCAACACAATAATTGTGCGTGTAGCATTTTTGGGCTAGCATTTGGGTATGTCGTGTGGACCCTTTCAACATATAATAGCGACATTTTTCATAAATGATATCAACAATATTATGGACATAAACAAGATTGGCTAATGTAACACGTCTCTATTCAATTATTGTACGGGTAATTGATAACGCGTTGATCGAGCTCAATAGCTCATGCATATCAGCATATGGCCACCGGCCCACTACTAATGTGCACCGTTTCGAAGCTTGCCAAACCATGTACTGTGCACCGTTTCGAAGCTTGCCAAACCATGTGAAGTACACTACTCCGTGAAAAACTCTCTCTCTCTCTCTCTCTCTCTCTCTGTCTCTCCATATATGTGTATGAAGTAATATATACACACATAGTTACATTCCCGGAAATATAACAACAATTTTCTTTCGATCTTAAATAGTAAGATTGTTAAGATTCACTTCAATCCCAGTGAATCATGGTCAGTACCTTTCAATTCTTAACCGAAATGCCGACACACTAATTTTTATTTTTATTTTTTTTCCTGAACAGACTCTAATGTTTTCCTTATTCTAATATGTCATTTTCAATATCTCATTTGTCGTTAGGTTCTCTCTCTCTTTCTTTCTTTAATTCATTAGTTGGGACCGTTGGCTTAGTACTCTCTCTCTCTCTCTCTCTCTCTCTCTCTCTCTCTCTGTTTGTTTTTCTAATGGCTGGTAGTACGTGTCTTTTAGTTAGGTCAATATCAATGTATGTCTATCTATTTGGAAATGACATTAAAAATAATAGTAGGAGTAACTTTTTCAAACTAATCCCTACATCTTAGTCAGTTTTTGTTGACCAAATTTTCAAACTATTACCCTAAACAATTGATTCAGAACTATAAATAATGTTGGAGTATATACATGTCCAAATTAAATAGTTTAAATAGACTAGATCATTTAATTATGAAATATATAGGATTATTCGATCGTGTACCTAATATGCATATTTTATGATATGATCACATGCGATTGTCTTGTTGTTAGGTACAATACATCGTTCTCAATGAATCACAAAACCAACAACACATCGTGATTTCATTATTCTTTTAAGAAACCAACAATGTACACATCGCTCTCGATGAATCCCCTATGATATATTTTGAGTAAAAAATTGTTTGATTATCAATTTGGCTTTTGGTTATAATTACAACGCAATTAGCTAGTAATGATGCCGTTGAAAAAGAAAACATGCCATTAATGAAAGAGCTGTGCTATGTGCACAGCATGCTGTGCACAACAGCCCTTTTCTCTCACCTCGGGTCGCACAAAGATGATCGGAGCCGCTTATTTTGTTCAAAATATGTCGTTTAAGGACCCTGTAAAAAATGAGCTTCGTTCGATATCGTTAGAGGCGTTAACAAAACACCCAAAATCACTTTAGAATTTCGGCCTAAATTCTAAAGTGATTTTGGGTGTTTTGCTAACGCCTCTAACGATATCGAATGAAGCTCATTTTTTACAGGGACCTTAAACGACATATTTTGAACAAATTAAACGGCTCCGATCATCTTTGTACGACCCGAGGTGGAAGAAAAGGGCTGCTGTGCACAGCAAGCTGTGCACATAGCTTTTCTGTTAATGAAATGGAACGGTGAATTTCGTGATAATTAATTCCATAAGTTTGGTTGTTAGTAATGGCGGAGCTAGGATTCGGATGCGGGGGTGGCACCGTTCAATGGAAATCTAGTTTACATGTTGTGTGAAAAAATATGAAAAAAAATTAATTGTGAAATATAATTAGGTTTTGTTTTGGTTTTCTTTTTTGAAAAAGAAATAAAGGCTTACTTCAACTCTCTTGTGATATGCAAAATGCATAATAATATAATATTAATTATTCTTGATCCGAATCTACCATTTTTTAAATTGCATTTTTTTAACAGTATTTGTACAAAGCATTAGGGTTTTTTTCATACCCGTAAATACTTTGTTGAACCACATTAGTCTATAAAAAAATTATGTGTTCGAATAAATCATAGAAAAGTTTAATTTCCAAATGGATCATATTCCTTTCCGATCAGTGGGAAAAAAAATTGCATATCTTCCAAGAACTTATGGAGAGAGAGAGAGAGAGAGAGAGAGAGAGAGAGAGAGAGATTTGAAAAAGGAGAAAACAAATAGCGGGTGCATGCCATGCCATGGATTCGAACCCTGGCCCACGGGTGCTAACAAGGAGGCATTTTACAAGATCAAAAAAGAAAAGGAAAAAAGGAGGCACTTTACCGATCCAGCAAGCATGCCTTTGTGTAGATTTCTTCAAGTATTTATATTTAACCTCACTATGTCTATAATATATATATATATATATATATATATATATATATATATATATATAGTTGGGGGGGGGGGGGGGGGGGGGGGGGGGGGTTTGACACATGCAACCTCCCCTACTAACTATCTCCGCCCCTGGTTGTTAGGCATCTTGGTAGAGAAGAAAATAATTGAATAAAAAACTCAGTTAGTAAAGACTTTGGCTTTTGCATTCAAGAGGTCATTAGATCGAGTTTCTTAATTTAAGGGTCACTGAAGTTTAGTCTGTTTCATCGTTAGCTTTAATATTTTCAGATACAAATTAGTACTCTCTCGAATGTAATTGGTTTGGGCGAGGATACTGGGCTGTAAAAAGGAGGAGAGATTGACCAATAATAGAATCAAGATAAATAAATTGAAGGATAAGTCAATTTTCCAGATTCAGGTTTTCTTTTTTCTTTATGCTGAGTACATTTATGCATTTCATTCTTATCAACAAAAACGATTTAAATATTTCACTGCAGTCATATATAATCCGGACATTTTTGGTTTAATTTTAAGACTATATATAGCTATCATAATATCAATTAGTATAAGGATCAGTCATTACTCTCTAGAACTTAATTAGCAATATTGTCACATGCATCATAAAGTGAAGATAGGGCAGGCTTTCCTTTCTACGTTACGTCTCAATCCGGGGAAACCAAATGATTATAATGTGCAAATTAGGCATAAGTTATTGATAATAATTGAGCAAAATTAAATTTTGTGCTTTAGGAAAAAAGTATGCCACTGCTTCCTATTGGTATTATTAGGTTGTTAGTATTATTAATTAAGGAGAATTTACGTATGTACTTTTCATGATGGTTTCTTGCTTCTAAGGTAAGATTAATTGGTATTCAATTGAAAATGTGCACACATTAGAGATCTAAAACCTAACTTGATCCGAATAGTCAAATTGACCTGGCCCGGCCCCTAACTACCCTAGTGATCATAATTGCCCTAGTCAAATTGCATGAAGAAATGGAAAATCAATTATGGTAGGTTTGGTGGAATTTTTGTTTTGTTTTATTTATTTATTTATTTTTGGGTAAAAGTGAGAAGTTGTATTGATGTAAGCCTAAACGGCTCTTATAATACGGAATTCATTACAAATATCTTGGATAAAGCCAAACTAATCGTCTATACAAAACAAGAAAAGTACAATGCAGTTGATGTCTTCCACCTCAATCCAGGCATCATCTGACGCACATTCTATTGAAATTTTCTAACAATCTCAAAAAGAGATAAAGTACTAGCCAAGAAAAAAGACAATAAATATTCAAACGATCAGACAAACTCCAACCAAGTATGAAGACGCCATTGAACTTCCGAAGTTCCAGATCTGACAAACCACCATGAGTTGCTCCATTAAAGAAATCATATCGGGATAGAAGAGAAGAGCATTAATGACACAGATACAGTTATCAAAAAAAAAAAACATCATCCGAAAGAACTCTATTGAACAAATTGATCTGAAATGATGTAATAGTAGTACGTACTATTTCAAATTACCAGAAAGTTGAGCTCCAAGAAAGGGAAAAAAAAAAAAAAAAAGCACATAGAAACAAAAAATGGGGGATCGAGATCATCCAATATGCCAGGAAGTTAATCAAAGCTCCACTATCATAACAAAAGTGACTTGAACAGTTGAACGTATGATTCTGAAAGTAGAAATGACCAATCAAAAAAGTCAAGGATTTTAGTGTATTATATTCCAATCAGGGGAGCTTTCTATAGGGTACTTTTGCTTTCTTGATTCTTTACTGGATACCCACTAGCCCCGGCCCAAACAGCTAATTTAAAGACAGTTCGACTATGAAACCGACGAAGACTGCACCGACAGTGCATAAATGAGTGTGCAGGGTCTCATACAAACGATCTAAATCATTTGTTACTTTTAGTTTGATTTTTTGGGTGGCTCGTAGAAAGATCAGCCCAATCAGATAATTATAAATGCTTGATCCAATTAATGTTTCAACATTTCATTCTGAATTCAGGTTATTGAAATTTTGAACGAATATTGGTGAAAAGTGACAATTGGATCAACCGCTAAAGTTATTCGATAGAGCTGTTTTCTTTTAAAAGGAGACCCGAAAAAATATTTTAAAATAATTAAACGATTTGGATCATTTGGATCGTATTCCAAAGTAGGCTGCACAAGGAACGGCCTTGGTCGGTATCCATAGAATTACTTGGTTGGAAAAAGTATAGTTGTGCATATATGTGACTTTAGCCAAGCAAAGAATAAATAAAGAGAGAGTGCACGTGACGGTGAAGTAGGTTTTTTGTTTTTCCTTATAGGAGTAATTGATTAATTAAAGAGGAAGAAACGAATTTAGAGGGAGAAAAAGACGCGCATGTCTTGTCTGTCGAGGAATGCTATTCCCATATAATATATATAGTCAGAAACATACATACACAGTCCATGAGGCAGGTGACCTTTCCCTTTCCCTTTCCCTTTCCCTTTCCCTTTCCTTTCTATCTAACATGTATAGCAACTGCAAATTACCAAAACCACCCTTGAGGTTTTTACAAATTACATACTGTCCCCTCATGTTGGAGAACTAAAAATTACCGCTATCTTACAGTGGCGTAACCAGGAATATACATCAGTGGAGGCATTATAAAAACAAAATCTTCGACGATAACCAACTCCCGATGATATCCCACTGACCCATGACTTGATGGTCATTGGTGATGCAACGTGATTTTCATATTGGTTGTTACATCATGTTACAAAGGAGAGTTTTCAAGTTTTAGAGTACAATTTTGTTCACCCATTCACTTAAACACTAGGTGAACATGTGCATATTACTCGCTGTCCATACTGAGTGAAAATTACTCACTCTTCAATAAATTCACTGAATCTTTACTTTGATATGATTGTAGATATTGATTTTGTGGAGCTTATTTGTGTAACAATTCAAACAAGCATTCGTATTTTAACAATTATTTAATCTAATAACCTGTGTCTTGCTTTAAATATTTGGTAAACTCAAACTACCAATTTCAAAAAAAAAAAAAAAAGGTGCAGTGGGGGCGGGTGCCCCCAGTGGGAATAGGGTGGCTCCGCCACTGCTATCTCTTATAGTAACAAACTACTCTTTTGTCGTGATGTAACCGTTGGGAAATTCAATGAAATTTGTCTGACATCATCAAAAATTCTATTCACAATGGGCCAACTTGTATTTTTTTTAGCATGTTGAAGGGTATTTAATTTTACACATCCGCAGCCTATAAAAAGCTACAAAAGGACATTTTAGTCAACTATAATAAGGATCTGAAGATGTTAGATAATTCCGTTGAATTTTCAAGCGGCTACATCATGAGGAGGGAGAGGGAGTAATTTGTCACGAGATAGGGGATATTTCATAATTTTCCAAATATGAGGGGGCAATCTATAATTTAAAAAACGTCGGGGTGATTTTTTGTAATTTACGCTTTATAAATCTTTCCAAATTATTATCCATTACAAGGACTAATTAATATTCACATTTCTAAAATAAGAATATACTATTTTATTTTTGCGATGACTCAGGTGCGCGGGCCATTGAGAGGACCCTTTTTCGAAATTAACTATCAAAATGCGATATGAACTAATTAACTATATCCAAGTTCTCTGTATCGTTCCAATTTTATCGGATGTCCCCGAAGGAACAACTATCTCCAAGTTCTAAATGTCTAATCCAAGTTAGGCCAACCTTTTTTCCATGACTATTCAGAACATTCTACTGGCCGGGTAAACAATTATGGGTTTTTGGTTAAATGACACCAAATATCTAGGACTTTGGAAACCTTGGACAACTTAGAGGTAACGAAATATCTAGGACTTGTTTGCTTGTGTTTCTCAGTTTTTTTATTGTCACTATCACTTGAGATGTTTTTGTGTCATTTTATTGTCACTGACTCACTATCATATGGTGTTTGAGTCTAAACACGTGTTTTCTTGTTCAAAGCTCGTTCAAGATCGACAAAACTTGATCATTTATTTGAAGTTTGTTACTGCTTGGATCGTTTAGTTTTTGATGTATAAAAAATTAAGTTACTCGAGAGGGGCGCATGTTTAGTTTAATTAAAACTCATTTGAGATCAATCGGTTTGTCTCATAGATAAACTAGTCAAACTCATTAAGTTTTCAAATCAACATGCCTATTAGGTCCAATAGATAATCCCGAAGTTTGCTCAACATACCTATTAGGGCCAATAGATAACGCATGTTTTCTAAATAAACGGAAAAGTGCCTAATGAAGGGCAGTTTCAACATTTTAGGGCCTTTTCTCATGTCTCTCAATTTCAACTCCTTAATTAGTCATTTTATGTCAATTTGGTAAGCAAGCGTTATCTATTGGGCCTAACAGGTAAGTTGACCAAACTGCGAGATTAAAAGCGTTGCAATGAACACTATGTGGGACAATGTTGAAATTGGGTTGAAACTAGAGAGACCATTTCTAAAATTTATCATTTCCGATACACTCAAAGCTAGAATTTAGGATAACCAAGTGATAGGTATGGGCATTGACTTGTGACTGGTATGGGCGCCACCGTACAAGAGTAAAAAATCATGTGAATTTCTGATCTCACGACCTTTTTTTTCTCCTGTTGTTTCGATATTTTTAAATAAATACGGAACAATTCATTTATTAGGCTAATTAATAAATACCACCGTCCAGTGCAGATTAAAAAAAACACCGTCAAGACAAATCCTAAATGTGAGCTACATTATTTTAAGTGTGTATATTCTATTTATAAAGAGACATCTCCGTATGTTTGTCTCTCATCTAAAAAATAAAAATAAAATTTGGAGTATGTTTGGTTCGATGGAATCAAAGTTAGAATTGAATGGTCATTCCAATAACATACTTATTCCTATATTTGGTTTACCATTAAATGATGAAATGATCATTCCAAATAGAATCGTTATTCTCTTTAGTAAAAGAGAATTGTTATTCCACTAAAATAACAAAGAAATTGTTATTCCATTTCTTTGCCACTCCAAGGTTCACCATTGTCACATCAAAATTTACTGTTCCAAATATTACTATTGGCCACTCAAAAATTTACTAGTATTGCTACTCCAAAATTTACCATTGTCATTTCAAAAATTACTATTGCCACACCATTTCATTGCGGATGAATAGTTATTCCTAAGCACAATCAAACTTGGAAAAGGGAATAGATATTCCAATTCATTTTATCCAATCTCAATTCCATTCCATCGAACTAAATGTTGCATTAAGGATCTCTCTTGGCATCCACTCGCGCCTCATTCTTCTCCCCCTTGCTGTTCTTTAGAGAAATAAAAGGTCAACAAGAAAGAAAAAAAAATTAATAGCTATCTATCTAGTAATCTAAACACGAAAAACATGGCAAATGTTGAATTTAAATTTAAAATAAGTTTGACAAATCATGGTAATTCTGTGAAATCATCTATAAATTTCTGGAAACACTAATTTTTATTTTAGAATGTACAACAACAGTCAACAATTTACTAGTTTATTTTGTTAATTTCTTCATTTTTTTACTTCCATGGAAAGGCGATAGCGATGAGATCTCACTTGTACGAAACAAATTACTTTATATAATTTTTGTTAACTATGAAAATTATGAAATCATTTTGTGGCATCACGTACAGAGCATGCCTCTTGTTATAAGTATTTTGGTTTTAGTTTTTAATCTTCTTTTGTCTAGTGAATTAAGGATGGGCTTGATTCCAACATCTGTTCATTAATCATTTTGAAATCATTGGTTTAATGTGGGGGTAATTAAAATGCTTTGTTCAGTTTTAATTTTTGTATTTTTGAGGAAAATTTGTTGATTAATTCATGCTTGATAGTAGCGTATTAGCGTTTTATTTGTATTCTGCTACCTATTTTTACTTGGATTTAGCAGGTGAAAATGAAAAGGATACGTTTCATTTCTAAAATTCTGATAATGCTGAAGTTTTAAAAAATTTCCTCTGAAGGATTATAAGTTCTTTTTCCAAAAACAGTACATTATTGGCAATAAATGTAAGCATTTTTTTTTTCAAATTACAAAAATTAAAGAGACCGAACATAAGGCTGATCAGAGCAAAAGCATACCCACAAAAAGGCACCCCTCACGTTTTCATGGGGTTTCCGGTTGGCAACGGGAGCGACTTTGGTACAATTTTCTCGTTCCTCCTTCTCTTTCTTATAATTCCTCCTCTCATTTTTTCTGGCCCCCTCCCCTACAGATCTGTAATATTTCAGTACTGTACCAACTATTGGTTGTGCTGCCCTCTCTCAGTCGAGTAGTTTATACTCTAAATGATTTCCGGCTGGTTTGTTCCTGGACAACTGGGTTTGTAGCCTAACGGCGTGGCGATCTCATTGAGTATCGAAGCTTGGTCGATGTTGCCTCCCCCCATGTTTCACTATTGGGTGGCGCGGTCTTTGCCTGACGGCTTTGGTTGAGGCTCGCGTCCAGTTTTTTGGGTTGCATCAAGGTTTCTAATCATCGGCATGGTTGGCTTGTGGTGGCTGTGGTGGGCTGGAGATTGTTGGCACTGGTGATGCTGGTGGTCTGCTGGTGGAGTGTGGTGGTGCGTCCGATTTTTGATACAGTTTTAAAATTGTATAGATTTTTTAGGGTTAGGTTTTGGGCTTCTTTGGATGTGTACTTTTTTTTTTTTTTTGGATGTGTACTTAATTATAACTTTTGGGCTTTTTAGGCCATCAGGAGTGTGATTCATTGTTGTATCTGAGTTTTTTGGCCCTTAGGTGTTGAGGGCTTTGTCCCTCTTTGTATTTCCAACTTTTGGTTGGAATCCCTTTTCCCTGACCCCTTTAATAAAATTTAATTTTGCCGATAAAATAAAAAATATAAAAAAAGGCACCCCTCACTCAACAATCAACTGCCGCCAGGCCCTCAAGAGGGAAAGAAAACCAAAAGGCAATAAATGCAAACATTGCTGATAGGGTACATGTATAAAACCAAAAAATCCTCCAGGGTTAGTGCAGTTGCATGCAATTTCTATTCTTGTATTGATCTAGTAAATTGGGTTTTTTTTTTGGTCAAAATGGTAATAACTTAATTGATAGAAAACAAATGGTACAAAAAGATAATCTAGTGAATTGGTTAATAGACTAACCACTTTGAAGCAAAAAAAGTCAACTTTTTTTTACTTTTTTCTTTCTTAAAATGTGGTTATTTCCAAAATTATTTGGGTTAAAGTAAAAAAAAATATTTTTCCAATTCTTCTCGTCGAGACGAATCAATAATTCACAAAAAATTTAGCGCAAAACTAACAAACGCGATTTTTTTTTTGAATAAAGACAAAACGTATACTTTTTCTAAAAGTCATTAAAGTGTTGGTGGAACAAGACCTATGTTCCAATGATGGACTCGGGGGGCTGCTCTCCCCCTTGGGGAGAGCAGCGTGCTGCTGTCCCCTTTTTGGGGCCCATTCCGGTCTCGCTCCGATGATCCGAATCGTTCACTTTGTAGAGCTCGTCGAGTAGAACAACTATGCAAAAAATCAGCTTAATTGGATATCATTAAATACTTGATCGGAGCCTTTTTACTTTGAAAAGAATGGATCCGAAACACTGGATCAAATCCATTATTCCCAATGGACCAAGAGTTATATAGGCTCCGATCAGGTACTTAATGATATCCAATTAAGCTGATTTTTTGCATAGTTGTTCTACTCGACGAGCTCTACAAAGTGAACGATTCGGATCATCGGAGCGAGACCGGGATGGGCCCCAAAAAGGGCGCAGCAGCACGCTGCTCTCCCCAAGGGGGAGAGCAGCCCCCCGGGTCCTTCCAATGATATTCACTCAATTTTTGGATTCTTTACTTTTGATCGATTGTTTTGCGTAATCTAATTTCGATGGAACACGATATTTCATGTGAGGATTCCCAAATTCTGAGGGATTAATTTTATGTCTCCAGTTAAAAAATATATATAGCATTTGGTCCGTCCAACTAATTAATTTTGTACATAAACAACTTTAAAATATATAAGTAGTAATTTACACCTGTATTCCCTCCAAAAGCTAGATACTTTCCTCATGGTCATAGGTCACCCATTACCACTAGGCACTAGATATATATCATTGCTAGATCTAATGCATGCTCAGATTGAAAATAAAATAGATCAGCAAACCAAAACAAAACTACCATTAAAATAAAGAAGAATGACGTACAGACCCAGAGGTTGTCTCAGTAGTTCGGGCAAATGCCAGACTTTAAGAGTACTCCTTAAGGTATAGGGTTTGATTTTCCACAGGGTGATCGAGTATAACCTGCTCTGGTGTGTCGCCAATAGAGGTTTGAATTGTGTAGTCAAGTCCAATTAGTGACCTGACTGTAGAACTGTTCCTCCGTCATGAAAAAGAAGAAGAAAAGAATGATGATGTAGAAATGAATTCGTAATCTTATCAACCATGCACATACCCCAAGTATGACATTATCGATTTTCAAGTTACTTCGTTTTTCAGGACCTGGGGAAGCTGCTGTGCAGCTTCGTGCTGCACAGCGTGCTGCGCACCCATTGGCGCACCTTGCCGGCATCGGTCCGGCGATCGGAGACGTTCAACGAGTAGAGCTCGTCGAGTTTTATGTGTGCGCCAAAAATCAGCTTAATCAAATATCGATAAGTGCCTCATCCGAACACATATAACTTGAAAAAAATGAAATCCAAATGGATACAAAACACTGGATTAAAACCACTGAATCCATTTTTTTCAAGTTATATGTGTTCGGATGAGGCACTTATCGATATTTGATCGAGCTGATTTTTGGCGCACACATAAAACTCAACGAGCTCTACGCGTTGAATGTCTCCGATCGCCGGACCGATACCGGCAAGGCGCGCCGGCGGGTGCGCAGCACGCTGTGCAGCACGAAGCTGCACAGCAGCTTCCCCAGGTCCCGTTTTTCATAGATAGTTTATACATGAAACCTACAAAACTGAACCACTTAACTATCCAAATAAAGTAGTGACAGATTTGATTCAAAAAAAAAAAGGATCACAAAAGATATTCTCACACAAGAAATTTTGATCCATGGTCCATTTTTGAGATACGATTTCTTTTTGTTTTTTTTAGTCGGTTCCGTAGTACTGCATCTAATAGACCACACAGTACACAAAAACATCCACAGCAATGTTGGAAAATTCAAGGTTTGGTATTGGTAAAGAAGGAATTGATGTTCTAACCCTAAAAATTTGTTTCAAGGCTTTAATTAAATACGTTCTGTTTCGCTGCACAACGCCCAGGCCAAACTCAATCACGCCGGGGTCAGATTTTCAGCAATCTTGAAAAACCTTTGCGCTTCACACTACCCAACATATAGTAATGTGCCCTCGACCGTGTGCAAGTGCACACATGGTCAGTTTTGCCAGTTTTGTGAGCTCGCATGTGTGCAGTAATTCCATGGCTTTGGGATTTTAGCATACCAAAAATGTGAAGATGTGATGTGCGGATTCGCCTGGGTTAACACAAATGATAGAAATTATTCAGTCGGGAGACAACAATTTTTTTTTTATACATATATATTAACAACGAAACAAATACAAAGGACACAAAAAGTCCCAAAACAAGAAAAAAAACAAAGGAAAAAATAGAAAAACTAGCTTTGGTGTCAGAACCCACGCCTCACACATGGGTGAAAAGATCCTAATCTACATCAAGGTGTAGCTCAGTCCTGTTGCAACCGAAGCCACATTGACGCCTTCACCATTGCTATTGGAGAACCCGAGAGTCCGTCACAAAACTGATCGAAATCGAAGGCAAGAGCCAAAAACCTAGACCTTGTTCCCTAGATTTAGGCCCCCAAGTCTAAAAATGATGGGGAGAATGAGAGAACTTCCTTTCCTAAGGAGTCTCAATCATGGAGTTAAAAGAGGAAAGGAGAGGAGAGGAGAGGGTTTGGAGCGGGAGGGGGCCTCTGTAGAAGAATCCTCTTTTTTTTTTTTTTTTTTGGCGATAGTCAGGAGACACTAATGTTTAAACACTACTCCCTCCGTCCCTATTTAATTGTCCTCTACGATTTTGCGTGCATTTTCAATGGCTTATATCTCTCAATGTATATTGTTAAAAATATGTAATATGGATTTTGTTTGATATACCTCAATTTTTTCTATAGGACAATAATTTTAAAAACATAAAACATAATAGATGTCGAGAAATATAAGTTATTGAAAATGCACACAAAATTGTAGTGAACAATTAAATAGGGACAAAGAGAGTAGATAAAAATCAAATCAATCAAATACATTTAAGTGGTTGTTCGATTTATTCATTTTTTAATCCAAAAATTTCGCTCCTAAAATTCCGGATAGGAAGTTGAATGAATTGATTTCTGTAACAAAGACACACACATAGATTTTTTCTACAAAATCAACGGCTACGATCGTTGTATGAATCTATAGTTGTACCCACAGTGGAGTAGGTTTTTCACATTGCTATCAAATTACATGCTTTCTAGATGCAAAACCAATAGTCTACCGGCTTTGTTTGTTTGGTAGTTTTGGATATTTTAGTTTTGGTTGTTGGTTGAAAAAGAAATAAGTTAATGATTAGAAAGAGGAGTACTAAGTGGAAAGAAATAGAGAGAGAAATGAAAGTAATAATTGAAGAAATACGATAATGATTAAAGAGAAAAATAGGGTAATGATTACAAAACAAAACAAAACAAAAACTTTTCTAAAGTTAGAAACGAACACGGCCTTATTGTACACAAAATTCGCACAGATTTTTGTGTGGGACCCGCTACGGGTCTCACACAAACAATCCAAGTTGTTTATTAAATGTAAAACATTTTTTCAAGTGCCCTCGCGAAAAATTAGCTCAATTCAAAACTTATATGTACTTGATCCAATCAATTAAGATTTTATTATCTTGAAAACCGAATGAAAAGTTTGACGATTAGGTTGAGCATCTATAGGTATCGATTGAGCCGATTTTTTTGTGAAAACCCTTGAAAAAATATTTTATATTTAATAAACAGCTCGAATCATTTGTGTGGAACCCGCAGTGAACTCCACAAAAAAATCTGTGGAAGATCTGTTACCTAATTATCTTTGTGTATGGCACCGTTGATGCAAAACACTCTATTTTGGAGTAATGATGCAAAACACTCTATTACCTAGGTTGTTGATTTTGTCATTCATTTTTTTTGTTAACGTCACTTTTCTGTAAATATATTTTTGCACCAAATATACATTTGCAGAGGAATGAAGTTAAAAAAAAGTGATAAAATTATTTCCCTAAAGTAATGATATTAATAACATGAGAGAATTTAGGGAACGCGAGGAGTTGATTTTAGAAATCCAAAGCCAAAATAGTCCAGATAAACTTTCCGTAAACGACGACCTCTTCTGAGGAAACGTCCAATCCTCCGACATGCCTCTTGTACTTACGGCCTGAAATGGCAGTAATCATTCCGGACTTGCCGTTAACCAGAAATTTATGAAAGAGATGTACTGTACTAGATAAGAAGGAACAGCCATATATATACTCCTCCAGTCCTCCTACATACAGTTAGAGAGAGAGAGAGAGAGAGAGAGAGAGAGAGAGACAGAGAGAGACCATTACGGTCATGTAATAAGGGTAAAATGGAAAAAAGACAGCTGGACACAAGGCAGAAGAATCGGATTTTGTATTTAAGGTTTATTGCTATCTGAGTTTGCGTAGGTATGAGGTTGATCTCTCTCTCTCTCTCTAACTGAGAAAAATCTCCCAAACCCATCATTATGTAGCAAGTTTTCAATTCTGAACCATTTTACCCTTTGTAGGAGACAAACATTGAATTTCATATCGGAAAAGCTGAGGAGGAACATTCCACAATCAAAGGTACTACTAATCTCATTCTCTCTGTTTTTGTTTGTCCTTTTTTTTTTTATCCTCGTTTTGTTTGTCCATTTGGGTCTCTGTTTTTCCTGAGCTACGTACACCCTTCAGATCTTCAAATTCTGTCTCACATTCCCATTTCTCTCTCTCTCTCTCGGCTGGTTTACTGCCATATTTTTCAATGCCTTCCAATTGGGTTCCCTTCAATTTTGTGAAACAGATCTGGGTTTGGACATGGGCTCCTTAATTTTCTCCTTTGTTTCCATAATTTCAGTTGATTGTAGTTATAATAGCAAAAGATTTGGCAATTTCCCAAATGGTCTTCAATTAAACTCTTGAATCTTTCTATTTCCTAATCGAATTGCGTGGTTCTAAATTGTTACTCTCTGTTTCCATTCGTAAATATTCGTTCAGCAAATTACTTGAATTTCACCCAATTCTCCATCCATTTTTTGGTGGGTATTTCTGGGAGTTTTGTGATTATCCTTTTTCTTGTTCGATGATTCTTTATGAGGTTATTTTTGGCTATGGATTACTTCTAAGGGGAAAAAAGACAGCAGATTGGCAATACTGATTGTGGAATGTTAAGAACCAGTCTCCACTCTGCCAATTATACAAAGTTTTAGACGAGTATTTTTGTGTGTGCAACTATACCTATATTGTTACATACTCACTCTCTCTCTCTCTCTCTCTCTCTCATGTGCTTTTGGCTTTTGCATGGTCAGGAGGGAGATTGATTATTTCATTTTTGCTGCAACTCTTTCTTGACTTAGTGGGTAAGAGGGCCCTCATTAGGAATAGGACGGCTGAATTCTTAAGGGGGTTTAGAATGGACCCAATGTCATGTGGGAAATATAAAGTTAGTTTGACAAGGAAAGTGTAAAATGTCGGTTGTTGCTATCAGAGATCTTTGCAGGTTTTTCAAGTCATTTAAATGGTTGGTATTGGCCGTTAGATCTGCACCAATCCCCTGTTTTTTATTTGACTTTCTAAGTTGCTTCTAGCTTTTAGTTTCTTTAATTTAATTGAGGCCGTGTATTGGATATTGGATTTGTCGAGCTTTTTCTTTTTTCCGAGGAAAAGATCTTGCAATAGGAAAAGAAGCTAATTTTACTTCTTTTTGTTTTCTTAACCTTCCCTTGGTAAGTCATCAGTAAAATCCATGATCCAAACATAGTCTTGCCGATCTGGGTTTGTGCAATATGCTCTTACATTTTTGTGATTTCCATGGATTGTGAACTTGTTTCAACCAGTTCAGTTGCTTAGGCAAAGAAATAAAACTAGGGGTATCTTAAGTAGATGAGATTTCCAGCATTCTTTTTTTTTTTTTTTTTTGATCGATCGGAAGTCAGTAATCTTAGCATAGTTAGTTCCCAACATATTAATTCTCTCTTCCATGCAATTCTGAAATCGAAAAATTTTGGTGAAATTCTCAAGTAGATATTGTTGTCTAAGAAGTAATTTTTTCCTAGACCTGATTGTGATTTTCTTGATTTTCATGTTCCTATAGAGACTTAAAAAGTTCTTCTGCATATGTGTAGATAACTAACACAAGTTAAGGAACCATGAAGAACAAAGATTCGAAACCAGCTTCTCCATCTGATAAAAGTTCAAGGGTAATCCCCTTGGGGTTTATGTTTGTTGTGCTATGTGGGCTCTCCTTCTACCTCGGTGGCATCTTCTGTTCTGAGAAGGATAGATTTTTAACTAAAGACATCACCAAAGAGATTGTATCTCCCAAGAGAACCGCCGATGCTAGCTCTGGCCCGCTACAAGTTGAGTCTGTTGCATTCCCGGAATGCAGCATCGACTTTCAAGACTTCACTCCATGCACGGATCCGAAGGTACTTTTTGAACGTCTAATTTCTTAGTGCTAAAGATATAATGGATCTGTTTTTGGATAGGGGTTCAAGGCACGAGAGCATTTGTCCCCAAAATCCTCGTCCCTCCTCCACTCCAATGCACTCTTAGCCACACGATGAGATCGTGATGCTAGAAGAGCATTGTAACAGGGAACCTAGGTATTATTATTGCAGATGGTTCTCGACCATCAGTTAGTATTGTGTAGATAACATATTGTTAACCAACTAGGTTTACCAAAATTGCTAGTCCTGATCAGGAGGTTAGAGTTTGGAGTCATGCCATAGGCAAGAATCCGCAAGATTTACCTCTCCTAGGCTACAGCCTCCTATGAGAGAGAGAGAGAGAGAGAGAGAGAGAGAGAGAGAGAGAGAGAGAGAGAGAGAACAAAGATTGATGGCAGCTTATTGTTATTACAGAGGTGGAAAAAGTATGGTGTCCATCGGCTCACTTTCTTGGAGCGCCATTGTCCTCCGTTATTTGAAAGGAAGGAATGCTTGGTTCCTCCGCCAGATGGGTACAAGCCACCAATCAAATGGCCAAAGAGCAGGGATGAGTGTTGGTACAGGTACTGTGGACTGCTCACAACTTCTTTGCTCAGTTTTCTTCTTTATGTATCTCATAGAACTAATCATTTTGATCTGATTCTAGGAATGTTCCTTATGATTGGATCAACAAGCAGAAGTCTAACCAGAACTGGCTTCGGAAAGAAGGGGAGAAATTCCGATTTCCTGGCGGTGGTACTATGTTCCCCCACGGTGTTGGTGCCTATGTTGATTTGATGCAAAATCTGATCCCCGAAATGAAAGATGGGAGCATTCGAACTGCCATTGATACCGGTTGTGGGGTGAGTTTCTTTTGATGATTGTCTTCTTTTACTCTAATAATCGGTTGATCACTCGAGACACAACGAGATTTGTTGCTCATGTTATCTCTTATATTATAACATCCTAATTCATCAAAGGAGGAAACATATCTGTCTTGTGAAACAAAGGGAGAAATCTCAGCCTTTTTTCGCTTATCTGCTCTTAGTGTCCTATTTTCCGTTGTAGATTCATACAAATTCTTCAAATTAAGCATGTTATGCAAGTAACCATCCCACTTCCAATTCAGTGTTTACAATCTCTACAATTGTTCTCTTTGAAGGTTGCTAGTTGGGGAGGTGATTTGCTGGATCGTGGTATTCTAACGATCTCCCTTGCTCCAAGGGATAATCACGAGGCTCAAGTCCAATTTGCTCTGGAACGTGGCATTCCGGCAATTCTGGGCGTCATTTCAACTCAGAGACTTCCTTTCCCCTCAAACTCATTTGACATGGCTCATTGCTCAAGATGCCTCATCCCGTGGACAGAATTTGGTAACCAATCTCTTTTAACTACTTATTTACACTAGTGACCAAGCAGCAGAATTTTCGGCATTGTATCTTCTTCTTGTTTTACCTTATAAGTTTCTGAGTTCTCGTATGTAACAAAAAGAAAATCCTTTCGCAACTTTGCTAAATTAGTATAGCTTGTCCCTATTAGAAAAAAAAAAAACCTCTCATTGGTAAAACAGCACGAAATATCGCTCTTTCACAACTTCTGTATGCACTTTCAAGTTTCTTTTTATAAGAATTCTTATACTTACAGGAAGCACCGTGAGGCTTGTTTATTTAGAGTCGTACCATTTTCAGTTTTCTTTTCTTTTTTTGACCACTCATAAACTCCATAACCATTCCCCTACACTAAAAACATGTGGAATTCCTTACCAAAAAGAACATATGTGAAGCACTGCTTAGTTGGGCGTGATAGTTTGCTTGTTTGAGTGTGTGGCATCAGTGTATTGGTCTCAAATTTATACCTCATATCAATCGGTGGCAGTTTGCTTGTTGAATTTCTTTGTACTACTAGCTAAAGTGCATCTTGTCTCTCACTTAGTTGTGCCATCCATGAAAAAGCCTTTATAACCCGGGTAAATAAAAAATTTCAGGTGGGATTTACCTTTTGGAAATAAACCGCATTCTCCGGCCCGGAGGCTTCTGGGTTCTCTCCGGTCCTCCCGTGAACTATGAAAACCGCTGGAGAGGCTGGAATACAACTATTGAAGACCAAAAATCTGATTATGAAAAGTTGCAAGAGTTGCTAACTTCAATGTGCTTCACATTGTACAACAAAAAGGACGACATTGCTGTGTGGCAGAAATCCAAAGACAACAGCTGCTTTACTAAAAAGCTTTCCAACCCCGATGCCTACCCACCCAAATGTGATGATGGTACAGAACCTGATTCCGCATGGTACACTCCTCTCCGCCCTTGCATCGTTGTTCCAAATCCAAAACTTAAGAAAGTAGCACTAAACATCATCCCCAAATGGCCTGAACGGCTACATGTGGCACCCGAACGGATTGCTGATGTTCATGGTGGGAGTGCCGGAGCATTCAAGCATGATGATAGTAAGTGGAAGATGAGGGTGAAGCACTATAAGAAGTTGTTGCCGGTCCTTGGGACTGACAAGATAAGGAATGTGATGGACATGAATACGATTTATGGGGGTTTTGCTGCAGCAGTGATTGAAGATCCACTTTGGGTGATGAATGTCGTATCTTCATATGCTGCCAACACGCTTGCTGTTGTTTACGACAGGGGGCTTGTGGGATCCTATCATGACTGGTAATTGAGAAAGTGTTGGTATAATCGTTGAGTCTTTGACCTCGTTTATTTCTGTTTTTTAAATGTTGATTTTAGCTTTAGAAAAGATCTGTTTTAAGATAGGGTGTCAAAACGCATCTTTTAAATAATAACTTTTTGAGCTTCTTAAGATAAAAACATGACGAGTGGAATCAGACACTTAGAATGACAACTACTTTAAGCATGTGAATTCAAAATTTAAGCTAAATAACGTGAAAGTAAGTAGAAATAAACGAACCATTTGCTTGCATTATTGTTTGTAACATACTTGCAGATATGGCAGCATATCTTTTAATTCATTTGCTGCTTGCTTTGTAGGTGTGAAGCGTTCTCTACATATCCTCGAACATTCGATCTGCTTCACCTTGATGGCCTTTTTACTGCTGAGAGCCACAGGTAAGCACTGTTGTGCTTTAGTTTCTTGATTCCTTGCTTCCTCTATATGCTATGAAGTGGAGTTGGTATTTGAAAGTTCATTTAATCCTGCTGGATCAAACTGTTAACATCAACACATCAAAGGGTCTGGATGCGAACTCTCCATGGCTAGAAGCGGTGGAGGTACCAAGTACGGTGTGCCAAGATCCTGATATGACAGAAAAGGAAACCATTAACTTCTTGGCTGAACTGTTAAGCGAAAACAAAAAGGTCAAAGCTAAACTTGCAAGCTGTTCAAGTTGGTTGGGTGCTCGGCTATGTTCTTCTAGGTCAAGGGTTCAACTTTTGACCACTACTAACCCACTAAATCTCAAAACATATATTGTGCGAACTTCTTGCCTTCCCTGAGGGAAAGAAAAAAGGAAAAAGATCAAAACCACAGTCTTGATGCAATGATGCTTGGAATTTAACATTTAACCACCAAAAGGTTGAATAATGGTTTTTTTTTTTTCCCTTTCCGTCAACAAATCAATGATCTTATTTTTTCCCCCCCTTTTTGGCCACACGGGTAGGAGGTTATTAAGTTAATAGGTTAGATCATTACAAAAGATTAATGCTAATCCAACAGCTCAAACCCACAACATCACCCTTGCCCTTGGAAAACAACCTACCTTGAGGGACAAGGGGTAGAACACTTGGGTTAAGCCGGGTGTGTAATACATGATCCGAACACGACCTGAGCTGTTACAGGGCACTAGCATTTGACCAAATAACCTAGGAAATGGAAATGAGCACAAGTTCAAGTTGAACCAAATTGAATGCTGTTGCTGTGTCGCTTGACATAATGTAATTATGCAGATGTGATATCAAGTATGTGCTCCTAGAGATGGATCGGATCCTACGTCCCAACGGGTATGCTATAATCCGGGAATCCAACTATTTTGTGGATTCCGTTGCTACAATTGCCAAGGGGATGAGATGGGGATGCCGTAAAGAAGACACCGAGTACGGTGTTGACAAGGAGAGAATCTTGATTTGCCAGAAGAAACTCTGGTATTCCAGTAAGCAAAGTTCCAGATGATAAAAAAGAAAGTTATACAAATTGTGGGCGATAAAATCTCAAGGAGGGCTCGAATATATTCACAACAGCAGGCATATAGGAGAAGGAGTACGTTACCATTTACCAATTGCAGAGATATTAGTACATTCTATAAGAAATTGAGAATTAGATTCTTATTTTAAAATTTAGTTACCCAATAATCTTCTTTTTCTTTATTTTATGTTTTTTTGGCAATTCTAGTGACTCTTGATATAATATATTCTTTGTAAGTTGATCACCGATCGGAGTCGTACTCCTCTTCTTCCTCCTCCTCTTGTACCATTGGTTTGTGTTGTTCTAAGCTAGATGTGAAATATGTAATGTGTTCAGTGGTCAAAGTCACAGCTTGTGATTTTTATGTATCTAATTTAATTTGATTGTTACATTCGAAATTCCAGTTCAAGAGATGCTGTGGTTAAATATATCCAATCCTTTAGTTTCTTGTTTGTAGAATTAATGTTCTGACTTGAGTGAGAACAGTTCTCTTCTACACAACCTTTGGACAGTTGGGTCTAAGGTTTATGGTAATTTTGTTTAAGGCCATGCAAGATGAAGAGCCTGCTATGTTTGGTTGAGAGTTTAGTTTAGTTTAGTTTTGGTAGTGGATGGAGAGAGAAATAGGGTAATGATTGGAAATAGGAATAATGATTGGAGAGAGATAGAGAGAGATGAGAAAGTAATAATTGAAAAAATAGGGTAATGATTGGAAAAAGAAATAGGATAATAATTGGAAAACAAAATGAAACAAAACAAAATAGGCAAACGAACATAAGCAAGAGAAGAGCATGGATGATAGTTTTTCAAACATGGAACACCACGACTTTTAGTGATGGTGTGGTTACGAATTATTAACAAGTTACGTTGCCTACAGGCCTTTGGCTCAACAGCATTAGTTCTAAAAAAGAGGTTAAATAATAGACAATTAATTCGATATGGTATTAGAATACGGCAGTACGCGCTAATCATTTGAACCATTGTATGAAAAAAGTGTTACCATTTCTAAACTCTTTACACGTGCATGGGAACTGAAATTGTTCAATTTTCCTAATACCTCGCCAAAATTAGGTATTTGTCCACACTCTTTTGTCTCTCGATTATTTTTACCTCCGAATTTATGACTTGACCCTGCTCTCCCTCCTACCTCCGCTTTTGATCATGTGTATACATCTCATTAATTGTTTTATCATTCTACAACCACAAATACTTACACAAACTCATTCACATAGGAGTCCACACATACTACACCTCCAGTATGTGTGGACCCCACCAAAAGATGTGAGTGTGTGTATAAGTATTTGAGGTTGTGTTTACACTCGTTTTTGACACCCAGTCCTAGACTAGCGTTGGGCGGCCATTTAATTGAACTTCAATTAAATTGGGTCTAAGAATTGGAGCTAATTGAGTTCAAAACTAATGGGCCAAGGTAATATTGGTTGGGCCTAATTAATTTTAGTTTATTTTGGACTGAAGATTGGATTTATAGGCTATGGGCCATGTTTTACAAAATTCAGAATGATGCCCAATCGATTTATTTCGGGGAAAGGGTCTTGTTTATGTAAATGGATCAAATGGCCCAATATCATGTTAGTACGACTTGAGGAAGCTTCTTTTTTTTTTTTTTTTTTCAATCATCATACATTAGCGGGGGTTAGTAAGGGGTGTTAGAGTTAGCACAGGAGGTCCAGAAGCTATCCATAGCTTAGGACTCAGGGTAGGGGTGTTACTCGAAACCGGAAAATCGATCGAAACCGGAAAAACCGGACCGGACCGAATTTTTTAAACCGGTTGAATAATTTCGATTCGATTCCGGTTTATAAAATTTTATAAACCGGAAAAATAATTTCGATCCGGTTTATGTGTTTTAAAAACCGGTTGAAACCGGACCGGTTATATATATGTATAATATATACATATATATATAAAAATATAGGGGAGGGGTTGAATTATGGGTTTTTGGTTGATATTTTGTAGTATATATTGGTCTAATAAATATATTTATTATATAAAAACTGTTTTTATGGGCTTAATTATGTTTTTATGAGTTTTTTTTAATGTATTGGGCTCAAAATTGATCCTTTTTGTTGGGCCAAAAAAAAATGGTTGAATTATAGATTTTTGGTTGATATTTTATAGGTTGAATTATGAATTTTTTGATGTGTTGGACCCAAAATATGGCTCATGAATGAAAACCGGATAAATCGGATAAACCGGACCGGAACCGGTTGAGTCGATCGAAACCGGAACCGGTTTATCTCAACCGGTTTCCGATTCTAAAAATCTCAAACCGGATAACCGGTTTCGACCGAAAAATACACCCAAACCGGTCGAAACCGGACCGGTATCACCCCTAACTCAGGGTATTGCCCCAGCAGAGGTTGAACCCAGGACCTCCTCTCAGGGGAGAGATGACAAACCAACTGCACTAGGCAGTATTCGTCGACTTGAGGAAGCTTCACGAAGGAAAATGGGACAAATTAGTGGGAGGCTTGCCACATGGCCATTTGACCCGGTCAAATGGCCCACGTTCTTTTAGTCTCCACGGAAAACGAAATGAAAATGGCCCACTAATTGCTGAACTGCCCATGATCAGCAGTAACTTGTGGTTAACTATTTTTCACCCCCAGTGACTTCCCATGATGGAAAAACACATGGGCAATATGCTTACAACTCCTCCCGACCGCTCATGATCAAGAGGGAGAAGTTACATGGGACACATGGCACGAGAAGAAGCAAGACGGGAAATTCATCTGCATGCAAAACCGTGGAGCATCTTGCCTATAAATACTAGTTTTCAAGAGAAAAAATGGGTTCACACTTCACACACCAATCAAGCTTAAAACTTAAAACCAAAAGCCTTCCCAGTGAAACAATTATCTCACTTCTCTCCCATTTACATAATTACTTCTTCAAGTAATTCAGGTTTCTATCTCTCTTGTATCCCAAACTTTATTATTACGATATAATAAAATTATTCTGTCTCTTTTGTACCCCCAACTTTGTTATTACGACATAATAAAGTTATTCTACATTGTTACTTCTTCTTTTCCTACACGGTTAGGAAATTATTAAGTCATCGCTCGTAGAGGCAAAACCACGAACCAACACTGCAATCCAACCCTTAGGTTTGCAGCACAGTCACTCTTACAAATTCAAAGTCAGAAAAGGGGCATCAAGTCCTTTACGTTGGACGCGACAAGTCCTGACATGCCCGCTTAGTCCTTGAGCCATTTTGGAGCCGAACATGTTGAATAATAATTGCTCGTTGCTTTGTGTCTCGATTATTTTAAAAACATGCACGTGCTTGATGGACGTGGGAATGAGAAATTGGCTACGTATGAAGGGGAATTAGAAATCCTACGCCTGTCTTCTAGGGGTGTGCAAAATACCCGAGGCCCGACGGACCCGACCCGACCCGACCCGAAGGGTTTCGGGCGGGTCCGAACATGTGGTCGGGTCGGGTTCGGGTTCAATTTTTCGAAAAAAATAAGTTTTCGGTTCGGGGCTCGGGTGCTGTTTTTCCCAACCCGACCCGACCCGACCAAAACATGAACAATTCATGTAGTTTTACTTCGGTTTGGTCGGACCCGACCCGACCAAAAAAATCGGGCACACGGGCGGGTGTACACCATCATTCGGTTCGGGTTCGGGTGGGGTTTTCTCCTACCCGACATGGTCGGGTCGGGTTCGGGTGGCGGGCCATACCCGACCCGTCCGACCCGTGCCCACCCCTACTGTCTTCAATGGTCCGGATTTAAAAATAAAGGACCATTAGAAGCATTTTTGGGTAGTTGTGATTGTGCCCTACAGGATGCCCTGCAAAATCTGCAGATCCCTGATCCAGTAGGAAGGGCGTTGTTCAAGAATTTAAATGACAAAGAATTTTGGCTGGTTTTGGGATGATGCTATTGTGTCCCCGGTTATTTTGGGGACACCGTAATTTTTGGTATAACTTCACCATTATGAGTATAACTTAAATCCATTACAAGCATAACAAAACCTAAACAAGGCACAACCAAGGAATATCCAAAAAACCAACCAAGGCATAATCAAACCCAACCAAGGCATGACAAACAAGTTATGCCTTGTTATGATTTTATTATGCTTGTAGTGGGTTTTTATTATGCTCATAATAGTCTTGTTATGTCAAAAATTACGGTGTCCCCAAAATGACCGGGGACACCGAAGTCATTCCCTTTTGGACTTTGTGTATTACTACATAAAATCCTAATATACATGGCGAGCAAAAAAAAAAAAAAAACATCCTAATATACATGCAAAGTAATAAAGATGTTCTCTCAGTTTAATGATTTATTTACTAGTACTAAAATACTGACAAAAACCAAGGATTTTAGCTAGTTTAATCTAATGGTAAAGCATCTTGACCGTTGTATTAATCTTGGAGTGTTGGTATCAAAATTTTGACCATTATGTGCATTAAGCAGTTTTCAATCGAAAGGTAAGTATTTCAATAAATTAGAAACAGAGAGTTTAGAACATAACATTCATTAAAGTCTTTGTTAGCATTGTGTCCATTTAATGTACGGGACACAAGAAGAAGAAAAAAATTGCGTTGATATTTTTTATTGTTTTCGTGCATTAAACGGACACTACGCTAGTTGAGAAATAAGATTTTGGAAGAACTACGTTGCACCTGTTAGATTCACGGGATCACATACACACCCGTTATTTCATAGGAGTAATAAACTTACAAAAGTTCACCGAGTTAAATCAAACTAAATTGAGCTTTGATTGTACCTCTACATCTTCCCATTTGCAGTTCGAACTTGTGGAGAAGTGTTGATTTGAGTCTTAGTTGTGCTAATTTTTTCTCTTGTATGACAACAGTTTTTATTAGATGGGCTATTTAACCGGATGTGAACATAAGTATTCAAACTTACAAGGATGACCACCTAAACAAGTACTCTAAATAGGATGCCAATTTAGTTTTTCGGTTCTGCTAATAAGAGCCCCAGGGGTTAAGGAGCATTAAATATGAATATTCTCCAACATTAAGATGTCAGTACTATTAATACCATTTTCTAAAAAGAAAGTCAACAGCAATGTAAATACATATACTTTTTTTTTTTTTTGAAAGGCAATACATACACTTATTACTCCACTATTTTAGCATGTAATTAAATATCTTACCATAATTATTTATCTGATACAAATATCCAATTAAATTGTGCTAACAAACTATAAACCATAGTTTTGCCTTAGTCCAATACCATGGCACGACAATATTAATTGAGACATTCAAAATTCAATTTTTCGTAAAATCCTATAAGAGAAATAAGTTCCTCGTATAGATTCAGAAAATAGTGATCACATGAATAAGAGAAAAAAAAACCCAAAAGAAATGAAATGAAAAGAAAAGAAAAAAAGAAAGAAAGTAAAAAGGTTGCAGATGGCTCTTGATCTGTAAGAATTGCTGGAAAACATTGATGATAATAAAAAAAAAACCTTAGATTGAAGACTTTGAACGTAATATATTGAAAACGTTTCAATATCTATGTTTTCCAGCCCAACGATTTAATTGTCCTTGATTTTTTGGAAAACTTCAGAAATAGAAATCGGCAAAAGGGGGCAGATTCTTTTAGAAATATTTCATATCATATATATTAAGTACACCTTAACTTGTGCCCCAGAGACATTGATTTGTGCCCCGGAGACATTGATTAGCATTTGCCTTAATCTTTTTCAAAACATTTGAATTGTACGTTATTTGGGTAATCAAGAGAACTGGAATATTCCCAGTCAAAAAACAAAAAAGAGAACTGGAATATTAAGTAGTAGTAGTGCTCCAAGAGCTGAATAACTGCCGTAGAAGGTGACCTTTGCTTTCTTTACGCCTATCCCTTGCATTGGAAACGTGGTGCCACTTGTAAAACCAAATTCAGCGCACCTGATCTGATCAGATCAGCCACCCACCAAATAATGCCGCGGTAGTGTTTGGTTGTCAATTTAGTTTTGTTTTTCAATCATTACCCTACTTCTTTCTCCAATCATTACCCTATTTTTCTAATTATTATTTTTTCATCTCTCTCTAATCATTACCCTATTTCTCTCTCCACCCACCATCAAAACTAAACTGTCAACCAAACAAAGTAGCAATTTTTATTTTTTGACCAAAAAACCTAATACTCATCAATGAGTTAGCTGTTGTGAATCACAAACAAGTAAAAGTAATTGGATAAGATAAGAAAGAATATATGTTTGCCACCACCCACATGACCTAACTCTGTGAAATCACACCCCTTATTTTGCTCTGTGTGGTTGTTGTGTGTACCACTTGGGAAAGTGGAGCCCACTTGTTTGGTTTAATCACACCAGAGAATTATTTAGTTTGATTGAGGAATATTCGGATCCTCTCCGGCCAACAAAGTGAGATGATTGGTGGTGTTGGGTTCATTTGTAGGAGCTTTCGGGACTCTCTGTAACGATCAAAATTGTTTTTTTTTTTTTTTTGGAGCTCGGGCAGAATTTGAATCAGGTTCAAAATCATGTTAATACATAAAATTATCTACGAATATATTTTTAAAATGCAGTTATTTTTAACAGAGTGAATTGATTTACTGAATTGAAATCCATTTGTCTTAATGTAAATTTATTGTGATAATGTTCTTATTATTATCCAATTTAAATTAGTGATGCAGACGAGTTTTTTGAAAAAAAAAAAGAGAGAGAGAGAGAGAGAGAGAGAGAGAGAGAGAAAATTATATTTTCATCCTAAAATCAGCACCTTCTTACTCCCTGTTTTAGTCCATGACACAGTCGTAATTATCTTTTAGTCCTATAAATGCATGCATGAAAGCCCCATCATATTCCTATTAACTAACTTCTCTGTGTATTTGTATATAGAATATGCAGATTAAAAAAAAAGTATATAGAATATCGTCTAAATCTATATATTCTTCATAATTGAAAGTATTTAACATATAAACTTTGTGAACTATGTTGGGTTTTTTTGGATAATTGTTGCAATTATAAAACCGCAATTATAAAACCTCAAAACATTCCGGGTGAGTTTCCCATGAGAAGCCCGTTTGTAGCGGGCCGAGGTCAATTGTGTTTCCATCATGGACCGTTTCCAATCCTCTGCCACCTTCGGCTGCCATTGGGGCAGTGACCCCCTCCACCTGTGCTCAGCTCTTGCCGAGGCATACCGGTCGTCGGCTCGGCCTTCACCTTGCGTCCGGCGACGGGGAAGATCTCCGCCAAGCTCGGCCACCGACCGCGGGTGGCTCCACTGACGATACTTGCCTAGCCCGATTCCTTTCGGGCTCGGCCTCCCTCATGCTCGGCCTACCCCATGATCTACTAGGCTCGGCCGCACGCGTGGCCTTGTGCCTGCCCACGTGCGAAAGCGGTTGTACCAGATGATTATGATCGCACATGGGTCATGCCAGCTCACCCGCCAAAGCGGTTACCAGATCTATCCGGTGACGTCACAATGACGCCGCCTGGCCCGTGCAAGGCATGTGCCCGTGCTTGGACAGCAAGTCAAGGAGGCTCTATAAATATCGAAGGACAGCGCCTCTGGAGAGGTACGCACTGACAAACGCGAATACTCACTCAAAACCCTAGTCTCTTCCCTCTCTCTACACATACTCATCCTCTCGCCGGAGGCCCTTGCCGGGTAACCCCCGGCCAGGTCTTAGTCGTGCGTTCATTGTGCAGGCTAGGCGGAGAAGGCTAGGCAACCACTGGACCAGCAGAGGAAGGAGACGGAACGAGGATCACGGGCCACACAATTGGTGAACCTGACGTGAAACTTCTCAGCTTCTGATCCAAACGGCTTAAACCCTCCTCCAAACCACCTTCCTCTTCCAAAGACAGACGACAAACTCAACCGCGATGGGCAGAGATCCACAAGACGTTATCGTTTCGGGGGCCAAAGACGCTGGTGGGAACGTGATTCTCCCACCGTTTTCGGAGAGGCACATGTCCATCTCGCTTCCCCCCAGTTCTGGGCTATCTCCGGCCACGGAGGACGTAACGGCGGCCTACATCCGCCTTCTGCAACGAAGGGACGATGAAAGGGATAATGAACTGGCGGCGCTGAGGGCGGAGGTGGCCCAGATGAAACAACATCTGCAGATTGCGTCGCCGGCTGCTTCTGGATCCACTGGAGGCGGAAGGCGGAGGCGAAGAAGCTCTTCTCACCCGCCCCCTCCACCCCTTCCCCCACCACTACGAGAGCAACCCGATGAGGCGGGTCGCCGCGTCTCCGCGAAGGACCGCCTTGGATTTACGCCAGAGGCGGGCGACGCCAGAGAGCTCATCCTCTACAAACGACCCACCACATTTGGAACGCACCGCTCGAAGACCCACCGCGAGCGGACCCATACGAAGGACACCGAATCTTTCACGAGTACGTACTCGACTGGTCGCGCGGAGTTCTCTCGCACAACGGCCTCGCGCCAAAGCCGAGATTCTGTCGAGACCCGGCGCCACGTCTCTGAACGACTTGGGGGGATCCCACCAGAAAACTTGGATACTGAAAACCGCGTTCGGCGGAATGGGAAAGGCGTACGAATCGATGGGGCAGAGAATGAAAACAAAGCCTGTGGCGACGGGGAAAAGTCGGTTGGCCACCCCCATCAGGCACAGACAGACCTGCGGGACAAGCTTCACAGCCAAGTACGCGAAAAACCTTCGGAGAAAGAAAAGCACACAAAGCGGACACGGACGGATGAGCTCGGCAAACCGCCGCGTCTAGGGTTCGAGCGGCAGCTCAAAGACCTCAGTGTCCCTTCACCTCCCACATTAACAACACACGGGCCGAACCCAACTTCCACCTACCGAAATTCACAAAGTTTGATCCAAGCACTTGTGAAGCCTACACTCACCTGATCCACTTCCGCCAAACCATCGAGCTGTGCACTACCAAAGACGAAATCAAATGCAAGGCGTTCCCGTCCAGCCTCGGCTCCCTTGGACTCAAATGGTTCAACAAATTGCCCGCTGGATCCTTACGGAACCTGGCCGACCTTGAACGCGCCTTCAACACTCGCTTTATCACCAGTAACCGGACAGCCAAAGAGCCGGAGTCCTTATCCCAGATGAGAAAGCTCCCCAGTGAAACACTCAGACAGTACGCCGAGCGTTACTGGCAGCTTTTCAACAAAATTCCTGGAATCGACAAATACTGGGCCGCGCGCACCTTCAAGAATGGGTTGGAGTCCGGCAGCAAGATACTCGACGAGCTGGCTATTTGACCTCCGCATAACATGGGAGAGTTGGTGCGGGTTGTGGAACGATTCTGCGCCCTGGAAGAATTTTACGCAGACAGAGCCGCGCAAGGGATCCCCAACTCAATGACCTTTCTGCCTGCGAAAGCTACTCAGCTACCGGTCGCAGCTCAGCAACCGCAGCAAAATAAGCACGTCAACAATATCAAAGAAGGGAAGAAACGCCAGCCAAAAGAGCACGACTACGTGACCGAAACCACCCACTTCAAGGAACCTATTTGGTCTTTCCTGAAGGAGATCATGTGGCAACCATGGTTCGAGTGGCCGCAAGGCAAGCTCGGCACGGACAGTGGCCAAGCGGACCAGAACCCAAGGAAGAAATGCTCGTATCATAACGAGCTTGGCCACTACACGACAGCTTGTGCTCCATACAAAGCACTGTTGGAGCGTCTGGCGGCCCAAGGCCATCTCGACCAGTACATCGACCACGCAAAAACGCCCGCCAGACCGCTTGCTGGAAATTGCAACCCCAATGAACAGCGGCTGATGATACATGTTATCCACGGCCCAGTGACAAAAGAGCGCGAAACAAACCTGCGCGCCGACCTCGATCGCGCCTAAACTTCTAAACAGGTCCTTGCGGTGGGACCCGGGTTGAAACGCCCGCGGCCAGCCGAACTGCCCAAATGGACCATCACATTCACCGAACGCGACCTCGAGTTTGTTCAAACTCCACACTCCGACGCTCTCGTCGTAATTGTACAAATCGGGGTCCACGATGTCAAACGCATCCTCATCGATCAGGGAAGCTCCGCAGAAGTAATGTATTACGACTTGTTCAAAAAGCTCAAACTCCCAGAGTCAGCCCTACAACCCGCTGAAGTACCACTCGTCGGATTCAACGGCGCGCTTGTCTGGCCACTCAGTCGAATCTTCCTGCCAGTCGTTGTCGGCTCGAGAACAGTAAGCACCGAGTTTGTCGTCGTCAATGCACCGAGTCCGTACAACGCCATCCTTGGCCGAACGTGGCTACATAGCATGCAAGCCATCACGTCAACTTACCACCAGGTCGTTCGCTTCATCGGTGCCAGTGGCCAACAGGAGGACCTGCGCGGCGACCAGGTGGCATCTAAAAAGTGCTATGATTCAGCTGTCCACAATTCCGCAAAGGCCAAGCAAGTCCAATGGGTTGAAGTCCTAGACACGGCCGTGACTGATGACGTCGGCCAGAAAGCTGAGGACAAAACCGAAGAGGAACTCATCCCCATGCCTATAAATGAGGACGGTTCCCGTTTCTTCTTGCTCAATTCCACACTCAGTGATGCCGACCGCACGGAAATGTTCGAGTACCTGAAGAACAACATGGATGTCTTCGCATGGACACCCAACGAAATGCCAGGTGTTGACCCCAACTTCATCTGCCACTCCCTCAACGTCAAGAAGGACCCGAAGCCGGTAGTCCAAAAAGCGCGACGTTCAGCCGTAGACCACGCTGACGCCGTCGTTGAAGAAGTAAAACGGTTACTGGAGGCAAACGCCATCCAAGAAGTTCAGTACCCAACTTGGCTATCCAACACGGAGGTCGTTAAAAAGAAGAATGGCAAGTGGCGAGTCTGCGTGGACTATACCAACCTCAACAACACTTGTCCAAAGGATTGGTTCCCGCTTCCCAAAATTGACCAACTGGTCGACGCAACAGCGGGACACGCCCGGTTAAGCTTCCTCGACGCTTACCGCGGCTACCACCAGATAGCCATGGACCCTGACGATATGGAGAAGACGGCCTTCATCACCCCGTACGGTGTTTTTCTGTTACCGTGTCATGCCATTCGGCCTTAAAAACTCTGGCGCCACTTTCAACCGCGCCATATTCAAAATGCTGAGTGAGCAAATTGGCCACACCGTGGAAGCATACATCGACGACCTCGTCATCAAAAGCCAGAACGAGTGCAACCACCTCCAAGAATTGAAGAAAGTGTTTGACATTCTCAAGACCTATAAGCTCCGCCTAAACCCCGAAAAGTGTGCCTTCGGCGTTAGCGCAGGAAAATTTCTCGGACACTTGGTCACCAGGCAAGGTATCGAGGCCGACCCCAACCAAATCAAAGCTGTCAATGACCTACGGCCACCAAAAACGATCAAAGAAGTTCAACGCCTTACAGGGATGGCAGCTGCTCTCAACCGGTTCATCAGTAAGTCCTCTGACAAATGTCATGCCTTTTTTCACGCTCTAAAGGGCAAAAGCTGCCGCAGTTTCGAATGGACACCCGACTGCGACGTTGCTTTGGCCGAACTCAAAGTATACTTAAGCTCGGCTCCGCTGCTGGTAAAACCAAAGGAATTCGAGACTCTTCATTTGTATCTTGCCTTCTCCGCCCACGCCGTCAGCTCGGCTCTCGTTCGGCGAGAAGAGACAGCCGACATGCCCATTTACTTTACCAGCAAAACACTCCTCCCCGCACAAACACGCTATCTCCCTCTGGAGAAACTTGCTCTAGCCCTTGTCTCAGCGGCACGAAAGCTGTTACCATACTTCCAGGCCCATACAATCACCGTGTTGACGGAGCATCCTCTCAAAGCACTCTTCAGGAAGGCGGATCTCTCCAACCGTGTCTTCAAGTGGGCCGTCGAACTGGCAAATTTTGACATTCGTTTTCAGCCGCGGACCGCAATCAAGGCCCAGGTTTTGGCCGACTTCATTGCAGAACTAACACCGGAGGACATGGCGGTGCTGACTTCTCCACCACCAGCTGTAGCCGAGCACAGCCCCGAACACAAGCCATGGCACCTCTTTCAAGGTGACACTTGGCGACTCCACATCGATGGGGCTTCCAACAGCAATGGCGCTGGCGCGGGGGTCGTCTTGGTTTCACCTTGTGGTACACTTCATGAAAGCTCTCTGACCATTGACTTCCCTGCCACCAACAACGAAGCTGAATATGAAGCCTCCTCGCTGGCCTACGCTCGGCTATCGCCATGAATGTTACCGACCTTGTCGTCTACTGTGACTCCCAACTCATCGTTAATCAAGTACTCGGCGATTACGAGGCTCGAGACCCCCGCATGTCCAAATACCAAGCTGCCGCAGCCGAGCTCATTTCCCACTTCATCAACTTCAGTATTGAACAAATCAATCGCTAACACAACGCCCACGCCGACGCCCTCGCTGGCCTCGCATCGGCATCTAACGCCTCAGAGTTCAGAACCATCAACTTCGGCAGCATTGACAGCCCATCTTTTGAGCCCGCCCCAGAGGTCCTCAATGTCGAACTCGGCCCCAGCTGGATGGATGAAATCATTTTGTTCCTCAAGCACGACGTCCTGCCAACAGACAAGAAAGAGGCTTTCCGTGTACGAAACAAGGTCGCCTACTACTGGCTCTCCAACAGCGGCCAACTCTACAGGAAATCCATCTCTGGGCCCTATCTCCTCGTTGTCCATCCCACTCAAGTACCTGAAATTGTTGCCGAACTCCACTCAGGCAGCTGCGGTTGTCACTCTGGCGGCCGTTCCCTTTGTCAACGAGCGCCTAGCCAAGGCTACTTTTGGAAGAACATGAAGAAAGATTGCGAAGAAGTCGTCCGCAGATGCCGACCGTGCCAACTTTTTTCCCCTATCCCAAAACAGCCGGCCTAGAATCTCTCCCCAATCACCAGTCCCTGGCCTTTTGCACAATGGGGGCTTGATATCGTGGGCAAGCTGCCAACGGCTCCTGGGGGCTTCAAGTTCCTGATCACCGCAACGGATTATTTTTCAAAATGGGTTGAAGCTGAACCTCTTGTAACAACAACTGAGGCTGACGTCTGGCGATTCGTCTGGCGAAACATTATTACCAGGTTCGGCGTCCCCTACGCCATTGTCTCTGACAACGGCACTCAGTTTGTTGGCAATGACCTCACCAACCTTTGTGCCGAGTTTGGGATACGCTTTTTCAGTTCCACGCCCGCATACCCCCAAGGGAACGGCCAGGCCGAAGCAACAAACAAGACTGTCTGCGCTGGCATCAAGCGCCGGCTGAACTCCAAAAGAAGCAAATGGGCTGAAGAATTACCACGCGTCCTATGGGCCTATCGTTCTACGCCACGACGTTCCACTGGCCAAACACCATTCTCAATGGCATTTGGCATGGAAGCTGTGATCCCGTTAGAATCCAAGTTCCCAACTCTGAGGACAGAGACATTCAATCCCACCACAAATAATGATGTTGTGGCACAAGAGCTAATCCTGGCTGAAGAAAAGCGTGACAACGCTCGTTTGAAGCTCGCCGAGTACCAGCAGCAAGTGGCCAAGGGATACAACAGAAGCGTGAGGGTCAAGAGGTTCAAGCCAGACGATTTGGGCTGGCGAAAAGTTGTGCAAGCAAGCAAAAAAATGAAATTCAAGCCCAACTGGGAGGGGCCCTTCCGTATTGTCAAGATTGCTGGCGAAGGCGCCTACGTGCTAGAGGACATGAATGGGAAAGTTCTTATCAACTCATGGAATGCACAGAACCTCAAGAAGGCGTACATGTAGAGGAACCCCAACAGTGTGCCTCATGTTCGGCATCGGCCACTGCCTATCTTGTTCTCTCTTTTGGCTTCAGCCTAAGCTTTTACTTTTTCACTTGTACTTCGTCGTTCGTTGAATGGAAGGAAACTCTTTATTTGGCAACTCTAAACTTTATCTTCATTTACATATTTCCTTCGGCTAACTTGGCCAACCGCAAACGTTGACCTCGGTCACACCCACAACGGCTCCTATGCCACCTGCTTCGGCCACTATTACTGCCCAAAGAAGCAAAATGGACATCAGGTCCACCGAGCCCAGAGAACCACAACTTCGCTGGACTTTGGGCTCCGGTTCAGCTTGGCAAGACAGTAAGGTCGGCCTCAGCCCGGTTACACTCACATTTTGGTGAGCAAGCCACCCACAAACATTACATCCCCTCAACCTCGACTAGGGGCTGGCATCTTGCCGAGTCCATGTTACATGTCCAAGCAGTAAACATTTCTCGGCGTTTCACCTAGGCGTCTCAAACTGAGCTGGCAACTGGGCCGAGCATATAACTACGCTCAGCATGTCACACCTACTCTACTTTGGTCAAGGCTCAGCCCCAATTCAACTACACAGCCGAACCTAGACCAAAGTGGGGGCTACGGATATCTACTTCAAACGATACCAAGTAATTTGTCAGGCTCGGCCAGGTAATGAAATGTTGCAAACAAGTAACCACAAAATAAAGCAAACAGCGCAAAAGCGAAACCATCCATTAAAAAGAAATCATGCATATAAACTCGGCAGAAACGTTCATAGCCTACATTTACATCTGGCACGGCAAAATCCGAGCTCGGATCCGTCCAGTCCAAAAGTTCAAGTACAAGACAAAATTAACATAGTACGAAAGTAACGGGTTGATTAACTACGGTGACCGGCCACCCAAAAACCGGCACCTGCGAGTGTTCCTTTAGCCTTCAGCAGCCCCATCAACATTGGCACCAGCCTCGGCAACGGCAGTGGCAACGGCAGTGTTACCTCCAAAAGCATCAACATCGGCCTCGGCTTCAGCACTCTTATCAACGTTCATCCGAGCAACCCCGGCGTCGGCAGCTGACTTGGGATCGGCAACCCCAGCAACCTTGTCAGGACCCTTGCCGTCCTTTCCCCCACCGTGCCACCCCCACCGTCAGCATCGACATCGTCAAGCGTAAGGTCCTCCACCTCATCTTCACTTTCGGGAAATTCCTCCAGAGGGAGAGGTGCACACTCCTCCTCTGTGTAAGGGAGAACGAGCTCGGGGGTTGACGCGGCTGGGATTGACTTCATAAAATTGGTGTCGGCTTCGAGCTGCATGACGCCACAAGCAGCCCTCACGCCATCCTTGTAGCCGGTTCGATAGGCGATAGGGATTCTCATCTTGATGGCGTCATTCACCATTGACCGAGCTTCGCGCATGTACTCGGCACCGGATCGGTCAAAGCCGGCCTGGTAGGCCTTCTAATCCACCTCCTTCATTGTTCTCTTCTCCCTCTTCAGCACCTTGGCCACCTCACGTTCGGCCGCCTTCATCTTCTCCTCCATCTCATCCCTCTCTTTCTCGAGCTCGGCAATCTGTGTCTTAGCCATCTTCAAGCTACCCTTGTAGCTTCTCACCTTCTCGCGCTCAACCTTGAGATCGTCATGGAAGCGAGCACGCTCGGCAAGAACGAGCTCGGCTTGTCCAGCCTAGGAAACAGAACAAACGTTGGCATGGAAATATCCGACGATAAAATGGTGACTAAAAGAGAACTGGGAATGGACCATACCTGAACAAGGTAGGCACCAGCGTTAACCAAGCTCGGCTGGAGACCCTCAGGAACCTTCTGCATATCCTTGGGTAATGCGAGGCCCTGAAGCATCGCAATGGCCAGCCGAGGCTCAATTTTCACCGAGTCCTCTACAGTTACAACCCTGCCCTCGGCTAGGGCATAAAATGGAGCGAACTCTTGAGCAGCGGCGCCGCCAGCAGAGCCAACAGGACTTGGGGCTGCATTTGAGCCACCTGCCGCCGACGACTCGGTCCTGTCCTGCACGCCCGGACGAACACTCGGCGGCTTGGTCGGGAAGAAGTCGTGGGTTAATTTCTGCCTCTTCTCAGCAGGCTCGGCCAACCCAGGCTGTTGTTAGACAGCTTTGCCGTCCCTGATGTTCACCCGAACAACGTTGCGTCGGCCCATTTCGCCAGTGTGCTCGGGAATGACTGTTTGTAGTGGAACGTTGATACCTGGACGCTCGGACTGCTGGCTCCCTCCGAACCAAAACTCGGTCGGTTTCCGGAAGGTCGGCAGCTTCACCTTCGGCAGCTTATTGTTTCCACTTGTTGAGGCCTTCTTTCCTCGGCCATTGCCCCCTGTGCTCGGCCCAGCCTCCTTCCCTCGTCTTCTTAACTTCCCCTTGTAAGACGGCTCGTAACCGAGCAACGTCGGCGCGTCTCTACAGACTTGGGAAAGGAGAATGTCAACGTGCCGCTCAACAGACAGAGACTGCTGAGTCTTCGTAATGGCTCGGTGATCTGCCAAGATGGAAAAACGCTCAACGATTGGAAGAAATCAAAGTACTCATGCTCGGCTAAACGACGTTATCGAAGGCTACCTCGGAAATCCTTGATCTTTGGGACGCTAAATTTACGGTTAGATTGGTTGCCGAACTCGAAGTTCCCGCTAACTTCGACATAGAAGTTGGCCCACTTGTCAGTGTTTGGCAGGCCATCTATTAAAGGCAGCTTCTTGCTGCGCGTCGACAAATACCGACGCTCGGTTTGGCCGTGCCTAGACATTATGTAGGTATGGAAAAGATAGGCGGCGGTGAACTCCAAGTCATGGAGTTCCTTCAACTTTATCACCGACATCACTATTCGGTAACTGTTGACGGCAAAATAATGAGGGACGATACTGAACCGTGCCAGAATCTCCCTCAAGAACGGATGGAGAGGAAACCTCAACCCAGCCTCACATATCGCCATTAGGGGGACAGTGATATGCTCGGGGTGGTGCTCCCTCTTGTCTTTTATTCTGTTGCTCGCCATTTGGCTGACGACAACATCGTCGGGAATATCGTACTCTCGGCAAAAATTTTGATATTCCCTGGGGTCTCCACTGAAAAAATGGGCGTGGGGGCAAACCTGACCCTTCTCATAGAGGTCGGCAACCTCATTTTTTTCAGATTGGGCTTCGCTGTGCCAAGCAGAGGCTGCGTCGGCAGAAGGATGAAGCCTGGACTCGGCTTCTGGCCCGAGATGGGGCTCGGCCTCAGAATGTGTTGATGGCGTTAGAGAGACCTCAGGTTCGGTGATGAACCCGTCGTCTCCGTATTCGTATACGCGTTTGGCGTTTGAATCACTGGTGTCGGACATATTTGAAGCAATGGAGGAGTTCTGGTGTCGGCTTCTGTATCTCTCCACGCACTCGCGGATCCCAAGCTTTCAGAATCGGAAGAGACGACTATAATCGGGTGAGCCAGAACTATCAAACACAAATAAACGATGAGAAACCTTATCGTCAGCGACGGATGAGGATCTCCTACGCTCGGCTACCCTACTGGCCCACCCTATCTACGTCCTACAGAGACTTAAGCTCGGGAGAAATCTAAGACTCTATCTACTTCGGCGTCGGCCAAAACCTACCAACTCTAGGGTCGTGCTCGGCCCGTGACAGGCTCGGTACATCCCAACTCCTTCCAAGTCAACCAGCATCGTTACTGGGGCTCGGAAGAACAAGTTGAAGACGAAGATGAACAGTTGTTCATTCCCACCTTCGTACTGTTCACACAGAACGGAAAACTCCCAAAAAACCCTGGAGAAACGACAAAAACGGACGTAAAAACTGCAGAAAAGCAAGGGACGAACGTTTACCTGAAGATTTCAACGTGATTTGGTAGAAGATCTGCCTGGAATCGAGGATGGAAGATGAACGAGTGCAGGAGGAAGTTCTGGCAATGGAGGTTTAGAGAGAGAGAGCGTCGTAACCTTTCTCTCTCCTCCAGTCCACATATTTATAGGGGTGGGTTAGGGTTTTGAGTTTCCCGCCCATCATTCCATCACCGAACCAGGGGCCAGTAGACGTTCGACACGTGGCTCTGGCAGATTTGACTTTGCAGAGCAGCGCGCGTGCCAGCCATCCCCTTGTCAGCCGTACGCAGCGACAGAGAGACACCTGACACGTCCCAGTTGGTCCTCGTCTTTGGCGGTTGATGGAGGGGAGATGGGGCTCGGCCAAGTTTTGTTCACCAGCTACGGTGCATGTTCGGCGTTAAGGAGGCTCGGCCAAAGTTTTACATCAATCCCAACCATGCACTCGGCGACGACTGAGATTGAGGGGCTATTGTAGCGGGCCGAGGTCAATTGTGTTTCCATCATGGACCGTTTCCAATCCTCTGCCACCTTCGGCTGCCGTTGGGGCAGTGAACCCCTCCACCTATGCTCGGCTCTTGCCGAGGAATACCGGTCGTCGGCTCGGCCACCCACCGCGGGTGGCTCCACTGACGATACTTGCCTAGCCCGATTCCTTCCGGGCTCAGCCTCCCTCATGCTCGGCCTACCCCATGATCTACTGGGCGTGCGGCCTTGTGCCCGCCCACGTGCGAAAGCGGTTGTACCAGGTGATTATGATCGCACATGGGTCATGCCAGCTCACCCGCCAAAGCGGTTACCAGATCTATCCGGTGACGTCACAATGACGCCGCCTGGCCCGTGCAAGGCATGTGCCCGTGCTTGGAGAGCAAGTCAAGGAGGCTCTATAAATATCAAAGGATAGCGCCTCTGGAGAGGTACGCACTGACAAACGCGAATACTCACTCAAAACCCTAGTCTCTTCCCTCTCTCTACACATACTCATCCTCTCGCCGGAGGGCCTTGCCGGGTAACCCCCAGCCAGGTCTTAGTTGTGCGTTCATTGTGCAGGCTAGGCGGAGAAGGCTAGGCAAACACTGGACCAGCGGAGGAAGGAGACGGAACGAGGATCACGGGCCACACACCGTTTGTAGCTTAAGACAAGTTGTTTCCGCGATTTGGACTTTTAGTTAATTTATACAAGGAGAATGACATGTCTCGAAACCCTTTTTTTTTTTTTGGGGCGTTCTTTAGACCTTTTAGTCTGTTTAAACAATATGGAAAACTAGACTTGAATGGTAGTTCGAAAAATCAACACGAGAGTTCTAGATGCTGGGGCCCTTACTTTTTAAAGATTGTGAAGGCTGTTTGCAAAAGAATTGGTTCAAATCTTATAAGGCTTCTGAATTGTGGGGTTCGGCTTAATTCAAAGGGTTTTTTTTTTTTTTTTTTCCTTCAAAGTTTAGAGTTAGTTTCATGGATACTAAAATCATACCTCGAGAATGGATAGCCACCCCCAAAGAAAGAGGAAAGCAACCGCAAAGAAGACTTAAACTCACAAATGAACCTGTGGAAAAAAATACTATTAGTTTTCCAATCCTTTTCAATTTTGGTTGACTCTTCATGTGGGAAAAATTAGTTTTCGTCATATCAAGATTGAAACCCCTACGATTACGACCGCCCTCGACAAATTAAAAGAGCAGAGCTATCTTTTTCAATTCTCTTTATATATATGCACATCTATGTCTTTGTTTAATCCCAAGCCCACACCCACACCCACACCAAGGAGTGATTATTATGTGCTTTTGGAACACTATCGCGTGGTGCTCTGGGAGCAAAGAATAAATTTTCAACAACCACATCAAGTGGCGGGGTCAGGAATTCCATTAAGAGGATTCACTGTAAAATAAAAGAAAATTACTAAAGCACAAAAGTTTAAACATTCTTTGTTAGGCACAAAAGGTTGTAAACACGAGTACAAATGTCTTAATATTCGTTGCTTAATTTTTTTTTTTACAATTTACTTCACCGAGTTTTTGTCTTTTGAAAGTTTTGTATAATTGCTAAGTTAATAATTTCATTAAAAAATATGGCTCCATGTATACCAGCAATTCATTGTTCAACTGTTGATTATTCAATCGGTTCCGCAATGGATTGCTCAACTTGATTATTCAATCGGTTCCGCAATGGATTGCTCAACTTTTACTTCAAAAAAATTGGAAAATGACTTGGATGGATTTTAAACATGCTACACAAAGTAGCAATTTGCTATTTCACTCGGTGAAAAAAGTATTTAATTCTTGAAGGGGTCTATTGATTCAGTTGAAAACCCATGACAACACAGTAGACTTAGGTCCCGTTCTAGAACACCTTCTTAAAAAATAAATACTTATTTCATATTTAAAAATTTAAAAATAATGTAAACGAAAAATAAATTTTCAATTTTTTTGCACCGTATTAAAGATATCAATTAGATCTATCAAATAAAATCCATATTGATAGAAAAATTATTTGCGTAAGCACATGATTTTTGAGTTTGAAATTACCTTTTTAAAAAATAAGTATTTATATATCGTTCTGGAACAGAGCCTTAGCCCAATACCCTAAATATGCTATTCTTCTAATATTTTTTTGAGAACGTACAAAAATAAAAAGTGCAGGTGATAAAAATCCGGAAAGACACACGTGACGCCCTATTCGTTAACTGCCTCTGCCCTAACTAGGGGTGTATACGAGCCGAGCCGAGCCGAGCTTTGGCGAGCTCGAGCTCGGCTCGTTTCCTTAACGAGCCCAAAAGTCGAGCTCGAACTCGGCTCGAGCCTTATCGAGCCGAGCCCTTAACGAGCCGAGCTTAGTATTTACTAAACGAGCCTCTCTTAATCGAGCCGAGCCTCCCTTAACGAGCCGAGCTTTTTTCGAACGAGCCGAGCTCCACTCGGCTCGTTTAATAAACGAGCCAAATACTCGAGCTCGAGCCTGGCTCGTTTAGTAAACGAACCGAGCCGAGCCGAGCCTTAACGAGACGAGCCGAGCCGAGCTCGCGAGTAGCTCGGCTCACTTACAGCCCTAGCCCTAACCACACACATACCCGCAGCATGGCCACCATTGTTATGGTTAATTTTTGTTGCGATCTATGAGCATAATAATTTATAGAGGTGGCAATCTCAACTCATATTTTTTAATTTGTCAAAATCCGTCCACTTAGAGCATCTCCAATGGGAGATGTCAAATCTGACGTGGAACTTGTAACGGTAATATTTGACACTAATTGACAATCCAACCCAGATGTCTTCTGTTAGGCCAAATCCTATGTGGCTGCTGACATGGATGAAGGGGGGAGGGAGCATGCCAACTTTGACTACCTACACCTTACTTGTCAAATTTCAAAAAATGACAGTTTGAACTTTGAACTTTGAACTTTTGGCATAACGGTTGGAAAGGAAGATTTTGATGTCAAATTGGAGATGTCAAATTGCCACGTCAGCCTTCAAAAAAAATTTGACATCCCCAATTTGATATCAAGGGTTGGAGATGCTCTTATAACCCAATCCAACCCAACCCACCCATATTATTACCTGGGTTTATATGGGTTAAACTCATATTTACATGGGTTTAAATGGGTTAAAAATGGGTTCAACGTGGGTTTTGTGATTTTGCTGTTTTTCTTCGGTATGTATACGTCATAAACGTGTAGTTGTGACTCGTGCACGACAATTGAGATCCACAGTACTCTGACCCAATCCCAACCCAAATTAGGAGAGAGAGAGAGAGAGAGAGAGAGAGAGAGAGAGAGAGAGAGATTGAAGTTCAGTTGCAAACGAAGAATATTAATGGACGAGATAAACTCATTCACATAGGTTCCGTGAACAATGTTCACGAAGCGATGTAATTTCAGTCATTCATTTGCGCAATTAATTTGTTGAGATTCGTTTTTAATTATGACCAGTCACACAATTAATTGTTATTAGTCATAATTGATTTCAATCCGAACCATCCAAAAATACTTTGGACGTGCCCGATTGGTTTCCATAAAACCTTCTTTACAAAATGGTCTGCAAATAAGATTTTCTATTAAAGGACATAGAAGAAGACTTCGGGTGGGTTTGGATTGTTAAGTTAAAATGATTTTTTTTTTGTGTTTATTCAAAATTTTTTCATATTTATTAATTTTTCTTCAAATTTTTGTAACTTATTGATTTGTCTCATCGAGATGAATCAAAAAAGTAAATTTTTTTTTTTATCGGAACTCAGATTTTTTTACGAAAAAGATAATTTTTTTACTTATTTTGTCTTTATTCAAAAAATCATGAGTTTCGATAAAAAAAAATTTACTTTTTCGACTCCTCTTGTTGAGACGAATCAATAAACTAAAAAAGTTTAACGCAAAATAAATAAATACAAAAAATTTAAATAAAGAAAAAAAAAAGTCACTCAATTTTTAATCCAAACGCACCCGAAGCCAACGTTGGTATACCGGATATTTTAGGTTTGGGAGAAAAGAAGTAAAACGAGTTGAGTTAGGCGGGTTTGGACCATAATTTTTTAATTTTTGACTCTTCTCTTTGTATAGAACCAATAATCAACAAAAAAAATTGACGCGGAACGTACAAATTGAGTTTTAATAATAAAATTTTACTTTTTTGAATTTCCTTATGGAGACAAATTAGAGAGGGAGGGAAGAGAGGGGGAGGGAAACAAAAAAAAAAAGGGCAAATTTTCGTAGTAGTCCCTGTAGTTTTACTGTTGTCTCACTTTCGTCCCTCTAGTTTCAAAGTGCTCGAATTTCGTCTCTGTAGTTTGTTTTATGTTCCAAATTGGTAAAATCGTTAACACCGTTAATGAAACTAATAGAAAAAAAATTAAGTGTTCCAATTTTCAATCCGTTTGAACCGGTGCGAAGATCTTATTTTTTTGATCATTTTATCCTAAATGGTCGTAATGAATTTTTGACTCTAAAGCCTTTCAACGAGCACCCGAAGACTCCTTATTTAGTTTCAGGGCTCTCTTAGGGTGCTCATTGAAAGGTCTTAGAGTCAAAAATTCATTACGACCATTTAGGATAAAATGATCAAAAAAATAAGATCTTGGCACCGGTTCAAACGGATTGAAAATTGGAACACTTTTTTTTTCCATTAGTTTCGTTAACGGTGTTAACGATTTTACCAATTTGGAACGTAAAACAAACTATAGGGACGAAATTCGAGCACTTTGAAACTAGAGGGACGAAAGTGAGACAACCGTAAAACTACAGGACTACTACGAAAATTGGCCCAAAAAAAAAAAAAGGGAAAAGGGAAACAAAAAAAGGAGGAAAATAGGTCGCGTCGGGCGGGTATGGGTTTGGCTTGACCCATATTCGACCCGACCAGTTTCAACCCGTTTACATTTCGACCCATATTTGACCCATGACCTAATTCAACCCTCCCAGACCCGCCCGTTTGCCACCTCTAAATTAATTTACATCCGTTTTATGATAATCTTGTGATACAGTACATTAAAGTCTTGCGTAAATTACGATAAATTTTGGATATACAATGATAAATTCATTCGATTGGCCATTTCATATAAAATTATGATAAATTTAGACGTGTTAAAATTTTATATATATATATATATATATATATTTTGCAATAAAGTTATCATGCTTCTTGCATGGGATATAATTGTGATAAAATTATCATGCTTATTGTTATAATTTTCTGACAAACCATGTGGTGAGGAGTCCCATTATGGGTACACCATTTGGTGTACTCCAAATATATATCGAATTGTGTCGGATCCACTTTAGAATTCCATTAAAATGATCGAAACCTCTCAATTTGTTTAAAATATTTTTTAATGATCCCTATAAAAAATCAAATAAGTCAAACATCGGTAAGGGTTTGAGAGAGGATTCTGAAATGGGTCTCATACAACCTGTTGTATATTTGGTGTGTACGTACACCAAATGTGAAATGGAATACCCATAGTTTTATTGGAGCCGATCCTTTGACCCTTATGCTTCTAGGTGTTTCGATTACCCATGTGGTATATGACTCAATCAAATGGTCATGATGCAACGCTACATGAATAATTAAAAATGAGTAATCTACATTAGTTTTGACTTTTCTACTTGGGATCGGTCCCGTTTGTTTTCTGACTTGAACCCTGGTCTAGTCATCATTAATCAAAGCCAGACATCCTTAATACGTACGTACTTTGAAAAAATCCATTGGAAATGCTTTACCTTGACTTAGGGACCGTTCCAGAAGTGGAAAAATGTCCTTATTATTTAAGAAGATAATTTTAAATTCAAAAATTATAGGCTTATTAAAATTTAAAAATATACAATATGGATCTTGTTTGAAAGATCTTGATGAGATATTTAATACGATGCAAAAAAATTGAAAAATTATTTTTCATTTACATTTTGAGTTTAAAAATGTGAAATAAGCTGCTTATTTTTTAAGAAGGTTTCTGGAACGGGGGCTTAGACTTATCTTTATTTTTTGGAAAAATGATGGCCAAGGACGCGTTGTGATAATTAATACACACTAAGGACATTTTCAGTATTAACAAATGTTCTTAACATGTCATTTGTAGGTATTAATTATTAAAACACGTCATGGGCCATCATTTTCCCTTATTTTTTACACAATATAATCAGATGCACTTCAACTTATATATGGTAACTATGTGTACCGTCAAAATCCAGATCAATTTAAAACAAGCTAGTTCCTTTAAAAATTTAACCAAAATAACAGTACAACTTGCTTAATAAAGAATGTATAAAAATTTTAGCCAAAAATAAGCAGTATGGTATCGAATTAGTTTTATTTTTTTCCCCCTATTTTAATGCAACTATACGGATGTATTAGATTTGGTCAAAATCCTCGATCCCAATCTAATTTAGCCCTAGCTGGCCTCAAAGATAGTCATCATCAGGACTCAAATTTGAGACCGGCATAGGAGGTCTCTGCTCTCAACTCGGTCAACTCGGACTCCCCAATAAGCAAGGAACCTCCATAAAATTGCATGTGTTTTCAAGAAGAGATTTTTACCTTTAAATACAGAAAAATGAAACTTAAGAAATAATATCTTAATTACTAATTGTGTATATGAGGGGATCATGTGCTACATGACCTACGTACATATATATAAGACCTATACATAAAAACAGGGTCAGCTCTGGCTTTTCGGGAACTTAAAACAAAAATAGAAAAAGAGGCCGTTGTGATTATTTCGAACAAAATATGAAATTGGTATATCACAATTGCAAGAACAAAATACAAGTTTTCACCAAACAATAAAAATTACTACAACTGTACGTTACAAAGTTTTAAATATCACAAGTCCCAAAAAAAAAGTTAAACATTTACGAGATTTTAAAAGCAGCAATTAAATATTCCACTCTTATGAAAGTACTAATTATGCCCACGCAGTCGATCGTATTGACCATCTTATGCATTGGATACTAATGCTTTGTTTGGATTGAAATTTGGAATTTTTTTAAAAAAATAGTAGAGGTAATAAGTAGAGAGAGATAGAGAGAGAAATGTTAAAAGTAGGGGAAATCTAGGGAGAATTTTTTGAAAAATTCTTTTTAAGTTACAAAGAGAACAAAGCATAAATATGATGGATAGTTCATTCGACTTTGAAAACCTTTTTCTTTAGAAAACAACTATGATGATATAGTCGATTTTTTCTTTGAACTTTTATAATAGGGTACTAACATAGAAGGAGCCCCTAACATTTAGTACAATTTCTTGGGGGCCTAATTTGGCGACACCTTTAGCTCAAGGCCAACACTCTGTATAAAAGGATCCGTTCTGCTAACAAGTGCTTCAGGTGCAATAGTTAATTAAGATGCATTAAATATGGATATTCAACAATAAGATATCAGTACTATTTGCAAATAAAGATATCCAATATTACCACAATTTAGCATGTAATTAAATATCTTACTATAATGATATCTGGTACTTTTTGCAGCTAAAGATATCCAATTAAACTCGAGAAAAAAAAAGATATCCAATTAAACTATGCTAACAAAATATAAACCACAGTTTTGCCTTAAAATAATACCATGGCACGACAAAACTAGCTAACTGAGACGTTCAAAATTCAATTTTTTGCAAAATCCTATAAGAAAAAATGAGTTCCTCTTACAGATTCAGAAATAGTGATCACATGAGTAAGAAAAAACCCAAAAGAAATTAAATGAAATGAAAAGACAAGAAAAAAGAAAGGAAGTAAAAAAGTTGCAGATGGCTCTGTAAGAATTTGCTGGAAAACATAGATATTGATAACATAGATTGGTGATTATAAAATATAAAAAAAAAAAACCTAGATTGAAGACTTTGAACGTAAGATATTGAAAACGTTTCAATATTTATGTTTTCCGGTCCAAAATCTTAATTGCCTTTGATTTTTTGAAATACTTTAGAAATAGAAATCGGCAAGAGGGGCAGATTCCTTCAGAAATGACATTAAGTTTTGAGAAATATTTCATATATATTACATCTTAACTTGTGTCCTGAGAACATTGGTTAGCATTTGCCTAAAAAAGGATTACCAAGACCGTGGGGATGGTAATTTCTTGTTCTGGACCAGAAATTCATAAGTAATTCTTTTTCTCCATTCCAATACCTAAATTAACATATACTCCTTGGAAGGAAATTGAAAACACTAATGTTGTGTTTGGATGGGTTTTTAAGATCGATTTGTTGAGTTTAGTTTTTGGGTAATAAGTGGAGACAGAAATTAGGGTAATAATTGGAGATAAGAGTAGGAGTAATGAGTGGAGAGATAAATAAGAATAATGATTGGAAGTAGAGATCATGAGTATTTTTTGAATTGAAATTTTTTTCTTCAAAAAGCAAACCAAACAATGCATAAACCAAACGTCTCAAAGCAGTTCACTTTCTCTCATGCTTTCCCTTTTTTTTCTCTAAAAACCAGATTTGTTTTTGAATGACGATTTCATCTGGTGCTAACCGTCCATGGTTTGAGCTAGGGTTCCATTAGAATCCTCTACTACTTAGTCACGAATAAGATTCATTATGTTGGCACCTAGGGTTAGTTTGCCTCGGTAGTGTGTTCTAGAGCCTATTAGCCTAGTGTGCTTGTTGCAGTAGCTTGTGTCTCCCATTTGGTAGTTTTGGTTCATTTCTATATGCTGTGATAAAATCTTTTGCCTTCGAATAGTGAAATAAATTGCTTGACTGTTGATAAGAGAAATAGAGAAGTAAATCTTTTGGACCTTTTTTTAAAAATCTTTTATGCCTCATTCCGCTAATACTTTTATTTTTTAAGTATTTATTTTTCATTTTATGAGACAGATCATTCTTTCACATTACATCATTTTTAATTTTAAAAAATAAATATTTATTTTCTTTAGTGGAACGGGACCTTAGGACCTTAAGAGCTCACATAAGAAGCGAACTTGATCGGAGCAAATTGAAATTAAAACATATCTTTTATTTGCATCTTCTCTCTAGATTGCAAGATTTTCCTTGCATTTGTATTTATTTATTCAATTTAAGAATTTATTCATTAAACAAGCTTAATTTGAACGCAAAGTTCCATGGGAAAACGAGAGAATTGATTTAAAACAACCCATGCATCTTTATGGAGTAAGCATGTATGTGTGTGTGTATATATATATTTCCGCAAATGAACCAAAAACAAATTGAGAAACGAGAGAATTCCGGATCTGCTAAATCATCGTGGGTCCACCCATCAAGTGGCAACGACTAGGGATGTCCCACCCACCATCCAGATTTAGGTATCGTAGCTTATACTACTAAACTCCGGATGTACAGGATCGTAGCCTCCCCCCGTTACATATACTATATTCATTCACCTTGTCCTACATTGCAAGAATCATTCTTCGGTTTCTCATTAAGTTTTTTTTTTTTTTCCTTCCAGTATCGGATGAATGGACCAACTTACAAATATCTTAATTAAATTTGGGTCTTGAAATTAATGATTAATTAAATTTTCTAATAGCCTAAATATTTGACCACCATAAGATTTGTAAAGGAGGAGAACACTTATTTAGGGTTCATTTTCGCTATTTTATCGGACTACACGCTAATGCTAATGACAATCGTCAAATCTTCTGTGAAATGATAAACAGTAGTATTTTACCTAAAGAAGATTGAAATAAAAATGACCCGCTTAAAATTCGATGAAAATATGGTATTACGCCCTTCTTGACGATTACTTAATCAAAGCCTTGGGTTATATAAAGAAAGATTTCTTGCCCGCAAAGCGAATACAGATATTTGGTGGGTGGGGAGCGTTGTAGAGAGAGAAAAATAGAGGGGGGAGAGAGAGAGAGAGAGATAGAAATAGAGCGGAGCTGCCGCCGTCCGTGGCGACTTTAGGTTATGCCGTTTGCACCACAGGTAAACTTCTCTCCCTCCCTCTCTCTCACTCTGAATAATATGTATGTATCTTCTTGTGATTTTTCTATACGTATTCGTGCTTTATTCACGACGTATTGGATTTGAAGCAGATCTAGACAGATTTATTCGAAATATTTTCGAACTGGTTTCAGATTCGTTTCATTAGATCTAGCGTTACGGAATTTTCCCAATTAACGTTAGGGTTCCATCTTTTGTGTATCCATTAACGTCGTTTTGAACACTATAGGTCAGAATTTGCGGTAATCTGATCTATCGTTATTTTTTATTCATATGGCACTTGGGTTTTTTTATTTTTGGATAAGTCATTCATATGGCACTTGGGTTATGATACGTGATTAGTGTTGATTTGGTTCGGTATAAATCCTCATGGTGCTAGTTTTTTTGTTTTGAATATGCATGAGTCAAGCTGTTGATTAAGCCGTTATCTTTTTTTCAACAATTGTACATTTCAATGTTCTAGAAGTCACTAGGCGCTAGTTGGGTGGAAGAGGGCCAAAGGGGCGACTAGTGCCTAGAGACCGACTAGTTGGCCCTAGCTCCCTAGACGGCTGTCTACTTGGCGCCTAGGCTGATTATTATCTAGGCGTTGGACCCCAACCTAGCGCCTAGGTGCCGACTAGTCGGCCGCCTAGATCAATTTTTTGAACTTAGGGATATTTAGTTTTGATTTTAGAAACGATTTGTATATATGACACTGTTGACTCATGGCAATGAGTGGTTCCTGTGTTTTATGTCCCTCGTGTCTGTTACGAGGGGGAGTGAAAGAGGGAGTATCCTTACCCTTCTACGGTTGGACAGGGGAAAGGAGAATTACCTTTCCTCCTTTATCTTGCTGGTCAATAGTCATGTGGGGAAGGGAGGTGCAATTTGATATATTTAAATATAGAAGAATTAATGAAGGGTATAATGGTAGGAACTATGAATGTGTTTATGAGAAGCAAGTCACTTCTCGTCGGTTTCCTTCCAATTCTTGAAGGATACAAGGAAAAAAGAGCAGGTCTTAGAATGATTGTACTTTCTCGGCAACCCTCCACAGCTCTCCTTTACCCTCCTAAAGTAATCCGAGCATGTTAATAACTAACTTCTCCCTCTGGATCCTAGAATTCCCTCCTAACCCCTCAGTCCCAATGGAGTATTATGTATGTTTAGTATCAGAAGATCGTGAAGGGTTCAATTCAAAGATTTTATTAGGTTCCATGGATCGCAAGGGATCGTAAGTTGGTAACGTCGGTGGGCCCTACAAATCGATATTGTATAGTGGGTCATGTAAGTAACAGTTTTTGGCTAATATAATATACGGTTAACGTTGCCTTAACGTTCTGTAGCTGTAAACGGGGCCACACACATACACTGGCTAACAAAAAGAGAAGAAAATCCAACCACCACCACCACCAAAATGCATGCAAGGGGGAAGCCCGGTAAGGGGGAGATTAGAAGGAAAAAAGGAACTTGCAGCAGGTTCTCTGCTTTTGATTGAAGAAAATAGTCCAAACTTATTGTATTAGGGAATTTGATTTTCTGGGATGCAGTCTTTGTTTTTTGTTGTATCATCGTAGGATCATGTTGCCCAAAGAACTGGTTTCTTGATGCCTAGAATAGAATTTAAGTTTGACGATACAAGGTAAGGTAGTGTTGAAATTTTGGCTTGAAGAATAGTTTTTGAAGAAATATAATGCTATAGTGATGTGTCTGAAAAGTTTTGGTTGGATCTAACTATTTGGATTGCAGATATCATCATGATCAAGTTTTCTTTGCATATAGGATCTTGATTTTGCCTGTCATGTATGATTGAGATTTTACTACGTTCTACTGCACTGCCGTCACAAACACATATAGCAAACCTTAGATGATAAGAAAAGAACTTAAGCAATAAATGCAGGCTATCTCTGATGAGATATTGTCACGGGATTGTTATGTAATGGTAGAAATCTTTATTAAGATCACTAGAGTGATTGTTGCATGTGGTATTCAGAAGTGGCAACGAGGGAGTTAATAACGACTTAAATCCATTCTTGCCACTCATTGGAAATTCAGCGATATCAATTCTTTTTATATATTTGGTTTTGTTTTTGTGATTGTTTGTGTGTGTCATTCTTAATCCATATAGAATACCTTGTTTATGTCATGTTCATTATGGTGCCTATTTTCTTGCCTTGCCAGGTTGCGTCGGACTTCGCTTTTGGGGACTTTTTTTCCTTTACTAAGTCATGGAACAAGTGTGCCTTTGGTCAGATCGCTACCAGTTTCGGGTTTTCCCTCTCCAGCAAGCGCTTGACTGGTGGCGTTTCGTACTTGGAGATTTCCTTCTTGTTTTGTTCGTCAACTGCACTTAGTGGACATTTTCTCTTGAATAAACAAAACCGGAGGCCTAACGCAATTTCTTTCTGAGATAGGTGTTAGATCTTTTGTGCACATCTATGAGTAAGCTGCATATTCGCTTCTTACCAAGCCAGCTGTATTTGGAATCATTTTCTGACACCTTTCATGCTTGTAGTGCATTGTTGGTGCAATATCCAGTTGTGACTGATGAGAAATCGTCTTCTAGGTATAGCTTCGCCTATTGTTGTTTCTTGTATACTCGATATGTTTGTTCTCGTTCGATTAGTTTTGTAGTCTGACACTAACCTTTGTCTTTGTTATTATTTTTCTTTTTCTGAATACAGGGTTGAAATCTGCAAACGGAGAATGATATTTTATTAAGTAGTTTATATTAGTAGTTCTAAGTATTCCTGTCTTCTCTTCGACGGCTGCTGGTCAGAGAGATGAGTTGATCAGTAAAGTAACTGAAGATTTTGCGAGAGAGTTTATGTAATGTACCTGAGGTAGCTTTTATCAAGCTTGTGATAGTGCCAGGTGACTCTGTTCTGATCAAGGATCCAGTATATTTGCTAAAGCATCATATTCTGGCTTGATCAAATTTGGACCGGTGTCAAGATGCTTTGCAGTTCTCTTGTTCTCCTATATATGCCTTACTGTCACCTCGGGGCTTTTGTTTTGGTACATCTTATGAATAAGGCTGTGTGGCCTCTCCATCAGAAACATGCTGGTTCTGTGCTCATGCATGGTGCAACACAAAATTGATGGAGGATTCGGCTAGATCAGCTTTAAAGTCTTCTACTGTACTGAAGATAATTGTTTTAGTTTTCATCTACCTGCATTTTTTTGTTGAGTAAATAAAGCATCACGGGCTCTTGAATCACAAGAATGGAGAGGTGCGTTGGTTTGTTGAATCTTGTTTGGTGAAATTTCTGTCATGATTTTTGTTGATTCAGCATGGCACTTGTGGGTGGTACAGGTATAAGATAATCAAAGAAGTTGGTGATGGAACTTTTGGAACTGTCTGGCGGGCTATAAATAAACAGAGTGGTGAAGTTGTAAGTTCACATTATTTCCTGTCGCCGTTATAAATGACTCCGTGAAATGCTCCAGTATATGCTCTTTTGAATTAATATCCTAGTAGTTTGAGCAGCATCCACAACTTCTGTTTATTTCTACAGGTTGCAATTAAGAAAATGAAGAGAAAATATTATTCTTGGGAGGAATGTATAAATTTGAGAGAAGTTAAGGTAACATTTTACTGTTTAAATTTGAAGACTCTGGCTTTACTGTTTGTCTCTGTTTTGACATCACATGTTTATGTTTTTTCTCTCTCAGTCATTGCGGAAAATGAACCATCCTAATATTGTGAAGCTGAAGGAAGTCATTAGAGAGAATGATATTCTGTATTTTGTGTTCGAGTACATGGTTTGTGGACTTACCATGTCTTTCAATGAGCTCACTCTTAAATTACATTGTTAGTTGTGTGAAATGCCATTTCTTTCTTGTTTCAGGAATGCAACCTATATCAACTTATTAAAGACAGAGCAAAGCTTTTCTCAGAAGCTGAAGTTAGAAATTGGTGCTTTCAAGTGTTTCAGGGGCTTGCATACATGCATCAGCGAGGATATTTTCATCGTGACCTTAAGCCTGGTAATTCTTACTGATTGCATATGATTCATCATCCAGGATTTGTCTAGCTGGTAGATATGACCTTTGAAAAGTAGACCTGTTTGAGATGTTACAACTCTTCCTTTTTGTATCCGTTCAATTTTTGCAAAATAGAAAGATCAAAGAAGCAATTTTGTTTAATTTTTGCATATCGGATGATATTTCTGAATGATTCATAGACATGGGTTCACGTCAATTGTATAAGCCTTTTTTCTGCCCTTGGTTTTTGCTTTGAGGAATACGTTTTTCAGCTCTCTCTCTCTCTCACAGAGAATTTGCTGGTGTCGAAAGATCTAATAAAAATTGCTGATTTTGGTCTTGCCCGTGAGATCAGCTCTCAGCCACCTTATACAGAATATGTTTCAACACGCTGGTACGATGCAGTGGTTTAGCTCTTTTTCACTCTTTTTTTTTCATTTCTTTCTTATAGTGACCGCAAAATTCTGTTGTTATGCCGTGTGTTTGAATCCTAAATCTGACTTGTCAGGTATCGGGCCCCTGAAGTTTTGCTTCAGTCTCCATTATACGATTCTGCAGTTGGTGAGTTGATGGAGATAAACCTTGTTAAGAAATTAATGATCATGCCTTTGAATTTTAAGTTCGTAATTGGTTTTCTTCCTTCATACACCAGATATGTGGGCAATGGGTGCAATCATGGCCGAACTGTTTACCCTCCGTCCCCTTTTTCCAGGCTCAAGGTGCATATCTTGTTCTTTCATCCCTTTCATTTCTTGTTACAATTTCCAAGTCTGTTGGGATAGTAACTAGATCTAGTAGATCATGACTTTGGTTAAGCCGTTAAAGCTGTTTTTCACTGTAGAGGAGGTGAACAGGTTAAGATCAAAGATGCTTTTAGTATAACATATTACTTTATGATGTGTTGGCGATGTTTTCAATATAACTTTTAATCCCTGATTTGGATATTTCTTCTGGGTTGAAAATCTTTTTGTTCAAAATTTTGCCTCTGTGTGTGTGTGTGTTTGTGTGTTGTGTAGTGGACTGAGTATCAACCCTCTTGCTGCAGTGAAGCAGATGAGATCTACAAAATATGCAGTGTACTAGGTACCCCGACCGAGAGTGTATGGGCTGAAGGTCTTAAACTTGCAAATGATATTAACTACCAGTTCCCTCAGGTCAGTAACGTCAGTTGATTTTGTTTTTACCGCGTCCCTTTGTGGATTCTAAGCCATTAATATTCTTGCTACGTCAAGTGCTTTGCCTGGTTATAGTTTGGATATGTAGCTGTGTATGCCTGAACCTTCGTGCTGATGCAAGTTATGTGTATCGGGCCCATATCCTGGTCATGGTCTAGATTTTTTTGCTGTCTCCATAGTAATGAGTATGGGCTATTATAAATTAGAACTGTAGCAAATGTTAGAAGTTCCATTGATTGCATGCTTCTTATGGTTCTGCTTCGTTGGTGCAATCTGTATGAATAACTAGAATGCTTCTTATGCATGTGCATTGACTTTTAATGTCATTGTTTTAGCACATCTAGCAAATTAACTTTTAATAACTTTTATTTGTTAGTAAATATGGTCCAGGCCTTAGCTAATGCTGTTTTATTTGACATGACAGCTCACTGGCGTACATCTATCTGTGTTGATACCATCTGCTAGTGAGGATGCTGTCAATTTTATTACAGTAAGTACTGGTTTTTTTGAAACTTGTGGAGTAACTTTCTGCTATACTTTTGGTCACCATGTTTTTATGATGATGTGTTTTGAGAGCTTAGCTGGTTTTGTTTGGTATCTAGCTTATCTTCTAAAATTTATTTGTCTATGTCTTCCCGATCTAGTCGCTGTGTTCGTGGGATCCTTGTAAGAGGCCGACGGCCTTGGAGGCCTTACAGCATCCTTTCTTTCAGGTGCCAATTTGTTTTCCTTCTGCACCATAAGACCTGGAATGTGCATATCATTATTTTCCCTTGTAGTCTATCTGTCACGCCTTAAGTAATTTTTTTTATTTAATTGCTTCCTTTAATATGTCAGAGTTGCTTTTACATCCCACCATCCCTGCGCTCCAAATCTGCTGTCACTAGGACACCTCCATCAGGTATGTCTTTGTAGGACTATTTTGTCCTCCTTGAAATTTTTTGAACTACTACTAGATCCTGATTTTTTGACACACATCGCAGCTGGAACAAGGGGTGCATTAGAGCAGAAATCTGTGAGGCGGTATTCTGGGACTCTGCCTAATTTGAAGCATGCAAGCAACCTTCCTCCTGCCAAATCTCACGTGTCTGTAACAACAGGTCAGGTCGTACGTTATTGATAGTTTTTGATGATCTAAGAGCATCTCCAAGGAAGTAGCAAAATCAAACTAAACTACATTTGAAGAGCCATGTACGCAAAATGTGCTCCAAAGGAGGTAGAAAACTGGCTACATCATTTTGGTGTAGCTCTCTCACTCTTCAAGTGACTCTTCAAATTGCCAACTCACAAAATTTGGTATTCATGATTTATGAATTAATTAATTAATTTGGCAGTGGGTCCATTAAAGTCAAAGGATGATAAAAACTTCAAAATTTGAAGGGTGCTTTGGAGTTCACTTGTTCCAAACATGTGTCACCACAGCCAAATATAGTATAGAAATTTGCCACCTCCCTCAGAGATGCTCTAAATAAAGCTGTCGCTATATTTAAAGGAACTGTTCTGGTTCTAGACGTAATTTTTTTTATGGGAGTTCTTGATGTGATTGGTAATATGAGAGTAGACAGAATTATAAATAAATGGGAGATGCCAAATTCGTATCTGTTGGCGATATCTAATGGTTTTTGAACTTCATTTTTTACTTTGATGCCTATAAGATGATCTGTTTTTTCTAAAGCTGGTATGGTATCCTCTTTGAGGGCAACCCTTCTTTTTTCTTCCATGCCTGCAAATATCTAGACTCTACTGACTAAGTATTGACCATGCAGAATGTCACCTAGAATGATATCTATATGTTTATGGACCTCTGAGGATCATAATGCCATAATTAACAACTGAAAAGGAAAAATGGTGCCTCATTTCTGATATGTTTCAATTGATTGGTGCAGGTGTGCAGCGAAAGTTGGAATTGAATAATCAGGTTAGACTTAAGAGCATGAGCTTACATATACTTTTGCATCTGTATCATGTACACAAGACGACATAAAGTGGGACCCTCCATGGTCCGTTTCATAGTCCTAGTCGTCATTTTTGCATGGATGACTTACACACCGAGGCTTATAAAATGAACGGCTCGAATCATAAAATGGCACCTTGGTGGGTTGCATTTTACATCAGATGGTCACATGAAAGGTTCTTTTCTCGGTGATGGTTATTCCAGATGCTTGTTCTTTGGTTATTTCTATTCTTTCAGTACGGTTATTTTGGTTATGGCAGTGATTTGTGTGCTCTTCACTAATTTTTTCTGGTTATAACTTTGTGTTACTTAGGATGCAATTAAGAACGATAAGTTTACGAAGGCCGTTGCCAAACCTCAACCAAGATACCGGCCACCTGCAAGGAACAGTCCGAGTAAGTGTTTCAGCGCTCTCGTTATTGTTGTATTTTTTATACAGTTTATATAGCTTGATGGCTCCCCCAACCCCATTCTTTATTGTGCCTCACAAGTTTGCTTCAAACCTCTGGTATCTTTTCCCTGATGATGTGGTAATCTGTGGTGTACTGTTGTGGGGCACCTTCAGCTCCTGGCCGGACACTGTCCCCTCCCTCTAAGGAGGAACACTGAGAAACAAGAAGGAAAAGAACGGAATCTTTATTGCATCCTAGCTCCTAAGCACCACAGAGCAATGACCAGAAAGTTAGAGAAATGGATGCATAGGGAGCTAGTAATCTTTTTTTACATGACTGAGGGTTTTTACGAGACATGTTTACTTCATTTGGAAAAGTCTTTTGGATGTTGTTTAGCTGTTTTGCTAACAGTACGTAGAGTCGTAGACAGTATGTATCTCATGCATCTGTTCTTTTATTGTTGTGTGGTTGTGCATGTTAAGAGCTCTATGGAGAGGTGTGGCACAAGGTTATGCACAATTTTTTTTTCTTGGAGTTCATACCAGTAAAATTTTTCTTGGAGTTCATTCCAGTATAATATGTTGTTATCAAGTAAATGATGTTTAAGACACAATGTGAACTGCAAACCATCATAAATGTTAATAGAAAAGCTCGTTAAAATACTGGTATAAAGCCCATCAAATTTTGTTATGCCTGTTTCATCGTCAGTGTTTTAGCAGTTTGTTCCCCTTCTGATATCCTAGAATGGTTTCTGTTGGCAGCCTCTATTTACAATGGGAAGGTTGCCCGTGGAGTTTCAGAGACAGCAGAGAAGCTGGGAAATATGGCTCTTGGTTCTGCACGAGTGCCAGCAAGGCACGCCGTTCCAGCGCCTATGAAGGCGGGGGGATGGCATGGCCAACCTCATTTGTTTCTTGGGCGATCTCAAGAGATTCAGCCTGGAAGAAGCCTCTCCAGAAAAGTGGCAGGATGAAAATGGTTTTAACGTGTGCAGTTACAGTTCTATGGTACATCTAGACATTGCCTTGTGTGCTTGTTTGTGGTCGAGCTTTGCTTATCCAGTGACCAGTGTGATATTTTGAAGTTGCGTTAAAATTCACGAAAGATGCTTACATACATAATACTCATAAGTATTATGTATCAATAATGGTTTTGTTTTAGTAGTACGCCCTTGGTTATAAAGATTGCAGTTTGCTTACCATTTGCATGATTCGTACTGATCTTCTTTCGCAGAGAGACCAGTAAATATCTTCTGGAGAACTTAGACCGGACATCTGGTTAATAAATTTGCTGTTGATTTGGACTTTGTGAATACATCGTTTAAAAGGTGGGGGAAGTGGGGCACCCCTTCATCTCAACTTGAGGAAAGATTGATGCAAAAATATGAGTTGTAAAATATTATTCTGCACAATTTTTTCTACTAATTTTTGGGTGTTGGTTGTACAAAAAATTTGAAAAACAATTTAAGTGACTTTCCATCAATTTCATTTACAATTCTCTCTACCATGATCAACCATGTTTATAACTCTCTCCAAATATAAATTACATAATTTTTTTTTTGAGTGTTGCTAAAGCTAAAACTGTTTTTGTTAATGCTTAAACTATAGTGCGTAAAAGACTTGTGCTATGTGTGCAAGGTATAAGGTCATTATGCACTAAAGTTTTTAAACTAATAAAAATAGTGTTGCCCTTATCATTTTGGAGCCACAGAGAGACAGAGCTCTCTCTCTCTCTCTCATGCATCAAGGTAGAGCGACTGGGTGATAACCAATTGAGTACTGTTAATGATATACATGAACTAATTGCTGTAAAATTCGTGGTGCGAATTTTTCTTTTAACCGAAAAAGAAAACAATTTCGAAATCCAGATCTAAAACTAGTACATACTGGAAGTAACAAACTCAGACCTGTAATTTGGAGCCAAATAACTCCAAGAAGCTCCTAAGACCCAAAAATCTGAAGGACAACAAAAAAATGTCGGAGAAACTTTTCTTCGGTAAATAATGTCAGCGAAACTTACAAACTGTTAGTGTGAACTGTGATGATCACAAAACACATATCTCTTAGAAATAATAACCTCCAGAAACTAAACAATAGCTCTGCCTCAAATGGCATTCATTTGAGTTACTGTCTATCTACTTGCTAGATTATGGCCACTCTGTGCACTGATTCCTTGCGAAAAATCAAAACATGGTGCCATTTCAATTTTGAAATGTTAAAAGGAGAATCTGATCTGTGGTGTTGGTATTAGTGGATAGAATTGTAAACGTCATATGCCAAAACGAATTTGATGATTCCATATCAGGAGAAAATGTGAGGACATCTTCGGCCTGTGAGAAAAAAACAAATAACTCAAAGATATTGAGCTTGTATCCTATCCCTATTCTGTTCCCACCAGACCTTCGCGTGTACTTCTCCAAACCTTTCGCGGCTGTGAAAAATGGAAATATCAATCAGCAATGTAGATGGAAACATCAATTTTAAGGTCCTAATAAAAGGAAATCCCACCGGGCAAAGCGGTAGTAAGGAACATACCAAGAAAGGCGTCATTACAAGACATAGTTAAGTATGAGGGGGGAAAAAAAGGCCAAGTGTAACTACATATACAACTAATTGTTTGAAGTAACAATGACAAAAGTTTACTGACGATAAATGAGTTACAAAGATGATTTTCATGGCTTGCCAAAACTGCTTTGTAATATACCAGTATGTCGAGAAATCTGCTTGGTAAACTGACTTTCAAAGTTTTTAAAAAAACCCAATTTTAAGAAAACATCAAAATTCTAAAGGTGAATTGTCAAATTGTTATCGCACAACTATTTGAATTTTGAAATAACTAGGGAAATGGAAAAAAAAAAAAAGAAAGAAAGATGGAGGTGGTGAAAACAATCGCAAAGAGGTTAAATTTGAAAAAAAGAGAACATATTGGAATCAAGGTTCTAGTTCCACAAAAACTGCACAAAAGCGAATAAAATGAGAGAACAGGTAAACTATCCATACCTGAATCTTACACGCCGTAGCTCTCTGGTGCCATCAGCTAATTGTCTAATGGTAATGTACACCCCAGGCTCATCTTCTTCAATCCATTCCGAATCAATGTCGCTGGCATTGCTAATCGAAACCGAAGCCTCATCTCTAGATGAGGTGGTTGTTCTTGAAGCGTCCATTGATGACGTTTCACCCCTAGGGGCACCGGTGCCATATGCAGTACTTGACCCGGCAGCATTGTAGTGGTGGCTGCCTCCTTGATCTAAATGCTCTGGTGGGAGATACCCCTTACTCCCAGAAGGTTTATAGTAGTTTCTTGGAGTCCATTCTTTGTTTAGTGATGGAGCCATCGGGCTTTCTCTAGCCGATCCAAGTTTCGAGTAAGAAGAATCTCTCTGCATTGTTGAGAGTTCAATTCTATTAGCTACGGTAATTTCGTATCAGTTCATTTGGTGATTTACAAATTGTTGAAAGTTTTGAAATTGAGTTGTAAGTGGTTATGTAAAGGTAGGGAGGCAAACAGTAGTAAGAATTGTGAATCAAAGATAACAAGTCAGCTTGTGTAGTGACGTATCAAAGTAAGCTGTAAAGGATGGATAACTTTATAAAACACTAATTACTGAGCGACTCTCTCCTGTTAAATCTACTAATATTGTGAAATGTTAATTTGATAACATGTAGGTCTGACAAAGTATATCAAGTTATCTATTAGGCTATCACCCTTATCATGTGCAATCCTGTCTAAGATGCAGAGATGAAAACACTGAAACAAGCAGGGAATGAAGAACCGTATCAACCAAAAAGAGGAGAAATACAATGCCAATGGGGAACAAATGCAGACAGATAGGCTTTAAGCCAAGACCTTCTACAAGCCAAAGCTTTGATACCATGTTAGAAAACAAATTTTCTCAAAAACTTGAGTTATAGGAAATGGGCCATGTATAACTAAGATGTCTAATATCTCCAAACCCCAACCTACTGCAATGTCAATCACAATAACTGTCCTGTCGATGCAAGGATGATCAGAGGTGAGTTGGGTAAGGTAGCAACCAAATTAGAGAAGAGGTAATAAAATGTGGTAGAACTTCTTTTAGTCTGAATGAAGAGAAAGGCCTATCATAGTGTTTGTCCTCCCAATGAAAGATATTTAGAGTTGAATGGGATATGCTAGATATGTACCTCTTAGGTTGGTAAAGGGCTCACTAATATGACTATATGAATATCAGACCAGGACAAGAGAAAGTAAACCTTACCTTCATTTTCAGTTGGAGATGAAGGAAAATGTGCAAATGTGGATTTTGTCATTGTGGTTATAATTAATCAGGAAAGACTAATTTCCTTTCTCATGGGTGAGGGATTTTCAGACCAAAACACGTGTATTTTAGTTATATGGGAACTATTTTTTGATTCCGGACAAGTTGCCGTTCAAACAAAAAGAAATCTAGCAAAGCAGAAACCAGTGAAATGTAAGTGGGGAAGTAGAAAAGTGGTTTACCTCACACTCAGACCTAGAGGGAGTGTCAAGAGCTTGTTGATTGAATTTCTGAACATTGTAGAGCTCCATGATTCGATCATAGTTCTCGCCCCACCACCGTTGAGCTTGCCATTTGTCAAACATTTCTCGGCTTCACATTTGGAATGTTCCAAGAAATCAGTATCAAATCTTGTACGAAAAAATAAATTCAGCAGAAAAATCAACAATCGATCAATTTGGTATCCAAAATCTGAACGTTTTCTTGTGGGGAGATGAGCTTCCCCACACACTACCTTGTTGCATGTGGAAAAGTCTAGTTCATGTATTGGTTGACTCTGAAAAATGTGATCTATATAAAAACTGTCTGATGATCATAAATCTTTCAACGTGGACTCTTTAAACGCCCGGCATCAAAATATACAAAAAAGGAAGCACCAGTCGAGGGTCAACAAAAAGGAAGCCCAGCAATACATCGTGCAATCCAATAAGGCAATAAATGTCAATTTCTATGTTATATGGACTCGGGTACAAGTATCGGGCTTGTGCTCATGGTTAAGTCTCAAACCTTTCTAAACTTAAACCTCAACACATAACAATATGTGTCAAAGTTCTGGGTAGGGTATGGAGATATGTCCAGTGTCCTAAATGCTTCATTGTATTTTACGGTGGATAATATTCTTCGGTAACATGTTTAACTATTTAGAAATTTACCGAAATAAACAACACTAAGAAAATGTATAGAGTTTCTATATGTCATCCATATGACAGGTTAGAAATGTATTTTTTCTTGCTGATGTGACCTTTTTTTTTTCCTTCACCAATTATGAAAGACGGGATCCAAGCGTTTAATCCGTGTTGAACACATATTCCACACCCTTGCCAAGCGTTTAATAGTGTTTAAAATCCGTCTATTTAATCAAGGGTACATTCTTCAACTCATTGGTCTACTTTTTAGGCTCTCTGTTCCTGATTCTGCAAAATAGATTCAGAGCCATTTTTCCTGGATTTTCAATTTTATAAGAGAACATAGTGCATGAGCAAGAATTTGTACAGAACACTTGTGTACCTGAATCGGATTCGTTTGAGATCATTCCCACCATTAGGAAGAGACACAAAAGTAATTTGAACCCCAGGCTCCACCTGTGCCATCCATTCTTTGGGTTCATCCTCATCGTCTAGCACCACTTCACCACCTCCAGGGGTTCGGTCACCACCAAAAGCCCTAGTGAACCTTGAATCTGATCCACTCGGGCGGTGACCGGTTCTAGTAAAATCCCACGCGGGTGTTGAGCTCGAGCTTCCTGGTTGCATGTAGGAGGGGTAGGGGACCCCTTCTGAGATGGTGTCGAATTCTGGGAAGGGCCGTTGTCCTCTCTTGTAGCTACTAGAGCCTTTACAGGAACCCGACATTTTCAGTGCCATGTCCTTTATCTGCATATTGTTGGAATCATTGGTTACGTAAACGTAATACTACAGTTCTTCTCATTGTTTCAGCATTTCTTCATTGACACTAACCTCATAACCTATCGTAATATGCTCAAGCTCAAACAGTCAAATCTTCATATGGGGAAATGGGTTTCCAATTTCCGCGCACGATGGTAAACGGAGTTTTATGACAGCAAAGGATACGTGACAGTTTCTTTGAAAGCAAAGGCATTGTTTCAATAGCATTGCAGGCCAGTTTTAGTGATATGGCATACTATTACGTTGAATAGAAATCTGTTGATGGCTAGTGCAATGAAGAGATTAATGATATCTTTCTTTCACTCATTTCTGAATTAACGGCAGTCTTTAATCTAGAAAACCTGCTATCTTGCTCTAGAGGCGAGGAATCTTTCCGGATATTTAAGGTTCTACAGTACATTAGAGTTCTGAAAACAATTTTAATTCTCACCTGACATTACTTAATAGATGCCTATTAGAATTGCAAATGCGAGCAATGCCACATATAATCACATTTCCTATTCCTAGCACCAACGTTATGGTGCATTCTTGTGCGCACCCAATATGAGAAAATTTTGGCAGGGTGCCAGAGCCGTTGCACCTATGGCAGTTTAGTAGCTTGATTTTGCTATTCTTGGTTGAGAGTTCAAAAACATTTGATGAACATGGAATTCCATACTATGCAACCAGCCAACACTAATGGGACCTTCAATAATGTACAAGTAATAATCTACAAGTATGGCACTACGGTATCAGTTTTGGATACTGCGGGGGTGTGTGGGCGACCGAATTTTGCATTTTTGGGATAGGCTGTTTGGTGAAAAAAAAAATTCACAATCAATTTTAAATGAGACCCAAATGCATTATACAAAAATTAGAATGAAGAATTCAAAAATCACATCCAGAGGAACTTTTTGGATTTTCATTTGAATTTTTATTTATTAAAGAGTACGAGTACAGTTAGAATCATCCACTCTATACTGAGTTACCACTCCTTTTCGTAGAAATACATCCAAACACTCTTACAAAATTGTTAAAATGCAAATCAAAACCTATTTTTTAGATTAAACATCCAAATACTACATCTCTGCAAAATATATTCTTCACGTATCATCCAAACACTTTTACATATTCTAAATTCTAATTATAATCCAAAAATCTGTTGTCTAAAATTCAAAATCCAAAATCTGAACACCCCCTTACTGTCTTTTTTCATTCAACAAATTAATTGCAGCTGGACTAAGAGAAAACAGAGTCAAAGGTAAGGGTCTAAAGTTTGAAACATCTATTAACCTTTCTGCTACAATTTGAACCACAGGATGGCCAATCATAAATGCACTTCACTGGGTATTCATAGGATGGCATTTTGCCCTTTTCTTTTATGAGTTTTGATTACTTTTGCATAGAATGGATCAGACAAGAATTCAATTGTGGGTCACAGCAAGGACACTATAAAATATCTTTCCTCAATATGCTGCTTCTCTTTTTTCCCAGGATTCCCGCTATGATACTACATATGTGAAGCACATAGTCAGTAATGGAATGGAGTTTCATAGTATTTACAAAGAAGTGATCAAATCCCTTCACTCGTATGATTGTGTCTTTAGAAGGAAAGAGGTTAGGTTTTCTAATGTGTGCTACAGTTGGACCCAAAGTTTTATCAATATTTTTTCTTTATTTCCCCCTGTGGTTGCAATGTTTGAAGTTGTATCGTGCACCTTCATTTCCACTTCAACGTAGTCCCCCGGTCACTTTCCTTTACTATTTCAAGCAATACAACAACCCGTACAACTCACGTTACTTATTATTGAGGGTATATTAGGCTTTCTACAAAAACTATAGCACAAGAAGGAAAAGGGGTAAACTATGCCATGGTCCTATTAGTTTTGTTTGTATATCACTGTAGTCCCCCAACGTTTCAAATGTGTCTTCATTCTGTTTTGTTTGTCTTCGAAATACTAAGGGAAATGACACAAGGACTACTTTGATAGCAAGTAACAGTCTAGGGTGAGCTAGGGTAAATTGCTAATAGTGCAGAGACCAATAGTGTCATTGAAAGGTGGGGGAGGGGTCCAGGGGATTTGGTATTGCAGCAATATTCAGCTTTTCTGGATGTTGTAAAAAAATCCTTATAAAAAAAAAAGTTGACAAATAAAAAAAGACAGGCTGTCTATACATGGGTAGACAAAACTACTCCTGAGATGTGCATCTATGGCCTCACAAGTGGTGTCCTAATCATCTGTGAGAGAACTCTTTATCAGAGCAAGTCCATTAAAAGCTCTTTTCCTACCAAGGAACAAGTTGTTTCCTTTTCCACTTTTTAGATGACAACAGATTCTCTAGATAGATAGCCCAAGGGTTACTCCAATTGGTTGGTGGATTTGCTCCCAACACAATTGACCAATGTTCAATACTTGGCTCAGGCTCCAAGAAAGTAATTTATGATGAATTCCCTAGATATATGACTTGCCTTTGACCCGGTTGGGGAGGAGATTAGTTGAGGTGTGCATAAGCTGGCCCGGACCCCCTAACCGTTGAACCAAAAGAAAAAAAAGAAAGAATTCTCTACATGGACATCAGCAGAATTTTACTTTTTCACTCACAATCCAACATGAGATCTAAAAATAGATTGGTGAAACCTTTACTCTCTATCTACCAAGTACAGCCAATGCTTTATATGGGGACCTACAAGAAAGATAGTATGCATGACCAATAAATTTTGGAATTGGAGAAATTAAAGTTGTATTGGGTGCTTCAAAATTCAAATGCAGAATTCTCACAGAATTGCCGATGAAAAAAAAAATTCTCACAGAATTGCAAAACCAACAACACATATCAGTGAGGCAATAGAAGTACGAATTTACTGCCGATAAAAAGAGAGAGTATATATTTACTTGCAAAAAGCAGAATGTGAACTTTCTCAACAATCCACTTTAAAAATTTAAAGAGGAATATCAAGAGTTCAAATGATGCCTATCCACCCATCAATCAGTACACACAAGAAATTCACGCCAAAATTCAAGCTGTGAAAAAACATTACCGTCCCAAAATTTCCTAAACCTAGTCACTTAAGATACTTCTCTGCGAATTTTTTTTGTCATGGCTCTTCTACTCTAATAAGATTCACACAAATCACCGGACATTTTTCACCCTCAAGATCGCATCTCTAGTTTTCCTAACCGAAAAAGTTTCCATATTAGCTAAATGCTTCACGGAGTCTTAAAAAACCATGGTGAAGACAAATACCAATCAGAGTTTCAGAATCTAACTTCAGAGGGACAGCTAAAAGACCAATAAAACACTCTCTTGTCTTACAAAGCATTATTTTCGAGGTTTGATTCTGATCAAAACAACAAAAAATTTCTCTGGGAATTGGGAAACGTAGGAGGACAAAGGTAAAAGGTAAAGTCCATCTGAATGTGAACCATGTCTGGGTCAGTCAATCAAGCCAAGGAATTGGTTTAGTTTTGTCTCACATGGAAATCTTTACAACCTGTGAACTCGACATCTTGGCCCCTCTGCCTACCCAAGGAAACAAAATCTAAAGTGCACCATCAGGCCATTTTCTCCTTACCCACCCATAAAGAAGGAAAACGTTTTTTTTCCTTTACAAAATACAGGCAGAATATGCCAAATGCATGTGATACTAGCAAGAGCTTCTCTATTAGCAATTATTGGGCCATTACTCTGTTTATATGAGTTGTTATCAGGGGCGAAAAGGCATGGAAGTCTGAAACTCACATTCATCAAATTATGCCTTTCAAAAAAAAAAAAAAATTATGCCTCAAAAGTATATATTTGGACTACACTTAAAATGCTTTAACTACTTTCTCTCACACTTACACGCACCGCGCTCTATTTGTTTACACCAAGGTTTTAATCGGGACACGTAAACTGGTTTGTGAATAAAAAACAAACCCAATACATAATGAAAAAACTGGCCGATGCATATGCGATTTTCCAACTGTTATTCTTGTATGACTATCGACTAGAGCTTATATTCATCCTATACGAGAAGGATCAATGATTATTAACCAAACGAAAATGGTATAAAACATGAAAGTTTTTCATGAAAGTAAACATGAAATTGAAATAATCCTCGTGGCTGATTGCAAACGCGGGTAATTATAAAGTGGGCGAGGATATAGGATTAGAACCTGGGACGTCAGGCCTTTGACAGAATCTCTTGAAGATGGTGTTCCACGCGCCCCCACCTCGTCGTCGTCATCGTCTTCATTCCTTTGCTTCGAACATGTTATACACGTCAGCATTTCCCCCTTTTTTTAAATTCACCTCTTTTTCCTGTTTTTCTCTATTTTACCTGTACAAAACACAAAAGACAAACACATTGAAGACGCAATAAATGCATTGATAAAGCAACAGTGTACAAATTTGCTCTTTCGGACAAACTGTTCCCTCTGTTGAAAATGTCGCATCAAATTCCCTAAAAAGACCCTCCAAAGCCTAACATTTTGAATGGCAATTTCGGAAATCAATACAAACAAATTAGCGACATTAGAATATGGTGCTCCGAGAATTTTTAGGATAAAATAGACTGTAAACCAATGAATGTCTTATTTTGCCTTACACAAATACGGATGGTCGATAACAACGATGTTCGATAACGATGATGTTCGATTGATCAAATTGACTTTCTTAAAATCGTACAATAACTTATCCTTAAACGGCTACTCCCTTCAAATAAAGTCAGGGATTACTGATTGGTTGCGGGGAAATTGAAATATAACGAACAGACAAGAAGGCGAATATAGAAAAAGAAATCCCCGTTTCCATTTGATTTTTTTGAGAAGGCGATCGATTTTGAGAGATACGAAAAAGAAAAAGAAAAAGGAAAAAAGAAGGAAAGAAGCTCGGGATCAGTGAAACTGGAATGTAATGGAATGGAATAAATAATGGAGCCAATAATTAAAAGGTGAAAAATTCGCAAGTGGTCTCAAAGAGTGTAATGTGTGTGCGTGCTTTTTTAATGTGCAGAAAAACGAATAAAGGAGTAGTAGTATTAATCCATACGCAATTCCTCTTTCGTGCGTATCACATCGATCTTCTGTTGTTTAAGGGAAAACCAAAAGCGAGCCATCATTCTCATTCAAAACGAGAGAGAGAGAGAGTGGAACAGAGTAGAAACTAGAAACCTCTTTTTTTTTAGAACACACGAGTTTCCAGCTGAGATTACCCAGACCTCGATCAATTTTGAGGACCACTACTTCTTCTACTGTTTACTATCGTGGTCCAATTAAAGCTGTCACAAAACCCCGTAATAATTGATCCTAGAAGAGGTGATTGCAACAGTGAAATTTCGAACCTAGTAAAACGTTCGTAGAGACTTGTTTTTTTGCCGCAAATGACAAAATGGAAGCAATGAAGTGAGAACACTGCTTTAAGCATGGAGTGATTACTGTCAAGCGTCAAAAGCGTTTGGTGAATTGACAGACAGACAAAAGAAGATAAAAACTCCACAGTTGATTGAACTAAAAATCGTACTGTGTTCTACTTTAAAGAAAAATGGTCCTGATCTCTCTCTCTCTCTCTCTCTCTAAAAAGCACTAAGAATCCTTCCTTCGGAAAACTTTAGTTCTTCTTCTTCTTCGAATATTGTAGTACAAATACGGTGTTTATAATTACATAAGCACGAAAACAAACCAAGAGTTCAACTAATTTTAGACCCACAGGAGGAGATTAACAATGTAACAGAATCACGAAATCAAAACAAGTATAAATGAAACGGAGGAGGTTCCAACGAAAACAAATAAGCACGAGACAGAGAAAGGATTTGAAGATTCAGATTTTGAAAAATATATTGCTGTACTAGTCACTTTACAGAAGAGAGATATCTGATTACCAATGGAGAATGGATTCCTGTACTCACTTTACCTTGAAATGAAGCTCTGTCTCTCTCTCTCTCTCTCTCTGTTACAGAACAAGGAGTCAAATCAGTAACGCTCTTCAACGGAGATCAATGTGGTGGCCTACTTTTCAGTCCTTGTGAGCTTCAAACAGAGTAGAATGAAGCCCTAGATCTTTCCGTAAAGCAGCCAAATCTCTCGGAAATCCCTTGAATTCAGCTTAGGCGAATCAAGCTAAGATATCAGCATTTCCTCAAAATCTAGACAGAGACAGAGAGAGCACGTTTCAGCGACATAGACACGTGTAGCTAGAGAGAGAAAATTCTTTTACAGAGTGATTCCAGGGAACGAATCTCCGCCGGTGGAGAAATGCCGGCGAGACTCCGGGCTGCTTTTGCGATTTGATTGAGAGAGAGAGAGAGAGAGAGAGAGAGAGAGAGATCACAGATGCTACGCTCCAGGTTTCACGTTTCTATTATATATATAGACGAGTATATATACGGAGTATTTGCGTGTGGGAACAAAAGAGGAATATATAGACACAAATCGAACATGTCCCACGGTTCCTAATAAATTTGATCTTCAAATATTATTTTTATTTCTCTATTTGTCTCTCTTCATTTATTATTTCAAAAATTTATCTCAAAATTCAAATTAAACAGAACCCAAAGGTTATTAAAAAGTTATCTTACCTAATAAAAAAGGAAAATGATTTTTTCAATCCCTTTTTTGTTAACGTCACTATCCTGTAAGTGTATTTTTACACTAAGAATACATTTGCAGGGAAGTAATGTTAACAGAAAAGAAAGCGTCAAAATTGGCAGCCATAAAAAACTTCCAAAAGCTATTTTAGGGCTTGTTTGGGAGGCAAGTTGTGCATTGTGATCTACATTTTCTTAGTTTTTCCGTTAGGGAGGTGTATTGTGAGAATATATTCTCTCAATATATTATAACAACTACATTCTAGAGGCACAATATGAGAATCAACCATTGAGAAGTTTTTCTATTCTAATTTTGGATTATATTCACACATTCATAATCTATTTTGAGCATTATCCTTATAAAAATAATACCCATTTATAATCTATTTTAGGCATTATCTTCTCAAACGCTACTTTATTGCAAAATCCCAATCTATTCTGCACATATCTTACAAACACTCTTATCACATTCATCGAAACAACCCTCACCTCAATAAACCATAATTTATTCTGACCACAATCCGAAATTAATAACTCACAATTCAAAATGGACAATGCAAAAATAATTAGGCTCTCAAACGGGCCCTTAAAAAATTTTTTTGTTCGTTCAGTTGTCAAGAAAGTTGTGTGGAAAATTGGTTCCCAGTAAGGCTCCGTTCAGTTGTCGAGAAAGTTGTGTGGGAAATTGGTTCCCATAAAAAGTGAAGTGAGGTGAAGTAAAAGAAAAAGAAAATTATTTTCCTGTGAGTGTTCATTTGACAAAAGAATTTTGCAAGAAAAATTAACATTTAGTTGTTCATTTGTCAGGAAAAAGAAACTTTAAGGAAAATTTTGTGAGTGTTCACTCATTTTCCTTTTCCCGCGACGCAAAATCCTGTGTTTTTTGCAGGATCACTTTTGCAGGAAAGTAATTCCTGCAGGAAACTTAAATTGGTAAGTCCTAGAATTTTCCTACCAACTGAACACTAAGAAAGTTATAAGAAAATTGATTTTCCCATCCTTTCCTGTACTTTCCTGGCAACTGAACGGAGCCTAAAAGTGAAGTGAGGTGAAGTAAAAGAAAAAGAAAATTATTCTCCTGTGAATGTTCATTTGACAAAAGAATTTTGCAATAAAAATTAAGGTTTAGTTGTTCATTTGTCAGGAAAAAGAAACTTTCGGGAAAATTTTGTGAGTGTTCACTCATTTTCCTTTTCCCGCGACGCAAAATCCTGTGTTTTTTGCAAGAAAGTAATTTCTGCAGGAAAACTTAAATTGGTAAGTTCTAGAATTTTCCTGCCAACTGAACACTAGGAAAGTTATGGAAAAATTGATTTTCTCATCCTTTCCTATACTTTCTTGGCAACTGAACGGGGCCTAAGGTATTGCCATGAGAATTTTAAAATATTTACTACAGACATAATACAATTCTTTTATGCACTATAATTTTAGTATTATCAAAAACAATTTTGACATTATCAACATCATGATACTGTAAGTGCGTTTGGTTTATATCAATTATCTTTAAAAATAACTGATATTATTAGTATACAATAACATTTTTAATTTTTTAATAAATATTTGACATTAATTATTTGTCTTAACGAAAAAACAACAAACTACAAAAAATATGAATCAAAATTAAAAAAACTCATATAAACGATAAAATGAACAAAAAAAAAAAAAACAATTCTACCATCTTTTTCAAACTTTTAGCAGTTTATAAAAAACTGTTTTAATTTAACCATAAATTTTCCTTTTTAAAAATTTTACTTGTGAAAACGAATAATTAATTCCAAAAAATCAACTGTGAATAGAACAAAAATAATGACAAAATTTTTTGCCAAATATTTCACATGCAAACGAATGATAGATAGAGAAATGTTATGTAGTGGAAATTGATTTGATGGTTCTTGATCTATCAAAATCATCTGATTTAATCAGCACCATTTTACAGTATGTTTGGAATAACCTGAAAAGCACCTTATATTGCGTCCTCCTCACGGTAGACAGGAGAGAGTACCCCCTTTCATGCCTAATCTAGACATATAGGTCCCACATGTTCTCGTTGATCAAGACCAATCCTTTACTGTTCTGTCTATACGTACACCGGACTCGGGGGGCTGCTCTCCCCCTGGGGAGAGCAGCGTGCTGCTGCCCCCTTTTTGGGGCCCATCCTGATCTCGCTCCGATGATCCGAATCGTTCATTTTGTAGAGCTCGTCGAGTAGAATAATTATGCAAAAAATCAGCTTAATTGGATATCATTAAGTACTTGATCGGAGCCTTTTTACTTTGAAAAGAATGGATCCGAAACACTGGATCAAATCCATTATTCCCAATGGACCAAGAGTTATATAGGATCCGATCAGGTACTTAATGATATCCAATTAAGCTGATTTTTTGCATAGTTGTTCTACTCGACGAGCTCTACAAAGTGAACGATTCGGATCATCGGAGCGAGACCAGGATGGGCCCCAAAAAGGGGGCAGCAGCACGTTGCTCTCCCCAAGCGGGAGAGCAGCCCCCCCGAGTCCTACGTACACCCCACCAATATATCTAACAACAATACTACGTACCTTCTCACCTACCACTCTTGAACTATTTCTTTTTCATATATATGTCGGTTTCACACATTTAATTATGGAATGGGCCCACGCACATACGTGAGAAGTCGATGCCGATTCAATTTCTAAATGAGCCTATATAAACGAGTCGTGTTCATACAAACTCGAACTCGAGATCGGTTCAATTACTAAACGAGTCAAAGCGAAACAAAATTAACTCGAGCTCGATTTGTTTTCAGCTCTAGTTATGTATACATATGAGAGCATAAAAATATTACTCCTACTTAAAACATTTGAATTTATTAAAAGTAACGAGAATGAGAGCCGGAAGCAGAGACTAAAACGAGAGCTAATTAAAAAATATTACCGAAAATTTTTAGTATGAGATTTCAAATTTTCAACGTGGGGTGGATATCATGAATATCAAAAAAAAAAAAAAAAAAAAAAAATTAACCACACAATAGAAGGTGATATCAATTGCTAACGACGTATAAAAGTATAGTATCAAAAAAGTTTGCCAAATATTTTCAATTAACTTAAATAATTACCTCCTACAAAAACATTGCTTTACTGTAGATGCACAACATTTTTTATGTATATTTATATTCATTTCAAAAGGTAAAAAATTGAACTTAGTGTTACATTTTCAACGATATATGCATACAATCTCAGGAGAACGGTCACTGAATTTCTCAAAAATAAATTATAAGTGAGTGAGTGTTGGATATATTTAAAACCATTTAGCGGACAAACTCGAGTAATTTTGATCTTTTCCATTAAAAAATATCACTAGAATTCGAGAAAACTTTTAAAAGTTAGAGAGGACAGTCTTCAGAGCTCATCCATCCCTTCCCTCCCTTGATTGTGCTTGATTTTCCCCCTAATTTTTTTTTTCATTACATAAAGTTGGCCAAAGACGACGTCATGTCCCCTTAGAGCATCTTCAAGGAAGATAGCAAAATTAAAATTAATCTATATTTGGAGAGCTATGTCAGCAAAATTCACTCTAAGGGAAGTAGCAAACTTGCTACACCATCTTGGCATATATAGCTCTAGCTCTTTTCAAGTTTGACGAATGAGAAATGCTTCTTCAAACTTCCACGTCAACAAATTTATTATTATTTTTTTGGTCAACTAATCAAATTGAACCTAGAGCTTTTCTCTCTGGGCCCGCTTGGATGCGGGTAAAAAATCGGGGGAAAAAATATGAAGGAGGGATAAGATAATAGGGGGTATTAATTTTGATGGGTTGGCCCACATCGATTTGATGTTTATGGAGGGAGGATAAAATATTATGTGGTTTGGATGAGGTATTAAAAAGGGGGATAAAATTTGACTTTGTTTGGATGGTTTATAGAATAGGGGGGATAAGAAGGGGTGGATGATGGGAAAAACTGTCAAATGACTATTTTGTCCATGTGCAGTGTTAAATTTGATTATGTATTAAAATAAGTATATAAATTTCAAAATCAATATATTTAATCAATTTTGGACAATTGGAAGTATAAAAAAATTAATTAATTAAAAAATGTCTATTCTAAAAAATTTATATTAAAAAACGTTTTTTAATTATAATTTTTAATATATAAATGGTGTAAAAAAATAAGTGTTTCAATTTTCAATTCGTTTGAACCGGTGCAGAGATCTTATTTTTTTGATCATTTTATCTTAAATGGTTCTAACGCCTTTCAATGAGCACCCTAAGAGAGCCCTGAAACTAAATAAAAAATTTTTGAGTTGGGAAAAGGGGATAAACAGGGGTGATTTCGTCCAAATTTCACCCCTCAACACCCGGATAAAATTTGGGCAGCCCAGAGGGAGCCCAAAAGTTATACGGCTGAATCCCTCCTACAGGTGAAAGTGATGAATGGAGGAAAAGAAAAGAGGGGAACCAATGGGCTATCCAAGCAGTGGAAATATCTCCGGGCCCACCCCATTTATCCCCTCCAATGTTTTCACTCCTCTTTTGACTCCATCCAAGCAAAGCTCTGAGAAAAAAACTTTACCCGCCTTCTTTCTTCCTTCCCCTCCCTCCTCCGAGGGTTCTACAACCCTAATGTGACGCGGGAGGGGAGGGCTTTCCCTTGATGAGTGTTTTCCTTCCTCCCAAGTTTCTTGCATTTAATAAATCCCCTTCTATCCAGTGAGGGTCTTTTCTCTCGATCTCAAATCTGAGAGTTTCTTTGTGTTTTTACTTCTTTTTCCTTTCCCTTGGCTTCTCCTTCATCATCGAGTTGTCATTTCAGGTTTCGATAATGGTGATGGTCCTTTGGCGGTGATGGTGATCTAATGACAAATTAAATTGGTTGGATCAGCTTCCCAGTATTTGATTAATTCATTCGGGGAGGTTGTCTTTGGTTTGGTTCAGATTTTGGATAGCGCAAATGGTCTCGTCCTCCAGAAACAAAAGTTGTCATTGAAGATATTTGTTGAGAAGTTGATCAGTTTAAAAGTTGTGATTTTTTTCGTAGATTGATAAATGTAGTTGCACACATTTTGACAACTTCAAATTTTAGGAGATTCTATATACTTGGATAGCTAATGCCTTGTTCTCTTTACAATTCAAAAAGAATTTTTTAGAAAATTCTCCCTATTTTCAACATTTCTTTCTCTATTTCTCTCCACTTATTACCCCTACTATTTTTCAAACACTAATCCAAACATAGCATAAATCTTCTGATTGATTATTGGATCTTCTATGGAGCGATAATCATTTTATGTACTACTATGCTCTTTTTTATCAATAAAAATTTCTATCATGTTGACAAAAAAAAATTAATCAACTTTTTTTTGACAAAGTGGTCCCTTAAATTATGATTGGTACTCCCTCGACTCCATATTCTTGGTCCTGTTTCACTTTTATACCACTTAAACAATTTCTATATTTCATAATCTATAATATTTTTTATGATTTTGAAACTTTGTTCAATAAAATTACTTAAGATTTATCAAACAAGATTCATATTTGATATAAAAAAATATTATAAATTAAAAGATATAGTCTATTTTTTTAGAGCTCCCAAGTAGTAAATAGGACCAAAAATATGGGATGGAGGAAGTAATAAAAAAGTTTGAAGACCCTTCGTTGGAGTGCACTTGGAGATGCTCTTATTATATACACGCACGCTGTGGGAAAAATGTTCTGTCCACAAACCAGTTTTGTCCAATTTTTGCATCCGAGTCGTCCAAAAGTGTTTTGGATGGCCTGAATTTGTTCTGGTAAAATTTTATTACAAAGTATCCAAAACACCCCCAAACAAATCTAAATCATCCAAAACACTTTTGGAAGGCCTGAATGAAAAAAATTTGGACAAAACTGGTCCGAACATATTGGACAGGATCCGACCTCCACACCGTGATGTTTTACTACTCGCTCTGTCCCTATTTAAATGTTCCCTACTATTGGGCCTAGAGTGCCCCCATGGATTTGGTTACACAATACTACTCCATGGGACCGCTCTAAAAACAGACTTGCGGGTGCGATGTCGAATGCCATAAAAGATTTAATTGAAACCCTTCCCACTACCAATTGGTTTTAGGAGAGATAGTGGAAAAACGGTTCGACAAGTGGTATCAGAGCCAGGAAGTCATGAATTCGAGTCGCGGGAGCGTCATCGTGAGGGAGGGATCGCTTTTCCACCATCTCTAAAACCATTATATTTTACTTTTTTAAGATCACTGTCTTATAGAAATAATTAAGATCTATCAAACAAGATCCATATTGCATATTTTTAGCAATATACATTGAGATATATAAATAATTGAAAATGGCATGTAAAACTGTAGTAGACATACATTTAAATAGGAATGGAGGGAGTAACATCTTTCGACTGTTTAAGATTTCAAAGAGTTGTACTATTTCCTACTCCCTCCGTCCACTTTTGTTGGTGCATTTTGGAGATTCATGTCATTTTCAAATTATTTTATCTTTCAATTTATAATATTTTTCATAATTTTGAAAACTTAGAATTATTCCATAAAATTAATTGAAATCTATCAAATAAGATCTATATTGTATATTTTTTTGGAGTCTATACGGGAATATATAAACAATTGAAAGTGGCACATATCAGGGACGACCAGGATTTTGTGAACGCAGGGGCTGAACTATAAATAACAAGATTTTAAAGTTTCAAGGCTTCGGAATTCAAATACTAGTTTGTTTGATTTAGGTTTTGAGGGAGGTTGTTTTGGTGATGAGTGAAGAGAAATAGAAAAAGTGATAAGATTAATAATTGAAGAAAAAATTTACGAAAGACCGTACACAGAGAGAGGGATGGGGTTTTGGGATCTTAAATAAACACATTCTTAAAGCATTTAAATGTCTAAATAACATTCAAACCAAAATATCATATATAGGTGTTTTTAACATACAAAAAATAGCTAATATTAATATTAATATTAATATTAATATTTTTTTAAAAAAAATCCGAAACAACGCAGAAACCGTGGCCCTCATACCATATGTAAATTCGTCTCTAACACAGACTCCTAAAATGGACTAACAAACAGACGAAGAGAGGACAACAAGTATAGAATAAGAAAGAATTTTTGATTGGGAATCAAGAAGAGGAATTAGAGATGGGCAGACGGTGAGAGGTCCTATCAAATTGCATGCACGTACGTAAAGTTGATCGACTCGATCTCCACAAGGGATAGGATAGGGCTGTAAAAGAAAGAAAGAAAGAATCAAAGTAGTAGTAGTACAAATGCAAATCCTGATTGGAATATGTCGAAAGATTTCCAAACCATGTCTAGTCACAAACGAAACACTACAACAAATTAACAACAGAATCTAAACAAGCACCACCAAAACCTCGATTCAAGTTTCTGTTTTGTCTTTCTAAAATCTGAAACTGGTCAGACCTATATATTCACAACTAGTACGTACTATACTCTACTACTACTCTCCTATCCTTCTCCTCCAAAAGATGTCTAAAACTACTATTCACATCTCTAAAAAAATTATCTTTATATTTTTTGTTACGCAAAAAATATTTTTATTAATATTTGAAGAAGATTAAACGGATCTCAGGTACGTACAAAGATTACAAATTGTCTATACTTCCTCCGTTCCTAAATGAGAATCTGTGTTATTATTCTGGACACTTTAAAAATTCATTTATATCTTTCAATCTATCATGCTAAAGATCTCAATTAGTTTTATTAGACAAAATTCTAAAATTGTAAATTGAAATATATAAACAAGATAAAAATTAATTGAAAAAAAATAAAAATGGACTCTCATTTTGAAACGGATGGAGTATTTTTTAGGTATATATACTAGTAATACTACTCCTCGTCATTCCACAAAATATATCCAAAATCACTATTCACACCTCTAAACAAATTGTCTGCATTTTCTAGGCATGTATACTACTCCTCGACCCACGAAAGATGTCCAAAATCACAATTCACACCTCTAAAAAAAATTATCTATATTTGTTTGGTATTTCCTCCGTTCCAATTTATTTGTCTAATTTAAAAAATCCAACTTATTTAGGAAAGATAATCATTACCATAAAAAGTTTAACTTTTCACAAATACTATACCCTTCGATTCAAATTGTAGTACGTTGTCACTTCAAATCAAGGAAGAACGGTAAAATAGTACTCCCTCCGTCCCAATTTATTTGTCTAATTATCGAAATTTGTGTCTTTCAAAAATATACTTATATTTTACATTTTATAATATTTTTTATGATTTTGTATAATAAAACTAATTAAGATCTATCAAACAAGATCCATATTGCATATTAAAAATATTACGAATTGAAAATTATAGACAATTCTTTAAGAGGTCAAACGCTCTTAAAAAGTCAAAAAGATGAAAAATAAATCGGGACGGAGGAAGTATACTTTTTTAGAACTTTTTTCTAGGTCTTCTCAAAATGGACAAACATTTTGGGACAATTAAAAGTCAAAAAGTAAACAAACAAAATGATACGAAAAAAGTATATACTGCTTATAACGACCTGCACGACTGATTCACAAAGATCCTTCGCTTTCTGGTTTTCTTAGGCAGCTAGGAATGTGTTAGTCATGTCTGGGTTCCCGTTGTATGTTGGGATTCTCCTTCTTTCTTGATTGGTTTGCTTTATAAAATGGTTTTATTACAAAAAAAAAGAAAAAAAGAAAAAACCTCAAATAGACCCCAGCTACCAAGGTACACAATAACTCGAACATTTAGAACATGCACAAGTGTAAACAGGTTGGGCTAGCACAATTAATCACAACATAAATAAATAGAGATTTGATCCCCTTTACTTTCCATTTTTTTTAAAGATAAATATCACATATCAAACGAGATCATATTCACGTAACTTCAGCTTGCTTGATGTTCTCAAACCAATTTTAAAAATGAACGATCCCAATTATTAACGTGGACAAACAAAAAAACCCCCAAAAAAATATAAGTTGGACTGAGGCCATGTTTCAAGTGGTGATTTGGTGAAAAAATGTAGGCCATTTTAATCAAGTTTTGACATTTAAGCATCTTGTTCACACTAGCTAACAACTTATCAACAACAACTTTTTTCTCAATAATTTTTTCACTCACATACCCATATATAACTTATTTATTACCGGAAACAATTTGATTGTAACGAATTTTTCTCACAACTTGTTTACTACCAGAAACATCCTACGGAATGATTCATTTCCAAATACTCCACTATTATGTACTTGAAGGGTACGGAGAGAGCCATGTTTAGCCGCACGTCTGACTATGAATACGAGCGGTAGGGGGTGCTTCTGCAGTGCAGTGCAGGGTGTTTGAATTTGGTTGCAGAACAGAAGCGGGTAAAACCTGCTGGTCCAGTGGTCGGTTTTGTCAGCTCAGCAGCTTAGCCAGCATGAGGCCATGAGCATTGCTTGTTATCCATTTTGCTTTGTTTTGACTTTGCGGGCAATGTTTTTTTTGCTTTACCTTTAACCGCTGTTATTGTTCTGCCTGCCTGCCTGCCTGCCTGCCTGCCCCCCCCTTGCCTTTATTCCTTTGGGGCCAAGGCTAAAACCTCTCTTTAAGCAAAGAAGGAAGAATGCTTCTGCTTCTGCTTCTGCTTCTGCTTGGTCCCAACAACAAACAAAAGAAACAAAACTGATGAGAATGCATTCAACATTATCTACCGGTTCGCTACAATTGGTTTCCAATTCATTTTTAGTAGTACTACCAATTAGCCATAGAAAGGGGGAAAAATAAAAAGGGTAGTGACTAGTCAGGAAAGGATGTGAGCCCATAAGTAATAGGTTTCACTTTGAGCCCCATTAACTAATCTAGACCGCACATTCTCTCCGTCTCGTCGAGCTGGTAATTCATGTAAGAATTAGCTCGGCTTCGACTGGTAATCGGTCCGCAACTATGTGATTTGAGCATAGCCAACGAAGTCCGATCAACTTGAATTTTTACATGAATCACCTAATAAACAAGATAAAAAAGTTAACGGATTGGTTATCAGAAAAATAAATGCGACTTGCCCAATCGTCCCCAAACTATTACATCAGTTTCGATCTCAAAGTAGGCCGATCGCATCGCAAACAAAATAGTTTCGAGGTCGCACCTTTGCACATTCCTGAGTTCTTCCAAATATGGAGTTTCGCTAGTAGAGACATTATTGAAATTATGTTTTCCACTTGGCCAATCACGATTGGTCGGGACATAATGGTTACGTGGCAATGCTTAACTAGTGAAAATTCTCTTTTTATTTATATTTTTTAGGGATGTATAAAAGTGTGGTTGAGAAAGGGGTTCCTACAAGATCTTCTTAGGGAAGAAAAGCATGGTCATGGTCCAAAGGTAGCAGTCAATTCTTATTCTTCATCATTATTCATTTCCCACTAATAATTGGTTCAATTTGAAAAACATAAGCTCATAATCATGCAACTTTAATCAAAGCACCTTCCCGTTATTTTCATTTTTGTTTTTTTCCTTTTTGTCAAAGGGTGTGAACCGTACAATCCAGGGACCATATCCTGTTCAATTTTCGCAGTCAATGTCGTGATTAAGTTACTGTTATTGTTTCAGTTAATCAAACTATTAGTATGTACTATTCAAACATAGTCACATTCTGGTGAAAGTAAAATGTATGACATCTACCACCGAGGTGGTAGTTCAAGGGGTTGGAGCAGCAAATGTCATGAGGTTGCTCCTCTCCCACTAGTCTCGAGTTCGATACTTGATTGGGACCAGATGGTTGGGGCAGAGGGCTTCCATTTAACTTGCACATCGTTGAAGGTCTGGTAACGGAGCCTGTGATGTGGTAACGGATCGATATTTTCTCCCCGATCGGGTCAGCTGTATATGGCTAATTAAGTTCAAACATTTTAGATCGAGTGAGTTTCCCAATTTATTAAGGGGTCGCTACGCTGGTTTAATCTAGCCTACCCCTTAAGTGAGGGTATATTATGTGTCCATGCGTGTAACCATCTTAGCAGATGAAAGCTTCAAGTGACAGGTCAGCACTTGGCAAGGCAGGAACTGAGGAAGTGCCATTAGATTAGCACCGTGGTGAAGTTTAATATACAAAAAGCAAGCTGTATTTAAATAATAATGGAATAAAACTACCCACCTACTATATGAGTTTTTGTAGACTTCGGCGGCTTAAGCACTTAGGTGAGACCTTTTTATGGGCTAATTAGGAAAGCAATTCCTAAGGGGTGCTTAAGCACTAAGTTTACATTTTTTTTTCCGCCATTCGTTAATTCTAATCTAAGCTATCCTAGGGAAATTGGGAGAGGGTGGGATTTACAGGGATCGAACTCTGCTCATATGCATGGAAGAATGTAAGGGAGGACAATTGCACTTCACTCCACTTGCACTAAGGCCCCATTTGGCTAAAATAAGCCAAGCCAACTGGCTTATTTTTTTGTCCTTATTCAATTTTTTTCATATTTGTTAGTTTTTGGTCGATTTTTTAGAGATTATTGCGTCGTCATGACAAGAGGAATTTAAAAGTAAAAAATTACGATCGATATCTAATTTTTTTGAATAAAGACAAAAATAAGCAAATAAGCCAATTTTTTCGTCTTTATTCAAAAAAATTGGATTTCGATAATAATTTTTTACTTTTTAGATTCCTCTTGTCATGACGATGCAATAATCTCTAAAAAATTGACAAAAAACTAACAAATACAAAAAAAATTTGAATAAAGACAAAAAAAAAAAAAAAACTAGTTGCCTTATTTAGACGAACGGGATGTTGGGGCCTAAGTTTACATTAGGCCCGATGATTCTTTAATTGAAGAAAGAAAATATGTATTGCGAATGTATGCTTACTTGTGTTTTGAACAACAAGGATTGATAATGGTCAAATAGAAAATATATTTACTTGGGCTTGTAGGCACATTTTTCGGTTTGTCCATTCGATAGTTATCAATGGTCAAATAATTGGGGGATTTGGGAAAGGGAACAAGATCAGATCCATCATTCATTAGAAATTCTGTCCTCCCCAAAATCTCTGTTCCAGCCAAAAACTGCTAAGAGTTTTTCAAAATAAGTAAAGGAGTAAATGGGTTTTGATTTGGGTTATTTTTTAGAAGATATTGGGACAAGTTTTTGTGAAATGTTGCAACACTTTTTCAAATGAGTTGTGACTTTATGTGAATGATTAATATAGCATCCATTATTTGGAAGAGTTGAGTTTGTTGGAAACGGATATGGAACATGTGATTGCCTCCAAAAGGCATCACCCTTCTAATTAATTGTTTTCATGAAAGGGTCCCTACTAAGAGGTGTGATTCTTTAATTGTCTTAAAAAAAATGACCATTCCTAATGTGTGTACTAAAGACACAACCTTTCACGCAAGGGTACCTATAATTCACTAAATAGCCATTTATTAAGTCATTCCAAAGAATCTAGTCACCGAAAATTTCATATTGGATTGCTCGCTCTCTACTCGCTATCTTTTCAGAATTTTATGCACACTCATATTCTGTTATTATGTAGAAATAGAATATCAGTTCTTAATTCTTTTACATTTGCTCAACAGATATTTTGTCTATCTTCATTTGTGCAAACGCTGACAGAAGAAACCTAGAGTTCGGTTTCGTTGTATCTTGAAGGCGGATTTGCTATAACCCGGTGCACTCCATCTGGTGTGGATAAATATTGTCTTTATGGTAGTCTTATCCTAACGCGCCTCAAATTGTTTGTACCATTCTAGATTTTTGAAGAGACGATGCCATCCCATTCATCATTTTGAAGATTGAATTTTCAACAATAACTAACATGTTTTTTGAAGAGGTCTTTAGCCCAACAATATCATTGTCGGTACGCGGCCAAGAAACTAACAAGATTAATAAGCTTGAGACCTTGACCGTCAGCCATACGACTTGAACACTAGCCCTTTTAGTGACAAAAAATGGTTCAATTTGAGCACAACTTTGTCACCCAAAATCAAATTTCTAAACAAAACAAACAAACAAATGTGTTGAAATTTGGGGCTGGGGCCGGGACCAAATTGGGTCGCCCATGGGGGCATGATCCGGTGACCAATTAAGGTGTTGCTCTCCTTGGTTTTTTGGAGTGTTTTTTGAATTTTATTTTTATTCAATTTATTTTTTTTGCATTTGTTAGTTCTGTGTCAATAGCTAAATAGAGTTAGTTCTATTTTATCTTGATGGAGGAACACAAAATCAACTCTATCACCTAGGGGTATTGGAGTTTTTATGCATCTGGAATGCTCCTCTTAATTCCTGCAAAAACACAAAGGGAAAAACGCAGAAAATACTAATAGAAAAAAGTTCCACTCGATCTCTAGTTATCTCTCTACCATTTTATAAAGCTTGTGGTATCACTCCATCGCTTGATTTTATTGTTGCTGAGTTAGTGTTTGTCTTCGGAGCTCGTGATTCATCCACAAAAAATCCGGTTCGAGGTAACCCGAATATCACTTCTCCATTCGTTATATATCGTTTTGCAATATGAAACCTTATCTCCACCTCTCAACAATTAAAGTTGAGATTCATACAAAGGCTGCGGATCATAAAAAGCCGGGAGATTAGACTTTGTTCTAACGTTAGGAATGTTGGGTTAATCAAGCAAAACAACACGTAATTTGAAAAGTGGTTACAAAAAGCTATTCAAACAAGAGACATGCACCTACAAAAACAAAAGCAGATCTCAATCTCAATCCCCAAGTCTTTCCCCATTCTCAATGTTTTTAAGATTCTTTAACATTATTCTTTTTTATTTCTTAATTGGTAATAGAAATTTTACCCATGTTAAAAGAAGAGAACAAGTACGACTGTGTTCATCTTGTATTCCATAAACAGCTAAAAGATGGTATGCCCATTCATTCATCTTAAATAAATGCATATTCTTGTTTTTAAAAAAAAAAAAAAAAAAACTAACTTTTTAAAAAGATGGTTTTCAAAATAGTTTTCCAGAACCTGAACACTCTTCTTTTTTTCATTTCTTACTTAATCATCTGGAAAGAAAGAAAAAAAAACACAGTTTCATAAGCACGAGACTTGTCTTTTTTGGTGTGCTCTAAAAATGTGCACTTTTCCAAAAACAAAATCCTCCAGGTACAAATTTCGAAAACGGTATACTAGGGCTTTTATCTTTATTAGTAGAAAAAACTCCTACACAGATTTTATGTATTTGAGAAAACGAAAAAACAAAAATTTATACTGATTAATACTCCGTCCTATTTTTTAGACCCTTTTGGATACAACGAGGGAATAAAAATTTGAAACGGAAGTACTAAACCAATCAAGGCCAAGTTACTAATATGAATTGTTGTGTCTTTCCTAGGAGTATCATTCAACCTAAACCATAAACCTTAAGGGCCCGATTAGATGCATCCACATTGAGGGGGATAATTTCATAAACCTTAAGGGCCGATTTGATGCATCCACAGGGAGGGGGATTATTTATGCTGGATGAGGGACCATTCTCAATGTATGCCTTGGTTTGGCAGCCCAAAAGGATACCCGGACTATTCATGGCTGGAACTATTTAATTCGACTGAAGGTGGATAAATTATGGACGGCTATCGAGCTAGCTGTCCATTTTTAGTTCGGGCGGATGAGGGCACTCTTCATCCCCCCTTCCCCCACCTTATCCCTCCATTTCAACCACAAAACAACTGTTTTGTTTGGTTTAGATTTTAGAAAGTTATTTTTGAGAGTTTGAGTGGTAATGAGTGGAGAGAGATAGAGAAAGAAATTTATTGAAAACTGTGCCGAAAGTTAAAAATTACTCTCAGAGTGTTAAACCAAACAGAGTGAACATTGTCCTTCCATTTTATCTCTCATCCGAACCAAATACTATTTTATCCCTCTTTTTTAATACATCATCCAAACCACCTACTCCCTCCGTCCCTTATTTATAGTCCGGTATTCCATTTTGAACTGTCCCTTAATAAGTGTCTATTTTATAAAGTTAGTGGATAAAAATTGGTGAATTGTCTATTTTGTCCCTAAAAAGTATATTCCATTTTAAAAAGTAAGTGAGTAAAAGTGTAATGATGATGGATAAGTAGGGAAAGTGAAGGAAAAAGTTGATGTGAAAAATATAATGATGATGTCTTTTTAATACGTTGGAGTTACGAAGCAGGACACTTAAAAAAGCACGGATGGAGTATTTTTTTATCCACCCTCCATAAAAGTCACATCATTGTAAATCCATCCAACATATATAATACCCCATATATCTTATTTTCCTCCATAAATAATACGGAGTACTACTCTCAAACTCATCCCGCATCCAATCGATTGAGTGTATTGGAAAGACAATGTGTAACCCATAATGGTTCAGCAAAGGAAAACAAACACTTCAATGGGGTAAACAATAGGTGTTCAGTTTGAATTGGAAAGACAATTTGCATCCCATAATGGTACTGACTGGAATTTAACATAAAAGAAGCCTATAGGGGAGGTTTAAAGCATGTGATCTTATTGCAGTAAAAGAGGCCTATAGGGGAGGTTTAAAGCATGTGATCTTATTGCAGTAAAAGAGGAAAAGTCAGCCTGTATTGATCTGTCTTGCATTATTTGTGTAGACATCGTTTCTAGCACAACCCCATCATCCGGTTCTCATAAATAATGAAAGGGAAGCAAAACAAAAGGAGGACAATACTTGTGAACCTCTCTAATGCATGCATTAACTTCAAGCTCTAACAACGCATACTCCTAGAATTGGGCCTCAAGAAGCCTTTGGTCGGGTTCGATTCCCACTCCGCGTCATAACCATTCTAGTGTTGAGCTAATCTATTGAGACTTTGTTCCGGCTTTCTTCGGAAAACTTTCAACACCATTGAAAATGTGCACTAGATTGTTTGTTTCATTCCCTTGGTTATCTATTTCGCTCTAGTTGTAGGTATTTTTTTGTCTGATAACAAGGTATTCGACCCAAGGGACCTAGTAATCCGGGGACCAATTCTACAATGAATCGATACAATTAATAGAGTGTCTGATTGCAAGCCGACTCCACTTTTAGTAACCAGTACAAACTGGTAGCACAAAGAAATGACAAAATGTAACCTTTTGCTTTTTGGTGACAGTATCATAACAGTTCATTCAATGCACTGGAAAAAGAAGAAGTCTAATTACATCTCACAGCAGCTTCCCCATGCAATCTCCATAATCTTTTCCTCCACTCTTGATTCCTAGCAAAAAAAAAAAGTCAACAAGATGGGTGATTGTCCAAATTCAGTCCCATTTAAACTCTGCTCATCAAAGCACAACCAAATGTTAACAAGGACATGGGATCAAAAGCTGAAAAACGTGAGCTTGTTCTTTTTGGGACTCTAGACTCAAATTTTTCTTTCTACGCACAGTCTTCAATAAATTTTCTCTCATTTCTCTATCTATCTCTCTTCACTCATTACCCAAAATCCAAACCCAAAATCTCAAAACGAACAAGGTGATGTACAGCATATGAGTCATAAGTGCACGAGTCCGTAGTAGTTGTGCCTTTGGCAAATTCAGATTGGATTTATGAATGCAAGAAATTAAAAAGGTCAAACATCATTTACTCTTAGGGGTCATTTGTTCAACAACAATAACATATATAACCCCCATATAATCTCAGATTAATAATGATCGAATTACTAATAGCACACCCCCTGGTGTTGTATAGCATACGCTTTATCAAATTAAATATTCAAGGTATGTTTAATACGAGACATAAATAGTTTAACCTAACACCGAATATTTGGCTACCGTGATTATATAGTCCATTTGATGCTCATAAACAGGCCCTGAGTTTCTATTGTTTCACAAATGAGAATGGCTAATGCGAAGTAAAACATTAAACAAAAAATGACCCAGGCTGCCACTATTGAGAAGAAAAATCATGCAACACAAATACTGTTTTGCAATTCATGACATTTGATGCCGAAGCATCCCAAGCAAGAAGGAGACCAAATTCAGAATTCAAGTCCACTGTAGAAGTTTATCCCAGGTAAACTCTTATGTTCAAAATGCTCGCATTGGATTTAGTTATGATACCAAGTTTCTCAAATGCACTGAGCACTAAAAGTAAGCAAGGAGGTTGGGACTTCTTTGAACCCCATCGGCAAAAAATCTTGCCACATCTCTCTTTTCTGAACAGCATATACATGTTCTACACAAACTAAAAGTTGTGCTAAGCCAAATTTTTGCAGGATTCATTGAGTTGGTCGTCTCTGCAAAACTGGTAATATTTCCTAGTGCAAGAGTTGAAGCTTCCTATCCCTTAGATTGAAATTTCATTATTGTGACCTACATTAATACTTTGTGTCCCATTCTCTTGCGCAGTTAGCTTTTATTAGCCATTGCCTAAGCTTAAATTGAAAATGTATTTCCACATTCTGTATTCCTACTAGAAACAATTGACTCTAGACACCTTATCCTTACTGCTACTCTGTTTGGAGTATAAAGGCGAATCACGTGGCAAAATATATCACTACTTCGGTGGTCAACTGTCTGTGTTTTATTTATCTGACTGTAAGCATACTATCAAAAAGAAAACCATGAATTCCAAGTCAACCAAACTGGCACATAAAGTCTGTGAATATCTTTGATCATTGATATGGCGTCTTTGCATTTTATGGTCTAGGCATTTGATTGATGAATTTCAGATTGTTTTCTTCATTATTGATCTTAAGTTGATTATTAGCCTAAGAATTTCAGAGCCAGTGAATAATATCTTCTGAGTTCTGCCCTTAACGAAACAGAATTTTGTGAATTGGAACAGTTAGATATGCAGGAACAACACAGAGCAAACTTAATAAAGCACTCCTGTGTTTGATATACTGCGGGAAAGGTGACACTATGCATGGTATTGCTGCGATTGAATATGATATCAACCTCCATAAGTGCAGCATACTTACCTTGTAAATCATGGCCTCACTGCGAGCAGATCACATCGCAGTTGATGAAATCCCATAGCGGCTTCGGAGGACATCAAGGGATTTCTCAAATGACTGCGAGAGCTCAGGAATGGATGTTTTGCAGACTGAAACAAAAAGAAGACGACCAAAGTATTTATTCAAAGAATCATACGATAATTAGCAATTTGCAGACAGAATTTTTTTACCCATGTCTGATGGTGTTGGATTCTCATTTTCAGTCAAAGAATCCAAGGGAAAGACAAACATACCTCGAGATGCACTGGCCTGTGCTTCTGCCAAGAACTTCAAATATGAAGCCTGGAAACAAATCATCAGTTTACAGTGGTGAAATTGGTCAAGGGGCTTATAGAAAAAAAATAGATTTAGTTTTCCTTCTCTCTCTCTTTTTTTCTTCTTCTAAATACTGTGAAGAGAAAGCACCTTCATTGCTTCTCTACTTTCACTGATTCGGTCTGATATTTTCTTATATTCCTTCTCTGCTTCATCTACCACTTGCTGGCATGCCTGTGTCTGAATCTATTCTCGATACAGAGACAAAGAAAGAGATGACCACAAATCAGTTTTAGAAGATACAATGTCATTTTCCTACATTTAAATCAACATTGCAGGATTTCACTAATTGGTATTTGATACACATTGCCGACTCATGTGCACTTCCTCTTGCTGGAAAGAGGACATACCAAAAGATATGAGTAGAAGGCTTGTTGTTTAACCTCAACATGAAAGGAATCGAATTAAAGAGTGGTACTTAAGGAAAGTAATTAAAACATTTTGTCATTTCTATTCATAAGTAAATACAGAAAACAACTGACAAATATGTAAAGGTCTCAGGATGAATATAGTGTCTTTCAATCAAGTACTAAAGGTTAATTCCCCAGGGAGGTCACTGGGGAGTTCTAATAAGTAGCATAACTTCATCAAAGTTTAAAGATACCACTGTGATCCATCACTGCCCTTTCTTTAGAGGAAAGTTGCATGCTGAGATGATTTCAGGATCATTAGGAAAAACCACGCTCAAGATAACTTGAGCATTGGTGATGAAGTCTACGGAACCATGATTGATCTGGTTCATCATAGCCAAAAATGTCAAATAGCGGCATAGAAAGCAGATAAGAAAAATTCCTTTATAGGCCCTCTAAGCTTGGGATTTACAGTTCTTTAACCACCTCCGGGTGGAGGTGGGCCCTGACCTCACCGAAATTTTGAAAATTTTACCTAGATCCTACAGACATATTTTCGGTGCCTCTTTTTATAGCATACAGTATTTTGGCCCCTCCACAGGTCTATTGGGTATGTTATTACACTGCAATTCATACACGATTTCTGAATGAGAGCAAAGTTGACTAGCAGATTCCCATGCAAGACAGGCAGGCCGCAGAATTGCTACTCTATCCAATCACTTCCTCCACAAGCTCAATCAAATCCAGTATGACAACACCAATTTGGAGACCACAGGGATGGTAGGCCGTGACTAGCATTGATCAAGTTAAATCCGGCATGACACAGATCTTAATAACATCTGCAATCAACCAAAATTTAGGCATTCCATTGCTCCTTTATTGGCTTGTTCGATGAACAAAAGCAATGTTGATGCCTATTAGCGTTCCAGCCGAGCTGACCAGAAATCAGTCTGTCATCTAATGGTTTTGTGGATGTAATGGCAGCATATGAAGCATAGCTAGTTTAATCCCGGAAGATGCTCTCGCTCTTCCGACTCAAGTTACGATGTTTTGTCTCAGCTAAAGCAACTCATTAATCAAGGTTGTTACATGACTTCGGATTGTAACCAAATTGCTCACAACCATCATAGGTGCTATAGGTGGTGATTGAAACCCCAAGCTTCGGAGCTAACATGATTGTAAATCAAACTGCAGGACGCAAAGTACTAACTCGGTTCCTCTGCATTACAACTAGAAACTGAAGCAATCAAACATTGGATGTCAATTGACAAATGCTATATACGATTTGCTTAATGTTGCGAGAGATCAGAATACGATCACAAGGATAGAAAATATCAGTAAACCGCATCTACAATAACATTTATCTCAAAATTAACTCCGAGCTCTGAAGCTAACTTGAAAATGTACAACAAAATACAGTGACAGAAATGCACAAGCGCGCGCATACACAGAGTTAGCAGGGAGAAAACAATACTCTGATTTAGCTATCAGAGCAGACGTCTAATTCTAGATTAGCTAACCACTCAGAGATCACATTTTCGAGAAGAGACAGAAATCAGAACACATCATCTAATGCTAGAATAGCTAAACAATCAACGTACAATTGAGAGAGAGAGAGAGAGAGAGAGAGAGAGAGAGAGAGATTAATCAGAAAACTTAACCTAATAAATGGACAATTTCTACAGGGGGAGCGAGTATGTGTATAATTAGAACGCATCATCTACTTTCAGATTAGCCACACACAAACACACAGGGAGACCTTGAAGCGTTTGTGGAGACGAGACTGAGAGGCCTCCAGGTCCTTGACGATCTCTGCGTGCGAGCGATCCAGCTGGTGCTTGATGGAGTCCAAACGCGAAGCCGCCATCTCCTTGAGATCAGATATCGTGCTCAGGCTCTTCATGTTCAGCGGCGATCCGACGACGTTCTGGATTCGATCCACGGAGCTCGACGCCACGTCGTCCTTCTTCCGCTTCTTTGAGGACGAGGCGGCGTTGTTGAAGGCGCCGAGGTCGAACTCGAATTGCTCCTTCGGCGACTCGCTCGGCGATCGGTTGGGGCTGGCGGTTGGCGGTGGGGAGACCAGAAAGTCCGCCGCGGTTGGCTTCCTCGTTGATCTCTTCTTCATCTCTCTCTCTCTGATTTCAATTAGAAGTCGAACGAAAATGAGATGCGGTTCAAGTGCGTTGGTATTTATAGTGGCGGGAATGCGAAATTTAAAAGGGTGGGAAATTTCACTCTACTGCTAAAACAATCCACGCATTGAATTATTTTTTATTTTTACAAGGCAAACTATGGGTACATCATTCGGTGTACACCGCCTTCTATGGGACCCAATTAGAGGTTCCACACAAATTATTGGAGCCGATTAAATTTTTTAAAACATTTTTTTAAGTATCCTTGTAAAAAAACCAGCTTCGTCGGATATCAATAAAGGCTTGATCAATTCTATACCCAGTTTCCTGTCAGTAAATTGGGCGTAGAATCGATCAAGCATTTACCAATATCCAATGAGGCCGATTTTTTACAAGAATGCTTAAAAAAATGTTTTTGAAAAAGTTGGGTGGCTCCGATCATTTGTGTGAAATATTTAAGTGGGTCTCATAGAAGATGGTGTACACCAAATGGTATATCTATAGTTTACTGATTTTTCAATGCAACTGTCACTTGTAACGTTTCTCTTACATGGGATGGGATCCATACATATATGAGACTCACATCATGTGAGAGGGCATTACAAATTACCGTAGTATAGAAAAAAAAATTCCTATTCTACTGAGTCCTCACTTGATGATGTAAGGAGTATACCCTGTTCAGCTTTCTTTTCAAACCTTTTTTTTTCAAAAATAATGTAATTTCATGCCAAAATATAATAAAAATGAGAAATAATTTTTTAAAGTTTTTTGTACCGTTTAAAAGATTTCAATAAGATCTATCAAACAAAATTTATATTGATAGGAAAATTATTTGGGTAAACACATGATTTTTAAGCTTGAAATTACTTTTCTTTTCTAAAAGTTCATTTTTTAGAAAGTGGAACACCCCGCCTCTCGGCTGTCACTATTTACCCACACAGTTTTTGGCATTGCTGATATTTTTTCAAAAAAATTCCAATTTTTGTAGTTGGTAACTCATCAAATTTGAAGGAACAAATGACGAGGAAAAAGAAAAAAAGGAGGAGGAAAACCAGATGATGTTGAAGCAACAAACTTTGGCAGACAAGGTTTCTTTCTTTGAGTATATATCATATGATAGTCGATTAGCGAGGTTGAATACCTAAGGTTTTTTAGTAGGATAGTCATTTAGCGAGCTTGAAAAATATGTTTGTCATATAAATTTGATGTATATTGAGTCAAGTTTAAATAATACTATTAACGAGTGTCTTCATTTAATTACTCCGTCTGAATCTAGACACATTTCTGTTCAAATTCAAGCCCAAAATAAGCGAATAAATTAATGAGACGTGCAAACCAAACTACCTCTAAAATGACGTGAGAAGCCCAACTAAAAAACAAATCCTTTGAATTTCTGCACATTTAAGAGCTTGTTCATTTTGGTATTTGGATTTTGAATGGGCATTAAGAAGGCCCTTTCTCCACAAATTCGTGTTTTACTGTCTATTTCAACCGTTCAAGCCAAATAGTGGTTCCTCCCCCCATGGATTATTTGATTTCCAATACATTTCAAGACATAATAAATTCGGTTGTCCCTCTCTTTCTAACCCGGCGTCGAGGAAGATATACTAGGGTTTATGTACATCATTTCCGCGATATCATTATGATCAATTAATGGGACTTGGCCGGAAAGTGCTCTTGCCTCTATCATTAGCTCAGGCAGTCGTTTATGGTGTTTGTCACTTTTCATTGCCTAGTTGCTTCTCTAGAATTTACGGCGGCTTTACACATCCTCTACTAATATGACTTGTTTCCAACTTATGAGATAGCACTTGCTATCTCATGGCATCTTAGCATGCCACAATTTCCAAGAGGAAACAGGGGCCTGCTTACAAAATTAAAAACTTCAAACAAAGTTAGGTAGAATACGAAGTTCTGGAAACAAGTTTTGACTGATAAGCTTGTTCAGAGGATCGAAAATAGGAAAAATTAGTACCATTTCTTAGGGTCTTGGACCTGTTCTTACTGCAATAAAGAAATTTACAGAAGAACAATAATAGGAAATCAAAGAGAACACTTCAAACCACTTCAGAATGTCATGTTAGGAAGGAATTCATCAAGAGAAAAGGATTCATCAAGCGAATGGAAGAATTGGAAACCAAAGAAAGCCTCTTTTTCCTTCTACAAATACCTTCCCAAATTCATGGTCCAAACCAAATAAAGTGGTACATAAAAATGCATTAGCACGCGCAATTGCTTTTATCTGGATCCAAACGTGCATCTGGGCTAAACAAGAAAGACATGTACTCGTGTCATCGCATAAGGACCCCAAATATCTATTTCAAATGTCTCCGAAAGGGTTATTTTCCTAAAAAATAAAAATCCCAACAAACAAGATCCAAACTGTCAGACAAAATAACCACTTGAAAAGCATTCCGCAGAAAAATGTCCGAAAAGAATAACCAACCAAAGTTTTCCTTGCAAAACAGAATCAAAAGAAAAACAGAACTTGATTATTTTGGATACCACCAGCTTAACTACCTCTATTCTGGATAAGTCAAAGCGTACATTTGTTTAGACCACAATCAGTTCAGAAAATATTACAGACCAACCCCACTAACCAGGCTGTTTAACACAAAGTTCAGCAACATAAAAGACATACATGAGTTTGGAAAACAAGAGAAGGTACAGTACCTTCTCAAAAGTACATTTATTGATTCATAAAACACATTCCAAATCCAGAGACGATAACTCTCGCCAGCTTCATTCAATCATCTGCACCCAACACATTAGAGAGAAAAAGGAGTGATTCAGAACACTGTCTATTCTTAAAAACCTATCCATTCCATGTGGGGTTGGAAAAAGCTGTTTGGTTGAGAGCTATAAGCACAAACATTTCAAAGGGGTGTGCCATGTTGGACACCAGTCACACAACTTCATTAGACACTTGCCGGACACACGTCCAAGCATATTTTACCATGTTCTAAAATTTTCTACAGTTGGAGTCTGTTGGACACTTGGGGAACACACATTCTCTTATTCTTCGCATACATGAAACTTGAAACACAATTGATTAGACTTCACAAAAGCATACAGCCTTGCACACATTGAACGAAATTAGTTGGAATCCAGCAATACGAGAAAAACCATGCACATAAAGACCTTTTTCTTCCATAGGCTTTAGAACGTAGTGTTGAATTATATTTTATTGTTATCATCGAGTTAAATATCTCGTATATATAGTCCATATAGCAATGGCATAACCTTCAATTTGAGATTAAAAGAACATACAAAACTACTCCCACCTTTCCTACTAGTTAGACCCTTTTGGGGATTCAAACTTTGAAGGGGGCATGCAATGATTACACTTTAAGTCAAATTTCAAGGCAACTTTTTTGTTTAATGCCCCTTATTCTAGCTCACTGGAAGTGCTATCATAGATATTTATGAGAATAGTTTTGGAAAATCTCCAATTTTTTATTTTTGAGTTTTTAAGATGGACAAACATTTTGGAACACCCTAAATTGAATAGTGGACTAACCATTAGGAACAGAGGGAGTGTATATCTTGCACGTGTCCTGCATGTGTCATGTCCTTATTCTGTTGAAAATTCCCATGTCCCCAAACCCGTGTTGTGTCATGTTTCTGTGTTCGTGCTTCTTAATTTTAGAGTGGACTCACCATTTGGGGAATAAGAACTCCTAGCAGAGATAGATAGCTGAGTGGTGGCAAATGCATTCTTTTCATATCCATGATCATCAAGATCGGCCCATGAAGCTCTATCTTTAGGCCCACCGTCCTCCCAGAAAGGCCTTGTAGCATGACTCTCCTGTTTCAAGGCCCCCAGTGAACCAACATCACTTCCAAAGAAGCAATGTTGCTGCCGCTGTCTTGCCATTGCAGAATTGCTCATCAAATCAAAATCCTGCAGCATGTGTGGTTGACAGGAATCACTTTGCAAATGAGCACCATAACTTGGAATCAGAGAGGGGTCTATATTACGATCCAATCCTAGGGCCCGGACACCTCCTGAACCTTCTGGAAGGAAACCTTGTTTGTCTGCTTCAGGTTGGTTTCCATGGAAATACCTGCATGTTTGAGTTTCGCAAAGAGAAGCCAACTTAAAGTTATTTCTACAAGCACAAACGAATATTCTTGTAAGTCGCTTGGTAGAAGTATAAATTGTACCGTACACACCAGGGGACTACACCTGAAAGCCAAAGGATATATATCTATATAAACGGAGAAGAAACTATTTCCATCCCCAAATGAGTCCAATTCTCACTTCATACTTGACACAAACCAACAGGTAAAAACTGGGGAGGACGAAAAGGGTATTTGAAATTTTTAACACCTCAAACCAAGTATGGGTTATTAGAAGGGGTGTCCCGATACTGATGGAAAAAGCATAAACTACTTAGACTTCATGGCATCTAGAGGCTATTTATGGGGACAAAAAACTAGGAGCAGAAAAATGAGAGGGCGTGTTGGGTGGTCAAGTTTGGGAACCTAATGGTGAGGATTAATCTTTCCATAGGAAAGGAGATATAACCAATGAAGCAATCTTGATAGATGGAACCAGCACATTAATTTTCGGAGCTGAAAACTGCTAGAGATGGCCAACATAATTGCATAAGGTCCCAGCACCACGGCGTCAACAAGAATAATGGGATGATATGTCACAACCACCATGAAAGTACATCTGATACTGTGATTAATCTTTCTTTCCATATGCGATATGGAAGAGAGAAATCTAATAATGGAAAATCTCAATAGGCTGAGCCAGTCTATTTCAGAGCTGAAAGATGTTAAAGATGGCAACAAAAGCCTGCACATACTACTCTAAACACCTTGCCTCGACAAAAATGTTAACTGGATCATGGACAGTGCCGGCAACGAGGAACGGGCAGGCACACCACACACTTAAACTATGGTATTGGTTAAGTTGGAATGAAGCTCGCTGCTGTATACCCAATCCCGACTATGAGCCCCTCCATCTAGCTGCCTCCAAATTAGACAGAAGGTATTCAAGGAAAGTCTGAACATCTAAAGCCAGTTTTTGAAGTATGAAGAAGACTCTCATCTCTTTGGTAGTGAGAAATCAAACCAAAACATCACATTGCCAGCAGTCACATGTTTTTTCCCCCTAGTCTTTGCACTAGACTTCTTAGCATTTGAATTTCCAAAGAACAAATCTTTTTCAAGGAGAGTACTATTTTGAACACGATAGAAAATCATGAGGGATTTATACGTTTTTCAGAACCGAAGATGACAAGTTCCTAATCTACCTTGTACTGTCCTGTCAAACTATTTATACTTGAATAAATAGTTCTTGTGTCCCTTGGTTTCCTAGTATGGTAGGCAGCTAGTAGCATCTTTTTACTTCTGTTGATGAGTCAAACTGGACGGGGAGAACCATACATCTGCTATGTAGAAATGGAGGTTAATTTACACACTTAAAGTTCATTACAATTTCCACAAGCCCATGCAGATGGTGAAAGGACGGCTATAAATTAAAATAAATCATCTATGTCATGCAATCACTCTCTCATCTTCAAGTTGAAAGGAGCAATTCTGCCAAAGAGCCTTCTATTTCTATGAATTCAAGTAATGATTTCACCAACTCAATGTAACTTACACTGTCATCCAGTAACAAGCTGATTCGAAGGAGTTCTCTACGTGTTTTGCGTGACTAATATTGTTCATGAGGCTCCATTTGAATAATCCGAAACTTTGACCTAATATAGCCAGAAATATTAGACAGAACCTTTTTAAGCTTGCCTCATTACCCACGTTTATGTATTATGACAGAATATTCGGACTTATGATGAACCAAATCTATATCTACTCTCACTTGCAAAGCTCTTCATTATGCACTTGGGAACAGAAGAATTGCGCGGGTGTAATCATGTAGAAGAAGAATGTGATTGACATACAAGTCAATAGAAAGAGTGACAGGTACTTCCGAGACAAATCAAGATTGAGAATATATGGTAAAACCTAAAGTAAATATTGATATTTGTTCGGACGGTATCCAGTTTAATCACAGAGTATCATCAAACTTGTAAACGATCAACAACATGACGTGGACTTTCACAGCTAATGAAAGAACTAAAACTGGTCAATGGACGTTCAGCAAAATGTAGCACAATATAACAGGAAATTTCTTGTATTAGCAAGTAGACAATAGCCAGTGAAGGATACATCAAAAAATGTAGCGAATAAATTGCAGCAGTTTTAAACAAATAGATAAGAAACTGGAAAAAAATATATTTAAATACTTAGAATAAATGTTCTAACAAACTTCTGAGTGACTTATGTTAAGGTAATCTTTGACAGGGGAAGCACAATATAACCATCTATCAAAAACCTAATGGCATGCCTACCCAACACTCGTAAATAATTCTGGTCAAACTTGCAGTCTTGTTTCCACAAATATACCTGAAATCTGACATTACAGCACATGGATTTAAATCGCATTCAGATGACCTATGCTGATGCAGATAAACATGCCTAGAAGTGAAGAGTTCAGTTTTCACAGCAGACACACGCTTGACTAACTATGCCCTAAAAAAGAAGCAATGGTGATAGTTCGTAACACAACCTCGCAAGGAAAAGAGCAGGTCTACCTGTACTCCTTGCTATTGACCCCATAGGAGACAGGCTCCATCTGCCATTTTGATGCATTGCTTCCAAGCAATGAGTCCTTATTATCAACAATGGATTGCAGAGGCAGGTTTTGGAAGCTACCAGTTCCCCCAGTACTCCCAGAAGCCCCATGTGATATCACAGCTGACAATGACTGAGAGGTAGATTGAGATTCCACATGCTTTCTTGAACGGTTGCGGCCTCGGTGCATGTGCCGCTCACAGTATTTGGAGTCAGGATAAGCATCTTTGGAGCACCTCCACTTCTTTCCGTCCGTCCTCCGACATCTGCCAGGCTCAGGGTCTATTTTCTTCCCATAATAGGAACAATAGCCCACTGCAAAAATGGAAAATTAGAAAAACGTATGAAGAACTAAAGTTTTGCCCCAGTGTATGGCCATAACATTGAGTGGATTAGTTCATCCAAAAGACTCATTCGTATGAAAGCGGATTATGTTACTTCAACAGGTAAAAGAGGCAAAAGTATGGGGTAATTCCAAATACTAAAGTCAAAGAACACAGGATTCTCAGTCCCAAAAGTCTCTGTCAAGGGTCCCAAACTCCCAATAGACTCTCAATCATAGAAATATGCAACGAGATTCGTGCATTTCGAGATTCCCACCACATTGTCGGGCTGAGAGGCTGCGAGTGCATTGGGACAGAGAAGGACGGTTGAGGACACAAGATCCTTGGCAGAGTAAGTTCACATTCACCCTTAAACACTACTTCCACTCAGACCCGGGAAAAAGTTAATGTTGATCAAAGATGTGAGGCTCAGTCCAGATGATCCAAACAACTAGAAAACAAATTTCTAGAACATTTTATGGTGAGACTAAAAAACCAAATTAAGAAAATTCTTTTACACAGAGAGAGAGAGAGAGAGAGAGAGAGAGAGAGAGAGAGAGATCTAAGGAACTGATCAAAGCAGAAAAGGAGAGAATACAACTTAAAAAATGAAGCAGAGAAAGGACCAAATAAAAGCTTTAAGTTCTTAACTAATATAATATACAGTCCAATTAACGACACTCACAGCCCCTTTCGATTGCGAGAAATGGTGTGACAAGAAAGGGGAAGGCGCCAATCAAAAAACATCATTTTCGTAATTTCCTCTCCATTTCCCCCCAAATCACTCAATCCAAATGACTGGTTTGGCAAGAAACTCTAATCCTCTCTTTTCTTATCTTATCAAATCTCTCAATGAAAGAAGGGGCTCAGCACGATTGGACCACACTACACATCAATCCACTAATCAATAAGGCCATCCATTTTGATTGAAAAGGAGAGAGATTTCTTACAGCTGGATTGGTGAAAGAACCGGGCGGAGATAGAATCGAAGCTCTGGCGGATCGGGATGACGAGATCGGGAGGCACAGCCATACCGGCGACGAGGTACTTGTATATGAGGGCCTGATGCTCCAGCTCCTGCCACTGCATCGCCGTGAACGGCGGCCGGAACCCCCCCGCCCCACCCTCCGCCACCGAAGACGATTCACCACCACTCATTTCTCACTCGCTCGCTCAATCCTCCCCTTTATCTTCTTCCCCTACCAGCTTAAGCCCTAAATAGATTCCCTTCACTTCCAACAAAAAGCTGCGAAATAACGGCACCAACAACTTAATATACATACAACACACAGACACAGAGAGAGAGAGAGAGAGAGAGAGAGAGAGAGAGAGAGAGTACCTTGGGGTAAATAGATATAGGGTTTGGCCATGGAGAAGGGAGGCAGCAGTGCAGAGCTGAGCTGAAGCTGGGAAAGCGAAAGTACAGTACAGTGGGAACTGATCTGTTATCTTCTTATAGCATTGCTTAGGCTCACATTAGCACGTAATTGGCTCCACAGCCTCGATTTTACTACCAGTTTTATTATTGAATTTTAAAAGAGATTGACTTATTCACGACAATCCTTTAAATCTGTCATTCGCACGATTGTCCATTTTAGTTTTAGATGGTATGAATTTAAATAAAACTTTTTTATGGGAGAATTTAACTTTTTTCCGAAAATGTTTTGTTTACATTTAGATATGATGGTATGGATTTAAATAAAAATATTTCAAGGGAAAATTTAACTTTGTCCCGAAAATATTTCGTTTATATTTAGACCATCTAAAACACTCTTAAACGATCACGATTCAATCCCGTAAACAAATGTCCACGAAACCTCCTTAAAAAAAGATTTTCTCATCCATTTAAAAAACCAGTTTCACAGAATATAGTACTAGTCAAACTTTGACTTTGTGTACAACAGGTGGTAGTAAAAATCATGTTGCAATAATCAAATGGATTCTTTTTGCTCAGTTTAGCCAGTTTGGTACACATTTTCTATGGGATAACCTGGTTTTGCCACTTTTGTACGCATTTCTTAAATGAGAAGTCAGGGAGTCAATTTTTATTAAAAGCAAAGCAGTCTGACTCTGGATATATCATTCGGTAAGTCTAAAGCAGTCGACAGTTGCCACTGACGGGAGCCACCGACTGGCATACCGGGCTCACGTGGATGATCCGAGTCGTTCAATAATTTTTTTTAAAAAATCTGAGTGGCCTCCTTAAAAATCAGCTCAATCCGATATGTATAAGTACTCAATTGAGCTGATTTTTCATAAGCCTACTTGCTTTTTTTAAAATTATTGAACAGCTCGGATCACCTGTGCGGGACCCAGAGTGGGCCCCGCGTGCCGTTCGATGGCTCCTGTCAATTGCTGTAGCAGGCTCCTAGTATATCATTTGGTCTACACTAAATGTACATCGCGTTGAATGAAATTTTGAGGTAAGTTTCATAAAAATGATCGGAGTCATTTAATAAGTTTAAAATATTCTTTTACGGACTCCTTAAAAATTCAACTTGGTCAAAGTAAAGGCTTTGTTCAATTTTCTATACTGAATGAAAATTTAGTCAAGTCCTTATCGATAGCCAGCTGAGCCATGAAAATTGTTTTAAACAAATTGAGCAACTTCGATCATTTGTGTGGGAGCCGAGATAGGTCCCACGAGACAAAGGAGCATGGAGAGGGTAGCATATGTTTTTTTAAATTTTTTATTTTTTTTGAAGTCCTCCTCATTTAAAGACTGTTACAGAAGATTGAATGAAATAATTAATTACGAGGGTTTAGTAACATATTCAGCATTGATCTTTCAAATCTATTTATTGCTTCACATTCCCTTTCAAAGACTATATATATACATTAGATTCTTCACAGCCTTTCCCATCTCATCCTTGGAAAAAAGGAGTAGAAACAAAGAACTAGAGAATCAAAGATGGCTTCTACTCTTGCTACCCTTTCCATGCTCCTTTGCCTATCACTCCTATTCATGTCCATCGATCCCTCATTTGCTGGCCATCATCACAAAAAACACCATCACAAAAAACACCATGACAAGAACAAGTCCAGGCTCAAGAAAATGTGCTCCAAGACATCCGATCGTGAATCGTGCTTGGACTTCATGAAGTCCGATTCACGTACCTCAGGTGCGGACAACCGCGGCCTCCTTGAGATCGCGATTGACTTAGCCTACTCCAAGGCTACAGACATCCACAAAGATCTTAATTCTCTCTATGATAACTCAGGTGACTACAGGGTGAAGGACCGATACAACTCCTGCTCCAAAAACTATCACGATACCATGAGAAACCTCGACTTAATCAAGAAGCTCTTCAATGATCGTGATTACGAGCGTATTGAAGTTCAGATTAATGATTCCGTAGAAGAAGTTCGTGACTGCAAGAATCAACTCGAGAATAATGACAATGACTCGTATGACCTCAAGAAAAGGACTAAGGAATTTGAACTTCTTTGCGATGTCGTCAAGGTTTCTGCCAAGTATTTGGAAGGTAAAGATCGCGATGATAAAGATCGAGATGATGAAGATGACGAAGATGATGATTGATTAATGTTCCGTTTCCCTATCGCCCTAACTAATAAAAGCTTAATTAGTCCTTTAGATCATGAATGGCGGAGTGCAAATAAAGATTTGGCATCAACTACTTGCCATTTCTCTTCTTTTTTTCTCTTTTTAGTCGATAGGAGATTTTGTTGCATTTTTAATCATGAAGTTTGAGAATCATGGATGTGAACATTATTATTGTTGAATCAGGTGTTAACCAACTCACCTAAAAGCAATTGCTATTCGGAGAAGACGCAATTTAATCTTTAAAGGACAGTGCAAAGCCCTGCACTAAATGACAGACGGACATGAAGTGCTTCGCAATGCTGTCCATACAATACCGACAGGTGAAAATGGTTAGTCCTCCATTTGTTTGCCCCATGCTAACAAGAGCGTCTCAAGTACAGAGTGGATCTGGCCCCTGTAAAGCCAACACTTAACATTGCCCCTCATTCACTTTCCATACATGCTACAATTTTTCAAAGAGAGAATCAGAGAAAATACTCCGAAGTTTTTAATCAAGTACTCATTATATATATGAACAGCCCAATAGACTGTCAATATGCTAAGAAAATGACCACAAAATAACATACTCCAATAATTTTTTTAAAACTTTTCAATGCGCTTACAAACATTTCAATACACTTTTTTTTAACCTTGACATTCACCCAATGGTTTTTAGCTTTTTCCAATCAAGTTTGTTTGGTGCGAATCTAACTATTATTTGGTCCATCCTGGAACTAGGAAAGAAGAAAGCAACATTAATTTTAAGTAGGAAAAAGATAAATAAAGAGAAAGGTAGCGGAAAATGTGGCAAGTTCATTGAAACTTAGGCTCCATTTGTTTCAATGTAAAATATTTTGAAAAAATTAAATAGGCATCATTTTTACTAGACTTATTTAACTGTCTATTCTAGAGGTTTTAAATACTTTTGTTCCCATCCTCAAAATTTAATGTTGCCCATTATACCCCTATTCATATATTTCTATGTATATTGTCTACCTAATATTTTTTATTTTTCCTATATTTACGTTTATCGTCCCATATAATTTTCAAATAACTAGTTCCCCATATTATGGGAACGTTTCCCGTCCATTTCAAACAGAATTAGTTCCACTAATTCTTAACTCTCTTATTTAATAGGTTAGTCAAAAAAAAAACTCTATTATTTAATAAATTGCAATTCTCTCTCCCTCCCTTTATTACCGTACCTTAGCCAATTTGACAAATGTGATCAAGTTCAAAATAATTCATATTTTTCATGGATAATTTTCTGCAAAATCATCATAAAAATTATTTTTCGAAACATGGTGGATATTCTAAAAATATGAATTTAGTTATGCAAAATTATCATGACAATTGAGGATCAACTACGACAACCATTTCATGACAAAATTCTATAAATTCACCATGTTTAATCATGACATGTTTAGGCCCAAAATCAGTCAAACCACGCACATTTAAATCAAATCAACCATACTTGTCATGAAAAAATACTAATAAATTGTCATAAACTTTGAAGCTCAATACCATTTCATGATTTATTTTCGACATAAACCGGTCCAAAAAATGACACAATTTCAATACCCCATTGCTTTGACTAACTAGAAACCCATCAGATTTTGCCTTTGTCAAATCCAATTTTGATTCTCCAATTTAATCTAATTTCACCATTGGTATTGATATACAAATAAATACAGATACATAAACGTATTGGTACACATAAAACCAATACGCCACAACCTTGGTGTTCCCAGACTTAGGCTACGTTCGGCTAAATAAGTCAATTGGTTTATTTTTTTTGTCATTATTCAAATTTTTTCTGTATTTGTTAGTTTTTCAAGTCAATTTTTTGGGATTAGTGCATCATCATGACGGGAGGAATCTAAAAAGTAAAAAATTATAATCGAAATCCAATTTTTTTAATAAAGACAAAAAAAAGGCTTATTTTGGTCTTTATTCAAAAAATTTTTATTAAGCAGAGCAACACCCACCTTTCTTCACAGCTGATATCAATCGTTCATCCCTTTGGCAAAGCACCGGATTCATCGCCAATATCAAGCGCCTTCATACTGATGACCCTATCATTATGATTGTTTCTTCATCGCCGATATCGAGCACCTTTCTTCAGCGTTCTTCTTGTTGTAGATCGACGACGAATGCATGCTACCACATCTAGTTCGGCGACGGCTAGGGCGATGGCAAACAGTGGGGCTTTCAACCAAGTTTGACGGAAGAAATGGAGTCTGATTGGTTGGGTTTGGGAGTTATGGATCAACTGACTCATGAAATGGGGTTTTCGTTGAGGATTTTCCTTGTCGGTGTATAAGCAGCCGACGGGAGGGGACGGAATGGGACTTGCCATCGCGGGTACTCCGTTTCCTCGTTTTTCCTGTTTGAAGGATAAAGAATGGGATGATCCAAAAAAAAAAAAAAGGATAAGGAATGGGGACTGGGGAGGTGAGGTGCGTACTTATGGGATGTTGGGGACTTCCTAATATCTCGTAAAATCCCTACTTTTAGTGAAAACAGGACTTCCTCCAAATGTTTTGGTCCGGTAGTTATGGGATATAATTCCTTTAAATTTAAATAGCTAAAAAAGGTAGTAATACAATTATTAAGGGTGAAATGAGTATTTAAATTTTAAGATGAAAATATAAGTTTTTAAACCTGCTAGGATTAGGACTTAAGTATATCTACCGGACATGACTCCTACTTAAGTTCCCCCGAATATTTTCCATGTAAAATATTTTTTCAGAAAACAAATTTCAAAATTTTATTTAAAGGTGATTGGTTGACATTTGAAAATATTTTCAGAAATTAACAAAATAATGTAGAGAGAGAGATGAGGAGTTTAAACGGTAGAGAGATATGAGATTATTGAAATTGAACATGAGTCAAGATTGACGATTGAGAAAACTGAGCAGTGAAAATTGCAGTAGAATGCAATGGGTTCATTTCTGAAAATAACTTACGGAAGATTTAAGAGTAAGTCATTTTCATCCAATTGATGATAAGTGTTTTACATGTAAAATATTTTTCTCATTTTTTACACAACCAAACACCAAAAAATAAATAAAATATTTTACCGAAAAATATTTTACGTCTAATCAAACAGAGCCTTTAGTCAACAATTTTGAAACTCTTATTATTAGTCTTATATATACACAAGCAACGTTTGTTTTTTCCCCAGAAAATGGACGAAGAGAAGTGATGATGAATAGATAGCTTTTCCCTTCTGTGAATACCCATAAGCTAAAGGTACTTATTTTGCGTTCTGAAACACATGGTCATCCCCTAGTGGAATAATTATATCACTACTCCTATTCGGAGGGGTATGAAACTGAAACTTGATGACGGAGACCCCTTTTGGGTGGAGTTCCGGTACGAAAAACTTCCTACCTTTTGTTGTTATTGTGGGTATCTCGGTCATGAACAGAGGAGTTGCATGCGACAACCCAAGGATATGGAAAATGGCAAGTTTGTAGTAGAAACGCAGTATGGGAACTGGCTGAGAGTTTCTCCGAGCAAGTCTTCCGGCTGGCGTAAATACGGGCCCGGGGGAAATCGGTGGCGACCGAGCTCACCGGCTAAATCTGGTAATGGCAGGTCCCCTTTTCGAGGCGCCAATCGTGGGGAAGATACCAATCGACATTCAAATTCGGAATGGGATTTGGAAGTTAGAGATTTGGAAATCACGGGTTTTCAGGAACAGATTGGTGATACGGGCGAGAATGAAGCTTTCCAAGCGGGAAACTCACAACAGATTCTTCCTTTCAAAAAGAATTCGGCAGCTAAAGGTAACCTAAAGCCCAGAGCACTTGGGCCCTCTCTTGAACAGGAAGAGGCTTCCAGGCCTAACTTTTGTGTAGACCCAATTACTCTAACTCTCGTACGCAACGAGCCCACTATCCCTTCACCCCACAAGCCCAACCTCATCGGTGATCAAAAGGCCAAATCCTCCACTATTATCTCTGTAGACCCACTTATACCTACCAACACCAACACACAAATTAGCCCACTTGTTCCTCATATTACCATCTCCACCGACCCAAAAATTAACCCGCCCACCCGAACCATAAACATACCCACTCCCGACCCGAATTTCTTACGCCACTCTAATACTGCCCTACCCAAAAATCCCCAATTTGAAAACCCTACCCAGCTTATTAGTTCACATGAATTCTCAGAGGGAGTCTTTAGCTCTGGACTGGCACCTTCTTCGCAGAAGAAAAGAGGAAGACTTGTTGGTAGTAAGTCCAAATCTGATAAACGGCGGGGACAAATACCTCAGAGTGTCGGCTCTAAGTCGGTGAACGAGGTGAGCTCTTCCTCCGGTGCAACTGTGCGTGTTGGAAGTAAGAGACCCAGCAGCGTGGGTGACAATCGAAGCTCGGCTTGTGATGGTGATGAAGTCTGTTCTCCTGCTAAGAAGCCTCGGCTTGGTGGGGGTAATTCAGAGGCAAGTCAAGATAGTGTTATGGACGAGGCGTTTGCTACGGATACGGTGGAGGAAGCCAGCCGGAATTGGCCCCAGGATGTCAAATGAAGCTACTATCGTGGAATTGTCGGGGTATTGGGAGGCCTCGGACATGCCATCAACTCAAAGCGTTGGTCCAATTCCACTCTCCCGATTTTGTTTTTCTTTCCGAAACGAAAAATAAACCAAAAAAATTAGATTCAGTTCGTAGAAGAATAAATATGAATAATGGCTTCTGGATTGACCCAATTGGCCTCTCTGGAGGATTGGGTTTTTTTTGGAATGATTCTGTTGCTTTTGAAGTTTTTAAGTATTGTAATTTTTTTGTTGACTTCATGGTTAAATGCTTAGACTCTCATTCATCTTGGCATTTACTGAATGTGTACCTTAGTCCAGAAGAGCATGTTCGTTACCAACAGCTTCTTTACTTGTCTGATTATATTCGGGACCTTAATGCTGATGTTGTCGTTTGGGGAGATTTCAATGATATTTTGTATCCGGAAGAAAAACGAGGAGGTTTGCAGCGTAGTCGAGGAAGCTGTGGGCGTTTCCAAACTTTACTCAATGATTGTGGTTTGCTGGATTTGGGCTTTTGGGGCTATCCTTTTACGTGGCGTAATAATCGCAGTGGAACTGATTTCATTGAATCTTGTTTGGACAGAGTATTGGTTTCCTCCTCCTGGAGTACCCAACATCACCAGGCTGTGGTGGAACATCTAGAATGTGTGGGATCCGATCATAAGGCTTTGCTTTTGTGCACTAAGCCTAACACCAGGCGATATGTTACCCCGTTTCGTTTCGACGCCCGTTGGTTTGAATATGATGATGTGAAGCAAATTGTGCAGACTCAATGGGAAGATGACATTGTGGGGTCCCGACTGTTCTGTATTAGCCAGAAAATTAAGAAGTGCAGGTTGGCTCTGAAGTCCTGGAGGTCATCCAAGAATCTGAATTCTAGAAAGGAGATTGATGGCATTAAGGAGGATATTGATAGACTGGAAGCACACGGGCGCGGATTTCACTTAAAGGAGATTGCAGGTTTGGAGGATAATTTGGCCAAAGCATGGGAAAAGGAAGAATTGTATTGGAAGCAAAAGTCGCACCAGAAGTGGCTTCAATTTGGAGATCGTAACACTTCCTTTTTTCATGCAAGCACGGTGGCAAGGCGCAGGCGTAATCACATTTCAGGGATTGAAAATTCAGCAGGGGTTTGGATTTCAGAGCAAAAGATAGTTCTGGCAGAGTTTCAAAGTTTCTTTGCCGGGCTGTTCACTCGTGAGGACAATCAACAGGATAATGGGGTTGTGCACCTTATCCCCAGGCGGGTCACGACATCTATGAATAGTTCTCTAATCAGAGCTTTTTCCACGGGGGAGATCAAAGCTGCCTTATTTGATATGCAGCCCAACAAAGCGCCAGGATATGATGGAATGACTCCAGGTTTCTTTCAAAAGTACTGGGACATAGTAGGCTTGGATGTTTGTCGGGCTGTGCGGAGTTTTTTTCACGGTGGAAAGATGCTCGGAAGCTTGAATCGCACTAATATTGTCTTAATTCCAAAGATTCCAACTCCCACCAAGGTTAGTCAGTTTCGGCCCATTAGTCTTTGTACCACAATTTACAAAGTCATTACAAAAGTCTTGGCTAACCGTCTTCGTCAGTTTCTACCCTCTATCATTTCGGAAAACCAAAGTGCTTTTGTAGGGGGTCGCCAGATAACGGATAATGTCCTCATTGCGCATGAACTAACACATTACATTCGGCATAAACGGTCGGGCACAAAAGGGGTGGCTGCATTTAAACTTGATATGGCCAAGGCATATGATCGAGTAGATTGGCGTTATCTTGAGCAGGTAATGAGGCAGCTAGGTTTCCATGAATTATGGATTGGATGGGTCATGGAATGCGTAAAAACGGTATCCTTTTCTATAACCGTGAATGGGGAAGCTGGGGAGTCTTTTCACCCGAGTAGAGGTATTCGCCAAGGCTGCCCTTTATCGCCTTATTTATTTCTGTTATGTGGTGAGGGATTTACAGCGCTTTGCAATGATTATGTAAGTAAAAAGCTTCTCTATGGCTTTCGCATTAATCGTCATTGCCCGGTTGTTTCCCATTTATTATTTGCGGACGATTCTGTTGTGTATTGTCAAGCAACGGAGCGAGATTGTGCTGCCCTTTATAATATTCTGGAGTTGTATGAAGCTGCTTCAGGTCAGAAAGTTAACAAAGACAAGTCGTCAGTTTTTTTCAGTCCAAACATCTCACCTGAAGCTCGTCTTACATTAGCCAATCGTGTCGGGATCTCAATGGAAGCCAAAGAGGCTAAGTACTTAGGCCTCCCTGTCTTCCTTGGAAATTCCAAGCGTGAAATTTTCTCATATGTGAAAGACCGTACACTTAAACGGTTAAGATCATGGACAGATTCAAGGCCAAACTCAGCTGGCAGGGAAGTCTTAATCAATTCAGTCCTCTTGACAATTCCGAGTTATGCTATGTCCTGTTTCCGGTTGCCTAAACAACTCATGAATCAAATCTCTGCTGAGATCGTAAAATTTTGGTGGGGTTCGAAAGTTGGGGAACGCAAAATTCACTGGGTAAAATGGAATAAGCTGAGTCGGTGCAAAGGCAAAGGTGGATTGGGGTTTCGTGACTTGGAAGCTTTTAACAGGGCCTTGATAGCTAAACAAGGGTGGAAATTGATTTCTGGTGAACCGTCTCTTTTCAAAAGAATTTTCAAGGGCAAATACTTTCCCAATACGACTTTCTTCAATGCAAATGTGAGCAACCAGGCATCGTGGGCTTGGAAAAGCATCTGTTGGGCTAGGGAGTTACTTAATAAGGGTTGGAGGTGGCAGATTTGTTCAGGAAAAGACATTCGAATTTGGGAGGACCCTTGGCTGCCAAATCCACCAGCTTTTAAGGTCAGTCCGAGTTCGGTAAGGAGTAGCACCATAACTTATGTTTCTGATCTTATTGACGATTCCACACAGACTTGGAAGATGCAACTGATCAAAGAAAGTTTCAATGAGGAAGAGGCAGCAGTTATACTTTCTTTGCCTATTAGTACCACACAGAGAAAGGATCGCAAAGTATGGCACTACTCCCCAAATGGCGTATTCACTGTAAAATCTGCATACTGCTTGGAAACAGAGAGCCTGATCAATGAGCTGGATAATCACGGTGCTCAATCTAGTTCTGCTAATGTGATGGCACAGATTTGGAAGAAGTTATGGGGCCTGCTTATCCACCCAAAGATCAAATTTTTTGCTTGGAAGTGTTTCAATGAAGCTCTAGCAACCAACTCAGCCCTAACTGCGAAGAAGGTACGTTCTGATCCAATCTGCTCACTGTGTGGAAATGCGGAGGAATCTATTTGTCATTTGTTGTTCCGGTGTGATTTTGCTTCAAGAGTGTGGATTCTTTCGCCTTTTCGTCTTAGACCTGAGGATCTTGTAAACTGTAGACATATGTCTGACTGGTGGCTTTGTATTTGCGATCGTATCCGATTAGCTCATCTTCCCTCTTCAACATTGGGTCTCGGCCTTTTGTATTGTTGGTGGATCTGGAAATCCGAATGATTTGGTGTTTAATGGTACAAGTTGGCCTGCGGAGGCAGTTAATGGAAAGGCTCAAGCAGATTTTTTTGAGTTTTTAGAGGCTAATGTCAAGTCTTCCCCTACTCAAATGACTTCTTCAAATCCTGAGACTTTAGTTTGGAGGAGACCTGATGAAGGCATGATAAAAATTAATGTTGATGCAGCGGTATCAAAGGCAACGAGTACTATTGGAACAGGGGCAATTGCTCGGGATGCGAATGGCTCCATTTTGGGAATCTTTATTAAGTCATATGAAGGCCTCACCTCTCCACGGCTTGCGGAGGCTATGGCAATTAGAAATGGTATGAATTTGGGTGTTGCTCTGAATGTAGGTCGTGTTCTTATTGAATCGGATGCGGAGTCCATTGTCCGAAGTTGTTCCATGTCAAAAGATCCACCCTCGGATATCGCAGTTTTGGTACAAGATTGTTTATCATTGAAGGATTCGTTTCAGTTGTGTGAATTTAGTTTTGTCAAACGTGATTGTAATAGGGCTGCACATGCTTGTGCAAAGAAAGCCCTTTCTTGTAGATTGTCCGGCCTGTGGACAACTACCTTGCCCCCATGGGGTTCCTCTCTTTCTGATGTTTAGGCGTTTTTCCGTCTCTCAGATTAATAAAATCTTCTCCCTTTTGTCAAAAAAAAAAAGAATACCCATAAGCTTCTCTTTAATTTTCCTGCAATTTAGAGATCTGTTTCCGCGTAGGTCGTAGGTTTGATTATATCTCGTAATTTATAATATTTTACGTGATTTGAAAAATATTGTATTATAAAATTAATCGAATTCTATTAAACATAATTTATGTTGAATATAAAATTCATTACCGATTTAAAAATATAACTAGTTTCTTAACTAGTTAGAATAGAACTAGGAATAATTAAATTGAGACGAAAAAAATAAAAATACTTATTTTGCGTTCTGAAACACATGGTCATCCCCTAGTGGATTTCTTTAGGACGGTTGATGTAGCTGTATTGGCCGAGTTTCTGGGAAAGTGAAGCGCAAGGGGAGGGAATTGGGCTATAATGAATTGACGCGGAGAGACTTTTCCCGCACTAGTCCTACGCACCAATGTCTAATTATTCAGACCCCTTTTTTCTAAGGCTGCGTTCTTTTATGCTTATTTTAAGGAAAATGATTTGTACACTTTTTTATTTTATTTTTACTATGGCACTCTATTTTTTTGTCTTTTAATGAAGCTTTTGTGTATATTTTTTTTATTAAAATATAAAAAAGAGTGCTATAATAATAAAAAAAAGAGTATAAAAATCATTTTTCTATTTTAAAATAAGTTGGTTTGTCATTATTATTGATTTGTCTCAATGAGAAGAATTAAAAAACAGAATTTTTTTATTTTTATTTAAATATTTTGAAAAATAACCACTTCTTTGCCTTCTCCAAATAAATCAACTCATTTATCAAAATACTTGAGTAAAAGTAATTTTTTTTTATTTTTTTATATTCCGAGACTAATCAATAATTCACAAAAATTAGGTATAAAATTAACAAATGTGGAAAAAATTCAAATAATGACAAACTAACTTATTTTAAGATAAGTTTAAGAGAACACAGCCTAAGGAAGTTCTGTGGGCCACACAGCTCTATTAAAATTAAAGAATCATAAACGCATCGTTCATCATGGGGGATCCCTCACTTAAAATCAAAACAAATTAGCTAGAACGAGTTAATAACACTCGAAAGATTTCGTATTTGTTCTCTTAAGAGAGAGAAAATTACCATTTTCCAAGCTTAACCACGATATCAACCCCTCTGCATTGTCGTGGTATTATCACAGACCATAAGTTTATTTGAGAACCAGGAAGTCTTTGCGATAGCCTTTACAATACTCCCTCCGTCCCTTTTTAAGTATCCTGCTTCGTAATTTCAACTTATTAAAAAGATATCATCATTATACATTTCACATCAACTTTTTCCTCTACTTTTCCTACTTACCCATCATCATTACACTTTTACTCACTAACTTTACAAAATAGACATTTATTAAGGAACAGCCCAAAATGAAATACCGGACTATAAAAAAGGGACGGAGGGAGTAATAATCGCGGAGGAGGAGTACATAGCTGCCTTCAACTCCACCGCCACAAACACGGGTTCATTTCCAAGTCCAGTTTTTTTACCGTCCAGTACGGTCCAGTTTTGGGCCCATTCCGGGCCCACAACAATGATCGGAATCGTTCATTTTGTAGAGCTCGTCGAATGTCATCCGTACAAAAAATTAGCTTAATCAAACATCAATAGGTACATGGATGAAATAGATTTGTACATGAAAAAAATGGGCAATTATTAATTTCAACTTAATTTTTGTCATCTCTTTTTTTATGTACAAATCTGCTTCATCCATGTACCTATTGATGTTTGATCAAGCTAATTTCTGGTATGGATGACATATTAGACGAGCTCTACAAAATGAACGATTCCGATCATTGTTGTGGGCCCGGAATGAGCTCACAACGGCCCAAAACTGGACCGTACTGGACGGTAAAAAAACTGGACTGAAAATGAACCCCACAAACACACAACCCCCCGGGCCCCACCCCCCCCCCCCCCCCAAACACACACACACACAACAATAACCAGCTCCTTTTTCCTCCTTCCTCCAATGTTGATCCTGGGAATCATCTCGTCACCATCATGGTTCCTCTCACTTTTGGCGATGGATTTCTCCAAGAAAACCAGTGGCTTCGTTTTCACCTTCCTGATTTTGACACTCGTACTTTTATGGTCTGCCGGTAATTTCGTTCTTTCAAAGCTCCATTTTTCATTGCGAAGAAATCCAAACACCGATCGTTTATTCCTCGGCTACCAACGTGCCGGGAAAACTTTCGGCTACGCCCTGCTTTACTTTGGCAACGTCGATATCTACTACTTATCCGAGAAATCCGTTGCTTCCATTCTCACTTTCCTCTTCCTCGCCTTTTATTGTATCTGCACGCTCTTCTGCATTCAACCGTATACGGATTTTGGCACCATAGAGTTCCTCCTCAGCGCGAGTCTGAATCAAACATTGAGTCTTTTTGGGCTCCGTTCATCATACTCGTGGCTTGTTATAATTGCGTGTATTGTTATAGCCGGGATTCGGTACCATCTAGAACCGGTGCATCCCCCGGGATTAGAAGCAACTAGCGATGAAGGTCAACTCGATTCAGGGAAATTACTTCCCATCACTAGTAACAAAGAAGACCCCCCTCCGCCGAGGTTAGGTACCGAACCTTTTGGTAGGGTTTGTGTTTGGAATGGACATTTTTATGATGCCTTGTACTATGATGGTATTGAACGATGGTTTTTTGAAAAAAAAAAAAAAAATTCAATTCAAAAAACTCATTATTTTTATTTCTCTTTAATTATTAATTTCATTTTTCTATATATTTATTATTATTTTCTCTATCTCTTTTCACTCATTATTCCTATCTTCAATTACTATACTAATTTCTCTCTTTCAAAATTTTTCAAAATACCATTCAAACACAACAAAGCGTTTTTGGCACAATTAGTGATCTAATAAAGCCATTAATTTTCGTAACGAGGGAGCTGGGCACCCTTTTGGTTGTGCCAAGTGATCCTCTGTAGACCACAATCCCAATGCCTTGCCTCCCTCTTCCCCCCTCTTAGATTGAGCCAATATTTGCTCCCTAATTGGGTGTCGACTGTCGAGCCCTCATCGTGCTTCCTGGTTGGCTCCCTTTTTGGCTTCGGCAACACCTAATTTCTGGGCAATCCCTCTTTTTGGTTTGCCTTATCCTTCCATCCGTTCATAATGATCTATTTGTTGCTTGATAAAAAAATAATTCCTGCAATTTCTTCTTGACACTGCAATTTTTCAGGATAGTTTTGCTCCCAGATGGCCCTGATTCACCTGAGTTTGCTTCTTTTGGTTCAGAAGGTAATGGATCTTGGTAGTGTTTGGTATGAAGTTTAGTTTAGTTTAGTTTTGGTAATGGGTAGAGAGAGAAATAGAGTAATGATTGAAATTAAGAGTAATGATTGGAGAGAGATAGAAAGATGAGGAAGTAATAATTGGAGAAATAGGATAATGATTAGAGAAATGAATAGGTTAATGATTAAAAACAAAATTAAAACTAAATCCTTAACCGAACAAAGCCCTTGGGCTAACTTAATCTGTTGCAATTAGGAGAGGGCCCTGAGATAGAGGATTTCCAAATTATTGGCGAGGCTTAACCGGGGAACCGACTTCTAGGATGCGGACTTCCTGTTCGTGGAACTTCTCTCTGCTATTTCCAGGTAAAGTGTTCTGTTTCACGAGAAATAGTTATCTGTGACCCAGTCCTCCCTAAATTAAAGGTTAACTTCCTTTTCATATCATAAAGAATATTTTTTGCATGTCAGTAGGTTCGTTATCTTCAGGAGGGTAAGTATTGGAATGACCTTTGCTACTTAATGAGTGGGTGTGTCTTTTGACGTTGACTTTTTTGGCAAAACAACACTCGAACCTTAAAGAAATTGATTTCTATATTCTTTTTCTTGGTTGTTAATTTGGTTTCCTTCTCTCACTCTCTCTCCTTTTGGCATTCAGGAGCAACAGAACCAGAATATGTTGTCACTGCCGATGATATGGATAAACTTATTGCCGTTGAGTGTATACCAATGGATGACCAAGGCCGTCAGGTTTTCTACAAACCTTATTTTAAAGACGTGGTCTTGTTGTATAATTTTTCCGTAGAACTATCTGCTTGTGCTGAAATGAGATTGAGCTTAAAAGGAGCTTTTAGTATGCAAAAAAACTCAAGCAACCTGCACTGAACAAATATGTCACGTATGTTGAAGGAATCCCATTAGTGGAGTTTGGTATTCACAAAGGTTTGGTTGTCATTCAATAGTCCATGTGCTGTCTCCTTGTATGGTGGATAGTCATTGAGATATCTAAGGAGTGCATTTTTTCTAGTTTTTTTTTGAACAGCATTAAATATTTTGGTCACAATTTTGGAAAGTTATTTATTTTCATATTTCTAAGTTTGCTAATAAAGTGTGATTTGATAGTCTTGAGGTTGGTGTGGTGTGCATACATGTTCGCTAAAATGCTTGGTCATGCCTATCTTCCACTAGGTTGAAGTTGTGATTTAGTTGGTTTGTACTTACTCCTACGTTTTAGAAACAGACTTGTATGGAGAAAGGCCTGTGATGCTCTCCAAGTCTAAATTATTGATTAGTCCACTATGACATAGTCATAACCAGCTTGACAATTTGTGAAGAAAACATACTTACCAAGTTGAGACTCAAGAATCTCATCATCATTCATAATCCTACTCACATCATAAACCGATTTGAATCAAGAAGCGTAAGCTTACATTGTAGGAAATGAATTTTGTTGAATGATTCAGTAATTGGAGAGTCATAAACGAAGTTAGTTTTGCTATGGTATCAGTCTAATTGGTATACAGCTACACCTATCTACCATTGATCTCTCTTGTCGTACCAAAATTCTGGAGCCACAATTATAGTAGATGCGAAGAAGTTTAATTCAGTTATGGTGTGTTACTCCATGCATACATGGTTAAAGGTAGCGTTTAAAGCTGGGTGGTAAGTGTCTTTTTATTGAGGTTGGTTTATGAGATTCTTGCTTGAGCGAATGTACTACCAAAAGCAGCTTCTTCATATGAAACAGTTTAATTTGCAATGTTTGAAATGTACTTCCCTAGCTTTGGACTGTTAGTTGAACACCAGACACAATAGATAATTGCTTCCCATAACTTCCGCCAACCTTACATCTCAGAATCCTCTAACCTACAACTATTGAAACCCCCACTTGACTTATCTTTTCCATTCCTAGAATCCTTATCCGACCTTCTACAAAACCTAGTACTGGTTTTCACTCTTTCCTCTCTTCACTATCTATGTTTCCCAATGTGTGCACCATGTGTTCCTTAATTTCTTTTGGAACGATTTTCATGGGGTAATTTTGTTCTCTGGATGAGCTAAGCACCTTCACACTATCTCGACGTCTATTTACCATGGCTCTAGCTTTGCATGATGCCCCACAATATTTTCCTAGGGACCTCAATCGCCCTGCTTGATCATGTTGCATTTGAAGCTGCAATATTCTGTTTCGTCAGTGTTCTGGTAAATAAGAGTTTATCACCTACGGAAAGGAAATTACAAGAACAAGGAATGCAAACCTTCCAAAACAAGAGGGGAACAAAACTCAAAAAACCTGGAAAAAAAAAAAGGGACAACCGCAATATCATGGGCAGCGATTATCTGCTATATAGGTCCATTTAGAAGCCTTAAATGGGAGTACGGACGTGTTTATTTATTGAAGCAGTAGCAGATACTTCTTAACTTGAATCGAGCAGGCTGTATGTGTTGAAATTTGTGAATTGGTAAACAGGCGGATGAGACGTACAGTTAGAAATGGTTTGTTTGTTATTTTTTTTGGCTGCTTTGGAAAACAAGAGATTTGTTTGTACATGACTATATTAACTACATGTCTATTTTTCCAATGAATTTTCACAGTCAATAATATTGATCTAAGAGTAAAAGGTATATAAAGCTGATAAATTATCAAAGAGAAGAAAACTGGGAAAAGCTGTAGAAGCTTCTGCCTATTTAGGTTGGAAAATGAATGCTTCAGCTTTATGTGCTGGAACAACTTGAGGGAAAGCAGAATATATAAGACTATTTAAATCAATTTGTAGAAGGACCCAATGGCATACTGAAAACCAATTAATTGCCACTAGTGCTTGTTCAAGATTCCTTAAAGTGCCAGATATCCCTGACTTAGGAATGAGGATCAAAAAATAATTGGATGAAGAGTTAATTGATGAATATTGAGATTTAGCTCTTAGAAACTTAGTTTAAGTAGAATTTTAGTATTTTCTCCTTTTTGTTCACCCATTAAACAACATTGCTTTCCTTTCTGTTACCTTATGGGCATAATTATATGTACAGAGTACCTATAACCTCTCTCTAGCCATCCACTTGTGCGTTTCTCCTTTTTTTCTTCCAATTTCTCTCTCTCTCTCTCTCTCTCTCTCTCTCTCTCTCTCTCGTCCTGTTTTTATTCACAATTCTTCATAATATATACCACAACATCCAACAAATGTGGAGACTGCACAATCGAAAACTTGAAATGCCGAGTACAACCATGCCTTAGTATATTTTCTTTAGCAAATAAAAAATAGCTGTGATATCTGCAGTTTTTTCCGAGACAGTAAACAAACCAACCAACACAAGAAGTCCCTAAACTAGGTAAAATATAAAATGAACTTCTAAACTAAGCAAAAACTCTAGGTTGGCTCCATTTAGACCACACCGACATAATGTTCTTTACCGTTGTTAGATCCTCATCTAGTGTTTGTTCAATAGCCTAAGGGTGATTTAGTGAATTTCGTAGCTATAGTAAGGTGGAAAGGAGAAACCGTACTGTATATGAGAAGGTTTTGTAAAACTTCTTCCAGTTTTATGAAGTAGTATTGTTACCAAGTGTGTGGATCAAGCACATCTGAGTAAACGGAAAGGAAACCATTTAATAACTGTGTGGAGTGGTGAAATAAACTAAACGAGAAGTGTGATGCTCTGCTCTCACCAGAGGGAAGGTTTTTTTGGTCCTAAATGAAGTGTGTTTTTAGGACCAAAATGGGAAAAACAGATAACGCACACATTTAAGGAAAAACCGTACTGTATATGAGAAGGTTTTGTAAAACTTCTTCCAGTTTTATGAAGTAGTATTGTTACCAAGTGTGTGGATCAAGCACATCTGAGTAAACGGAAAGGAAACCATTTAAGAACTGTGTGGAGTGGTGAAATAAACTCAACGAGAAGTGTGATGCTCTGCTCTCACCAGAGGGAAGGGTTTTTGGGTCCTAAATGAAGTGTGTTTTTTTTGGTCCTAAATGTTTTTCCCATTTTGGTACTTCGTGTCCTTATTAGCTAAATAGAATCTCTCTCTCTCTCTCTCTCTCTCTCTCTCTCTCTCTCTCTCTCTCTCTCTCTCCACACACCACACAAACCAAAAAACACACACGTGTCTATTTATTATTCATCTATTTTTGCCACTATCCACTATAGGTTCTCCACTTTTTAAGTTTTTAGTTAAATAAATGAAGTATGACCAATGTTATAGGAACAATGAGAAAACTAACCACCATCATATGCCTATCTTTATGACTAGATGTCTTGTGGTTTCAATCATTGTTGCTAGGAATGGAACATTTCAAATGTTAATGCTCTTGAATGCTACACATTCTCTGCTTGTTCTGTAAGAGAATATGTTTTTGTAAGCATATTGCATGAAAAATTTGGGTTCCTAAATCTTTTGTCTCTCTGTTTACTGTTATCAGGGGGAGCTGCTGAGGGTTTTTGCCAATGGTCAAAACAAAATTACCTGTGGTATGTATATTTGAACATTTTTAGTTAATGTAGTTCATTTTATTTGGCAACATGATGCAAACTGGAATTTTTTCTTTCTTTTTCTTGTTTCTTCTTTGTTCTTTTGTTGATGAAATGAACGAAACAGAAGTTATACCTCTTGTAATATGTTATTTTCTGCTATTGCATTCATGTTTTTATAAGAATCTTTTAACGAGAGTAATCAACTGATCTTATCATAAGGCGAACTGCTAACTAAGAAGAATGGTATTGCCCCCAAGGTCTCCAAAGTTAAAGAGTTCCCCTTAGTCCAAAAATTTATGTTGCATTCAAGATCTTTGAATCTTATGTGAGAACATACTCTTCAAACGACTATTTTTCCTGTTTCAAAACAGAATTATCTCTTCGTTTGTCTTCTTCTGAAATTCTTATTTGTTGCATCCTATAAGCAATTTGGAGAGCTCATGGCAGCGGCTTATTTAAAATGCCAACCGGAAAGTGCTAGGACAGTAAACTCCTTGTACCTTGAATCTCAAGACTTAACTAGAGGTAGAACTCCTTAATAGGTTGAAACATCCAATGAAGCCTGAGTCGGAGGAAGGTAAAGTTATAATTTTATGAGTGGTAACAACCTAAAATAGTCCTACTTCTACATCAAGAAGTGGTATACTCTCCTACAAGATAAATTAAAGTAGATGAAGACATGCTTTTCCAAAATACTTCCAAAATGGCTGTCCAAACCAAGAGGAACCAATGAATAAAATTAGCATATACTATAAGCTACATTAATTTCATTGTCAATTGAATGAAAAGCGAGGGAGGGAAATAAAAAAATCATGATTAATAGGTCTCTGTATTTCTTAACCTATTTGGGGAAGGGAGAGATGATTCACAGCACACATTCTCTCATTCTCATCACACAAAGCCTTTGGACGCCATTTATAGTAATACTTGTGCCAGTTGCTTCTCTCTCTCTCTCTCTCTTCTTTGCTTGGATGTTATAATGTCAATGTATTTTTCTGAAACGAACTCTTGTTTCCCCAGACCCAGATATGCAATTGGAGATTGACTCATATATCTATAAAGGTGAAGCCACATTTAGCATTCTACTGCTGGTAGGTTGAATTTAGCTTCCAGATGTATATAAGATGAGCATTGTTAATTTACGTTTATTGCATATACAGTAACATAGCAATATCACACGCTGAACTTGCTAGATTATAGGGAAAATTTTGCTTTGTCAAACCCAGATACCGATTGGAAGATATTTGCACTTGTTGGTTTCTGTTTTTTTCATGATGAGGGGTTCGTGGGGGCAATAGTGGTGATGGGGATAGAAATGGCATCATATAATTTTTGGTTTGCTATTATGTTCTAAATTGGAAGTATTTTTGATGTTTTAGATACCAAAGAGAAAAATAACTTCTGATGCTTCAGTTAAGTTTGAAATTTTGGAAGAATAGATCTCTCTCTCTCTCCATGTTCAATATTTTTCACAATTGGTCCTGTTCATCTTGAAGTTACAATCATGAATTAACTGCTTGTGTAGGTAAGTGTAAGTTTAATGGTTTCTATCAACAAACTGGTTACTATTTGACGGAGGAATTGATATGAACAAGGAGAGGGGAACCTAAAGCAAGAGGAACCACATTGGGGAACCTAAAGGCAAACTGATTCGATAGAGGAAATTGGCAGGGATAGAGTGCTCGGTCTTTGTGACTGAAAGATGGTGATATAAACTGGAAGTTCCTACACAAGATGGTGAATACTTCTTAATAACTTAACCACATTGCGCCCTGTTTGTCGGACGGATAAGAGTTTGGGTGGATAAAAAAAAGGGTGGATAAGAGGTGGATATGTTATAAGGTGAAATTAGTTTAGGAGGGGGGATTAGCTTATACTTGATTTGAGTAGTAGTTGATATGGGTGGATAGGAGTGGTTGCATAAGAGTGGATAATGTGAAAATTACTTTTAACCTCATTAAATCATTGAATTGAGAATACAAAAAAGGTTTGAGGGGTATATAGGTCTTTTCCCCCACCCAGATAAGCTAATCCTAGGGTGGGGGTGGGAGAAGCTAAGACCCTTGGAAGGGGATAATCTCTCCCCCCCTCCCTTATCCCACTAACAAACCCCTTCTTCCTTCTCCCATTCCATCCCTTATCCACCTCATTCCCTTATTCTCCAAAAAAACAAGCTGTTGGGAACTTGGTGGTTGAAGAGGAGATTAGAGGGGAACTGGTACCGTGGACATAGGAATTTGATAAAGAGAGGGTCGGATGCCTATCTTTTTTGGTTTGGAGGGACTATGTCACTATGGTCGGTAAAGTTTAATTTTGAAGGGGTAAAAGTACAATCATCAAGAGTTTGAAGTGGCAAAAACACTAAAATTATATGATAATATGAAAACATGCAAAATCATATTATCATATTCTTATGGACTCTTCTCCTAAAAGGCATTGTTTTGCTCCATTATCTATGATGTGCTATTGGAGGGAAAGGGTAGATGAACCTTTGGAAATGCCAATTTGGGTGTCTTAGGCTCAACTGGGCTCTTTTTCATTGCTTCCAGTTTTTGTCAGAAGGAAAGTTTTGTGATTCATATATTTCTTTATTGAATTTGTAGCAGACCTTTCTTTTGTAGAGATTGAATGGCTGATATTTCTTTTAGTATACTCCTGGTGTGTGCCCCTTGAGGCGCATTTAATGAAATAGTCATGACCTCCCCAAAACCAAAAAGGTTCTTAATCCTCTTTGTACTCCTGAATGGTTGAGATTTGAGAGTAAACATTAGGGGCTCGATTGGATGCCGTATGAGTTTTGGGTGTATTATTTAAGGAGGGGTGATAAAATAGTAAAGGGTATTAGTTAAGAAGGGAGGGCCCACATTGATGTGACGTTTATGGAGTGAGATAAAATAATACTTGGTTTGGATGGAGAATAAATTGGGGGTATAAGGAAAGGTATATGATGTAAAAAGTTGTCAAATGACTTTTTTGTCCTTGTGCAGTATTAAATTAATTTATTCATTAAATTAAATATAAAATTGCAAAATTTAATAAAATTAATTATTTTTCAAAATCAAGCAATAATAATTTAATTTACTAAGAAATTAATTAATTCAATACATATAAAAAAATTTATAATTTGTTTTTAAGTGTTTTTTTATAATTAATTTCATTGTTTTTAAGTGTGGAACTTGTCACACATGCATCACACAATTATTTTTCTTTCCCCTCCTTGTTCTTGTCGCCCTTTTGAGAGAGAGAGAGCGGCAAAAGCAGCGGCAGCAGCAGCAGCAGAAGAAGAAAAGCTACAGGCTAGTTCGATCCCTTCTCTCCGATCCTGGTGAACGTCATGGCCAAGGTTCGATCCCTCCCCCCCTCCGATCTGTTGTTGTTCTTCTTCTTCCTCTTGGTTGCTATCACTGTTCATCCCTCCCTCCCTCCCTCTGGCCAGGCGAACGGCTTGTGTGTGTGGGTGTGCGACTGTATTAGGGAGGGTAGAAAGGTCAAAAAATAGGTGTATTAGGCCGGATTAGTTATTGCTACCTCCGGACGTGGCAATAAATTAGTACCCCTCCCACTGTGTTAACGAAGAAGGGTATAAAGAAATACAGGAGGAAACAATGATCCCAAACGGAGCTAACCTGTCCAATCAGGAGCCAATACACCCGGATTACCTAATACACCAAACGAATAAGGCATCCAATCGGGCCCCATGGATGTGGCTGAAATGTGTGCATGTTTGGAAGAGTTTACAACTGCACATAATATACATACACCCATTGTTACATTCCCTCCTTTTATACTCTTGCTGAGACTGAAACAATAGGATCATCATTCCACATAAATTTAGATTTTAATCTTGTATAAATTTTTCTATCCTTTAAATAATGAAATGGATATATACCTGTTGTTTGAAGATTTTGTTTGACCTGATATTTGAAGGATTAGCACTAAAATGATTATTTTTTAACTAACTTTCCATTGCATGGACATTTTCAACAGATGGATGCTTCGGAGACTTGGGAGCCAACAACTCTCATTTTGAAACAATCTGGCTTCCTAATCAAGGATAACAGATCGCAAGAAACTTTAATTGCACAGAAATTCTCTAAAGATTTATCGGTATGTTTTTTGGTATCGTTTATTGCCTTGAAAAGGAAATTCTGAAGGTGGTGAAGGGATTCAAGGATTTAGTTTGTGAGCTGCCTCAAATGATCAAAGTTGTGATGATTGTTTAAAAACTCATAAAATTCAACTTGTTGGACATTCTAGATTATGATGGTCACGTTGCATGCATGTTGTACAATACAATTCATCATGTATCATTTTCGTTCTGAAAAGTCTAGGAATTGCTTTCTTGAGGTTATTTTGATGTCTGGATTTTCTTTCTGTGACTAACAACATATAGAGTGTTCTTATCATTCCTTTCTGTTGCAAGATCTCTAAAACTAGGGAAGTTCCTTCACTTTTGCTTTTAGTTTTTATATCAATGTTCAATAAAATTCTTTAGTTTTGCTTAACTTAATCGTGGAAGGGGTAAGATTACGAGAACCAAAGTTGTGTTTGTAAAGTCCATGCTCTAAGCCTCCCCAAGGTAAATTTTCTAGCTCTGGCCCGGCACCTGAAACATAAATATACCCTGTCGGCTTGTTTGTAAACCTTTATTTCCTTAAGTTCTCCGGACAAAGCTTACTTGCTCGTTTAATTAGCCAAAGTTAACTAGTAGACTTGTGATGTGAGAAGAAAGAATGTAGTAACTTATGATGCTGAAAAGACATGAGTAATACTTAATTGACACCTTACGAAATTGAGTTGTCTCTGTGGCACCATTCTGTGAGAAGATTTTCAAAATTCTCCTTGACATGATAAGTATTTCCACATGAAGTTCCCCTATGAAGCATGGTGTGATTTGTAATGTTTTCATTCATAAATAAATTTTGCAGATCAAAATCCCTAGTGGGCTCTCTACTCAGTTTGTTTTAACATGTTCAGATGGCTCTTCACATCCGCTCAACACGTTTGTAATGTTTTCACTGATAAATAAATTTTGCAGATCGAAATCCCTAGCGGGCTCTCTACTCAGTTTGTTTTAACATGTTCAGATGGCTCTTCACATCCGCTCAACACGTATAATGATGTTCGGTATGATACCATCTTATGGCTAAGTTATCTTTATTCTGTCTTGGAATTCATCTTCTTCATTTTCCCATACTGTGTCATTGTGGTGTGGCACCTTTCTAAGCTCAATAAGATTAGAATCAGTGAAGGGAGAACTATGAAGAGCTTGTTATGTCCGCTAATACCCACGTGGTTCAGTGGCATTTGTTTGGCATTATTACTGCCTCAGGAGTTAAGGTCTTGATTTCAGTCTTCAGCTCCCCCTTTTAGCCAATGACGCTGTCACTAATGTGATGGTTAAGCTTGTTACAGCCTTGTGTATGTGTTGGTGGTGTTGGACTTAGGGATGGCAATTTGGACCGAACCAATGGGTACCTAAACCAATAACCAAAATTTTCCCCGAACCATAACCGAAAATTTCCCCGTGGATATGGGTATGGTTGAGGCCTTGGATAACCGAATGGGTATCGGTTCAGTTATGGTTCATCTGCTACCCAAACCAAACAGAAATAACCGAAAACTGAAAATTACATAATTACCCCTTTGTATATATAGCACAAATACACGATGTTAGCCTTTAGGGTTTGGTCTCCACATTTCCTCCACTCTCTCTCTCTCTCTCTCTCTCTCTCTCTCTCTCTCTCTCATGGCTTCCGATCTTGAAACCAAGGCGTAAGAGGCGTTCATCGACAACCTCTTCTCAGTACGAACCCGAGCTCTTTACCGATCGTGCTCAAGCCAACCTCAAGCTCAAGGCTGTGAGTCTCTCTCCCCTCTCTCTCTCTTGCCCAACGGTGGTGTGTTGGTAGACTGCGGAAGATCACAGCACTGACTTTCAGTTGGTGTTCGAGTTTCTTAGCAGTAGCTTGTGATTATGTATGCATGTATGTGAGTGTGTGTTTGCAGTTGAAATGCGTATTGTTTTTATTGAATTTTTTTTTTCTTGAGTTAGCTCAATACACACTACAAAACCCACAGTTCATGATTCAGAACACTTTTGGGCCATTTATGGCCATTGCTGAAACGATCCGAAATTGGAGCAAAACGATCTCTCTCTCTCCAATTCGGTTACCCAATCAGTTCGGGGATTACCTAAATCCCGTTTGGTTCGGTTATGGTTCACCATTCCTCTACCTGTTCGGGTTTCGGGGCGGATTTGGGTAGCTATTCGGTTTCAGGGATCGGGTACGGATTTGCCAATATCCGCCCCGAATGCCATCCCTACTTGGACTTTCTTAGGGAGTCGAATGTCTAATTTGATGTTCTCATTATGTCATGTCTATTAGAAGATGTAAAAAAACTCGATGCTATGTCGGTGCAAGTTAAAAACTGAAGGAGAACGTAATTTCTGACGAAGTAAAGATACGAAGTTGGATTTCAGTATTTCACTTTTAAGGGGTTTAAATCCATGTTATTACCAAATGCATCATTTCACTATTTATTTTGGTGCATGTATCTCGTTGGCATCAGAATTCTACTGTTGAGTTCCTTCCCTTGTTCCCCAAATTTGTAGTGACTACTTCAAATGTTTGGATCCAAGAGTACTTGAACAGTTTTCTCTCTGCCTGTTTATAAACTATTCACTTTGACTTATATCTCAGAAGCATTAATCTTTAGATACACAGTAGAGGGAGAAGAAAGAAAGGTGAAATTGTTGGAATGCCAAGATGTTGTGTGCCCTCCCAATATGTTCATTGGTATCTGATTTGGTGCTCTCTTTTTTGGATCTGCAGGATGCGTGATACTCTTGTATTGACCATGAGAATGTTCCAAAGCAAGGTATTGTTTGCAGTTCATTGACATTTTGTGCTATTCTTCCATAGACGCCCATATTTTTGTGTCTATTATTCACAATCATTTGTTTTTGTTAAAGCATCAAATTCAAAACTAATTGGCAATGAGTAGAGATGCCCGCCTAGGCTCATATGCTAGTTTTAGAGATTGGCAATGAGTGGAGAGGCCCGCCTAGGCTCCTATGTTGGAACTTGTCTCATATTTCTCCATTAGCAATTTCGTTTGTTGTTCCACTGCACTTGTTCGGGTACCGGGTTATTAGTGATTCTTCATTTTGGATTGGATCGAAGTTGCATTACCGCGTGGATTTGGCTTTGCTTTTTGGATTGTTTCAGTTGAAGACATCAGTCAGAGCATTTCATTTTCATCTTGGCAAACTCACGATGCTCTCCGTGCTCACATCATGTGTTTGAGGGGGAGTGTTAGAATAGTGGTATTATGGCGTTATTAATGTTTAGTTGCAAGGATAGTGTTGTCCTTTCATGTAATAGGGTTTACATAGGGTTTCTATGTTTTCCCTATATAATGATGTGATGGCCTCTTGTAACAAATATACTAAATAATATAATTTCTCTATTCTAGTTTCACTACAACAATTAACCAATGTGGAACAAGTAATAACAGTTTTTACAGAAATGGGTCTTTAACTCTTTGCAACTTAGCTTAATTGAAATTTCGGGATCTTTCTACATTCTTTAATGTGAAAATCTCGAGCTCCAATCTTATCAACGATTAGTCTCTAGAATAATCAACGCACTTAAAAGATGCTCTCAACAGTTTTGCTTCTCTGTTCTGATCATGGATGTATATAGGAATATAGTTCATATTAGGGTTGTTACTCGAAACCGGAAAAACCGAATCGGACTGAATATTTTAAACCGGTTGAATAATTTCGATTCGATTCCGGTTTATAAAATTTTATAAACCGGAAAAATAATTTCGATCCGGTTTATGTGTTTTAAAAACCGGTTGAAACCGGACCGGTTATATATATGTATGATATATACATATATATATATATATATAAACATAGGGAAGAAGTTGAATTATGGGTTTTTGGTTGATATTTTGTAGTATATATTGGTCTAATAAATGTATTTATTATATAAAAACTATTTTTATGGGCTTAATTATGTTTTTATCAGTTCTTTTTTTATGTATTGGGCTCAAAATTGATCCTTTTTTGTTGGGCCCAAAAAAAGTGGTTGAATTATAGATTTTTGGTTGATATTTTATAGGTTGAATTGTGAATTTTTTGATGTGTTGGGACCAAAGTAAGGCTCATGAATGAAAATCGGATAAACCAGAAAACTGGACCGGAACCGGTTGAGCCGGTCGAAACCGGAACCGGTTTATCTCAACCGGTTTCGATTTCTAAAAATCTCAAACCGGATAACCGGTTTCGACCGAAAAATACGCCCAAACTGGTCAAAACCGGACCGGTATCACTCCTAGTTCATATTACTATTTAATTGAGAGCAGAATTGTGATATCAATAGTCTGGTAAAATAGTTCATATTTTAGAATCGTTATGTAGATATAGTAACTTTTCGATTAGGATACATATAGAGCTTTGTAGCTCTCATGTCATCTTCACTCTTTGTTTTAAGATCTTAGGATTTTTCAAGGCACTCCAGATATATTAGTATTTTTCGTCACACGTATTTCCAACTGCATGATAAAGCTGTTTTGACCTACTTTTTATTTATTTATTTTCTTAAAGTCTTTGATCCCATAAGTGGAACAATTTCATTATATTGAAGTATTCTTTTTTTTTTTGGTACAAAATATTGAAGTATTCTTTTGATTTTATGGGCAGGCGTTGGATAAAAGTGACACATGGGAATAATGGTGGTGATTCAGCTAAAAATGTGCAGGCGTTGGATGAAAATGACACATGGGAATAATGGTGGTGATTCAGCAACGTCACATGCAGTCTATCTTTTCCCAATTAGCAATTATTTGAAGTGTCTATTTAAATTCCTAGATGTCTTTTAATTTCTAGTCTTAAGTATCTATTCAGTTTTTAGTATCATTTAATTGTTCGAATTGAGTCGTTCAAAGAGTCTTATGTAGTTTTTTGAAGTTATTTATTTTCATTTATTCTAGCTTTGAAATTCTAAGTTTATTTTTCCAATGCTTGGAGGGATGTTCCAAGTCCTATGCATATATGCTTTGCCATGAATGAAATGAGAGTTTTGAGAAAGCCTTTGGCTTATCTTCTTGTTTACTCTAATCTCTTAGGTAGATTCCTCAAGAGTGACGAGTATATCCAGTTTTGTATCCTTCATTAAATCCTCGGGAGATAATAATAATCTGTATCCCGGTGGATTCCTAACTTGGATGATGAGTTTCACCCTTTTACCCTTTTATAATTCTCTTTTCTTCCTTCCAAATATCCGCCATCAGAAAGGAAGAGCGTAAACCCTCGTTTTTCCCATTTAGGCACTGTATGTACAAGTCATTGTTTCGTTCTGTGTACTGGAATGTAAAGGAAAAAGAGAAAAAAGAAAGAAAGAAAGAAAGTAAATCTGTATAGGTTCTCAAGACTTAGTTAGTCAGAAAACAGCCTTTTACGCCCTGTGATTGTAAGTACAGTATGTAGGAAGTCAACTCTGGACTGTGAATTGCAAATATTGTCTTAGTTGATAATTTCTGTAACATGTCCATTAGGCTTTCTGTTTTTTGCCCCATAGCTTCCAATTACTAGATTCCATTCTATAATTTTCAGGACGTTTGGCGGGGAGTTCCGTTATTTCCGACTTCATTCCCTCTTGCAATCTTGCCGGCTCAGAGATCGTAGCCACTGCGATGAGGGATCAGCCACGTCGTACCACCATCATTGTCGTCGTAGTGGCTGAAAGTTTTGGACGGAGAGAAACATCATATCATTTGATTTTTGCTGTGTCCAAAGGCATGGAAGATATGGTTTCTTTGAGACTGGTCGTTATTCTCCGACAGTTTCCGACATTGGCAATTCTTCCCCATGAGATCTTGAAAACAGATAGCCGACGAAGCAAAAAAAGACCCAAAGTCCAAGCCATTGAGAACGGTAGCGGCAATGTTGAGAACGCCGTAGAATCGGACGGAGGTACACAGCGGTGGACCTGGACTTCTATGTTTGCATTTCAAATTCCTTGATTTGGGAAATTTTGAATCTCGAATTACAAATTTTAATTTCAACGTTAGGACTTTACTTTCTCACTATGTCAACTATGCTATGTGAACTGTGTTATAGGAACCTTTGTTAGGTGAGCTATGTGAACCGTTTATTTTATTGTATGGTGAGACTATGCGAATTATATGAATAATTTGGAATGTTACTGATTTTTTGTTGAACTTGGAAAACATGGGGTGAAAATGAAAGAAATTGTTATGTGAACTATGTGAAATGTGTGTGTGAAAAGTGAACTATGTATGTGAACTAAATATTTTAGTGTCTATTGGGACTATGTGAACTGTGTAGTGGATTATGTGAACTGTGGTGTTGTAGCTATGAGCCTGAGCTAAGACAGGGTGGTCTGCTAGTGTTAGGACCTTACTCACATAATTCATGAGAATGCTCTTCGCTTGCGCTCACAATCATCGCTCTTTTGAATTCTAGTAGTTTGGCATGTCTTTCAAAGAAACTTTCACATTGATACCTCCGAACACACACGAATTATGTCACTTGGGTTAGGATCATCATTATGTAGAGAAAGGGCAACCATTATATATAGTGTGAACTGATGCCTGTCTGGTAATTGAATTCCTAAACCTAAAACTAGACTAACTTAGTTATCTGGACCTTTGCCAATCCAAACTTCTTTAACTTGATTATCACCACATTAAAAACACCATCTCCTTCCACATTCACACACGGCACACACACAGAGCACCACACATGCTCTCTCTCTCTCTCTCTCTCTCTCTCTCTCTCTCTCTCTCTCTCATACAACCACCCAATCAAACCCTCATATACAAGTAATCCCACTGACATGGAGTAACATATTCAGCATTGATCTTTTTTTTTGAAGTCCTCTTCATTTGAAGACTGTTACATAAGACTGTAATTAATAACAATGGTTTAGTAACATATTCAACATTGATCTTTCAAATCCATTTATTGCTTCACATTCCCTTTCAAATACTATATATATAAGATTCTTCTCAGCCTTTCCCATCTCATCCTTGGGAAAAAGAAGTAGAAACAAGAACCAGAGAATCAAAAATGGCTTCTACCTTTGCTACCCTCTCCATGCTCCTTTGTCTCTCACTCCTATTCATGTCCATCGATCCCTCATTTGCTGGTCATCATCACAAAAAACATCATGACAAACGCAACGAGTCCAGGCTCAAGAAAATGTGCTCCAAGACATCCGATAGCAAATTGTGCTTGGACTTCATGAAGTCCGATTCGCGTACCTCAGGTGCTGACAACCGCGGCCTCCTTGAGGTCGCGATTGACTTAGCCTACTCCAAGGCTACAGACATCCACAAAGATTTCAATTCTCTCTATGATAGCTCAGGTGACTACAAGCTGAAGGACCGGTACAACTCATGCTCCAAAAATTATCACGATACCATTAGAAACCTTGACTTAGTCAAGAAGCTCTTCAATGATCGCGATTACAAGCGTATTGAAGTTCAGATTAGTGATTCCGTGGAAGAAATTCGTGACTGCAAGAATCAACTCGAGAATACTGAGAACGACTCGCGTGACCTCAAGAAAAGAACCAAGGAATTTGAACTTCTTTGCGATGTCGTCAAGGTTTCTGCCAAGTATTTGGAAGGTAAAGATCGCGATGACAAAGATCGAGATGATGAAGATGATGATTGATTAATGTTCCATTTTGCATCCCTATCTCCCTAACTAATAAAAGCTTAATTAGTCAGTCCTTTAGATCATGAATGGCGGAGTGCAAATAATGATTTGGCATCAACTACTTGCCATTTCAATTTGGGATCTATCTTCTCTTGTTTTAGTCGATAGGAGATTTTGTTGCATTTTAATATAAGTTCATGAAGTTTGAGAATCCTGGATCTGAGCATTGTTACATTGCCCCTCATTCACTTTCCATATATGCTGCAATTATTCAGAAGTTTTTAATCAAGTTCTTTTTTTGTGGGGGTTAGCGGGATATGTTAAATTATTACAGGAGGGTGCAGGAATTATCCATAGCCCTAACCCAAACCTGGCACAGAAGGGCTCGAATCTCCGCCTCCTAATGGAGGGGAGTGGTAGGCAACCAAGTTGGGTCATCGTGTGTGTGTGTATATCGTGTGTGTGTGTATATATATTGACAGCCCAACAGATAAGCTAAAAAATTGCCACAAAATTGCATACTCCAATAAATTTTGTAAACTTTACAAATTACTTGCACAAATTTCAATACACTTTGTAACCTTCGAATTAACCCAATGGTTTTTAGCATTTAACAATCAAGTTTGTAGGGTGCAAATCTACTTATTTGGTCCATCCCGGAACCAGGAAAGAAGAAAACAACTTTAATTAATTTTAAGAAGGAAAAAAAAAGAAATAAAGAGAAACGTTGCGGAATCATTAATTACCCTTGTTTTAATAATTAAAGTAAGATAGAGAATAGGAACAATATAATATTAAGTACTTGCACTTGTTTAGATAAATTATTGGGCCCGATAAAAGGAAGAAAATATATATTTTAAACTCCAGACAGAAGAATTCGCGAATCGCTGATCAAAAGGAAAAAAACAGGAATTTACGAATCAAAATAAGAGTGTATGGTAATTTTGTATTACCGATTTTCGTTTGTGTATTTTTACCCTAGCAAAACATATGCTGGCTATAATTTCCTTGCTCTGCTCATTATAGCTTTTTCTTAATTTAAGAACCATAGTGAAACCTGGTTTGAGCCGTTACCGTATGTATTCTTATTGAAATTAACAAGGAACACTTTGCATCATGCTTCTTCTTCTATTTTTCTTTTTGAGGTTACTTGATTCTTTTTCTTGTTTGGTTTTTGCATATATATTTAATTTATTACCCAACGCATTATTAGGCTAAGAAGAGTCCCTTTGGTTTTTTAACAACAAAAAAGGATTTTATTAATTTGGAAACAAATTACAAATCACCCATACCAATTACTTCAAGCAAAGCCACGAATGGAACGATACGTTTTTTCATGTTTTTGGCCACTCTCTACGTCAAGCACAACGCAGAATTTCGACGTTAGGAAGGGGGAAATAGAATTTTTTTGTCATATATAAAAGCTGGGGTATTAGCTTTTATCAATACACACTCCAAAAAAGTACTATAATTAAAAAAAAAAATTAGCATATATTTCCAATCAACGCATACGATTATGTACTTAATATACTTGTATACAATTGTTCATACATATAATATTGTGCGTCGATATCTATGATAAAAGGTAAAATATTGATCCTAATGTCGAAATTTAGTGTTGAAATTTCTATGGGTGGTTACAATTTTATGATCAAGATCGATTACTGAATTTTCCTCAGAAAAATCTCGAACGAGATGGTGTTAGTCCTTTTGTAAAAACGAAAAAATCAGGCGTGTGAACTTTTATACCAGTTGTTTATGTTTTTTTATTAAACAAAAAAAAAAAAAAAAAAAAACTACTATGATGCTAAAGAAACGTTAGGGCTTGTGTAGGGCGATCCCCGGATTCATCCACCCCTCAATCCCTTGCTCCGGCCAATTTGAAAAAACAAAAATCCGCTAATATTCTCTAATGAACCCTTTATATCCAGCACTATCGTTACTATGGCGAAGGATTGCTATGGGAAAGCCTCCTTATTATGCACTACAAACAGTAGTGTGGTTTTTGTTTTTGTCAGTCGTTAATCTTCATCTACGCTATCTTAGGGGATTTAGAAAGGGGATGGATGTTTACAGAAAAGTTAAAAAACAACAAATGGCAACAAAGTACGTACAAAAAAAAATGCCGTATAAATGAAGCCACATATTTTTTTATTTGAAGAGCATCAAGCCACAGTTTTGAGTAATTGAGTCCTTAGATTTTAGTTTTTTTTTTTTGCGGCAAAAGTCAGTAATGTTTGTTGTAATTAGTAAGGTTTGAATAGAAGTGCTAATTGCAGATCAAAAAAGAAAGAAAGAATAGGAGTGCTAATCAAACCAAACGCAATATTGCCCAAGCTTAGGCTTGGCTCAACACTTTATTACACATGTTCAAGCTTAGCTTGAGCTTGAGAATTTTTGAGGATTAATTGTTCAAGTTTGGCTCATATTTAAAATTTTGTGATCGCATAAGCTTGGCTTGACTAGTGAAATATGCAAGTCAATCTCAAGCTTTCAAGCCTGAGGTTAAGCTCAGAAAATTTCGAGCTATCAAGCCTAAGTTTAAGCATGCGACATTCCATAATAACAAAAGTTAGGGAAGAAAAGCTTTACACTTGCACAAAAATATAAAATGTAGCCTTTCTCAGTAACTTCTCAACCGTAGAAAAGCAATTTTCGTATTCTCAACAGGAAAATCCTACAAATATTTGGGACATTTATTGATTTTACAGAATGTCCCCCTAGATCACAGTCTATCAAGCCAGACACCCATACACTTGAGCTTGGCTTGAATTTTTCAACACGCAATAGAAAGTGATTGTGCTTGTCTTATACTTTGTCTGAATGACTTTAAAACGAGCCAAAAGTCAAGTCAAACCCGAGCCGAGCTCAAATTGTTTGGTTCATTTAGTAGCCCTGGATTTGAAACCCATGTCAAATGTAGGGGAGTAAATGATATCCCAAAATACTACATTTAACACACTCCTTGCCAATATAAAAAATGAAAACATTAAAATGGCTAATGTAGCAAAGCAGAGATGGTCATTAATTATTCCACTTTTCTTCGGGAAAGTAATTAATTTTCTGGACAGTTACGGAATTAATTAAAAATATTAATAAAGCAGTTAGGCATGACATGTTGAAATTAAAACTGATTTAAATAAAATAGTAACATTAATTTAATTTCTTGTCTTCCCTTTACCATATGCAAGAAAAGATGGCATCTTCTTCGGCTATCCTAGTTTCTCTTGCACTCCTGTTGATCATAACTCTGTTCATTTCTCCCTCCGTAGCTCAAAAACAACAACACGCCCAGCTTAAGAAAATATGCTCCAAAACTTTCAACAGCGATTGGTGCATGAAGCTCATGAAGAAGGATTCGCGAACATCTGATGCCGACGATCGCGGCATCGCTGAGGTCGCGATTGACTTGGCCTACTCCACTGCTCAAGACGTTCAGAATCAACTTAACGCTAGACTTTATAAGGATGCCGACGAACCTGAATTGAAGGATGAGCTTGTCGCTTGCTCCAAGAACTACGAAGATGTCATGCAAGACCTTAAACGGACAAAGAAGCACTTCAGTGACGGTTACATCGAGCGGATAGCGGCGGAAGCGGAGGATGTTATACAAGAGGTTAACGAATGCGACGATCAACTCGAGGAACAAAAAAGCAGTTCTCGAGGAACCAAAAGAATTAGGAAAATGAACGACGCGGTTGAACTTCTTTGCGATGTAATTAAGGTTTGTGCTAGCGATTCGGGCGACGACGATTAATAGATTTTCGTACGTGTGTTTTTCCCAAATAATATTATTAAGTACTGTAGTAGTCCATGTTTAATTAGTAGTACTGTTTAATAGAAACAATTCTTTAATTTGTGTTCTCCAAATAAATTTTATTTTTTATGCCAAAATTTGTGTGACTACTCAAGGAGAAACTGTAAGCTTGTCATGCACAAGGCGGCCAACAAGATCTCCGAGCTGATAGCTAGCCACCCAATTGGGGAAAAAACCTGATCAAGGATACATAAAATTGTTCCATAAAAAAGAAATGAACGGTTCAAATTCACGTCACAGTACTGTGAATTGAATTGAACCGTTCATTTCTCGTTCATGTTCATTTTCATGGAACACTTTCATGTACCGTATAAATCCCCTTGACATTACCGTCCAAAAGAAGTTATACAACCATCCAATAAAAACATTTATCAGGCAGATATTCAAAGATATCATATACATGTTCAACGCATATGATCACTCGTGATTAAAGATATGCATATTCAATACATTTCACGCGTGATCATACACATGTAAATTAAGAGTGCGTTTTTACTCTTCACATCGATCCTTAAAGCATCCGCAATGTAATAATCAAAAATGAATAATCAAAATTTGCCACATCAGCTTTTGATTATTCATTTAGAGGGTTGCTAAAATAAGCAATGTGAAGTCACACATTGTTACTTTTGATTATTCAAATGCCCAAATTTGATTATTGGTTAGGAGGTTGCTAATTTTGATTATTACAATATGAGCACTTTTTTAAGCACATATTGTTAATTTTAGCAATTTTTTAATTTTAATTATTACATTGCGGATGCTCTTGTATGTTTCATCACTCTATATGCTCCCATATATATTGAAATGAATCCAATGATTTTGTATACAATGCAATGAAAGTGATTATATAGAGTTGCTCTCTATGCTATATATCTTTTAAGTATCTAATTAATCTGGTCAATGGCAATTAATGGAATGTGAATAAATAAGAGGACAACGGAAGACAAAAACATCATAAAAGTAAAAACAATATCGTGATTCTAACAAAGATTTGCATGTCTATCAAAATTGCAAAGCTGGCCCTAACTTTTTAGAGAGTACTTAAAGCAAATTAAACACGTGGCCCTTTTTTTATTTGGATCATTACAAGAGTCAAGAGGGAGTTGGGGTAGCTGCTGTGCAGCTTCGTGCTGCACAGCGTGCTGCGCAGCCGCCGGCAGGCGTTGCCGGCATCGGTCCGGCAATCGGAGACGTTCAACGCGTAGAGCTCGTCGAGTTTTACGTGTGCGCCAAAAATCAGCTTAATCAAATATCGATAAGTGCTTCATCCGAACACATATAACTTGAAAAAAAATGGATTCAGTGGTTTTGATCCAATGTTTTGTATCCATTTGGATTTCATTTTTTTCAAGTTATATGTGTTCGGATGAGGCACTTAACAATATTTGATCGAGCTGATTTTTAGCGCACACGTAAAACTCGACGAGCTCTATGTGTTGAACGTCTCCGATCGCCGGACCGATGCCGGCAACGTTCGCCGGCGGCTGTGCAGCACGAAACTGCACAGCAGCTACCCCAAGTCCAGTCAAGAGGTACCCAAGTAGGTGGAGCCACTAAATTTCATCGCGAACTTTAGCTCAGAGCCGACTCTGGACCCGAAAGGTATATTTACCAAAATCCATCAAGAAACGTACTCAGTCAATTTGCAACTGAGACCTGCTTTCCCCCCCCCCCCCCCCCCCCCCCCCCCCTTTTCTTTCTTTCTTTCTTTCTTTTTTTTTTACAGTTTGATATTTTTTTTCCCTTTTATTTCGAGTTCGGTTTTTTTTTTCATTTTATTTCTTTTTCTTTCTTTCCGGTTTGAATTTTTTTTCTCTTTAATAATAATGGGTGAGAAGATTTTATTTTTTTATCATTTAATTCTAAAGGATCATAATTAAATTTTGACTATAGGACTCTCGTTGATTAGCCCTAAGAAAATCGTTGAATCAAATATCTCTTAGGACTAACCAACGAGAGCCCTAGAGTCAAAATTTAATTATGACCCTTTAGAATTAAATGATCAGAAAAATAAAATCTTCTCACCCATTCAAACGAATTGAAAATTGGAATATTTAATTTTTCAATGTACAGTTTATATATTAAAAAATATGGTTAAAAAATTAAGTGTTCCAAATTTCAATTCGTTTGAACCGATAGAAAGATTTTAGTTTTTTGATCATTTTATCCTAAATGGTCATAATTAAATTTTGATTATAGAGCTCTCGTTGATTAATCCTAAGAAAATCGTTGAATCAAATATATCTTAGGACTAACCAACAAGAGTCCTATAATCAAAATTTAATTATTACCCTTTAGAATTAAATGATCAGAAACATAAAATCTTCCCACCCATTCAAACGGATTGAAATTCGGAACACTTAATTTATTTTCGTTAAATTTGGTTAAATTATTATTGTTGATTAGAATTTTTTTTATTCATTGTTAAGACTAATTAATTAAAATAATATAAATTTATTAAATATGAAGACAAATTTAATTGAAAATAGAATTTGAGTTAACCAAAAAAGGAAGAAGGGGGGCAAATAGGAAAAGAAACAAATAAAGAAAAAAAGAAGAAGGGAGGTTAATGAGAAAAGAAACAAATAAAGAAAATAATTGAAAATTTAAAAAAATTTCAAATGAAAAGTAAGAAAAGGAAATAAAGAAAAAAAAAAGAAGCAAACTGGAAACCGGGGGGGGGGGGGGGGGGGGGGGGGGGGTGGGGGGGGAAGAAAGTAATTGAAAATTTAAAAAAAGTTCAAATGAAAAGTAAGAAAAGGAAATTAAAAAAAAAAGAAAAAAAAAACAAACTGGAAAAGGGGCGAAAAAAAGAAAAAAAAAAAGAAAAGAAAACAAACTGGAAAGGGCAGGGGGATGGCGGGGGTAAATGTGAGGGGTGGCGGGGGTAAATAGGGGAAATGAGCTGTGGGGTCCGGGCGGGGGTGTGTGTCAGGGGGGGAGGAAGCAATTTGCTTAACTGCAGGTATAACAGGTCCTTCTTTATCCTGTTGCATTTTCGATTTTTTTTTTTTTTTGGTGACTATATTGTATCAGTGATATTAAAAGAGCATTGGCAATAAAGAAGTTCACTTAAGAGACATTTTGGAGATTGACATTGAAGACCTAAGTAGTAAGTACTGGACATTAAATCTTAATCAGTTTTTGTTTGATTACCTAAATCAGAGGTTACTAAATACATATGTATACTGGCAAGAAAGCTTGTGAATTCGTAATTAATTTTCTCTATACCTGTTGGGTCTGGAATGCCCCCATGGATTTGGTTACACAATGCCACTTCTTGCGACCGCTCTAAAAACAGACTTGCGGGTGCAATGTTGAATGCCATAAATGACTTAATTGAAACTTTCCTACCACCAATTAATTTTAGGAGAGATGGTGAAAAACAGTCCGACAATACCTTCCTGAGTCTTCATCTCAGTCTGCATGTATAATTGTCACATGGGTTGGACAAAGGATTTGCAACCCTAACCCCCAAATGTTGGCCTGATGGTCAAGTATTGGGTGTTGGTGGTTTACTCTCTCTTAAGATTTCAAGTTCGAAATCTCTTACGGAATTTTGGCCCGGCTTTAATCGGACTCTCCATCAGTAAACGGTATAGACAGTTGGAAATTGGTCCCCAAGAATTAGACAAGGCGCTTTAAAGCTAGTTCAGATACCCCCAAGTTATCAAAAGAAAGAAAGGATTTGCGACCCAAGGTTACCAAATATATAATAATCTCAATAATGACAGTGTGATGGGGAAAACAAGGAGAGAATAAAACATAGCGACGATAAGATGCAGGCATGATTGATAAAACGAGTCAAACGAGCCAAATAGTGAATTGTTCAAATTTAATTTAAAAATTTAACAAGCTTAAAATTGATCATTGATGTTCTAGCTTAACTTTTACTTCGTTAGGCAAGTCAATTCAAAACGAGCTTTAATCAAGCAGGTCTCGATAGTTTAATTTGAGTCTTTCAAACATCAAACCAAATGAGCTAATCACTGATAGCTTCTTCAAACTCACTTCAGAAGCTTAATTAGCTTCAAACAATATTCAAGCTTCATTTATTTATGTAACAAATCAATCTCAACCGAGCTTTTAACAAAACACATGAGATTGAACTCGAATAACTTTGGTTGGTTATGATTTTTATCAGGCTCCAATATTTAGATCAGTGACACAACATGGGATGTGAGAGAATCTAGCATGTAATTGAGATGGCTTCATCGGAAAAATGATTAAGTTCTACAAAATTGTATGCCTCTCTAGAGCATTAAATGGCGATAGTCCAATAGCACTGAATAATCAACTAGATTCATTGGGTTAATTCTACGTGTACATTTGAACAGTTATATTATTATGTCTCTTTTTTGATCCCTACGGTAGCGTTTCCACCAAGCTTAAGCTGTGGACAACTTTTTGTCACTACTTTATAATCAAGTTGTTTACACTAAACTATATTTTTTTTTGACAACTTTTCTATGCTTTGGACCTTAGAGGAAGAAAATGTGTTGGGTGTTCTAATTCAATGGAAATAACTTAACTAAATAGAATAAGTTGTATTGAAAAAAGAGACTTTTTTTTTTTCCCCACTTTGGCCCCTTTGAGACTTGTACCAGATAGCATGGACATATTCCTTAATATAGAATCGTTTTACAATTGTCAATTAGGGGAAATTAAAGAAAATTTAAGTACATGAATTGAAGGGCCCAAAAAATAAAGATGCTAATAATTAACGATCATGATATATGGTAACAATTCATGAGCACTCTCTGATTCGCAGAAGCATATATGTGCACAAATCTCATAATAAAATAAATTTATGGGCCAAATGAATTAGCTCATATCGCTTGGATAAATAATCTCATTGAATGCTTATGATCAGATTTTCCGAATATTTTTGTGAAGAAGATTCTTTTTTTTTCTTTTTCTTTTTTTTTTGAAAATTGTGAAGAAGATTCGAAAAGATATACTACTACAAGAAAAGAAAGAACGAAGAGACAATGAAATGACAAATAGGATCACTTATTACACCACACCATCATGCTGATATATACATGTGGTTTGAATGGATTAATTGAATAAGAATAGGTAATTTCGTACGTTGAATAAGAATAGGTAATTTCGCTACAACCATGCAGACATGTAAACAGGTACTCTTACACCAACTCTCCCATATGAGGAGCGCACAAGGATGGAGCTAGAGGGGGGTCTAGTCCGGGTCGCCGTCACGGCAAGAATTTTAGAAATGTAATTATTATATTTAAAGAAAAAAAGTTATCCCCAACTTAATTATATAGACTTGTCACAGCTAGATTTTTTTTCCCTTATTTTTTGCTATCTAGTAGTCCTAAATCCTCTATTTTTTTATTTAAGAAATGAGACCTAAAATAGCATTCCAAAATTATATTAGTCTTTTTCGTACTCTATGTGCAACGACAAACATCATTTACTATAATTTTTATTATTTTATTTTAATTTTTCCTAGAGTCTATGACTATTCATATTGCAATACATTTTATTATTTTTTTTATTATACATTTTGCGGACTCGGGGATATTGCCAACCGAGAGTGCTTGGAAACGTCCTGAATTCTAAAGCAAAGTTGGATGTTTTGTAAACAACCTTACCGGTATCGGATTGACCTTATTTTTTGCAAGGACCATAAACAAAGTATTCTAAACAAAATGAGCGGCTCCGATCATTTTTATGAGACCCAAAAAAGGCCCAAAATGCCATTTGTACGCGCTAGTACAGACTTAAATCTGTACCAGTATCATTTCTGCAAGTGTAGTGGATATCTGTAGAAAGTCTACTGGTACAGACTAAAAATCTATACCAGTGGGTACAAATCCTTTTTTGGGCCCATTTTGAGTATAAAAAAAATGATCGGATTCGTTCATTTTGTTTAAAATACTTTGCTTATGGTCCCTACAAAAAATAAGCTTAATCTAGTATCGGTAAGAATATTTACGAAACATCCAAACTTTGCTCTTAAATTCAATAAAGCAAAGTTTGGATGTTTTGTAAATACTCTTACCGATACTGGATTAAGTTTATTTTTTATAGAGACCATAAACAAAGTATTTTAAATAAAATGAGCGACTCTGATTATTTTTTTGAGACCCAAAATGAGTCCAAAAAGGGATTTGTACCCACTGGTACAGATTTTTGGTCTGTACCAGTAGCACCATTCATCAGATTGCTTTCATTTTCATGAAATGGAAATGGAGCTGTGCTATGTGCACAGCAAGCTGTGCATAGCAGCCATTTTCTCTCTCATCGGGTCGCACAAAAATGATCGGAGCCGCTCAGGCTAAATTCTGAAGTGATTTTGGGTGTTTTGTTAACGCCTCTAACGATATCGGACGAAGCTCATTTTTTGCAGACCTTAAACGACGTATTTTGAACAAAATGAGCGGCTCCGATCATCTTTGTGCGACCCGATGCGGGAGAAAATGGCTGCTGTGCACGAATCATTTCTGATGGAAATGCAAGAACCGGTTCGATCGACCTGGTACGGTCCGTTTCATTAACTATACCGATTCCCGAGCATCTTAATTGGGGTTGATCTATAAAGCAACGTTAATGATGCGTTTGGAAGCATATAAATACTAATATATTTCAACAGCTCTGATTGGGAAGTCAAAAAGTTTCTGATTGGAATTCACAGTTCCAATCTCCGGCTCCCTTTTTTTTTTTTTTTTGTCAAACGTTTATTCTACGCTCGCTCTCTCTCTCTCTCTCTCTCTCTCTCTCTCTCTCTCTCTCTCTCTCTGTCGAGAGCCATGAGTCTCTTCGGTCTGGGCAGGTGAGCCAAGGATTTCAATTGATTTTGAAATTAATTGCACGCATATGTTTGTTCTGTGATTGTACACATCAGATCTCTGTTCTGGGTTTTGTTTATCTTGATTCATAGCTAGTGGGTTGTGATACTATAAAAGTGGCTTGATTTATGATTTGGATATGGGTCTTTCTTTTCTGGCTATGATACTTAGTTCTGTGTAAGTTCTTGAATTATGTTGCATGAGAGCTTAGATTGCTATATTTATACGTCTTTTTTTTTCTTTTTCTTTTTTTGCTATGAATTTAACCCTGTCTGGGACTTCGTTTCTAATAAAATTGAGTCCTAGAAACATTTGGTTAAATTTTGAAGTCACTGTAATTGTGTTTCAGTGAACCGAATATAACTTCTTTTACTGCCTGTTGGATTGATCTGAGACGTATAATCTATGAGTACTCCCACCTTATTTATTTTGGGAGTATCACTGATATTGCATGCCTGAAGGAATTATGCATTCTGTGTTTTGTGGGTTTGGTTTTTTCCAAGGATGTGTAATTAACTCCACGAATTGTGGCATTCAACGCTGGAAATGCAATCCCCGTGGATTTGTTTTGTCATCCAATTCCACGTCTAATGCGGCCAATCAACATATCTGCAGTGTTTTCCGACAATTGATATGAGGATACTAGTATCAGTTCTAGTGCTCAGCACGGCTGTCTCAGCACAAAACTGTGCTGGCTACCTCATGGGGAAAGTGGTTAAACAAGATTTCAGGAGTTTGTCAGTAGTAATTATTAGGCATGACAAGATGGAGTTAAAAAATCCTCTTAGGCTCATATCTGGATTATTATGCCATTCACAGCCCCATACAGAATTGAGCAAGTGCTTATTACCTTAAGTCTATGATCTTGAAATTGTGGGGGGTTTAGTAGAATCTCTTTATATCTCGCTATTGATGCGCACATCAGCTCTGATGCTCACTCAGATGAAGTCATGGGCCTACGTGTTATAACTTATAACCTATTCTTGTGCCTTCCAAGAAGGCTAAGGAATGCTCTATCTTTGGCCTAATGTGCCCTCTCTTTGGCCTAATGTGCCCTCTCTGTGAGAACTCCTTGTGTTACTATTGACTGGTCTAAGTAGTCCTCTTACGGTCTTACCAATCCCCTCATCTGATACTTTGGGCTAAGAAGGCACACCACTCAGCCTAATGCTATAAATACTTGCCTAGGTGGAGGGCAGTATCTGGTAACCCCCTTGTGCCACAATTATGGGGATGCCAAAGAAAATGCCCGACCTTACTCGAGATTACTAGAAGAAATTGCTTGGAAGCTAGAGGTGACATCAAGTAACCTTGTCATCCCCTCTATCGACTAGATTTGCAGCTTGACCAGTCTTAGGGAAAGAGGAACCTCTACTAGAAGACAACAATGAACTTTGTGTTACGTAACATCCTGTACGCAAAATATGAAAAACCCACTTTGAAGGGGTGGACCTCCTGTTGATTCAATTTGAGCTGTTTCAGGCCTCCCTAACTTGACGAAAGTTAGCCTTTCCTGAGTAAACGGAGGAGGGAAGGACAGTTCTGATTACCACTTCTTGCTACGTTCTTCTAGGTGGAATATAAAAACAAATATGTGGAGAAAATACCCGCTTAGAGGTGGTTGGACCTCCTGTTGATTCAATTTGAGGTGTACCGAACGGTCCAAACCTCCATAACTTCAAAAGATGTCTTGACAATATCCAATCTCTTCTTATTCATTCCCCAAATTTGTCTATACACAAGGGAATAAAATTAAGCTTTAGCTCTTCAAATTAGGACAACAATTCTCACCCCCATGGCCCCGCTACTAGGTAGAAGACGCACACTACCTAACAAACCACTCAAATACAACAGGTTACAAACTGGATTACAGAAAAGCAATTGACTCTATAGAAGATAACTTGGATAGTATCATATGATTTTCCAAAGGAATATATTATACCTACGTAACCTACCTTTTGCTTCTTGCGAGATAATGTCCAAGATATATCATAACTACCTAATGCAGCTCCTATGCTTCTTGCTGAGTTATCCCTAATGGTTTGTATAGTTTTGATAGATGCCACTCATTATGTAAGTTCACATGACAGATGGGGAAGCAAACCAGTAGAAGGGAAATGTGAAATGAGATGCATCATTGATGTTTAGGATGATATGAATAGATTTGGCTACATTCGAAGGCTGTTATAGTAATTTCATAAGATTAACAAGTGTTCCAGTGTAAGGGACTAATTTCATCTTCCTTATTAGGTACGTAATTTCATGACTAAGATGGAGAAAATACGGCCTTCTTGCTTATCACATCGGTAGAAATGTGAGATAAACTATGAATTTACACAGCATGATGACCTATTGAACTATGGAAACATAAGTGGCAGTATTATCATATTAAACATGATAACTTTACGCACCTATCTATTCTTTACGAACAACAATTCATTTCAAGGTATTAACGATGTTTCCCAGCCCCACATCAATCAATCAGAATCTATGACCCCATTGTAATCTGGGGATTTACTTTTGGCCTCAAATCTAATATTGGTCCAAAGAACTAACATAAATTAGAATCACAATTAACCAAATAATCTGCATCACATAGCATTTCCACCAACCATCTCAATTCCCTGACTTCGCTTACTACCAAAAGTTCGATACAAACGACTTACCTCCCCACCATCGAGATTTGGACCGCCGAACATCAACGTTCGACGTAGCATTGTATTGCTGGCTGGCAATTGTAAACAGCATGCCGGCCCTCCAACCCTTTCACCGCCGCTGTGCCATTTGGCCATCGTTGGTGTTCCATTGCTGAGATACTTTGGAGCATGTTTCTATAATTAGTTCGGGAAAACATGGAAAAGAATTGAATGTTAGATTGTCCAGTCTGTTGCGTTTTGCAAATCTAGTTACACGATAGGAAATAACTAGAATGCCCCCATTCATAAGGGTATTCATGGGTTTTAAAAAATTGGAGGACCAAATAATAACTTCAAGTCTCTAACTTTAAAAAAGACATTTATCTACAAGAGTGACTATAACTTGGAACTCCTAATTAAGGAGCCTTAATTGTAACTTTACCATTGAAGCACAACAAGAAATCCTCCTCTTATAGCTATTAACTACATTTATACTTCAGTTTTTTCCTACGCTCACGCCTAAGTTTTATTTGCAAACAGGAATCAAAGGACATTTCGCCCGAAAAAGAGTGCACCATCAGGGAGTAAGGTTGTTCTCTTAATCCAACTTGAGAATCTTTTCCATGTTGTGTAGTCTTTTACCTTGATTAGTTAATTGGGTTTGATTTTTTAACACTGGGCTCAAGCTATTGTACAGCATCAATGTTCTAAATGGCGCTTGGCGCTAGTAGGGCGGAGACCCATTTCTGAGTGCCAAGCCGCCTAAGCGACGCCAAGCAATTAGGCGGATTTTTTTTTTTTTTTAACAAACCATTATCCAATCAAATTATATTCCATGTATCCATAATGCAAGTTCAAACTTCAAAGTACGAACCCAAATGAAATTAAGTAGTAGCAACTAGCAAATAAGTTGAATAAGACAATAAGTAGTAGGGCTTCGCTCACCTCCCTTGTATTATATATATATATATATATATATATATATATATTTAAGCCACCAAAGGCCTCCAAAGACGCCGCCGCCGCCGCCAAGGCTGCCAAGTCCGCCAAATCAAACGCCAAGGACTATTGGCGTGGCGGTAGGGCACCTCCAAGCGCCTAGGTGGCCTGGGCGGCGATTCTTTAATTTTTCTGTCATTATATTCACTTTAACTAGAAGCCCTAACTAAAGCGCTTTTCGCTTTTCCGTTGATTAAGATTGAGGAATTTGCTTCACTATAAAATTGTACTTTTCCGTGATACATTCTCTGTCTCATCTACCATAGAGTGATAGACTTTGGGTACTGAGAGAGGACTCAAAGAATTTTACTATTGCAGAAACTTTGTTTTTCAACTAGGAGTGGCCATCATCTGGCAACTCTGCCTCGTGGTTTAAACTTTACATCAGTGACAGAAATAAGTGCGGTACTTAACCACTGTATCAAAAGGATACCGTGGAATATAAGCTGGCATTCTTCCTTCTTATGTTGTTGTATACAGGATTTCTTAGTGCAAGATGTAGCTTCCAGTTTCATACTTTTATGTTTTGTAGCTTCATCCATTCACCTGTTATTTTATTACTTAGTTGTGTGTTCCATAATACAGGGGGCCCAGCTAAGAAAGCACATCGATGCAACATTGGGTAGTGGAAATCTGAGAGAAGCAGTAAGGCTTCCTCCTGGGGAGGATCTTAATGAGTGGCTTGCTGTCAACAGTAACTCTCTCTCTCTCTCTCTCTCTCTCTCTCTCTCTCATGTGTGCATGTGCAGGTATATTATATTGGGTCTCCTGTTTTGTTGCTCTGGAATTGGGTGTTGATATGTGGAGGATTCAACTGTCCTTGCATCTACAAACCCATGTCACGTGCACTTAATATGACATGGATGTCTCCAAGAACTTTATAGAGGATGTGTGCACAACTAATACGTCTCATATTCTTCATCTGCTCTTCCTCCAAACTATCCTTCTTTACTAAAGCATCTGCTATCCTCAAGTTCTCTTCGTTGTAGATAACGATGTCATTGGGAAAAAAACACCCCGACACAAGGGACATCTCATCTTTTTCAATTACTATTGATGTTATAAGGATAATCATTCAGACCTCCCCCAAGTGCTTGCCTTTATTGCACTGCAGCCCCATAGTTTGGAGAAATTACTCTTAAGCAGCTAAGCTGTTGTCATCTGATACCAATACAGAGGATTCAATTTGATGTTCTCTTCCATTACTAAGGTTTTAACCTCCCATGAGGGCAAGTTTTACATGCCTCCAGCTTTCTGGTACTGTTGTAAGTCAGAGCCATATGCAGTAAGTACAATCCTCTTCCAATAATGAGCTTCTGTCCTTTACTAGGCGAATTACTGAACCATTCAGGGTGTCAACTCTTGGGCTTGTTCGTATATCCATTTTGTTCCCATCACCAATATGGACAAGGAGACGAGTAAACAGTTGTTTGTTCTTGTGAATTGTCTGCTTGGCAAAAAACATCTACCACAATAAGCTTCTCTTCTCTTTGATAACCAATTGATACTGTTTGCTTTTGCAATTTTCAGCTGTGGACTTTTTCAACCAGGTGAATTTGCTTTATGGTACCCTCACTGAGTTCTGCACTCCAGAAAACTGTCCTACAATGACCGCAGGTCCCAAGTATGTCTTGTTAATTTCTGCTTTATTTCGACTTTTCAGGATATCAGTTTTGTTATGTTCATAAAAAGAAAAAGTATGATTGATTTATTTTTATGACCTACCACTGTTATGGTGTCAATGCAGCTTTCCTACATTTCATTATTTCAAGTTTCCTTGTATGGTTGTGGCATCTGTGCTTTATACGATGCCTATGTCAAACCTTAACCTTCTGAAAGGAAAGACAGCTTTTACTCGTGCCATTAGTACATCATATGTCTTACCACTTACGGAATTTGTAGTCATTCCCTTGAGACCAAATGCTGGTCTTTAGGCTGATTTTTTTGGTGGGAAGCTCTTTGCTAAGAGACATTTGCTCTTATGCACCCATACTTGCTTTAACAAGCATTGGCATCAATTAAAATGGTTAATTACATCGATCATGTGTCTGCAATCAGAGCTTTGTACACACATGAGTACTCACACATATATTGGTGATAACTTCTAACATTGGGATGATGTACATGATACTACACCAGTGATGAACTCCTATTAGCATATATGTCTCTGACTCTCTGCTTACTTGGTACCAATCCTCCATTTTCGCAAAGTACTAATCAATACCCATCACCTAGGAATAATGTGTATTTTGGGGATTTGACAATCTTTATGATGTGGGAAGGAAAATTGGTTTTATTTATCAAGTTCTTTTTTTGGTTGCATACACAATTAGGCATAGGTGAAACTTTTCCTTTTTTAATGTTTTTAAGATATTTTATTTGCTTTCAAAGAAAACGTAATAATGGGGAATTGGAATCTGTGTTTTGCATGTCTCCTTGTATGGTGGTTTTCTTAACTTTTAGGTACCAGTAGTGAACAAGTGTTGACTGGTGACCTATCAACAAAGTGGCAAGTTCCTTATTGTTGCATTCAGTGGGTGTTGGTGTGGCTCTTTGTTTGTTAATAATGATATGGTTTTTGAGCTGGTGATTCTACAATATTGCACCCATATCAGAAAGGCTGATGGATTCTTCTACTCGCATGGAAAAAACAGCTAGTCGTTTACGTATAAGAAAATATGGCCTTCAATAGCACAGACACGGTCACGGGATAAGGACACGATACGGACACGTCTTTTCTTCAAAAATTAGGACATAGACACGTTGGGAATACGCCGAATATATAATATATTTATTATAGATTTGTCTGTATGAATTCATATAGAAGTGAAAAACGTTATCTCTGTGTAATTAAAATTAACACCATGAAGAAATAAACCACTATCCCTATACAAGTATCCTTGAACCATACGTCTATGAAAGTTTCCACTCTGGGTCCAGCCTTAAATTGTTTTTTAACCTCCTAATCTGTCCTTAGGATGCCCCAAGATTGTCCCCAACATGTCTTAGAGTATCCACACAATGTGTCAGAGTAAAAGAAATATAATAAAAAAAACCGAACATGTATTTAGGCATATTCGACACATATTAGAAGAGTGTCATGTCATGTCCGTGACTGACACATGTTGGACACAGATATGTGAGGCCCATAGACATTCCATGTTTCTTAGACTGATATTGTTATATTACGTATAAAAATGATTGAGCCGTGAACCTTCTCAGGCAAGGAAAACCCCGTCTACTTTTTTAGTGATTGCTTGAACAACTTGGCGTGATGGTTATAAGCAACACTGTAGAGTTTCAAAAATTTGCAGCTCCTGACTTTGTTCAGATAATACTTAACAGGTACGAGTACCGATGGGCAGATGGAGTGCAAATCAAGAAACCAATTGAAGTTTCAGCTCCAAAATATGTCGAATATCTGATGGACTGGATTGAAACTCAATTAGATGATGAATCCATATTTCCTCAAAGGCTAGGTAATTTATGGTTTGATTTGTTAACATATTTATTAGGAATCTCCTTTCAGTTGAAACTAAATACGCTATCTTGTGAAAGAACCCTTGAGTCTAATTTGTGTTTTACCGATACGTAACTTTTGCACAGTTGTCTCTAGTGTTCCCTTCAACTTATGTTTGTTCTTTATTCTGACGTTTGTAGGTGCCCCTTTTCCTACCAACTTCAGGGAAGTCGTGAAAACTATATTCAAACGCTTGTTCCGTGTTTATGCTCACATTTACCACTCGCACTTCCAGAAGATCGTAAGCCTCAAAGAGGAGGCCCATCTAAATACCTGCTTCAAGCATTTCATACTCTTTACATGTGTAAGTGTGCTTAAATCCAAAGACTAGTTTTTAGGTTCTTTGTTCTCTTTACGAGATCCTGTTTATTAAACTACCCAACTTTGTTCACTGACATCATTTCCTTTCTATTCCATTAGCTATTTGCCTTTTTAATCTTGGTTTGCCAGTTGGCTTGAACATTTTTTGTCTCAATCGGTTGTCAAACGTACTTCCATTCAATTTCGTTAGAAACATTCTCATTTAATTTTGTCATCGTGTTTTGGCTACCAGTCAGAATTTGGACACGTTGTGTCTATGATATCCTGAATCTGTTTTTAATTCGCTATATTGTCTCTGTGCAGGAATTTGGGCTGATTGACAAGAAGGAACTGGCTCCACTTCAAGAGCTTATAGAATCCATTGTTGTCCCTTACTAAACTGTTTGTGCAAGTCCCGATTTCAATCGACTGAAATCAACTATCTATTCTAGAATGTAACAAAAAATAATGTTTAATAGTTAATGCCTATATAATATGTTTGAGATGCTTGGTACTATTAATCTCGTGCAAGTACATTTCTGATCTATGTTGAATCATTTTAAGTTCCTCTCAAGGAGTCTTCAAGTCAGGCATTTTATGGTCTCTGTCTATGGATTATGCATGCAAAAAATGTAAATTAAGATATTTCACAAAATACAAGCATGTTGTTCTTGTTTTTTAAGATATTAAGTCATGATCGTATCCGGGTCAATGTGAACTTTTCTGAAGAAAATCTATACCTCAAAACTTCAAAGCTGATATCGAGAAGACTTAGTGAAGAAAATTCATTGAAATATATAGATGACTTATACTTGCTACATTTTTGCACGTAAATAAAGTAACTGTACAATTCTAGTACTCTCCAAGAAAGGACTATACATTTACTTTTCTCTTCTAATTTATGCACATTTTTTCACATGTCAAACCAAATCAAGTACTGCATAACACTTCCAGTACAACTCTAGCGCTCCCATCGGTGGATTTCATTGCATATTCCCTTGCTGTTTTTAGTCACCAATATCAGCAACAAAACTCGTTCATCTGATGCGGGCAAGGTTTGCAAATGGCTCTGGATTCGACTTGGGTTCTGGCTTAGCCAATTCAGGAGTCCCAAACACATTCCAAAATCTCAATGTCTCATCTGCTGCTGCCGATGCAACCGTGTACCCATCTGAGCTCTGCAACAGACAACCAAAGAGAAGAAAGTTAAACAAAATCCAGAAAAGACTAAAAATTGCACTTTTCCCCTAAAGCATGACCTAACCTAATGCTCATTTTGAGTTTTCTCCCCTGGGCCAAATCGTTCACACCCCAAGTGAAAAACGAGAATGTTCGTCACCGAGAGGACCCAATTGCGAGTTGAATTTTACTTTCATGCGACCAGACTGTAATTTACTAGCAAAAATAAAAAGAACACAGTTAATCAAACAACATAAATACCTGAGCCATGTACAAAACTCTTGAAGTATGCCCATAAAGCTCAGCAATCTTCACCATAGAAGGGTACTTCCACAAAATCAGCTGATTATCATTAAACCCATGTGAGCTCAAAATCTCCCTCTCATGCTTACTCCAAGCCAAGCAACACACTTGCGACCCCGTATCGACTGAGTTCAAGCACGCGCCAGTGTGCGCGTTCCAAAACTTAATACAGTCATCCCCAACCCCACCACCTGAAGCCAGCAAGTTACTCTGGAACGGGCACCAGGAGAGTGCCTTCACAGCTGCGGTGTGGTGGTCTAGGCGGTGAAGCCACCGGTGGTGGTTGCTTGAACTGTTTCCAGAGGTAGAATTTGAGATGTTCCATATGTATACAAGGTTGTCATTTCCACCACTGGCTAGTTGTTGGCCGGTTGCGGACCATCTTAGGCCGCAGATTTCCTGGGTGTGGGCCCTGTATGTGGTGATGATATGGGATCGGACTCTTACATCGTTGTTGATGATTGAGCTGTCCATTCCTCCAGTTGTTAGGATGTGGTTGTTCCAATCAAGTGAACCAACTCTGGATCTGTGCCCCTCTGTCAACGTTCTTAGCTGCTTAGAGAGGGAATTGAGTCAGATAAAATCAGCTGGATGAGATATAGAATTTGTAACAATCAAGAGCTATGACAAAAGTGCAAAAATCATTAGGTGATACTATTCAATGATGCCGTCGCTTTATCCCTACTTTTGTGAAATATACTCAGTCAGTGGACACATGATTACATAGGGATTCATAAGCTAACACATTGCCAAAAAGATTGTCCCTCCAGCTTTACTCTATTTTTCAAAGTTTCTCAAACTAATAATTTTCTATTTACGCTCTACCACTTCGTATTGAGTAAGCCCAATAACTTCAGTAAGCAAAACCATCGTGTGCTTAATTATTAAGCTAATTTAAGGATTTAAACTATGGAAATCAGCATGCATTTGGGGGGGGGGGGGGTGGTGGTGGTTGTGTTGGGGTGGAGAAGAATAAAGAGAATGAGAGAAAATCAAAAACAATTGCCAATTTCAAGTAATAATCCATTCAGTCATAGAAAGCAAATAATTACAACTTCCCCTTCCAGACCGAATAATGATGACATTAGGATTCCAACCCAATTCTCAAGAGTTTTTTGCTCCTTGAGTCTTGTTTTAGTAAAGGTGCATTTATGAATGGTTCCAAAATGACACGCTTCTTCCTCTCATCTCCCTCCCAGCCCCTGGGATTCGAACCCAATTGAATTTTTTGCTCCTTGAGTATTGTTTTAGTAAAGGTGCGTTTATGAATGGTTCCACGATGACACGCTACTTCCTCTCATCTCCCTCCCATCCCCGCCCAACCGCGGAGGCTAGGAACAAAAAAAATAAAGCAGTTTTCGTACTTCATCCCACAATCAGTGATTTTCTCTTTTGGTCGTAGGTCTGTAATATAGTCTTAAAATTGGTCAATAATACTCTAGTACTCTACAATTTTATCCACCTCTAACAAAGGGTTAGGACAACATAGGCTTAATCAGGAAAACTGCAGGGCATCCATAGACAACTAAAGGAAAATGCATCAACATCGGCATAGTAGTGGGAAGCTGTCCGAATTTAAGGGGGAAAACAGGTTACCTTACAACTGGCCAAAGAGTCCCAAAGCTGGACATGGGAATTATTCAAGCCAACAGCGAGGTGCCTTCCATCTGGTGCCCATCTGACGCCTGTCACAGGCCCAATCTCCTCATCAACAGTTACAAGTTCATTCGTAGACCCATCGGAGGCATCCCATAAATACACCGAATTGCTGAGGGCAATGGCTAGGGTGTTGCCGCTGCCCCAGTCCAGCAAATTTAAATAGAAGTCATCCATGAGATCTGGGGCATCAAGAGTCTTTTCTGAAGCCTGACATGTATTAAAAGAAAGATGGCATTAGGAAAGTGACCAATAAAAAATACAGTTTGCTACATGAAAACATTATGCTCTGCTCATTTAAGTTTGTTTTTTCCATGGGAAACAATTATATGCAGCGACGTTTTTGTTATTAGCCTACGATGATGTACATGAAAATACTTTTCTTTTTCTTAAGGAGCACATTCACTAGTGGTGATGCCAGCAAGCAACGACAGTCGTAGCAGCAGTTGCACCACTACATTCAACTATATGGGGTCGCCTGACCCCATGGTGGGAAAATAATCTACTTCTATTGTACTACTAATTTTGGAGTAGATAGGAAATGACCCCATCAAAATATAGCATTGACACTATTATAACTAGGGAGCAAAACACCTGAAAATTTATCACATAATGAAAAGCAACCTCTAAATGTTTTATTTAGGCTAAGCATACTTGGACTCCAATTACAATCTGATAAATAAATAGGACATTAATTATCAAGTTTCAATTCTACGGGTCCTCTGTTTTTTATTGATATGTATTCTATAAGCAATATGTTTTCTCCGAGTTGAAAGTTGTTCTTAACAGTATTTTATCGTTTAAGTAACAATCACTTGACTATAAAAATGAGTCATGGGTTGATGGAGGTTTTATGGGGTTTTACTTAAATTTGAGTTCAAGTATTGAAATGGTAAGGGACAGGCTCTTATATGATCTTTTTAGCATTGTATTTTTTATTTAGGTCAAAAAACATGGATACAGTTAAGAAAAGAAGCCAGTCATAATGCATAATTCATCTTTATTACTCCTATTCAAGAAATTGTGCTAAGAAAAGTCGTATCAATTTGAATGACTTTCTCGAAACTAAAAGTAAACATTTCAACTTTCAATTTGTAAACGACCCCATACTTGTAAAATCCTGGAGTCGCCACTGGGTAGCAGTGATGGTAGTAGTGGAGGGTGGCGGCAGTGAGGTATTGGTGTGCTAGTAATTGTTTGCAAATTAGTCACAAGAAGAGATTCGCAACAAATAAGAAGCAAAAATAAGCCACAAGGGAAAAATTAGAAACAATCACAAGGGACAAAAGAGAATTCATAAACAAAACAAGTCAACAGGGAGAAACGGGAAAAATAAGTGTCAAGGGAAGGTAAACAAATCATAACTCATAAGCAAGGGAAGAAAGGAAAACTCACTTGGGGAATGCATCTTCTATGTTTGGCATGTTTGGAATGGGGAACCGAGGAAATTGACTCTGAAACAGTGGCTTCTGAAGCAGGGGGCTTGTTTTTAAAAGCAAGGATTCTAGTTCTGTTCATGTTGAAAATCTCTGCCAGCTGCCTCCTGTAAGCTTCTTTGGATGGAGAGCAGGGTGATGATGAGTTTTGCTTCTCTACCCTCCCACCAGTCAGCATGAAATGCGCAAAATCAAAATCCATCGCAGACCGATTAGGGATAAACCTGTCCAACTGCCATTTACAGGAAAAAAAATTCAAATTCTGATTGAATCTGAGGAAAGCATGAAAGATGGGTTTTGTTAAATCAATTAATCAAGCAGGTACTCAAAGACCATGATCTATGATTTTTTTAGAAAGAAAGAACTACAGCAACATTATATCTGGGATAACTACTTTTATCATGAGGTGAACAAAAGCAAAAAACTTGAAGGTATGGGAACATTAGAATTTCATATCAATGGTTGGGAGACTAAAACAACATGAACATATAGGACGCTTCTCTTAACAAGAAGTCACAATAATGAAGTGTTACGGAGAGAAAAAACATTCAAAGGCTCACAAAAATAAGCAAACAGTAAGAATCAAATGGTGAATATTTCTAAGAATTAAGTAGAAGAAAAAAGAAACTGAAGGGCAATCCTCTTTCGGTCGTAACAACAAGCAAAACCCTACTTTAAGAAAAATCCAACCCAAAACATCTGCCGGAAACATAATTTCAGAGAAAGAAATACCAATACAAAGAGATATATTAGCAAATGAACACCCAATTATAGGACAACTCATTGTCAAAGAAGCAAATCTGAACAATTTACAGAAAAACAAATCCAAACCAAAACAAACCTTCATACGAACATAATACAACAAATTAATAAAAAAAAAATGTAAACAAGGTTAAGCTGTCTCTCTATCGCTATAAAGGGTATTTGTGACAAAAAAAGAAAACATATATTTCCCAGAGAATTCTGAATCCAATAAATATACCCATGCAAAAATAATAATAATAACAGGCCGATCAAAAAAGTAACAATAATAACAAACAATCATCATGCGTTACGGACACACACAAATTGCACACATATCACATGAATTGGGGGCTTCACGCCCCGCTGCAGGGGCGGAGCCAGGAATCACTAGTAGTGTGGTCAATATGTAGAAACATATTTGATCTTCGTCGTATTTTCAAACAGAAATTGAATATTTATTACGAATATTAACTAAGAACAATTTTTGAAGCCCCCAGTTCATTCGAGAGAGGAATTTTTGTATCTTTAGACTTTTCCCAAGAAAGTTAAAAATCGAAACCAAGGATTTTTACTGTAGGCTTCAAGAAAGCAAGTTTTTTCTGTTTCTTTCCCTTAATTTTTTTCTATGCAAAACCTTACAGTGCGTTAGAAAATTAAGTTCAAGACTAGCCTACACATATGGAAACATGGAGACACAAAAAGATACTCACATTCTCAGAAGAATTTTTCCTCCGGAAAGTCCGATCGGAGAGAGGAAACCGCGACCCCTTGTTTCTCATTCTTCCTGCATCCATATTTTGTGTCAGCGACAAAACCCTAAAATAGCCCGAAAATAATCAGAAGAACAAAGGCAACAAAACCCTAGGAAATAAAAGCAACTTCTGCGGGACTTGTAAATTTAAAGAACAACGTAGTAAAGGGAACACAGAGAGAAAAAAGATCGCGTTAGAGAGAGAGAGAGAGAGAGAGAGAGTGGTTTTAGGGGGTGAGATATGTGGCAACGGCTATATATGTTTCGTAGACAACGGCTCGGAGTTTCAGTAATGGACCGGACGGTTGGACCGCTATAAGCTCTATCGAGATCGAGGTGAAACTGGAAGGTTTGGGGGGAGAGGACCCGGTCGATTACCAAATTTTGTGGGTTTTTTTTTTGGGCTAAACCAATAGCAAGAATTGAGTAACAAGCACTACTAAAAGAAAACAAACAATTAAGAATTTATTGTCCAATCAGAGAATGACAAATGGCCATTCATTTTGGACAAAATGGAGTACGCGTGGACTGAAATGCATGGAATCACACAATTAAGAGAACGATGACGTTCTAAGTAATTTAATGTTGTTTTATAGGTAATGACAATCGCTGTCAAATGTCACTCAAATAATTGCTCAGAAGAGGGGGCAATTCAAAGTTCAAAAGCGCGAATTGTATTATTCAAATGAGAAGCGGTTACACCTAGTTGACGCTGTCAAATTAAAGGAGTGGAGTTTTAAGCATGTAACTGTCGATTTCCAGTACAATGCAGTTAAGGGAAGTCGGGTGATGAATTAACTGAATCAGCTCGGATGATCACAAGCATGAACCATGGAGGAAAATTTTGAATTCAAATGTTGAAGTAACTTCGAAGGCAACTAGGCAGGAGAATGGAGGCCGTGGAGAAGACTCGAGAGTTTGTCTATAAATAGAAGAACTGAAAGAAGGAAAAACCCCAGACAAATCATCAAACAAATAGCTATGCTCTGATTGGTTTGTCCATTAGGCAGTAATTTAGGAACTTAAACTTAGTTCGAAGTAGTTAAAAGTAGTTCGTAGTAGTAGTAATCACACTGTAATCTATTCTGTTCGTTTGTGAAGTTGGAGAATCATTTGGAAAAGCAAGTTGTTTTGAATTGATCAAGATATCTTGTTTCTTCTTTGGGTTGTCGAATTTCTAGTGAATCATTGTGCCGTTTCAATACTTCTAGAAAGAAAAATCCTCTTCGTTGAGGTAATTGAACTGATGCTATAATCGTCTGATTAAGTTTGACTTTTATAAGTTGAATCTGAAAAGGATAATTATAAGCCCTTTTTGGCACGCTCGCACACAATCACATTTCTGAAGTAAGCCAAAAATCTCAGCCAAACAATTACGTAACTAGCGTTGTGATCATTCACTGCACAAAAAATTGACAAAAAACATCGACGCAAACTCTTTTTTTTTTTTCCTCTGTCTCGTGCATCGAACGAGCACAACTCCATTATATTCTAAAATCAAGTATAAACGGACAATATTCAATCCCAACCCGATTACTCAAATATTCCCCAATCGGTGAACTTCATCAATATTGATTATCATATGGGTAATTCATTAGTGGGTATTGACAATGCTGAAATTTGTTTTTTTTTTTGTTAATGTCGAAATTAGTAATGCACAAAAGAGTAGTATAGCATGAAGTTATGAAGCTCTTATGTATTGATTCATTTTTAATGTTATTGTTTAATATGATATAACCAAATTAACGCAGGTTACATTCGCTAACAAACGCCAGCGGTTATAATGCTGTTATAGTCACAATAATTACATATTGGACACTTTGAGGAATTAGAAGCATTGTAGATCGTCTCTATCTCTCAATTTAATAAATTAAAAACATTAAAATTCTATAAATTTAGGAATGAGAGATTGAAGGCTTTTGAAGGCAAAAACACATTTGCATAGAATAATTGAATGATCGATTAATAACTTAAGACATTAGCCTTCTCAATGTGGATGCTAGCCCTTCAAAACGACATGCAACTCTTTTATGATTAGAGATAGATAGAGATAAATTGGCTATTATTTTGAAGTATCAAAATAAATAAATAAACTGGCTATGATTTATATCAACAAATATCTCCGTAAATAGAAGTAATGCTTGCACTACCGTGCCATAGAATGATATACTCAAATTATAGCTGAGGGGAAAAAGAACGAAAACAAAAACAAAAAACGGTTTTTATTGTACAAGCACACAAGAAGATAAAAAAAAAATATACGTATTTTTTGTGTATTTTTTACACATTTACACACTCATTATTGTTTTACAATTTTTCAACAAAAAACCCAAAGAATTACTCCTTTCGTCCCAAATTGAGAATCCATTATTCCATTTTGGGTTTTCCCGTTCCGGGAGATGCTAGAGGCACATCAATTTATCACACCTCAACTACACCCCTCTCACATACATGTGGGTCCCTAGAATATATTGTGAAATTTTCACACATGCATGTGAGAGAGGTGTGATTAGGGTGTGACACATTGATGTGTCGCTAGCATTTCCCATTCCAAAATGATGATCATTTTCCAAAAAATGGAATGAAAAATTTAGTGATTTTCCAAAAATCTCCCTCACTAGTGATTAACTTATGCAGAATAATTTTTCGGTTCAAACTTGTTCAATTTTTTTTGGGATTTGTTAGTTTTATGCCAAACTTTCATGTGATATGGGTGAGTAAGGATAAGAGAAATTGAAAAAGTAAAAATTTATGATTTTTACACAAGTATTTTGAGAAATATCCAAATAAAAGCTCAAAAAGTCAATTTTTGAAATTTTTCTTGAATATTTTCCAAAATACTTGTGTAAAAATCATAATCCCTCCATCCCTTTTTAAGTGTCTTACTTTGTAACTCCAACTTATTAAAAAAACATCATTATTATACCTTTCACATCAACTTTTTTCCTTCATTTTCCCTACTTATCCATCATCATTATATTTTTACTCACTAACTTTTTAAAATAGATTCTACTTTTAGAGACAAAATAGACAATGCACTAACTTTTACCCATTAACTTTATAAAATGAACACTTATTAAGGGATAACCCAAAATGAAATACTGGACTCTAAATAAGGGACGGAGGCAGTAATTTTTTACTTTTTCAATTCCACTCAACCTTTCACCTATATTTTCCAAAAAATTTGCATTAAACTAACAAACGCAAAAAAAATAAAAATAAATAAAAATAAAGACAAAACCAAAAGTCTATGTTGCATAAATTAATCACTAGCGTAAACGCCCTATAAAATAAGTAAAATATAGGAGTAATGGTAGAAATAATAGGCGATATAATCATTACATGTTCCTTTAAATAGTTGAAACGCCCAAAATGGACTCTCAATTTGAAATGGTGGAAGTACTATTGATAGTTGAGACTTGAGCGTGTGACAATTCAAAACAAAACCATCAAAATCGATTGATATGATAGTCTTTCAAACAAAATTTAATTAATGCCATTGTCAGAAAGTGTGGCTCCTGTTTGCACGAAAATGCAGTTAATTATTATTAACGGTCAAAATTTAAAAATACATCGCAACCGTTAATTGCAGAAATCGACGGCCCATGTGCCGCACTACAATCTCTGTATGGCGGAGAGCCCTACAGAATTTCCCAATCCCTAGTTTTAGACTATTAGTGAGCTGACGTAGATGTTTTCCAACTACTAAAATAGAAAAATAAGTACTACATTGAGGGAAGTAATTTACTTCCGAAATTCTAAACAAAGTGAAATTCAATTAATTCAAGACTATTACGTGGTAGAATGTGCTTGCTTAGAGGCTTAGTTTCAACTCTTACTGTTATGAATTTAAAAAAAAAAATTGAATCAACAAAAAGCATTATTTTTATGCACAAAAATTGAAGACAATATAATTGAAGATTTAAAACTAAAAAACTCTATACGCTTCGCAGTCTATGTGATACTAGATGAGGGGGCGGATCGGCCAGTCAATTCCTCAATCTTGGATAGCTTGAGAGCAACCTTAACCTGTGATCAAATGCAACCCTAGTTAGAAAGAAAATAACAGAGGGTCAGTAACAATAAAATCAGGGATCAAGCAAGCCTTTCTCACAAGATGAGTAAGTGCTGCTTCTTGAGAATTTGCCTCCCAGTTTGCTAGATTTTTGCTGTATCGCTCCCATCTCATGTAAAGCCAAATGGTTGCACCTTCCAAGTCCCCTCCAGAGAAACAGAAAATCTAGAAATGACGTTTCAAAAAATGTTCAACCACAGGGTGCATAGGGAAAAATCCTAGCTCGCCTAGGTTTATAGATTTGCTATTTTTAAATCTCAATCAATGATTCACCAAACAATAACTAAACAAATCACACAAACGAAAGCAACCAAACAACGAATGTGACGATATATGTGGAAAACCCTAAACGGGAAAAAATCACGGGAAGGAATCAAACACTATAAACATTGTGTAGTTACAAGTAATCTTACCCTACGATTTGAATCCTCACAATCGAGTCTAAGACCTACGTGCCGAATCCATGTTCACCACACCCAGTGTTTGACTGCCGCTACCTTGAATCCACAAGCCTTCCATTTGCCTCCTGGAAATCCACCGAAGGTCTTGAACTTGCCTAGGAATCCACCTAGGGCTTTTCTGAAATATGTTGGAGATGATGTTGAAACCTCTTGGAGATGGATTTTGCGCTCAATGATCCATAGATCAATATGTACTCCAAGATACAAAAGCAAGAGCTCCTCTTGAAAGTGTCTTTGCTCCAAATAAAAAGTGCGGCTTTTTTCTTCTTCTTAGTGATGAACCCTAGGGATGAAAACACCTCCCTATTTATAGCCTTAGATGTCCACATATCCTTACATAGAAAAAGCCTTCTATTAGGGGTGTACACGGTCCGGATTGGTCCGGTTCTCTAGAAAACCAGTAACCGGACCATTTCAAACAGTTCTAGAAAATTGGGAACCAGAACCTAACCAATATATGCATGGAACCTAACCAGAATCAAACCAAAAGACCGGTCCGATTTTGGTTCGGTTCCGGTTCTATCCAATAAGCATCCCAACACTTAGGCCCCATTCCAGAAACCTTCTTAAAAAATAAGTACTTATTTTGCCACTTCTCATTCAAAAATAATAAGGGTCATTCCACAAAACACAAATAAAAAGTTCCTTTCTCATTTTCAAACTCAAAAATAATGTAAATGAAAAAAAAATTAAATTTTTTTTTCACCGTATTAAAGATCTCAATGAGATCTATCAAACAAGATCCATAGTGATAGGAAAATTATTTACATAAACACATGATTTTTGAACTTGAAGTTGCCTTATACAAAAAAAAAAGACTGTTGCTATGATAATGGGCACTGGCGTAAACGGAAAAGGGGTGCTCGGATCAAGCACCCTACACACCTCGGATGCCGTCAATTCCCACACGGGCCCCCTTGGTTTTTTTTTATAGAATTTTTGGACGGCTCGGATCGGCCGTCCGGTGGCCGGAGACGGCCCGGCGGGGCCGCCGGTACGATTTCTCTCCCGCCGCCCATTGGTACCTATATAAATTCTACCAAAATAATTATCACCCTTCTTATTTTCTGGAACAACCCTTGTTATTCAACAAAAAATAAGTTCTTTTTTGGTTTCTGGAACACAGCCTTATTTACAAAATATGAACTCATAAAATTAAAGAAATAGGAAGATAATCTGCTAGAATAGGAAATGAAGGAAGAAAATAAAAGCTTTCCTAACAACTGAGATTTCATTTCTAAATAAATTAAGTTTAGCAAGGAAAAGATTAACCAACCAAATTTAAATACATATTTAATTACACATATGTATTTCTATATTTATTTTAGTTTTAAACGGTCCGGTTCAGTTCTAACCACGGTTTATTAATTGAGAACCAATAACCGAACCAAAATTAACGATTCTTATTTTTTTGGAACCATAACCTGACCGTTGAATTGCAGAACCGGACCAAATAGGACGATTCGGTCCGGATCGAACCGGTTTTACGGTTCGGACGGTTTTCCTGAACACCCCTATCTTCTATATAGCCTTGGAGATGCCGAGGCTTAAAAAAAATCTTCCAATATATTTGCTGATCAATGGTAATTCAATCTTACCATGTGTTGCAAATCTTTCCATGACCACCAATTCCTTTCCTCCCAAGAATAATTCTTTCCTTCTCTACTCATACGAAACACTCACTCTCAATTACATAAAAAGATTCATTCCACTCTAATCCTATACAGACTCGCTATTCTTAGGCAAGATAAAAAGAAATTACAACTCAATAATTAGGGATACAATTAAATGTGTGTTTTAGTCTTAGAATTTGCCAACACAGAAAGACCGTGACCCATGATCCTAACACATAGAACAACTAGGAACTCTTTAGGCATTGTTTTTGCTTTTCTTATTTTCATTTCCCGCCTTTCATTCTTCAAGTTTCTCCCAATAACAATAAAAAGTTAGGAAAAACTTGTCATTTAATATCGTTTTCATTTTGCAAGAAACAGTTTTCGAGAATTCGAAACATCGTTCTGCAGTCTCTCCAAAGCGTGCTATCGTTACTCGTTAGAAAACCTTCCTACAAACAGTTTTTAGAACAATTTGCTCGTGGGAGGGTTTTTTTATTTTATTTCTGAGGGAGTTGAAAATGAACGGGAGTAGAAGATGAAGGGATCAACATAAATGAAAAAGTGGTGAAAGGAAACGTAAAAGGGTGTTTTGGTCTCACAAGAATAAAGTTCTACCGTTAATAGCCTAATATATTAATTACTTATACAGTTTCCAATATAAGTGGATATAGTTGTATTCATTTAATTAATGATCACAAGCATGTGCCCTTGGGGCATAAAATATAGTTGGAGGTGATCTCAAAAAATTAAACCATTTTATATCAGACAATAATGATTTTTCATTGAGTAAAATAATAACTAAGTAGTTTTTTTTGAACGGCAATAATAACTGGATAGTGAATAGAGACTCTCCACAAATAAAGAGGATCTCTTCATTTTGCAAAATGTAGAGATGGTGTAGAGAGCCTGGTGCCAACTTCTTCTTTTGAAGAATTTGCTCTCCACTTCATCTCTAGAAGGCATGGGCGGAACCATGATTCATTCATACAAGTATGTAAATGGACAAATTTGTGAATTCGCTTTTATACATCTATTCACACCAACCATAATCCATTAAAAAACGTGATAAAAATACTGAACTTAAGAAAAAATAAATTTAATGTCAAAATGGGTAACATTCCTCGTCGATCAGTGAAAATTTTGTAAACTTGGTGAAAAAATTTATGCAAAAATTTATATCGAGAGCCAGGTGCAAGCTTCTTTTGAAGAATTAGCTCTTCACCTCATCTCTAGAAGGAGTTTGGAATGGCTAGTGGAGATGCTCTAAGCACAATGGTGTTTGTGCTCTCCTCCCTCCTCTGTCCATTCAACTCAGTTTATCAATTCTATCCATTATCGCATGGTCATTTGAATATTACATGATGGGACATATGATGTTTCTTTTTCTTTTTTTTTACGATTGTCAGGGATTTCTGAATCAACGTACGTGTCAAATGAAGGCCATCAACGTCAAAACAAGGGAATTCACGAGAAATTGCTATCTTGTGGCTTGACCCAAGAGTTGAACCCTAGACAAACAGCATATAACCTTCCATTTGTGTTGTCATTGCACACACTTTGCCCCAGTTCTGAAGGAGGATGGGCGAGTCTCATGATGCAGGATAACATAATCCGCATTATCTATTTTTTTCCAAACATCAGAATTATTTATAAGTAATGCAGGAATTTTTCTAAATTAGATACGGGAATGTAACTATTGATTACATACACTCCAACACAACAACGGCAGCTACAACACGAGAGAGGCTGATAGTGGTAAACAAACAACTCCTCAAACAAACAACCCCCTAGATGGATAGTCAGGATGAGGTCACAAATTTTGTTTATCCAATTTTGGATATATGCTATTAGAGATACCCTTAGCTGGGATGAATGTCCCTTCTCTATCCTATTGTGGACTTGTGAGCTCCCCCTATCATTTCACTCTTTCCAAATTTCTGTTCAATATTCTCTTATCCATCTATGGAAGAAAATAAGTACTATATTGTAGAAAGTAAATACTTCCGAAATTCTAAATCAAGTGAAGTGTATTTAATTCAAGACTAAGTGGTAGAGTGTGCTTGCTTAGAGGCTTAGTTTCAAGTCTTACCGTTATGAATTAAAAATAGAAACCAAAAAAAAAAAAAAGAATATCATAAAGTACTACTTTTATGCTCAAAAATTAACATCACACATAAAAGTGACAAAAATTAACGTCACACATAAAAGTGACTATAATTGAAGACTTAAAACTAAAAAATTCTATACGCCTCATGGTGTATATGTAATAGATGAGCGGGTGGGGGGGGGGGAGGATCGGCCACTCAATTCCTCAATCTTTGGATAGCTTGAGAGCAACCGGCCGTAACCTGAGACCAAATGCAACCACCCTAGTTAGCAAGAAAATAATAGAGTCAGTAACAATAAAATCAAGGATCATGCATGCGTTTCTCACAAGACGAGTAAGGGCTGCTTCTTGAGAGTTTGCTAGATCTATGCTGTATCGCTCCATGTAAAGCTGAATGGTTGCACCTTCCAAGTCCCCTCCAGAGATACAGAAAATCTAGAAGTGAAGTTTCATAAACGTTCAACCACAAGAGTCAAGATGCATATATAGAACAACATGTAAAGCTGAATGGTTGCACCTTCCAAGTCCCCTCCAGAGATACAGAAAATCTAGAAGTAAAGTTTCATAAACGTTCAACCACAAGAGTCAAGATGCATATATAGAACAACTACTAGGAACTCTTTAGTCATTGTTTTTGCTTTTCTTATTTTCATTTCCCGCCTTTCATTCTTCAAGTTTCCCCCAAAAACAGTAAAAAGTTAGGAAAAACTTTGTATATGTGATTTATGTAGAGTGCAATTTTCTCTGAAATCTTTTGTGTGTGTGTGTTTGGTTTGAGGATCTTGGGTGTGCGAACAACAGTCGCAACGGGCAAAATCAACTTCACAAGCAAGCAAGTATATATACTAGTGGATACATCATACTACATTATCATCTCTCTTTGTCTCCATCAACTTCCTAGAAAGGTCACCTACTCCTGTTAGTTCCATAAAATTACCACTTAAGCTATGTGGGTCTCGTATATGACTGCTTACGTGTAACTATCCGTGAGCTGGAGAGGTGCGATTGGTTGATGACTAGTCAAAGGGAGAGAAGGGAGGTCTCACGGGGAGGAGGAATGGGAGCAAGAAGTACGGGAAGAACAGAGGCAACGTGTCTCCTTTGTTTTCCGCGTGGTACTCAACCTTTTCCGGGTTTAGGCAAGTGAGGTCACCCGTTTCTCTGAGGAAGAATGTTCTCCTCCCTCAAATTCAGTGCTCACTCACCTTTTTCCAGAAAAAGGTCGTCATCAATCATTGGGAATGTCAGGGGTATTTATAGGGCACCTGGGCCTGGGTCAGGCCCAGGACGGCGCACCTATTAATTCCCGACACGTGTCCCTCCTGTACTTCTTGGCCTTGGGAAAGCTTGCCTTCTCGCGGACGATTCTCCGCGGGAGGACTCGTTTTCCCGCGGCGTCACCTCCAACTCCAAGCCACCAAACCACAAGAAATTCTCCAATTCCCGCTGTACCGAGGTCGCGACCTGCAACGATCGTTCTCTTTCTCCGCGGGGTTCCTTCCCTAGGACCCTGCCTCTGGGCCTAGGGCGGAAGCCCTACGGTTCTTTCACTTCCCCAAATGGGGTCTCCCCGTAGTCACGAGATCGGGGGGACCCAAGGGATGTTAGTATAAATCCCGCGGGTGATATCAATGCGCGAAGTCTGCGGATTTGATCCGCGGATGCTCGCCCTTTTCCGCGATACCCCTCCGCGGAGACTCTTCCGTGGAGGCGATTGCTGGCCGTGTTTACACACGCGTCGCTGTTTCATGGGATGGTCAACCATTCTTCTCACGCGGGTCCCACCTCCACGTGTCTTTTTGCTATTGTATGGTCAAATAGTCGTCTTTCATTTCAACCTAGTAATTCTGACCGCACCTACAAGCTCACATCAACAATGTAGTTCAATAAACGTTATCTTCAGAGTCCAATCCCTTGACTGAAAAAAAATAAAATAAAATAAACTTTTAGAGAGAGAAAGTCTCACAGAGCACCTAGCGTACAAAACAAGCGAAGTTTTTTCCTCGTTGGGGGAGGTTGTCACCTCCTCCCCCGCCACACCCACCCCACCACCATCAGTTAATCACTTCTCATTTTCAAGAATAAGCATCACCCTCGTCCCCTCTGTTATTCGCTCCACCGATTTGTGCAAACGCGTCCTCTGCGCCTTGCCTCAGCGCCGCCTCTGCCTTGTTTCTCCGACAGCCTGCCGTCTCGGCGTTGCGATCCCCGCTGTCCCAGCCACGCACGTTTCTGCCTCTTAACCCAGCCGATCGGATCCCCCCTTTCTCGAACGCCCCTTCCACCTTCCGTTCAGCGGGCTTTTTCTCAAACCCAATCAGCTCCCCTTTCTCGTTGTCTCTCTCCCGTCCGATTGGTTCCTCTTTTTCTTTTTCTTTTTCTCTTCCGATTGGATCCAACTCCCCCTCTCGTACTTCCCCTTCCCTGTCAGATTCCATCGGGTATTACCGTATTACCAGTGCGAGGCTAAGTTTTTGTTTAGGGAGCTTTATTTGTTTTGCAGGTTTGCTTCGGATCTTGCGGAGATTTGTTTTGGTTTATTGACTACCCGATCTGTGTCGGCCACCCGCCGATTGAAATGGGCGCAATCTGACCAGCTGCATGGTTGCCTGCGGTTGATGTAGTGAGCTCATCTGGCTTGATTGCTCGTTGCTGGTGGGCGCTAACCTCAATTGGGATTATCGTGGGTTGCATTAGCTTAGGTTGTTGTTATGTTCCAGAGTCCCACATCGGCTAGTATAGGCTGGCCATGTGCTCATATAACCACTGGGGCTCCCTTCGTTTGTAAGTCAACTTTTAAGGGTGAGTTCTACCCCAATAGTTGTAACAATGGTATCAGAGCCAGCCACCATTCTCGCATGGGCCAGTTGGCGGTTTATGCACCGTGGTCGTTGCATTGCTTGTAGGGGTGTATACGAGCTGCGGCTTGAGTCTTAACGAGCTGAGCCCTTATCGAGCTGAACTTAGCCATTTACTAAACGAGCCTCTCTTTTATCGAGCCGAGCTCGCGAGTGGCTCGGCTCACTTACAGCCCTAATTGCCTGCTAAGTCGGCTTGCATTGCCTGCTAAGTCGGCCACCGTAGTTGGTGGCAGCGGAGCGTGGTGGTTTGTTATGTTTCAGAATCCCACATCGAGTAGTATAGGTCATATAACTACTGGGCTCCCTTCTCTTGTAACCCGGTATTCAGGGGTGAGTTCTAAATCTTTTGTGTTTTGTGTCAGAAATGCACAATCCTAACCCGTTAATTTTGTGTCCGGTTCGTATTGTATTATCGTGCCCGTTGCCCAATCCTAACCCGTTAACTTTGTGTCCGGTTCGTATCGTGTTATCGTGCCCGTTGCCCAACTCTATATAGAATTACAGATATACCATATATTTTATATAAATGTTAATGGATGACATAGATTAGTAATCATGTTGGTCGTGTCAATTTCGTGTCTCGCATGTTCAACCCTAACCCGACCCATTTAGAATTCGTGTTTCTCGAGTCGTGTCATTTTCGTGTTTCGTGTCAGAAATGTTCAACCCTAACCCGCTAACTTTGTGTCTGGTTCGTGTCGTGTTATCGTGTTCGTTGCCCAGCTCTAGTGAGTTCTACCCCAGTGGATGTAACAGTTTTGTTGTTAGTTTTGCGGTGGTGGGTTTACTTCAGTTGTATTAGTTTTTAATTTCAGTTTGTTTTTGGGCCGCATGCACATAACACACTTTACACACTATGTTCCATTCATTAGGCCTTGTTGGCCTTCGTTTGTCGTTGGCGTCCCTAGGCCTTTTGTTGGCCTTTATCTTCTTGCGATAGCATAATAGCTGTGTCTTCTGTGTTTTGCGAACAATACGCTATGTTATATTCCTTAGGCTCTAGTTTGGTTTCACTTGTCGCTGGCGAGTCTTCAATATTGTAACGGCGACAGCACAATTGTATTCTCTCCTTATTATTAATGGATTTCTAACGTGTTTTGAAAAAGAAAAAAAAAATATAGTTCTCAAGGTGATCATCTAGCAAAAGATGAACCTTGCGCAGTGGATGGTTTCTTATCAAAAACTTGTCCATATTAATCTGAATGAAGCACAATAACAATGGTAGATAAGATAAAATTTTGCAGATCCCCAATGGGCAAAGAGGAAACTTCCCAGACTCAATCAAACTTGCCAACCAGTGACAAGGCAACGATCGACGAAAATCAAACCATCGATGATCAGTCAAAGACTCGAAGATAACAGAAGATAATAGAGGCAGTCGCTTTTGCTTTTCGTTTGATGGACTATCGATGTACGAAGGGCAAATTATCCAACGTGGTGTCACTATAAATATCAATGGGTCATACTATTAATTTCTGAAACTTTTCAATATGGTAGCAGTTTTTTTTTTTCCCATGGGTCGCCTGACCCCACACCCTTGGTTGTGGCATCGCCTTTGCCTAGGGTATGTGAAAGATGCTCACAAGTCACAACATAGCTTCAGCAGTTTTATTAAGAATATTTTATTTTTTGAATTAAAGGTGAGATATTGTGAGAGAATGACTTGACTGGTAAAACAGGAAATATTAAGTACTTAAAAATTAAGAATCTTACTAGAACGGAGCCTAAGTGTGTAATGATGTGTGACACTTACTTTTTAATGTTATTTATGGGTTAATATTGCTAGGCAAAAAAGACACCTGAGGTTTTCAGCTTGATGATATTTAGGAATGTGACAACAATCATCAAAATGATTAAACTTTTTTTCTTTTGCAAGACAAAAGTCTGAATAGACATTTTCACACTAGTCACTTTTTTTTTGTATTTGTCGATTTTTATCTTTCAAAGATAGTACTTATTAAACATAGAAGAAGAAAAAAATTGCTTGCCCGAAGGGCCAGAACTCGACTATGATACCAACTTTTTAAGGGCGGGCGAACAAAACTAGAATCCTTTGGGTTTCATAGTTCATTAATCAAATGTATATATAAATAAGCTGAGGGAGAAATGCTGAAGACTTGCTAAACAGGTACTATGCGTTTGGATAATAGTTAGAGGAGAATATTTTCAATAAATTGTTTTGGTATCAGGGTATTTACACCTTCTCTCCATTATTGGACAATTGGGACATGTAAACATTTTACAAACATACCTGATGTTTTACACAAACTCAACTATCTTTTTTCAGGTACTCAACTATCTACACCACCAACAAGAACTACTCCCGAATCACAGACAAGTGATAACCAAGCTATTAATGGGACAGGTCCGGATCCTCTCTGATCCATATTTTGGACTAGAGGAGACAATCCACATGTTAACTGTTCATTGGCATATTCAATAGTTTGAATTTGCCAGTCATTAATGGGATGGGTCCAGGTTCGGATCCTCTCTGGTCCATATTCAATGGTAAGAATTAACTTTGATGGGTAAGAGTTGACAAGCAAATTGAAACTGTCGATTTCAGCAAATGGATGGTTTAAGTCATGCCTGTCTCCTCCAATCTAAAACAAGGACCGGAGAGAGCCCATATCCTAATGGGATTAAGGGAATGGGAAAACCAAAAGGCACTTCTAGCAAAATTATACTCCGCTTCTGACCGATAACCTGAAGAGATTTCATTTTTCAGTCACAGCTTCCGGCAACCATCAAGGAGAATCTGAGTTCTTTATATACTAGAGGCACCTCCATAGATTTTCAAAGTAGCAACCCAAGCCTTACATGCCAGTATTAACACAGAAATATATGTGTTTAACAAAACAGTAAAGATCATGAGCCTCATGGCCTTGCAAAAAGCTTAAAAAGGGAAAGAGAAGAAAGCTCTGAGTGTCTTCCCAAATCCTCAAACCATCCGGAGTTCAGAGTGACCAAAGTTCTCCCTAAAATAAACAAAAGGACACATACATTAGCAACCAAAGCAGGATAACTAAAAGGCCATATGCATATCAAGATGAAGAATAGTTGAGTAAAAAGCAAGAGGGGGAAGAAAAACTGCAAAATCTTGATGCAGGAATCTTTCAGTACCTAGTAAAGATTGCGCCAGATACAGATCCTAAAACTTCACCACTTCATCCGGCTACATCAGAATTACAGATCATAAACCAGATGTGAAGAAAGAGTCAAGATTTGAATTTGAAATCTTCAAATAGTGTGGAACAACATAGACTTGCATGACATTTATTCATATCTGTTGATAAATATATAACTACAAACATTACAAAGCAATTACAGTAGTTAGCAGTATAATGTGAGAGCAACAGCAAGGAATACAGCTAAAAACAAGCGTATGTCATTACTTATAGAACAAGGTAAGAACAAAAATGCTAATGATACATTTGGGACACATTAACGTCGTGTGTAACCAGGTGAGTACACCAGTGTCCCCTAAGAGAGAAATTTTTGAAACTGAAGTACAAATGATGCCAATAAATAGATTGAGAAAATAAAATATAAGAAATGACCAAAGTTTAGAATGTTTGTGGGTGTTTGCAAAAACTTATTTTGATAGATTTTTAGATTCTACTTAGAATGTTCATAAAAAATCTACATAACTGATTTTTAGAAAATCTACAGATTCTGAGAACCTAAAAAAGGAAAGAAATTCAAAATCTCAAAGTTGACGTTGGGTAGCTTTTGAAATTCTGCAACACAAATTCTCAGAAAATAATGAAATTCTCATAATCTCGCAGATGCAATAAATAGGTTTTTGAACTGATACAAAAATCCAAAATCTGTAACAGAATCTGAAGCTAAAATCTAAAGTTTATATCCACAGCTATCGCAAACACGCCCGTAGACCAACAGAGCAAAAAATCTAGAAATTTATGACTTTAAAGCTATGGAGACGAGCATGGTTTTCATTTGGTGTACAACATTGTTATTAAAGGTGTGAGGCACATCGAAGTGTACAGTCCATTTGGGCTTGGGTGCGAGGCGCAGGGTGAGGTCCAGGCTTTCCTGAAGTCAGGCTCCCATTGTAAAAAAAAATACAAAGGCAAATATATTCTAGATCTCCCATATGCAATTTGAACTTCAAAAGTTCCAAACGCCATGAGACAATACAGAAATGCAGAAACAGAAGCAACTTAGACTAAGGATTTGAACAGATTCTAAACTAACCTCTCCAGATTTTAGATAAAGCCTCAATACATTCTAAATGAACCTGGATAAAAGATAAACCCATTCAGGAGAATAATTCTGAACAATAGCTACCACTTCTAAGAAATGTAACTGATAATCACAAACTACATTACAAACAAAGGATTTATATGCTGAAAACCAGACCTTCGAATCAGCACTTTCTAATCCTTTCATCAAAGTAGGTATTGCACTAATATCTTTGCATGGTAGGCTACCTAAGCCACCACCAGACAAAATGACAAGGATTCCAACAACTTTTAGTTTTTTTTTGGGACTGCAGCTCCACTCTGCAACACAAAATTAAAAAAATTATGCAAACCCAATTATATTCGAGAACAGAATGGTTGAACCTCATGATCATAGTCATACCACAAAAGGGTTTTCTCTGCACTCTGCCTCAAGTGCAATACAAAGAGAAGCAGGTCCGACATCTGAGAAGAACCCTTTGATATCTTCAAGAAAAGGAACATCTTAGAATAACTATCATCAGCTCAAGATATCCCATGGTTTCAAAACCCAGATAAACATTACCTGGCCCAACACACTTGTGTAAAGCACCAATCAATTTTATAGTGGCATTTCTAGCGGCAGCAATACTGGATAGCAAACCCATAGATTTGCAAAAATACAGCAAATCCTGAGAAACAAATAACAATAACAAACTATTATAGTTGCCCTAGTACTTCTACACTTCTACTAGAGGGAGAAACAAAACATATTACATAATCAATTCACAACTTTTCATACTAAGCAAAATTACTGTGGAGCCATGGCTTTGGGTTCTGACATAGGATCTCGACATCTCGTCACAAGACAATACTGACCCAACTAGGATGGAAAACCATTTATCTGGTGGATGAAGGAGAATGAAACCACTCAATCATGGAGACGGCATTGACCCCAAACCGCAATTACACGTGCAGATTGATAATGGCTAATAAGTCTGTACCTATACCACTGTGGGCTGGTAGAAATATCAAACAGGCAGATTCGTGATCTGCTATGTTACCCGGACTTGGATACAGGTGTCGGACTCGACATAAGTTAACAGTTCTCAAATGCTACCACCCCCTCTGTCCCTTTCTATCGGCCCACTTCTCACTTTTTGTTGTCCCCAAATAAATGTCCACTTTAAAAGTCAACAAAGAAAATGGGGTGACATTACAATTTTGCCCTTCTCTTTTTTGAATTTTCAAATTCAAAACCACCTAATTCTTTGAAAATGGTGAATGGTAATATGGAAAAGTTGGACTTTTAAAAGTGTAATGATTAGATTTCCTTAATAAGTTGGATTCCCAAAATAAGGGGGCAGAAGCAGTCTCTTGAACCATTTAGCCTTTAGCCCAATATCTATTATTCTCCTTCTCCTTCACCGGCACATCAACCTAATAGCTGGAATTTGCCGTGTCTGACACAGATGGTGTGATGACGGACAAGAAAAAGGGAGAAGGGGAGAGAGGCACACAAGGGTCAAAACCCCAATTCTCAATTTCTTATTAATCAAGTCTGACGATTACATTGTTGAACGTCTTTATTTATAGTCATAACCTTAATGGTAATAAAAGAAACATTAAAATAATCTAATTAAATATTAAAAGGCCTCCTAGTACTAATAATTGAAGTAATAAAATTACCAAAGACACTTATTGGACCAAAAAGACTTAATTGTACCCATCGGGCCCATGGCCTTGGGGCTTCCAAAGTGGACAACTACGGTCCAACCAATCAACGGCTCCGCCATCATGGTGTCGAAGCTGACATCGTGTGTCGACACGGGTACAACACCCTAAATTGGCTAGTCGATGTAACATGCGTGATTTGTATGGTTGATTGAGAGGTGCCATGCGTGATGGAAGTGAAGTAGAATTTCTGAGAGTCCAGGGGCTGGCACCCCTTGGGGGAAAAGGTGGATCCCTGGTCATACTTAAAGGTGGCAAAGAAAGGTGATGGCCTTGGAGCTCATTAGCATGTGGTGCATAACAGGGGTGTAAGACAATGTGAAGTAAGTGTAGTCGTACGAAGAGAAGGAATGGTCATATTCTTACAAAGATGTTCGGTAGCTCATTTTGGAAACTGGTTCTCTGAGACTCCCAAAGGTTTTGGTGGTTCAGAGATGGCCAGGAGAATGTTTTCACCAGTCATACTCGGTTGCTATCTGAATTTTGCTAGATGTGGAACAGATAGGGCGAGCACAGTATAAAGAATTTTGCAAGAAGCAGAGAAGCCTTTGGATAGACCAAAAAGTTTCTTTATTGTTATTCTTGAAATTCAAACACCGGGAAGGTTTTTACGGACTTGAACAAAGTTTACATTTTGTTGATAACCTTGACTTGTAAGAATCTGTACCTTCATTGCCCTTTTGTGTTGTACAGCCTTGTTTTTCTAAGGATGAAGGTTATCATATGGTATAACCTTGCATAAGGTAGCATTCCCTTTTTATGCTCTTTAATATGGCACACGTTACTTATCCAAGACGAATATCATAATATGCACCTTCACACTACCAGAATAGTAATACAAGATGACAATATCATTCTACAAGAACTGGAAATACCTCAAGTTTTAAATCTGAAACACCAAAGTCCTCAACTGCTGAAACCATCCACTGGATACCCTTTATAAGAACCTTGGGATTACGGTGCTCCTCCATGATTTTGTAAAGCTAGAACAAAGAAAAATGCAGATTTTCGGAAACCAATCGGACACACAAAAATACAGATTGATGAAAGAGTAGACCTCCCTGCCTCAACAAGGGACCCATCTAAGCATCGGTTGCATGCATATCTTTACTAAAACCAAAAAGTAAAGTACCAAAAGGCAGCCAGACTAACTCTTTCAAAAATAAATCCTGGGCCTACGGCCTCCGAAAACGTTGTTAGGCACTTCTTGGCACGAGCACAGGTCCTCATATCCGCAACACATTTACCAATACCTATCAATGAGGCATATTTACTGGAGATTACAAATCAGCCAAAGCATACAAGCTTCCTTTTAACTTCAACTTAAGCACCAAAAATGAAAAAATAATAATAAAACAGATTTTCTAAGGCACTGGCTTAGAAAACCACTCCGAGACACTAGTTTGTTTCACCAATGCATGTTTGTTTCATCCACAGTGCTTGATAATTAACAGCCAAAGTACCCACCAAGAATGCAAAGAACAACACAATTTTTCGGAAACTTTGATGCAGTTGAAGCTATATGGGTGATAACATCAATAACCTTTAGCTGGACCTGCAATTTTCAATGGGGACAGATCAATAATCTAAAAGTACCCTCAACACCTCACCAGGAAGATAACCTAAAAAGTCAGATACCTTAACATTTTTCTCACTCCATCCAGGAACAGCACAGAGGAAACGAACTAAGATCTCCACCGACTGGTCAAGTTCCTTTATCGATTCCACCTGCTCTTTAAATGACACAATTGCTGCAACAAAAATAATTGTGGTTAGTCGCTAGAACTTGATCGCGGCAAATTGTAACATGGGCACATCAAGGTACTATCAATTGCTAGAATAGAAGAACTTAACTTGTGTCACATGCCACAGATACAACATAAAACCAGAAATGCTCGAATCGTCTGAACCACAACATAAAAAAGGCACATAACAACACAACCACTTTCAACCACAAGAGAAACTATAAATGATCAGCAACTGGTTTAACTCCATGCATTTGTCCCCATTACTCGTGATAATAATCAAACAAGTCGGTATATATTGAAAGAAACACCCTGCACCAGGGATATGATCCTAAGACCATTTCAAATCTATTCGGGTATATACCCTCAGATCAACAAAACTTCTAGGACAACGACAAGCACATTGTATGACCATGTCCCTCTGTAAATGGAAAGCGACTAAACCAGTAAGTCAAACAATACCAGCATTTTTTTCTTTTTCTTTTTCTCTCTTTTAACCCACAACACTTAAGACTTAGTAGTTTCACCGAAATTAATTGTAGAATGTCAAGAGAAATCATAAACATTGATTTTCCACAATGATCACAGAGAGAAAATACCTTTAAACCTCTCTGTCCAGACAGCACTCTTCAATTGGGCAACAATATGAGGTTGTATGAGAGAACCTACTCTGCGTTCAATCTCTTCAAGACTCATATCACCTGGCTGCAAATATTCAGAACCCCAAGAAGTAGTGCAACTTTCAGGTCACGTCATTGAGAATAATGCATAAGCAATAAATATTAGTACAACAATACTAAGTAACACTAACAAAATGTTGAAGAAGACTAGAACAAAATTGCCTTCCATGATCTTAAACAATAGCACAAATACAAAGGAAGTACAGGAAATGAAAAATCTGATGTTTCTTGATGACATAGAAACAAGATAGGGAGCACTAACCACTCCATCCTGAAACCCTGCCGTCTCCAAAGGAGTCAATATATCAACAGCGCCAACAAGTTGATACTCATCTATTTCCGGGGCTGCTGGCAAACAAATATTTAAGGTCCAAGCATTCAATGCCGCAACTCGTTTCATACAGAACCATGTCGAATTAACCCACTAATGCTACATACCCAGGAAAAAATGTAAAAACGTGCCCAAAATTTTGATATATGTTGACCAGATTCATTCATGGTATAGCTCACCGCCCATGTCACAATAAAGTTGTGCATCATCCTCTACCTTACAGGGTCCTTTTTCAGGGTAAATAGCATCTCACAAATTAAAAACTCCAAGTCTTAAATGCCAAATTCAATCACAAACATGACTATAAGCAATACTCAACCTCATTCATAGACAAATTAAAGAACATAACTCGCTTAGTTTTATAGAATCCATCACTTACCATCAGCAACAGATTCTTCACAACCAGTACCTACAATTTCAGACACAGGTTCTTGCTTGGATCTGAGGCCAAAAAAATAAAAATTCATCAAATGATTGAATAAAACTGGAACTTGAATCAACAAATTAACCTTAACTTTAATAAATGATAGCGTTGTGGATGTGTCCTTCAACTGCAAAAGTACAAATACTAATGGACCTAGTGTAGTATTACAAACATAAATAATCTCAGCTGCTAGCAAATCTGCTAGAGATGAGCTCAACTCAGATGGCAACTGAAAATGGGTATGGAATTGGAATCTATTGATAAGAAATAAGAATAAGATAATCATGAGCACAGGGTACACATCAGGCAAGATTGCCTAAGGATACAAACCCATGAGGCGTATCAAACTAACAGAGAGAAGCACCAGTTTCTTGATTGCTAGAAACTTGCTAATTCCACACCTTGTTTCCTCTTTTGAGAAAAATGTTAAATTAATACTCCCCCTAGTTCTGCATAAGGAACAAATGAATAAAGCTACACGTGCCACATGAAGAAAAAAAAAGGTCAAATACTGAACTCAAGGATTAAAGGAGAAACTCTCAGAGTCAAAAAGTCAGCCACATGAAAAATGGTCGAATCCAGTACTCCAAAAATTAAAGGACAAATTCTCAAAGCCATTATGTCGCGTAAACGGAGCATATCCTAAGTCAACTATCAAACAAATAAGTGTACACTACCCTAGGCAGCAAAACGAACTGAAAAGCACGATGCGCCCTAATGGATGAAGCTTAACTCACGTTATGTGGAAAGAGGAAGAAACGGATCAATGACAACAGATAATAAAGGAGGCTACACAGGAAAATAAAAATCATAGAAACAAGGTGAATAAATGGTTTTTTTCCCAGAAAAAAAGGCCTAAAGGCATTTCCCAGATCCCCCAAACCAACACGAGGTCTGAAACACAAACGCCTTTTTATACAATTGCAAAAAAGTTAGCTAGTACCCAAGTAAATTGACAAATCGATCACGTCCAGTAATTCTTTCTAGGTAAATTCTGTGTTCCAATAGAAGAGAGAGAACACCAAATCACTAAAGAGGTACCTTGTTTTGCGAGATGGTCTAGCTATCCCAGAGACACTGACAAGCTCAGCATCCAATTTTTTTTTCTTTAATGAACAGAAAAAGAAAATTAAACCAGAGTACAAAACTAAGAAGTAAAAGACACCACAACCAGAAAATAGCTAACATTCCATCGTATTCGGCATTTTCTCAAACAATACTGATTTCACTGTTTCTTTTCCAATCCAACGACAAAGCTCAAGTGTTAATCCTCTGGATGAAGCACGAACTTTTTGATCTCGGTGATCAAAGAGTTCGGGCAACAGCTTTAATATTCTTTTAGGGGGCACTATCTTCGCCCCAAATTCTCTAATATATGCCAAAACATACAGGAGTCCCCAAATCAGCAAGAGATGGAAAGAGCAGTCAAAAGAAGATTCCATCATACCAAACACACGTGCTCACCTTAAAGCTTGCAAAATGATATCAATTGCTGGAACAACTGCTTTAGCAACCTTTTTAATAATAATAGCTTTCTCCATAGCATCCTGCAAATGGTCATAACTATTTGACAGTACTCAAAAAATAATATGAACATTGAAGAAAAAGACAAACAAGAACAATGATTCAGTAAAAGGATGCATATCAGTGACGGAGGCAAGTGGGAGGGTTCTTTGTGGGGACTCCTTTCTCTGTCACATTCTGTTCCCTAAAAGTTCTCCGCCCACCATATGCATAATTTCACACAAAGAGAAAATGCTGACAGAAATAACAGCCCCTTATTTTCCAAATTCTCCAACCAAAACTCCATTCTCCAGACTTTTTCTTCATTGCATTGAATTGTTTTCTCCTAAAAAGTTAAGAAAATTTTGGATTATTCATAAATTGCTTTCTGGAATGAAGACGTAGATTCTTAGGAACATGCAATCCAAGACATAAACATTGGAGTATTAGCAATGCAAACAGAAACACTGTTTACTCACATAAACATGGGACTACTTATCGAAAATGTATAGGTAAAATACATGTGGTACCGTACCACTTAACCCTTCATCTTCTTAACGAAAAAGAGATTGGAAGAAATCAGGAGTTTACAAAATTCTTCCAAAGGCTATAACCTATAAGTACAAAGTCATCTACCTAATAAAACACAAGGGCTTCTGGTGTTGGCATAAAAAAACAAAAATATATTACAAATATGTCCATGCCTACGGCACTACCGGGGTGCGTAGTGAAGTAGGCACGGGCAAGCTATACTTTGCAATGTTGCCCTTATAGAAGTAGGAAATATTGCACATAAGGTAGTTTCTTCAGTTTTGCAAGAAAACCGTTGAATAAAGCATATTTTTGATGCTATGAATAAGTGTCAAGGTGTCCAAGACCCGAGGCAACATAAAACGAAGCCGACGAAGCCCGAAAACGAAGGAATGAAAAGCCGTCGGGTGGCCAGGGCCGTTGGTTGCCAAGACGGGGACCAAAGTTGAAGACTCAGCAATAACGAAGGTGGTTTCGATACACCAATATGGTTGTATCGATACACAATTGCAAGCAGATTCTAGTGGGCTGATCTGGGGCTGCTCGATATCGAACAACCCTTTAGCTATTTCGATATTGAGACGCTACGGCAACCAGGGAACTGTTTCAACCTGTTCGATATCGATACAACCCTTTTGGCTGTATCGATACCGAGGCTTTTCGTGGCACTTTTCTGTTTGTTTTTGAGATATTTCGGAGAGAGAAGGCCTTGTGTATAAATAGCCATTTCTCTCTCCTCAAGTACTATGCTAGATATTATCTTAGATTTACTTTCTTGTTGCTTAAGATTACTCCATTGTTGCTTAAGATTACTCCATTGTTGCTCTTAAGCTTTTCTAGATAATTTCTATAGAACTGCATTAGATAATTTTAGTTTGATAATTTCTTGTTCATTAAGTTGTAGCTACGCTCTCGATTTTTACTAATCTCAAGTTTATTTCAAATTTCGTTGGTTAAATATGTTTGCTATAATTAGCCTTGCTCTTAACTCTCTAGTTATGGGTAAGTAGTTCTTTAGGCTTGGTCACGGAGTGATTAGCACTCCATGGCTTGGGTCCATCATGCTTTTCTCATCATAAATCTTCATGTGGGGTTTGAAAATCGAGTTTAGATCAATTTTTATGTATCAAAGCTTGGTGTTGTTAACCTCTTTGATCATATGTAGGCAAGAGTTTGCTACTTGCCACACATGATGCTTGGAGCTATGTCACGCTTTGTGTTTGCCAAAGCAACCTTAGATCTTGCTCGGTGTTCAAATTCCTTTTCTAGTCTAAAATGGGTTTTTAGCTAAATCCTCCGGTTGGGAACAGATGCCGTGTATCTCAACCGGGCAAACAATGAGAAGAGTTGATTGACTTGAGTTGTGAGTGTTAGGATCTCCTAGACCTTGCCACTCGTTTAATTAGTTCATTAGCCTTTTTTTTTCCACCTCTTAAAGTAAAACCTAGTTGGCCGTCTAAACGCCGAAAACCTTACATCTACAAATCCATGCAAGCCGTTTGAATATTCCCTTGGGTACAATACCTAAACTTCAGGATTTTTATGCTTCTATCGACGTATTAGCCCTACGCTTAGGACGTTCCTTTATCGGAAGCTAAGCAACCACACATACACCTCAAATAGTTTTCCAAACACATATTCACTATCTCAGTTTGACCATCTGACTGTGGGTGATATGTTGTGCTAAGACACAGCTGGCTGCCTCGTAACTTGAAGAATTCTTGCCAAAATGAACTAGTAAACACTAGCCTGCATCTCTATCAGACACTATGGTGGTAGGTAACCCATGTAATTTGTAAACATTATCCAGAAAAAGCTGCTCGACATCCTTGGCAGTGTAGTGATGTAAAATGGACATAAAATGAGCATACTTGGTTAATCTATCTACCACAACAAAGATGATAGTTTTCCCCTAGGATTTAGGTAGCCCTTCTATAAAATCCATAGAGATGTCTGTCCAATTTTTTACTCGTATAGGCAAGGGTTGTAACAGATTTGGTACATGCACATGTTCCCCGTTAAACCTCTAGCACACATCACATTTAGAGATAAATTTATGCACATCCTTCCGTAATCCTTTCCAATAGAATTCCCTAATCCTCCTTGTAGTTTTGTCAATGCCTGAGTGTCCCCCAACTGGTGTATTATGGTATTCAGCAATAATCTTGCCCCTGTGATCTGTTGAATTTCCAACCACCAAGCTTACTTTGTAGGTAAGTACCCCACGATCCCAAAGGAACCCTATATGTGAGGAAGCTTTCACTGTTAAATCTGCAAGTTGGGATCTGACTGCCAACTCTGTTGTACAGTAATTATCCAAGGTGTAACAACTGAGGAAAATGCATTCAAGGTAGCTGTTTCCAAGAGTGATTCCTCCCTTCTAGATAGAGCTTCAACAGCCTTATTCTCCCTTCCACTCTTGTATACAATGTCATAATCATAACCAATGAGTTTAGTGATCCATTCTGGTGTGGCAACTCTTTGTTCTGGTAGATACTTAAGACTTTGGTGGTCAATTCTTATGAGGAAACGTCTTCCCAATAGATAATGCCTCCATTTGAGCAATGCTAGAATAACTGCCATCAATTCCTTTTCATAAGTTGACAATGCTTGATTATTCTCAGACAAACTCTTACTGTAAAAGGCAATTAGATGCCCTTCTTGCATGAGCCCAACCCCTAGGCCTTTTCCAGATGTATCTGATTCTATGACAAACAACTTAGTGTAATATGGCAATGCCAAGACTAGTAATCTAGTCATGGCGATTCTAAGCTCATGAAAAGCTGCAGTAGCCTCAACATCCCATTGGAAAGAATCTTTCTGTAACAAATGGTTTAAAGGAGCTGAGATTTTGCCATAATCCTTAACAAATCTTCTATAATAACCAGTGAGCCCAAGAAATCCCCTTAATGCTCTGACTGTTGTAAATACTGACCAACTTATCATGGTTGAGATCTTAGTAGCTTCAGCTGATACCCCTTTATCTAAAACCAAATGCCCCAGATATTCCACTTCCTGTTGGCAAATACACACTTCAATCTTTTGGCATACAATGGGTGTGTCTTGAGTAACTATAAAGCCTGCTCTAAATGCAACATGTGTTGCTCCCAAAGTGTTGCTATATACCAAAATATCGTCAAAGAAAACTAGAATGAAGTCTTTAAGATGTACTTTAAACACCTCTTTCATATGACTTTAGAAAGTAGATGGGTCATTTGTCAACCCAAGAGGCATTACTAAGAACTCATAGTGCCCTTCATGTGTCTTAAAAGCTGTTTTAGGAATGTCTGTGTAGAAACTTTATATCCATCTCATAACCAATTGGCAATGAGTGGAAAGGTCGCAAATGTTATTAAGTGATCACCCATTCCACTCTCAAGCAATGTGGGATTCTATTTTCTTAACATCCCCCCTCACGTGCAGCCGTTTGAGGTCTGTCACGTGTGGCCACTTTTGGGTCCTATCATCGTGCAGCCTTTTTGCTGGTCTGTCATCGTAGAGTGTGGATTGTGAATTTTTAAAATGTGGGGTGGAATGAGCCCCGCTCTGATACCACGTAGAAACTTTATATCCATCTCATAACCAATTGGCAATGAGTGGAGAGATCCCAAATGTTATTAAGTGAACACCCATTCCACTCCCAAGCAATGTGGGATTCTATTTCCTTAACAGTTTGGAGGAAGGACTCTGATTTAGTGATAACCAGCTCAAAGATCCAATTTAGAAAAATATTTTGCACCATGCAATTCATCCAACAACTCATCTATAGCTGGTATTGGAAACTTATCATTCACAATGACATTATTCAATGCTCTATAATCTACACACATTCTCCAGGTACCATCTTTTTTTTTAACTAGCAAAATAGGATAAGAATAGGGACTCACAATAGCTTTTATAACTCCAGAATTCAACATCTCCGTAACTTGTTTTTCTATCTCAGTTTTCTGAAAATACGGATACCTATATGGTCTTGAATTAGGTGGCTCCACCCTTGGCTTCCATGGTATTTGATGATCATGAGTTCTTGAATGTGGCAAGCCTTTGGATTCTTGGAATACCTCCTCAAACTTGGCCAATAATGTCTCTACCTTAGTGTTTATTGGTTCTGGAACTATGTGATCCTCCATTTGTAGGGTAAAAACTTGTGCTACTAGACCTTGTGGCTATTTTTGGAGCAGCTTTTGCATCTTCTCTAAACTGACCACTATCAACCCTTCCTTCTTTCCCCTCTCAAAACATGTCTCTTGCCATTCAAAGTGAAGTCCATATTCAAATTCTTGAAGTCCCACTTAACTGGGCCCAGAGTTGCCAACCACTGTATACCCAAAACCATGTCACAACCCTTAAGGTGTAGAACTCTCTTGTCAGCTTGGAATCTTGTCCCTTGCATTTCCCAGTGAAACCCTTTGCAAACTGTTGTGCTAACCATCTTGGTGACATCAACGACTGATACAGGCAATGGGTCTGTGTCTGTAACATGTACCCCCAACCTCTTAACCACTTCAAGACTAAGGAAATTATGAGTACTCTCAGAATCAATCAAAATCACAATCAGTTTCTTCTTAACATTTCCCTGAATTCTCATAGTTCTGTAAGAGATTGATCCAGATAATGCATTGATTGAAATCAGTACATCTCCTTCGTGATCCATCTCCTCCTCTTCCTAATTATCTTATTCTTGCTCTTGGTCCCCATCCAAAGCATACAGCTGCTTCTTTTTGCAACAAAGTCCTTTGGTATATTTCTCATAACATTTGAAACAAAGTCCTTTTGCCTTTTTTTCCTCCAACTCTTTGGGTAATTCCATCCTTACAGAATTCTGAAAAGAACTAGGCATTGTCTAAGTAGAGGCACTGTAACCTCCCATCCCATTTCCTTGTTTTATTTTGCTGGTTATAACTTCAATGTTGTACTCCTGAAGCTTGGCCAAACTAATGACTTGTGAAGTAGTAGTGGGTCTAAACATCAACACATTAGCCTTTATTTCTTCCTTGAGCCCACTAATAAAATAGCTTGTAAAGAAAGTTTTAGGCAAATTTTGAATTTTATTGGCCAGACTCAAATTTCTCCCTGTATTTTTTAACAGTTGAGTTCTGCCTAAGTTTGGTTAACTCCCCCACAACATCCTCATACACATCAAGGCCAAGTCTAGCAATAATTTCTTGCTTAAACATAGCACAATTAACCAAACAGTTGGTTTTCTCAAACCATTGAATAGCCCTATCTTCCAAATGTATAACTGCTATATAATTTCACCTTGCTATTATTATCAATGGCATTATACTCAAAAAAATCTCACATTTATTAACCCTCCCAAATTGGATATTCACCAAAAAAACTTAGGGAAATCAATCTTGGCATATCTGGTGCCGAAAGCATGAGAAGATTGAAGATGCAGTGGACCAGGTCCAGAAGAAGACCAACAATAACTTGTGTCTCACTCTTCAAAAAGAGAAAGAAGAGAGAGAAAAGAAATTTAGAGAGAAGGGGGGTTGTATGTTTGGAGTTGTTACTGAAAACCACGGGTGCCTTTATCTGGCCGTTTAGTACCGTTTAAACTTTTTGAATTTTTTGTTTAGATTTGTATAGTCGGTGGTCTGCTCATTTTATTTTATCACGAACCTTCAACACTGGAAAATAGAAAATTCAACTCAATTATTACAAGAATTATTCTAATATTTCCAATTCATAACAAAACCGCAACAAGAAGTAATTTCCTCCAATTTTTCTGTCCCGACATCGCCAGATACAAGAACTTGGTTATATACTAAAATTTTGAACTCTAAAATCCGAAAATTATAATGTATATCAGAATCAGATTCTAGAATCCGAATATTATGGTGTATATCAGATTCTAGAATCCAAAAACCATATCATCTGTCATACATAAACATCCTAACTACAGTAATATTTGTTCCACAGGTTAAAAATCGTTCGGATATGTAAGTACGAAATTGCTACACCCTAAGTTATTCTTAAAATATTTCTTTAACAATATTTTTTTAAGATGATTGAAACCACAAGTTATCATTAAAATATTTATTACTGGTTCTTGTAGAAAATTAGCTCAATCAAATATTCGTAAAGGCATTTTCAACATTCGTAGGGGGCCTTACGATTTCTAAAACACCCTACGATTTCTGAAATAGCCCTTATCGATATCGGATTGTGCTAATTTTTTCAAGAACCCATAAACAATATTTTAAAAATAACATACGATTTGAATCAATTTTGTGGGACCCGTAATAGGCCCGCAAAAATTGAAAATATCTTTGCCCATTTAATGGCAACAAAAATCATTAAAAAAAAAATCCACACTCTTGAAGAAGTGTTATAAAGAAAGGTACCCGAAAATCTATACAAATTTCAAATACTAAAACTCGAAAAAGTTTAGCAATTTTGTACTTACATATCCAACGATTTTCAACTAATCAAGCTCTTGTATCTGATGATATCGGGACTGAAAAATTGGAGAGGTTATTTCTTGCTACTGTATTGCCTCTCAAGCTACAACTTCCTTGGATACCTCTTCCATGTCAACTTAATTTCATGTTAGTTGCAAATGAATCCAATCTCAAAATACGAACTTCCAAATGCGTATATTGCTTTGATTTGCTGGGTGAAATACTTCTTCTCTACAAAATGGAGGGAGAGGAAAAAATTGAGGTTTCGATTGAGACTTAGAAGGTGGGAGGTGATAGTTAGGAGGAGGAAGGTGGACTGGATAAAGGTGGGAGGTGGAGCTCCTGGTGTTTGGCTATGGTGGGAGGTGAGGGAGGATGAAGATGACTGAGTGGTAAAAATGTAGGGGAGGTGGGTTGTGTTGTAATGGTGGTGTTGCATGTATGTGGTTGCATGCAGTAATTTTAGGGATATTTTTGTCAATTTAGATTCTAGAATCCAAAAATCGTATCATCTGTCATACATAAACATCCGAACTAATATTTGCTCCACGGGTTAAAAATTGTTCGGATATGTAAGTACGAAATTGCTACACCCTAAATTATTCTTAAAATATTTTCTTTAAGAACATTTTTTTTAAGATGATTGAAACCATAAGTTATTATTAAAATATTTTTTATGGTGGATTTTTTAGGCCTTCGGCCATCTAAAATATCTACTGTTTCAGCTATTCTTTTTAGTTGAAACTGTTGGATTTCGTGAAAATCATCCGTTTCTGTTTGACATCCGATCACGTCTATTGAACAACGTTTTTTGTGTGACCCAAGAGGTAAGGGTAGTTTAATAATTTTAACTGTACTAGCAATGATGCACGTGCAGCTTGTCAAAAAAAGGAGGTTTTTTGAAATGAAATATGCAGTACTTCTATTAAGTTTCACAAATGAAAGACGTTAAAACATAAATGCATAACTTGAACATTACAGAATGGTACTTTGATGGGCTTTTCATTAGATAAATGCATAAATTTCTCTCATGGTTTCGGATAACAACTGAATAGGACTTGTAAAGTTCTATGTAGACAATTTAGGGTGAGTTTCCGGTGAGTCTCCACTAACTTTTGTTTGTCTTCAAACTAATACTGTAGTAAAGTTGTTTCTGCTGAGTGCTGAGTTATTTTTTAGTTGACGTATATGAGAAGAACGACTTGTCTAGAAATTCGTAAAAACATGGGCTTTAGTCCATTTTAGTGTAGGGAAACTCACCCTGTAAAATAAACAACAATGGGACCATATTCCATCAACTTAATTCCTTAAAGAAAATGCAGAACTACTATAAATTTAGCAGCAAAATTACCTATGGATGTAGAAATTGAGAGAGAGAGGGAGAGAGAGAGAGAGAGGAGGAGGAGGAGGAACAAGAGGAAGAGAAAGTGAAAAAATTAATTAGTTAAACAAAAGTTTTTTTGTGTTCTCGTTTTGCATGATGAATAAACCTTTTGGGACAAAAGTAGTAAAACAGTTTTGGAGATAGCCCAATTTCGGCTATCAGTGACTCTTAGTTTCATGAATGTAACTCGAGTTTTTTTTCAAAGATAAATGTGTCCCGTAATCATGTTAATAGTTATATGATCAACAAGATTTTGAACAGAATTGGTGGTCTCGATGAGGTCTAAACATTAGTGATTCCAATAATTAAAATGTGTCAAAAAAATGGACCACAAATGGAATAATTGGACAGTGGAGACAATGTGTTCCCCTAACTTTTTCCATTGGCTTTGACAAGAATAATCCAAAACGTAAAAAAGTTGAGTCATATTTGAAAAGAAAAATCAATAAGCAGATTATACCACACACACAAAAAAAAAAAAAAAGATAGCAACATGTAAAAAAAAATTATTATTCTATTCGAGACAAATTAGAAAAGATAAAAATTTAAACCAAAAATAAATTGAAGAAAAAGAGCAATGGAAATAATTTTTTTTAATTAAGAAAATAAGACATAAGCCGTGGGAATCATATGATCCCAAAAAGATGTAGATCCATGTTTAAGAAACTAATTCAAAAACTGTTTATATACTATTATTACCCAATCATCTAAACAGTGAATTCAACGTCTTCACAAAGAAAAGTTTCACATTTGGAAAAATACAACTATAAGTGATAATAGTAGTTATTCTTAGTGGATGTGGTGGCTAAAAAAAGAAATGAAAAACTAGCAATGAAAAAACTGGAAACTACCATAAGGGATTGGGATCCATTTAAGTACGAAAAAAGAAGGAAATGGATACCCTACGCTCCAAACGTTTGGAGTAGACTAACATCTCACGTATGAACCATTCATTTCGCAATGAATGGTTAAGATTTGTTAGAAAACTTGTCCATGGAAGAGTTGATTATTTCATAGAAGAGGTTTTGAACAAATTCGAACTATTGACCAATGGACAGTCTCGATCTAGACTGTTTCGTCCAGCCCAAACCATTGGACCGGAGCAAATCTGGACCAAAAAAAATTAGGGGTGAGCATGGTCCGGATTGGTTCGGTTTCATAGTAAACCAAGAACCAAACCAATACTTACAGATTGTGAATTTAGAGAATCAAACCAATCCATAGAATGCATAGAACCAAACCATCCAAACCATAAAAATACGGTTCGGTTCCGATTTTGAACCACGATTTGCATGAAATTAAGATATCTACTTTCATAAACTATTTAAATTAAGTACTAAGAGACATATTAAATCAAATATTATTAGTATTATAACCAATTCTTTTTCTATGTAAGGAATATAGGAAATAAAGAACTATTAAGAAAGAAAATAGTGACTAACAAAGAGTCCCTATTATATATTGACCGGAAAGAAAGAGATGGATACAATTTGTCAATTTATGTTTATTACATTAGGTTTAGTTAGAATAGCAATATAAGAGTAGTTTCAAGTTTCAACATACAAATTTAGAGTATTAGATTAAGAAAGTGATTTAACTATATATGGCTTTGGCTTCGGCTAGTTTTATTTGATAAATCTAATGCATTATTCACTTCACAACTCTATTAAAAAAATATTTCTCAACTCAATCATTACTCTCATTTCTCTTTCTAACTTTTCAATCATTACTCTCTTTTCTCACTCTATCTCTCTCCATTTTTTACCTCTCTTTCTAATCATTACTTTTATTTCTCTCTCCACTCATTTTTCAAAAACACCACTCAAATCACAAACCAAGCAAAACATTCGTGTATATGTCAAAATATATATATAGATACATATTATATACGCACACATACATACGGTTCAGATCGGATTGAAACCGGAACCATTAACATAAATCCACAAATCAAACCATTAAACACAGTTTATAATTTTTTGAAACTGGAGCCAAACCACACTACTAAAAAACCGAACCAAACTATGTGGTTTGGTTTGGTTTGGACTGGGTTTGCATATCAACGGTTTTTTTCTCACCCCTAAAAAAAACATATGAGGACGCTTGGCGAGTTGGGAGTTTTTTTTCGCACTTTGTACAGTAAATAAGAGTAATAAGTTCTTTTGCTCAGCTATCGCCAACAAAAGAGATCCCGTTAAGCCAGTGGGGGAGCGGAATCGAGGTCGGATGAGGCCGAAATACTAAAGAAATCTTGGTTTGATAATTTTTCAAGACTAAATCAATTCATTGGAGTTTCTATGGGAAAATTTTGATAAATTGAAGGATAAATCTCAAGTATTGTTGCTATCATATCATTCAGCGAACACATTATCGTCATTTTACGGTATCATTCACTATAATTTAGTGTTTTCGAAATGGAAATTGTTCTTACTTTCAATTATGTTTGTAAGGTTTATAACATTTTTTATCAATATTTATAAAAAAAAATGTAAAATATACTCAAAAATATAAAACTGGGTGGGGCCGGGGCTACCCCTAGCCCCTATATACCTCTACCCTTGCGTTAAGCTAAGGTTTTTATTTTTTAATACTTATTTTTCATTTTACGAGACATATCATTTTATCACAATATCTCACATTTAATTAAAAAAATAAGTACTTATTTTAGTTATCGGAACTATTAAGGATAAGAGGAGGGTATGGGATTTAAGGATGAAACTACAACATTTTGGAGGACTGTTGTCCCTGCTGCCCTCTTGTGACAGCATGCAGGCCCCCAAAATCCATCATGAGGCCCCGTTTCATTATTTTTCCAGCAAAATAGATACATCGATAGTGATGAGAGAAGAAAAAAACGAGAGAGAGTGTGGTCCCCCATTAAATTTATACTTATTCAATGAGAAAATATTGCTAATTTTGACTATCCAAATGCCAAAATTTTAGAGACACTCTTACTGAACTTCAATTCACTTGATGGAACAGTTGCCGATGCCGTAGAGCTCGATCATCATCTGTTGAGGTTTTAAGACTATGGGACCGAGGTATGGGGTCCTTGCAATGGAATAGTATATTTGCCAAGTCAGAAGGCCTTTCGGCTTACGTTGAAACAAAGCTCTTGAACGACAGTGTAGGGGTAGGGTTTCAAGGAGGAGAGAAGAGGCAAGGATAGACTGAGATTTTGAGTAGTATGTCGACTTCGTCTCTCTTTGAGAGGTATGATTCGAGGTGGGTTAACTTGAGTAGTTTTGGTGGTGTCTTTCTCCAATTTTGAAGTTTAGGGCGTGTTAGTGATACAAATCAATAGTTTAGAGGTGTCCGTTTAATTTATCCCAGGAAAAATGGGAAATGGGAACAAGAACGTACTGAGGGAAGAAACTAAACATGCATATTTCTTTGGTTCCCCTTTCATTGCTTTTTCTTTCGTATTGCTCTGCAAATTCCTTGGTTAAGCATACAGCAGCAGTGGAAAAATTATTCGAAAACAACATGTAGTCCATCCGCTGAAATTGACACCACCAAAACCCCAATAGATGGGGGTAAAAAAGATTAAAAAAACGAACTTTCAACTTAGATTATTGGTATCTGCTGTATATGTTCTCAGGATACATCCCATTTTTAATCCAACGCTTGCATCAACTACAAAATTCTCAAGATCACTAAATGAGGATTGGCTCTATTCAACACGTCTTCGCAACATAGTTACCAGATTAACTTGTTTGAGTTCCTCGTGCCAAAATCGGTTCAGCCTTCCAAGGCAAACGGATTAGAGACCTGGAAAGTACATATTAAGCAGATTCAGTATGGCTGAGAAAGCAAAATATCTCAATCATGCAAGAGAATATACATCACTTTCCCTACCCGGCCATATGTATAAACGTCACTGCATTAACTGGTTTCCAACTACTATTATTTAGGGTCAGCATACACATTTGAGTATACCTTTACAGAAATAAAGATGGTTATATTCCATGCGCAGATGATAACGGAAACAATCTTATTCTTATTCAGAAAAGAGCCGAACTGGAACTATTATGTACACACCTTGTTGTATTTACATCACTGTTTGTCTGCTTGTAATTTGTCTCCCAAAAAAGTGAGTCTAGAGTTTTCGGAAGTGCTTTAAGTTCTGTTTATGTTAAGAGAACAATACTTGAGACCAAAGTAACTGTCATTTCTATTGCTACTGTAAATAAGATGTTGCACATTTCAATTTGAGCAATGTTGAACAATTTCCCAAGTAAAAGGGAGACTACACTCCAACAAAAAATAATAAACCAGAAAGGAAGAAAACACAAAAGGAGCAAAAAGGGTAAAAGAAATGCAAACAAGAATGAATGACTCTAAAGGAATGGTATCTAAAGTAGAGACACAGCACTTACTTTCATGTGATCAGGCCGATCCTCAGCCGTGTGCAAGCTCCTAAGATCAGAATGCCCAAATCTAGAAGCTGCGAAAATATATGACAATACAACAGCAACAAGTACACCAAGCACCATGGAAAACAGCTGGAAATTTGCAAGTAACTCGCCTCGAACCTCAGAGTCCACTGAATGGCATGAGATCTCAATGTTCTTAAGCTGACAACCCTCGGGCATCATGGAACCGTAAAGAGTAAATGCAGTTTGATAGAACCAGAGGCCTTGGAGTGTTACAGCAATGCCACAACACAAATCAACAAGGAAGCTGGTTGGGAAGAGGGCCCCGGCAACAGAGGATAAGACACAAAGGACTATTAGGAGGACAAGGAGGAGGTGGTAGTATCCCTCGAGGCCCTTGTGGCTGGTTGAGTGGAAGTAAAACAGGAGATACTCTGCACAAAAGGCAGTGGCAGCAATTAGGCATAGAGCTCCTTCTGGCATGGGGAGAAAGCTGAATAAGGAAAACGTGTTAGTCATTATCCTGACCAAAAAATCCTCTTGTTTTGTTTTCGAATTAGGAATCCGAAGTTGTTCATTGGAAGGTAATCTAGGCCTTAGTGACTCGCAAAGGCTTTGTTATCACCCTCCTGTTGTTTTCCAGGATTATTATGTTTTTCCTGTGCAATTCTCTTCAAATGTTTTTGGAAATGAGTATAGCGTGTTTGTAAAAGGTGGAAATCTGTTTCTTATCCTTGAGAGATCTTTTTATTGTTGGCATGCACCTCCACCATCCCTTGGATATGTTAATTTACTCCACCATCCCTTGGATATGTGAACTGAAGATGCATGCCCTCAGGCCTTAGTACTTATTTTGACAGCCACGTTTGATATGATTCTCTCAATTATTTTTATCATTAAAGTCCTCAAAAATATGTCATTCAACAATTACTTTTGATAACTTTCAGTGTGCTTTATGTACTTTTTTGCTACTTCATCCTGTTCTATAGAATTGCATTGGGTAGTTGGTAAATTTCTTTCATTTGCCTCAACACCCCCCATTAGGGCAACCTCCAATTTGCTGATGTTTTGCTTTTAAATCTGTGCGTCACCTTTTTTTACCATTAAAGTCCCCAAAAATGTGTCATTCAGCAATTACTTTTGCCCACTTTCAGTGCCCTTTATGTACTTTTTCGCTACTTTTCTTCCATTTGCCTCAACAACCCCTTGCCCTCCTTTCCTGACGCACATGCACAGCGACCAAAAGAAAAGAGGAGTAATGAAATCTTATGTATCCAAAAGAAATCATTGTCCAGAGACATTAAGTACCTATAATGTGTAACTGTTTGGAGATTAATTAATGGAGGAATGCTTTTACATGTGTATGATGTGTCCCAAAGCTTAAAAAATAACTGAAAGAGTAGAAGTTCTTCCAAAGACAACAAGTCGATAGGAAGAGATGGTCATTGTCTATGCCATTTGAACTATTTAAATTGGAAAAAAAGTCGCTCATTTTCCATTTAAAATTTTCTGATCACCAACTGCAAAGCTGATTGTGTGGTTCTCTTTTGTTTATTCTATGCAGGATTTTGGAATTAAATACAATACTAAAAATGGTGGGTTAGACCAGCACCAGAAGCAATTACTGAGAAGATCTATGAGAACATGGAAACAATACAGGAAGTCTTAATTGCAGAAGACTTGTCAGATGTATGATTCGCTTTGTGGCAGTGTATATATTTTTACCATGCGTCATCTATGCTGATTACGTCCTCATCTCACAATTTTCATCCCCAAATGCTTGAAATCCACTTTAGGTGGATCTCTCTGTAATCGGCAAGCTTTGCAAGGCTTGAGGGAAAGTTTGATGTTGAAGTTTTCCGGACAAAATAAACAACGATATAAAGAAAAATCTAAGGGAAAATGACGGTAAGGACGTGTTTTGATAATTAATATCCGCCAAGGACATTTTGTTCATTAACAATTGTTCTTAACATGTCCTTAAAAAGCATTAATTATTAAAACACGTCCTAAGCCGTCATTTTCCCAAAATCTAAAGTAATTTGGGACTTGCAACAAGAGAGACAAACACAGTATTGTTGAACAAATAAAAACAGTATTTGTTCAACAATACTGTGTTTGTCTCTCTTGTTGCAAGTCCCAAATTACTTTAGATTTTTCCTTATATCGTTGTTTATTTTGTCTAGAAAACTTCAATATCGAACTTTCCCTCAAGCCTTGCAAAGCTTGCCGATTACAGAGAGATCCACCTAAAGTGGATTTCAAGCATTTGGGGATGAAAATTGTGAGATGAGGACATAATCAGCATAGATGACGCATGGTAAAAATATATACACTGCCACAAAGCGAATCATACATCTGACAAGTCTTCTACAATCAAGATTTCCTGTATTGTTTCCATGTTCTCATAGATCTTCTCAGTAATTGCTTCTAGTGCTAGTCCAGTCCACCATTTTTAGTATTGTATTTAATTCCAAAATTCTGCATAGAATAAACAAAAGAGAACCACACAATCAGCTTTGCAGTTGGTGATTAGAAAATTTTAAATGGAAAATGAGCGACTTTTTTCCCAATTTAAACAGTTCAAATGGCAAAAACAATGATCATCTCTTCCTATCGACTTGTTGTCTTTGGAAGAACTTCTGCTCTTTCAGTTATTTTTTAAGCTTTGGGACACATCATACACATATAAAAGCATTCCTCCTTTAATTAATCTCCAAACAGTTACACATTTTACGAACTTAATGTCTCTGGACAACAATTTCTTTTGGATACATAAGATTTCACTACTCGTCTTTTCTTTTGGTCGTTGTGCATGTGCGTCAGGAAAGGAGGGCAAGGGGTTGTTGACGCAAATGGAAGAAAAGTAGCGAAAAATTACATAAAGGGCACTGAAAGTGGGCAAAAGTAATTGTTGAATGACATTTTTGGGAACTTTAATGGTAAAAAAAGGTAACGCACAGATTTAAAAGCAAAACATCAGCAAATTGGAGGTTGCCCTAATGGGGGGTGTTGAGGCAAATGAAAGAAATTTACCAACTACCCAATGCAATTCTATAGAACAGGATGAAGTAGCAAAAAAAGTACATTAACCGCACTGAAAGTGGGCAAAAGTAATTGTTGAATGACATATTTTTGAGGACTTTAATGATAAAAATAATCGAGAGAATCATATCAAATGTGGCTGTCAAAATAAGTACTAAGGCCTAAGGGCATGCATCTTCAGTTCACATTAGAAGTAAATTAACACAGCCAAGGGATGGTGGAAGTGCATGCTGACAATAAAAAGATCTCTCAAGAATAAAAAACAAATTTCCACCTTTTAAGAACACGTTATACTCATTTCCAAAAACATTTGACGAGAATTGCACAGGAAAAACATAATAATCCTGGAAAACAACAGGAGGGTGATAACAAAGCCTTTGCGAGTCACCAAGGCCTAGATTACCTTCCAATGAACAACTTCGGATTCCTAATTTGAAATGCAAAACAAGAGGGTAAAAACTGGCGTCGCAACTCACAAGTTAGTATTGCTTTCGATGGACAAGTTAAGCATCGTTGAAAAGTAAATAACAATGAAACCCCAACAATTCCTCATATCAGAAATGCCAAAATGATAATGTTGATCACCATCTATAAGGTTTCCCTTCAAACAAATTACCAATAAAGAAATCAAAGTTGGTAAATACCTCCTGGGGACCTCTTGGATAGTGACTTCCTATCAATATGAATGCTCCCGTTGCCTTGGTTTCCTATATTTAAATTCACATAAGAGCTCATAAATTTTATGTTCAACCAGTTTTAAACAAGGTCTCCACGAGGTAAATCATGATAGACAACTACATGTAACCATCTGAACAAGATTAACTTACATCACGCCGAACTCTTTCATGTACAACAACTAATGCAGGAGTAGTAGGCAGCAAACCATTTTGACTGACCCAAATACGTCTTACTCCTTTTGCAGCTGCCATCTTAATTATAATCTGCCAGTTTCAAAAAAATCTATTAGGTAGTTTACACATGTTCGGTTTGGAATCACATAGATGGCGTAGGCAGTTAGGCACACAACATATAATAAGAATCAATTAATTCAACGCTAGGCAACTAAGGTTACTTAGGACATTAATAGGTGCCCGAGGAGCAATAACGCTAATGTAAGGCCCAAGGTGAAATATACAATATGGTGATAGGTCTCTTAGAGCTTAGGTGGAAGGCAAGGCGAAGCATGGGCCAGCCGAAAATAAAGCACACATTGTATAATAGTATTATATAGGACATTCAAACTAATTACAAAACAGGTTGCATAGGTAACGTGTGATGTAGAACAAATAGTTCACAAGAAAAAAAAAATTTCTTTCAAGAACATAAAAGAATACTTGGAGCAAACAAGTTTGCAGAGAAAACAAAACAAAACAGGCCCAGAAAAAAAATGCAAAAAGAAGTTCTCGCAAAATGCTGCACTAAAGCAAACTCTTTCAAAACCTAGGTATGCCCATTCTGCAGCTTTGCACATTATTCGACTTGGATATAGGCAGGCCTATCTGGCTATGTGTCTTTTGTGATTTGGGCATTTGTGGCACCTAAGCATGCCTTCAGCAACTATAACCAGGACATTCAACTAAGCTTTCTAAACCTGGTTCACGGCAGTCTTAGACCATCAGGCCTGGAGTTAGTGTTTTGTGTATTTTTTGACATAATTAAGTTATGCATGATTCACACTTCTAATGTGTAACTGCATGGCACAATCTGAGCAAAATAGATCAGGTCCTCTGAAGGACAACCAAATTCAAAGAAGGTACTGCGTGCACAGTATGAACCCATAGATAGCGTTAAGTTTGAAATACCAAAGTCAAAACCACCAATTAAGGTAAATCAAACTCGACTAGAACATCCCCTGAAGTGAACATCTAACTACAGCACTTTCTCATAACCAAAAGAACGAAACACAAAAATTGCTATTGATAGTTGAGACTTGAGCATGTGACAAGTCAAAACAAAACCATCACAATCAATTGATATTTTAATGACCTGGATGGAATCCTTTGAAAATTTGCTACTGCCAAAAACAAGTGTGGCTCCTGTGTGCATGAAAATGCAATTATAAGAAGTGAACAAAATGGACGACAACGACATAAGGAAAAGTCTAGAGTAATTTAGGACTTGCAACAAGAAAAGAAACAAACACAGTATTGTTGAACAAATAAAAATAGATTCTTCCCCACAAACTAAAACCACCCCTTGAAAACACATAATATATGAAGAAAAGAACAAAAAATTAATACTCTCTCAAGTCTCAAAATAATAGGACGCTTACCTCTCGCTTTCTCCACCAAAGGAAATTGAATGTTGCTTGAACATATTTTCGCATGGCTCGAACAAGACTGAAATATATTCTAGAACCAATAACGGCTAACAAGTCCTACTTCTTTGATCTTGTTTTTTTTCTCCTCTAACTATTAAAAGCTTTGGTTATCCTTGGTCCAGAACCGGGGAGTAGTTCTTATTGGTGGTGTAGATAGTTGACTTTGTGGACTCTTTTTTTTTTGGTGGGGGGTTGGTGGAGTAAAAAGAACATCACGTATGCTTGTAAAAAGTTTACATGTCCCAATCGTCCAATAATGAAGCAAAAGGTGTAAAGACCCTGATACCAAAACAAAGTTATCGATAATATTCTCCTCTAACTACTATCCAAATTTATTAAACAAGTTCCAAAGATATCAATGAACAACCAAATGCAACTAATAGCTGGAAGGCAAAATGTAAGCCATGCATAGGATCTCCCCTCTGTTCAAAGGGCAAGTCTGTCTACCATTGTTCCCCTTCACAAGGCTCCAATAACATTCTAGGTGAATTAAGTGTTTCCATGTCAGTACAACAATAGGGCGGCTCATCACATACGTGTGGAGGCAAACGTGGCATGTGTGCCCTTCGGATATACAACACACCATTGCGTTAGTGACTTCGTTCAAAAATGAGAGAATTACCTCAGTCAGACATTTGTGGAAGACCGTAGAAAAGTTGTACGGCCGGGAACAACAACCCATGTGGAGAAAGTGCTCACAAGGACGCAGCATGCTCACCTTATCTCCCGCCACGTACGACCGATCGCACCTTGAGCAGGTTCGGCCACTTAAGGGAACTGAACGAAAATACGGATCATCCTGGACCGGTCTCAAGTCGCGCCAACAAGTCCTTACTTATAAGAGCTCCATGGAATTCCTCGTGACACAGTGACAGGCATCGTTGAACTCGGAGCTGTAGCAATGACTGAAGACAACTGGTGTAAAGGGAATGGGTGCAAGCGAGCTCGACAACATGATCTTCATCGAAAAACTCAACAGTATAGAGGGCGCAAGAAAGGTGCTCAAGGACAAGGCGGCGATCTCGCGAAGAGTACAAAGAATATAGAATTGCCATCAATCATATTTCGGCCGTTAAGGGGCTAGAGAATGTGTCGTCGCTACGCAAACTTGCAAGGATAACAAGGGGTATGAACCTTATGTTCGCCCTACCTCGTGTTATCCTCACAAGTTTATACAGCGACTGCACCTTCTCTGGCCTCTCGTTGGCCAGAATATGGTCGATGGCGATTCTATCTTCTTTGTACTCTCCGAGGACCGCCGCCTTATCCCTAAACGCCCTTCTTGCACCCTCTGTACCGTCAAGTTTTCCGGTGGAGATCACGTCCTCGAGCTGGCTTGGACCCACTCCCTTTACACCGGTTGTCTTCAGTTGTTGCTATAGCTTCGGGTTCAACAATGCCCGTTACTGTGTCACGAGGAATCCCATGGAATTCTTGTTAGCAAGGACTTGCTGGCACAGCCCGAGACTGGTCCAGGACGATCCGTATTTCCCTCGGTTGACTTCAGTGGTCAAACCTGCTCGAGGTGTGATCGATCATACGTGGCGGGAGACAATGTGGGCGTGTTGGGTCCCTGTGAGCACTTTCTCCACAGGGGTTATTTCTGGCAGTACAACTTTCTCACGGTCTCCCATGGCTGTCTGACTGAGTTAGTTCTCACAGTTTTTAGCGAAGTCACTAACGCGACGATGTGTTGTATATCCAGAGGGCACACATGCCACGTTTGCCTCAACACGCATGTGTTGAGCCGCCCTGTTGCTATACTCACATGCAAACACTTTATTCACCCAGAATATTACTGGAGCCTTGTGAAGGGGAGCAATGGTAGACCGACATGCCCTTTGGACAGAGGGGAGATCCTACGCATGGCTTACATTTTGCCTTCCAGCTAATGATGAGGCAAGCCTTGGCCTATTAGTTGCATTTGATTGTTTAATGATATCTTTTGAACTTGTTTAATAAATTTGGATAATAGTTAAAGGCGAATATTATCGATAACTTTGTTTTGGTACGAGGGTCTTTACAACTTTCGCTCCATTATTGGACAATGGACAATTAAAACATGTAAACTTTTTACCAACATACGTGATGTTCTTTTTACTCCACCGACCCAAAAAAAGAATTCCACACCACAAAGTCAACTATCTACACCACCAATAAGAACTACTCCCTGGTCAAAGACTAGGGATAAATTAATGGGATGGGTCCGGATCCTCTCCGGTCCATGTTTTGGACTAAAGGAGAAGTCCACATCTGAACCATTCATTGGCATATTCAATGGTTTGGATTTGCTAATCAATTCTTATAGTTAAGAGTTGACAAGCAAATCGAAACCATTGATTGTAGCAAATGGACGGTCTAAGTCACGACTGTCTCCTCCAGTCTAAAACTAGAGAGAATCCATGTCCTAATGGGATAAAGGGAATAGAAAAACAAAAAGGCACTTCTAGCAAAATTATACTCCACTCCTAGCGGATAGCCATAGAGATTTCATTTTTCAGCCACAGCTTCCGGCAGCCATCAAGGAGAATCTTAGTTCTTTATATACTTGGCACCTCCATAGATTTTCAAAGTAGCAACCCAAGGCTTATATGCATGGCCTTGCAAAGAGCTTAAAAAGAAAAGGAGAAGAAAGCTCTAAGGGTTTTCCCAAATCCTCAAACCATCCAGAGCTCAAAGTGACCAAAGTTCTCCCTAAAATAAACAAAGGACACATACATTAGCAATCAAAGCTGGGTAACTTAAAGGCCATATGCATATCAAGATGAAGAATAGTTGAGTAAAAAGCAAAATGGGGAAGAAAAACTGCAAAATATTGTTGCAAGAATCTTGCAGTACCTAATAAAGATTGCACTAGATATAGATCCTAAAACTTCACGTCATCCTGCTAAACCAGAAATACAGATCATAAACCAGATGTGAAGAAAGAGTCAAGATTTGAATTTGAAAACTTCAAATAGTTTGGAACAACACACACATGCATGAAATTTATTCATATATGTTGATAATATATAACTACAAACATTCCAAATCAATTACAGTAGCTAACAGTATTATATGAGAGCAACAGCAAGTAATATAGCTAAAAACAAGTATATGTTACTTCTAGAACAAGGTAAGAACAAATATGCTAATGATACATTTGGAAGGGACACATTAATGTCATGTGTAACCATGTGAGTACGCCAATGTCCCCTATGAGAAAAATATTTCAAATTGAATACAAATGATGCTGAGACAAACATATAAATAGGTTGAGAAAATAAAATATTAGAAAAATGACACCAGCAACCCCACATGTAGTGGGCGTTTGAATTCTTTAAACGTAAATTTTGTGTTTCAATAGAAGAGAACATCAAAACATTAAAGAGGTACCTTATTTTGCAAGATGGTCTAGCTATTCCAGAGACATTGACAAGCTCAACCTCCAACTCATTTTTCTTTAATAAAGAAGCAGAAAAAGAAAATTAAATCAAAGTACAAAACTAAGAACCTAAAAGACACCGCTGCAAGAAAATAGGTTAACATACCATTGTCTTTGGCATTTTATCAAACAGTACCAATTCATTGTCTCTTTTCCAATCCAACGACAAAGATCTAGTGTTAATCCTTTGGATGAAGCACGAACATTTTGGTCATTGTGATCCAAGAGTTCTGGCAAAAGCTTTAATATTCTTTGCCCCAAATTCACTAATAATGTGCCAAACCATACAGGAGTCCCGAAATCAGCAAGAGATGTAGAACAAACAAAGATTCCATCGTGCGAAACACATGTGCTCAGAGCTTGCAAAAATGATTTCAAGTGCTGGAACAACTGCCTTAGCAACCTTTTTCATTATAACCTTCTCCATAGTATCCTGCAACCGGTCATAACTATACACCAGTACTCGAATAATAAAATGAACATAAAGAAATGCCAAACAAGAACAATGATCCAGTAATGATGCACTTCAATGACAGCAAGTTACGAATGGCAACTGGGAGGGCTTTTTTCGGGGACTCCTTTCTTTGTCACATTCTGTTCTCTAACCGTGATCCACCCGCAATAATTTCACACCAACATAAAATGCTGACAGAAATAACAACGAATTATTTTCCAAATTCTCCTACCAAAACTCCACTCTATAGATTTTTTCTTCACTGCATTGGCTTGTTTTCTCCTAGACAATTTGGATCTGTTTGTATCCACAAATTCCTTGTTTTGGGATGAAGAAGTATATTTCAATCCAGGACGTAAAGTATTAGCAATGAAAACATTGTGTACTAAACGTGGGACTACTTGTCAAAAACGTGGAGATAAAATACATGAGGCACCACTTAACCCTTCGTCTTCTTAACAAAAAAGAGATTAAAGAGATCACAAGTCTACAAAATTCTTCCAAAAGCTATAACTATAGTGAAAATAGACGCTGTAATCGATGATTGGAAAAACCGAAATCCATATCCAACGAGCATATACGAAACCCTAACTAACCGAATTTGCGTAGGCGGGGATCCGTGATGGAATCGCAGACAGCGGCGAGGTCGATGTTGGCTTCGTTCCTCACCTCTCACTTCTTACGCATCAGTCGAACCTCCCCCGCAGTTCCTTGGCCTCCTTCAACAACTTCTCATCCTCCGTCTCCGACAATGTGCTTTCAAAGTCCTTGGGGACATCCGATATAAACGATACAGGGAAGATTAGCATGGCGGATACACGCAAAAATCGAGAAATGGTTCAAATTTTTTACTTACCAACAAAATTTGCTTTCAGATTACTACAGAAGTGCCTGTGAGAGAGAGAGAGAGAGAGAGAGAGAGAGAGAGAGTTAATGAGCCAAAAAAGCATTTGGCTGTCTCCATTTTTGGTACAGACAAGGATCGCATGAGCTTCCTCTTTAAACTGATGATCAGCCGTGACTTCGGGTCTGTTTTAGAAAAGGAAAGGAAAGGAAAGGAAAGGAAAGGAAAGTGAGGAGGTAGGGGGAAAATTCTCTTGTTTTTTTGTTATTTTCATTTTTGTTTTCTTTCAAACCAAGGGGAAATTATTTTCCTTCGTTTCCTTTCTTTTCCATATATAGGATCCAAACATTTTAATTCTGGATTTTCTATTGTCATTTTTATGGCTTCTTTCATATTTTAGTTTTAAAAAAAAATACTTCATCCGCCCCAAAATATTTGCCTACCACATAACCAAGAATTAAAAAATATATTTTTGTTCAAAAAAAATTCAATAACTTTGTCTCAAATTAAAAAAATAAACTCAATGGTATCTATTGATTAGTGAAAATTAATTATTTTTAAAAAAAATATTTTTTGTGTTCTTGTTTTGCGTGATGAATAAATCTTTTGCAAAAGTAGAGGTAAAATTAACTTTGGAGACAGCCCAATTTCGGCTATTAGTGACTCTTAGTTTGATGAATGTAACACGAGTTTTTTTTCTAAAGACAGATGTGTCCAATAATTATGTTAATCGATATATGATCAACACGATTTTCAACAAAATTGGTGATCTCAATGAGGTCTAAAACATTAGGGATTCCGATAATTAAAATGTGTCAAAAAAATGGACCACAAATGGAAAAATTGGATGGTGGAGATGATGTGTTCCCATAACTTTTTCCATTGGTTTTGACAAGAATAATCCAAAACATAAAAAAGTTGGGTCATATTTGAAAAAAAAAAATCAATAAGCAGATGATAACCAAAAAAAGATGGCAAAATGTAACCCTTTTTTTATTATCCTCTTCAAGACAAATTAGAAAGGATAAAAATTTAAATAAGAAAAAAATTGAAGAAAAAGAGCAATAAAAATGAAAAATATTTGACAAAATAAGACATAAGCCGTGTATGATCCCAACAAGATGTCGAGCCATGCTTAAGAAACTTATTCAATACCATATCTATTTATAAACGATTATTACCCAATCATCTAAACAGTGAATTCAAAGTCTTGACAAAGATAAATTTTACATTTGAAAAATACTACTATAAAAGTGATAATAGTAGTTATCACATTACATTTATTTTTAGTGGATGTGGTGGCTAAAAAAAAGAAAAGAAAAACTAGCAATAAATTACATTAAGAAACTAGAAACTACCATAAGGGATTGGGATCCATTTAAGTGCGAATAAAAAGGAAATGGATACTCTACACTCCAAAGGTTTGGAGTGGACGAACACTCCATGTATGGACCGTCCACTTCTGCAATGAATGATTGAGATTCGTTAGAGAACTCTTACATTGAAGAGTTGACTTTTCATTAAAGAGTTTTTGAACAAGTCCGAACCATCGATTATATCAATGGACGGTCTTGATCTGGACTATTTAGTCCAATCCACACCATTAGACCAGAGCAGATCCGGACCCAAAAAAAAATAGTATGAGGAAGCTTGGCGAGTCAAGACTCTGGATTTTTTTTTCGTACTTTGTACAGTAAATAGGAGTTATTAGAGCATCCACATCAGTTTCTTTAAATTTCAATTCAAACCAAATTACACCTTAGAAATCCATTTTATTACTTTAGTTAGTCACTTTTAAAATGCATACTATATCAAACTCTCTATTTTAACTTGTGGTCTATTAATATATTATTTCCTTCTTCAAAAATAATATTGGAATGTTATTTTTTAACTATATTTTTCAAAATATAAACAGTCTAAATAAATTTAGTGCTTTAATTTTCAATCCGTTTGAACCGGTGCGAAAATATTATTTTTTTTGATCATATTATTCTAAAGGGTCATAATTATTTTTTATCTCTAAGGCTCTCAAAATTAAGTGTCTGCTCTTTATTTGAGACCTTGTAGAGTAGAAACTTAATTATGAGAGTCTTAGAGACAAAAATTAATTATGATCTTTTAGAATAAAATGATCAGAAAAATAAAATCTTCGCACTGATTGAAATTGAAAATTAGAGCACCTAATTATTTATTTATATTTTTTAATATATAAACAATCTAAAAAAATTTAAGTTATCTAATTTTCAATCTGTTAAAATTCTATATAATATGATAGGGAAGTTTTTGAATTCGTATATTTTGGACCATTAGATTGGTACATATTTTTTAAACGGTTGAGATTTACGGATACAAAACCTAGCGATATATTTGGAAGCCATTCTTTCTACTATAATGCCACATTAATTTTCAGCCATGCAGTTAAATGTGCCACATTTTTGCCACAATTTCAGGATGGATATGACGCTTACAATAAAGCTACGCCCACCGCATGGGCCAGCTCCTGCACGCCATGCTGGGCCCGTTCAGGCCACCGTACTGGTGATTCGAGTCGTTCAATAATTAAAACAAAAACCCGAGTGGGCCATGTGAGAAATCAGCTCAATCCAATAAGTATATGTGCTCGATCCGAGCTTTCCTCAACTGCAAAATCAAAAAACCCACTTTTTTAATTTTTCCAATTTTTCAGTGAAATGAAGCTTGGATAAAGCATCTACGCGCGTCGGATCGAGCTTATTTCTCACTCGACCTACTCGGTTTTTTTTATTTAAATTATTTAACGGCTTGAATCACCCGTACGGTGGCCGGAGAGAGCTCGATGGATGGCCCATACGGTGGGCGTAGTCCGACTGATGAAGCTTACTACCATAATAGGGAAGATTATCACACAATTTCGGCTCCTATTTAGGCGTTAGGTAAAATATCCATATAAGATGAAATAGAAAAGTGTGGGGACAAGTTGTTGGAACGGCTTAGATTTGTTTAATCCAAAGGCTGTAATGCATTCTCCCATTTTCCGGTTAATTGCCCATATTTTCACCTAAATCACACAACTGTCATCTCCTTCCAACATGAATACGTAGTGCCGTAGGCACGAGCTTGCACTAGTATCCATATAAGACAACAGGGAAGATTATCCCACAATTTCGGCTCTCATTTAGGCATTAGATAAAATATTTTTGGCTCCTATTTTTTTTGCTAAAATTTTTGGCTCCTATATACAAGGAAACATATGATGAATATACCTTCAATTTAGGACTAAAGGAAACCTAAAACTTTCGACCTTTTATTGGTTCCCTATAATTTGGGAAACTTATCATAAAAGATTTAAATTTTGAATATATTTTCTATTTAGAAGGTCTACGTTTTTTTGGTTTGTTTGTCACATGCATAGGTTTTCCACATCCTCTAATTTCTGAACAACCATTACCATAGTGAAGTAAGTTCGATTTTTTCGGTTCTCATGCAAGTTCGATTTTTTTGTTAAACGATTTTTAATCATATTGGGTTTCTTTTGCCGAAAGCGACTTCTGAAACGACCATTACCGATGGTGGTGTAAGTTCAATTTTTTTAGTTCTCATGCAAGTTCGATTTTTTTCTTGAACAATTTTTACTCATATTGGATTACTTTTGTTGGAAATTGGGAGGTTCTTGAACAATTTTTTAAGTCGGTAAGGAAAAATTGTTTCTGCAACACCAGGGGGTGATCACATAATTTTTTTTCACAGTTGATTAAACTATAAAATTAATCTACGTAATTAAATTTGAAGTCTTAGGTTTCAAGGAACAAGTCAAAAAAAAATAAAATAACCTTTGTCGGAAAATTACAAGGGATTCAAACATCGAAGGATTTTTTTCAGTTCTCATGCAAATTTGATTTTTTCCTTGAATAATTTTTACTCATATTGGGTTTCTTTTGCCTTAAATGGGAGTTTCTTGAACGATTTTTTTCAGTTCTCATGCAAGGAATTTAAACATCAAAGGATTTTTTTGTAGTTTTCAAGCAAGTTCGATTTTTTTTTTGAACAATTTTTACTCAAATTGGGTTTCTTTTGCCGAAAATTGAGAGAAAAAATATGAGTGTGACAGAAAAACAAAATTGACAACCATGGGCCTATTACGTTAATCCTAACTTTGCTGTTTTTTCACCATCTTCTTACTTTCTAATATTTTACTGCAGGAAAGATCAGAAAAATATATTTAGACAATTCCTGCTTCGAGCTTAAATTCGAGGTACTACTTTTTTTTTTGGATTGGAGGGTTTTCTTTTCATTTTTTTTGATAAGCAACAAATTTTTATTAGAACTCTACAAAGAGTACATCGAGGTAACCAGAGGGTGCATCTAGTTGACATTATCTACTCCGTTTCGGACTGTCATTTATATGGGTTCATTGAAATACTGGCCAGAGGGTTATTTTTTGTATGACAGCTTCTTTCTGGAAGTCAGAGGTTTTTGGCATGGACCTATCCCTCCTTAGAGTGGTCCAATAAGCTTAGCATTTTGCTTAATGTGGATTACGGGCCTCATATTCAATTGAGGTGAGTACTATTTTTTTTGGATTGGAGATTTTTCTTTTCTTTTTCTTTTTTTTTTTGATAAGCAACAAATTTTTATTAGAACTCAACAAAGGGTACATCGTGGTAACCAGAGGGTACATCTGGTTGACATTATCTGCTCGGTTTCTGACTATTATTTATATGTGTTCATTGAAATGCTGGCCAGAGGGTTATTATTTATATGACAGCTTCTTCCCGGAAGTCAGACGTTTTTGGCTTGGACCTATCCCTCCTTAGACCGGTCCAATAAGCTTAGCATTTTGTTTAATGTGAATTACGGGCCTCATATTCAATTGAGGTGCGTATTATTTTTTTGGATTGGAGGGGTTTTCTTTTTTTTTTTTTTTTTTGATAAGCAACAAATTTTTATTAAAACTCAACAAATGGTACATCATAGTAACCAGAGGACATCTGGTTGACATTATCTGCTCTGTTTTCGAATGTCATTCATATCGGTTCATTGAAATCCTGGCTAGAGTGTTATTTTTTATATGACAGCTTCTTTCTGGAAGTCAGAGGTTTTTGGCATGGACCTATCCCTCCTTATATTGGTCCAATAGGCTTAGCTTTTTGCTTAATGTGAATTACGGGCTTCATATTTGGTGAATATTATTATTTTTGGATTGGAGGTTTTTTTTTTTTTTTGATAAGGAACAAATTTTTATTAGAACTCGACAAAGTGTACATCAAGGTAACCAGAGAATACATCTCTTTGACATTATATGCTCCGTTTCCGACTGTCATTTATATGGGTTCATTGAAATCCTGGCTAGAAGGTTATTTTTTATATGACATCTTCTTTCCGGAAGTTAGAGGTTTTTGTTATGGACCTGTCCCTCTTCTTAGACTGGTCCAATAAACTTAATTTTTTGCTTAATGTGATTTACGGGCCTCATATTCAGTTGAGGTGAATATTATTTTTTTTCCTCATACTAATGCTAAGTGAACCAGTCTTACAAGGATCATTTCTTTCCTTATTTGTGTGATTTTTTTTTCTCATGAGACAACTTTGATGTGTGTGTTAAATTATCAGTTAGTCACTAGCAAACCTTAATTATAGACCTTCATCAAAGCACCGTTATGCATGAATTTAATTTATGTAGAAGTTCTCTATTTTTTTGTGATTATGATCCAATTTATAAAACGAAATTGGTTGGTATTAACTTATGTTTATCAAGAGTATTATAATTTAGTTTCTCTCTGTTATTATATATCATCCCTTAAACATATGAGTTGGAATACTAACTAGGCTTCTGTAGACATATCATTCTTTTTTAGGATTGTGATCGAGAAGCCTCGAAGCTCAAAAGGATCAATATGGTTGAAGATTTTTAGTCTTGACATGTTTTTTTAAGATGTCTGCATGAGGTATGCATGTTCATTTATGTATATCGGTTTTTATTTTAATCAGTGTTTTGGATGGTGTTTTTTTATTTGATCAAGTTTTATGCATTTGAGTTTGTTCTATGTATCCTACTTGCTTAAATTTGTTGTTCCGTATTTATTTGCGTGTGCTGAATGTTTGAGTTATGCCTTCAGGCACGGACATTCGCTAGTCTACATAATAAAACAGAGCTGTCTTTAAATCCAAAAGACAATCAATGCTTAAGATTTATCCCTCTTTTTGCATAAATCCTCACCCTTCATTCTCCAACTGGCATTTTACCATTTCCCAATCAAACCCAGCCGTACTATTTATTTTTAATAACGCCTCCCTGTCTAATTTGGAAACATGATTTCCAAACTCTCTTCCAAACGCCACCCCCCACCCCCGCTCTCTCTCTCTCTCTCTCTCTCTCTCTCTCTCTCTCTGCGAATATGGCCTCCCCCTCACCCAACTTCGCCTCTGCCTCCTCCTCTCACACAGTTTAGCCTCCGCCTCCCTCTCTTGCTCAACAACCAGAGACAGACGGCACCGTCGCCGCTTTCCCCGCACCGGCAATCTCCGCCTTCATGCGCTTCCTCCAAAGTCCGAAGTCCACACACTGCTTCCTCCGCCAATCTCCGCCTACGGCTTCCTCTAGCCCTAATCACTTTCTTTTAAGTAAGCTCTCGATTCCAAGAAGTTGTATTTCATACTTTATTATGCTTTAATCTGAATCGAGAATAATCACAAAATTTGGTAGGGATGTACTTTATTATGACTCCTGTTAGAACACAAAGTTTATGAGAATGTCTTTTTTTTCATATCCCTTAGTAACTAGATTCATTCAGTGTTGCTTCTCGGGTATTTTCCTCCACCACCTCACGAAATTGTACAGGACCATAATTTGGTTAGAAAAAAAAAAAAAGAGCTTAAACGACACACAAACCAGCCCGCATACACTTTCGAAGACCGTAATTGACTAGGTGTTTGTATAAATGCCGTTCCCAAATACTCAATTGCTATGAGCATTTTATTGACTATCAGGTGTTTGTATAAATGTCATTCCCAATTCCTCTAAGTGAAAGATTACCAGAGTTCAAATATGCAACGTCAAGCAGTTCCGCTTTTTAGGTCCGAGAAGTGCATTGTTGGAACTGGCTTGGAACGTTCGTCATCATTTTTCTCCAGGTTGTATGCATTGCGGAAAAAAATTTCCAAAAAAGTTGGGTTGCCCGACATAGCTTCTGGATTGAATAGTTTTGATTAGCCTTAAGCTAAGGTTTGCTCATGGTCTCTTTCTCTGAGTATTTTTGTAGTTTCCTCTCCAAGTTCAATAAATAGAATAAGTTTGATCCACACTTTTTGCCTACTAATGATATGAGACAATTGTCTACTAGAATCTTTGTGTCCACATTTCTTTTGAAATTGCATACTTAAGTTGTACCTTTGTTTTTCAATACTTAACTTACAGCAATGATAATGTACCAATTTATGTCATGTTCTTCTAACAAACCCTGTGATAGATGACCAAAGAGAAAGACTTCACTGCTGTGTCGAGTTTTCTCAGCTTTCTACCATTTTCTTGACATCTTGACTTCACTACAATAGCCTTATGCTTTTCATGTGCTTCTCCACAGTCTCGAATGAGTTTCCTTCAGTAAACTGATTAGCCTCACTGTTTACGATAAGTGACTGCCACGTGTTTGAGAAAATGTGTACTTCAACTACCAATTAGCCTTATGCTTTTCATGGTCTTAAATTGCATGAGTTACTGGTATAATTTGCTCCAACCAAGCAGTAATCCGTCTGCCTTCAAACTATTTGATAAAATGTCTCAGCTAGGTTTCAGAGTTTAGATTTTTCTGTCATGGACTTAGCTGTAGTTGAGGCATTTACGTATGCATAAATGCATGAATGCCTGCATGCATTTATGGGTGATATGTTTCAGTCTTGGTTGTGCGTGCAATGCATGAATTTAGTATGTTTGTATTGAAGTATGCATGCAATTAGTGTTAGCGTTATCAGTGGCGTAGATGCAGCCAAGACTTTTGTTTGTCATTCACATGCAAACCAATTGAACCTTCCTTTGTAATGGAGTTCCTGTCTTAACCTCATTTGGGAAGTTGAAATCACCACGTATTGTCGTGTTCCTTTCATGATATATATTGGAGAAATTGAATTGGAGTTCCTGTCTTAACCTCAATTGGGAAGTTGAAGCTGCCACGTGTTGTCATGTTTGAGATAGGAGAATGGTGGTCATGATAGGAGATTTATTCTATTAGTAGTGGCTAACCCAAATTTCAAAAAAAAAAAAAAAAAAAAAGGGCAGTAAAGAAGAAAAAATGGAAAAAAGGGTTCTATGTTAGTCGTTTCTTCTTCGAATGGAGATTTATTCTATTGTTAGTGGCTAACCCAAATTTGACTGTGGATTTGATTACCCTTTCTATTTAGTTGTTTCATTTTTTTCCTATTAGGGTTCTTAAATGGGTACATTATCAGGTCTCATTATGTTTGATTTCCCCCTGCTTTTCGCAGGTATCGTTCAGTGACCAAATGGAGCCCTAATTGCATGTGTTAACTGGAATTTCTTGGGAGCCCAACCAAGGTAGTAGTTTACAATTTATATTCGGTTGTCAACCGTTGCCCTGTTTTTTTTCCTAAAATAGATATTTTGCTCTAATTTGTAGGCCTAAGGATGTTGATTGAAAAGATAGAATGAAAGTTAGTGATTTTTGCCTTGGCTAACCCTCTAATGTGTATTCACTTTTTTAAATCAAGTGCTGTAATGAGCTTAAATGGATTTCTACTCAAAAGCTATAATAAGAGTCTTGCATATTCTCAAACCAGTAACCTATGTCCTTAGGTTCATTTAAGAAAATACGCATCAATTATGATTTCAAGGGGGTAGAGTCAGGTTGCTTTTGTTTGAAGCAATCATGTTTTTTGATTCTTAATAGGGTACGACGAATTAGAGACAATGGCTAGCAAACGGAATCCAACATTTGTGGCCAATGGAGAAGAATATTCACGGGTACGAGCTTGCACATGTGGGCAATGGCTATTTCGGGAAAACAAGATTTATGCAAAAAATGCTTTAAGCAAGTTCAAGATCAGTACGGCTGGTTTGTGTGTAATCAATGCGGACGAGAAGATGTCGAAACCATAGCCAGGTATTCATTTTTTACTATAACTTAGATGTAACACAACCAAAATGATTGAAATATTCGCATGCATTTTAGGTATAATGTCAAGATGGTTGTGAAAGACTCCACTGGCTCAATGGAACTCTTGCTAGAGGATACGAAGGCATAATTTATCTTACAATGCGTCGCATCCTATCTGAAAAAATTAATGTTAAAGGTAAATACTTAAAAGTTAGATATAAATTACACTGTGTAGAATTGAAATAATATTACAGTACCTTTATTTGCTTATTGTTTTGCTAGGATAGTGGCGTGCAAATGCTCAATGACTATATTTCTCAATATTATGGGAGCTCATACGTGTTCATTATTCTTGCTCCAACAACTGGGAGTCTTGACCATGGTGCCTCTGTGGTGACTTTTGTTTTAAAAGTTGATTGGTCAAAAGAGTGTTTGCATCTTTCCAAAGGTAATAAACGATTACAAAGATTGTAGGGCTGACAAGTTGTCCTTTTTTCTTCATTGTCATAGCTAGATTACACATAAACCAGTCCATACTCTGTGATAGATTTAATAATTCTTAATCTTATTTATGTAGGAATGTCAAGGACTGGCAAAGGAACAATGGGGTCGTCATGATAATAGCTTTGTTAATAAATTGGGAATTTCATAAGGAATTTTTATTTGTTAGGTTAAGTTTTACAAATATATATTCGGTTTTATTACATGTGCCGAGTGATTTATGGATTGGGGATATTTTTGACCTGTTTGAATATTTTTAGCACCTCGATTTGACCTGCACATATACCGTATTTTACTTTGTTCCTACCCATTTTTTTCAGCATGTCCTCCCTTTGCTCATTTTTCAACTTGTAGCTTCAGTTGTCTTCAAAATGTGTTGCGCACCTCGATTTGACCTGCACATATACCGTATTTTACTTTGTTCCTACCCATTTTTTTCAACATGTCCTCCCTTTGCTCATTTTTCGACCTGTAGCTTCAATTGTCTTCAAAAAATGTGTTACGCCGTGCCTTCAGGCACGGGCATTCACTAGTACATTCACATTTTGAAGTTATCAAACACTCCACACAACCATTCAACCCAATAACAAAAGAGTAAAAGAAAGAAAAGCAAGGAGAAGTTCACAAATAAAACAATAAAATAGTAAGAAGTTTGTGAATAGTTGCTATCTTCTTATAACAAGGAATTTGTAAAGTGGCGATGAAAGCCACTAGGCACCCCGTTTTTCAGTAACTGGCTCGCTACTCTAGCGGCAAAAAAGGAATAGAGAGGGAGATGTTGATGCTTGAGTTCTTTTGCTTTCGCTATCTCCCATGTACATAAACTCTGTTAAGCTAAGGTTCTTATTTTGTAAGTAATTATTTTTCGCTTTACGAAATAGGTCATTCTCTTATAATACATTACCTTAATTCAAAAAATTAGTATTTATTTTAATTAACGGAACACACCGGTAAGAGGAGGGTATGGGATTTAAGGATGAAACTACAACGTTTTGCAGGTCTGCTGTCCCTACTGCCCTCTTGTGACAGCAGGCCCCCTAAATCCATCATGAGGCCCCGCTCCAGTATCTTTCCAGCAAAATAGATACATCGATGGGAGAAGAAAAAAAAAAAGAGAGAGAGAGTGGTCCTCCATTAAACTTTACTTATTCGATGAGAAAATGTTAATTTTGGTTATTCAAATGCTAAAATTTGATCATTGGTTAAAAAGTTGCTCAGTTTGGTTATTACAATTATCAGTCATTTTTTGAACCAATATTGTTAACTTTAGAAATAGTTTTGGTTATGCCATTAGAGACACTGTTAGTGGACTTCAATTCACTTGAGAACAGTTGTCAATGCCGTAAAGCTCATCATCATCCGTTGAGGTTTTAAGACTATGGGACCGACAATGGAATAGTATGTTTGCGAAGTCGGAAGGCCTTTCGGCTTACGTCGAATCAAAGCTCTTGAACGACTTTGTAGGGGTGGGTTTCAAGGAGGAGAGAAGAAGGCGAATTGGAGCTCTTGAACGTCGGTGTAGGGGTAGGGTTTCAAGGAGGAGAGAAAATGTGAGGATGATCCTGGTTGCATACACCGAGATTTTAAGTGGTATGTCGATTTCGTTTCACTTTGAGAGGTATGATTCGAGGTGGGTTAAGAAGTCCATGAATTTTGGTGGTAGTTATCTCGGTTTTTGAGGGGTTTGTGATGGAGAAGAAGGGTTTGGGTGGATGGAGGGAGTGGGAATTATTTTGTGAAGAGGGAATTGAAGGGTACCAAAAGCATCCAAACCCTAGAAGAAAAAAAAAATCAAAGGACTCAAGCGCGCGGGCATGCGCGTAACTTATCCGAGGAAAAATGGAAAATGGGAAAACAAGAACATACTGAGGTGAAGAAACTACACATGCATATTTCCTTGGTTCCCCTTTCATTTGCTTTTTCTTTCGTATTGCTCTGCAAATTCCTTGGTTAAACATACAGCAGCAGTGGAAAAATTATTCGAAAACGACATGTAGTCCATCCGCTGAAATTGACACCACCAAAACCCCAATAGATGGGAAAAAGAAAAAAAAAAAGAAAAAAAAATGAACTTTCGACTTAGATTATTGGTATCTGCTGTATATGTTCTCAGGATACATCCCATTTTTAATCCAATGGTTGCATCAACTACAAAATTCTCAAGATCACTAAATGAGGATTGGCTCTATTCAACACGTCTTCGCAACATAGTTACCAGATTAACTTGTTTGAGTTCCTCGTGCCAAAATCGGTTCAGCCTTCCAAGACAAACGGATTAGAGACCTGGAAAGTACACATTAAGCAGCTTCAGTATGGCTGAGAAAGCAAAATATCTCAATCATGCACGAGAATATACATCACTTTCCCTACCCGGCCATATGTATAAATGTCACTGCATTAACTGGTTTCCGACTATTATTATTTAGGGTCAGCATACACATTTGAGTATACCTTTACAGAATAAAGTGCTTATATTCCATGCGCAGATGATAACGGAAACAATCTTATTCTTATTCAGAAAAGAGCCGAACTGGAACTATTATGTACATGCCTTGTTGTATTTACATCACTGTTTGTCTGCTTGTAATTTGTCTCCCAAAAAAGTGAGTCTTAAGTTTTCGGAAGTGCTTTAAGTTCTGTTGATGTTAAGAGAACAATACTTGAGACCAAAGGTAACTGTTATTTCTATTGCTACTGTAAACAAGATGTTGCACATTTCAATTTGAGCAATGTTGAACAATTTCCCAAGTAAAAGGGAGACTACACTCCAACAAAAAATAATAAACCATAAAGGAAGAAAACACAAAAGGAGCAAAAAGGGTAAAAGAAATGCAAACAAGAATGAATGACTCTAAAGGAATGGTATCTAAAGTAGAGACACAGCACTTACTTTCATGTGATCAGGCCGATCCTCAGCCGTGTGCAAGCTCCTAAGATCAGAATGCCCAAATCTAGAAGCTGCGAAAATATATGACAATACAACAGCAACAAGTACACCAAGCACCATGGAAAACAGCTGGAAATTTGCAAGTAACTCGCCTCGAACCTCAGAGTCCGCTGAATGGCATGAGATCTCATTGTTCTTGAGCTGACAACCCTCAGGCATCATGGAACCGTAAAGAGTAAATGCAGTTTGATAGAACCAGAGGCCTTGGAGTGTTATAGCAATGCCACAACACAAATCAACAGGGAAGCTGGTTGGGAAGAGGGCCCCGGCGACAGAGGATAAGACGCAAAGGGCTATTAGGAGGACAAGGAGGAGGTGGTAGTATCCCTCGAGGCCCTTGTGGCTGGTTGAGTGGAAGTAAAACAGGAGATACTCTGCACAGAAGGCTGTGGCAGCAATCAGGCATAGAGCTCCTTCTGGCATGGGGAGAAAGCTGAATAAGGAAAACGTGTTAGTCATTATCTTGACCAAAAAATCCTTCTTATCATGTCAATTGTCAAAAGCCAGTCACATTGCAAGAATACGAGTGTGGCAGGTTGGGAATCCATTTGTATTACTATTACCACACTCAAAATGATAGTTTAAGATGCAACTTTTCTAATCTCTTTATTCATACCTCCCCAGATGATTTCAAAGAATTTTTTGAGACAGACAGACGATTTGCATCTAAACTAGACAATATATCCAATAAATTTTCACCTGCAAATTCTAACTGTGCTGGTTCTCGAATTAAGGGCAGAACAGTATCTAACCAGGCTAATGAGGCTACATCGGAGGGGATTGATGCTAAAGAAACACCAGGCAGATATTTTGAGATAATTATCATTGGCATTTGCAATCAATACTGAATAGTACACTCATTTTGTTCCTTTTATAGTATATAAACAACTCATCTCTCGAACATGTGACAGTATATAGAAAACCTTTGACTAAAATGTCGTATCAAGATGATATATTACGAGAAGAACCACCTTAGGTCTAACAGTGGATGTTGTCCAATCTGAGATTCGTGAGGAACAAGTTTCGTGAATTTCTAAAGAAGTTTGGAGATGCCAAAATTTCTTATGCATTGAAGTGTCGCAATGAAATACTTTAGAAGAACTCGGAAAAACAGAAAGGAGAACAACTAAGCAAAGTTTTTCATAGCGAATGGCTCACAGCTTAGCACATACCACAAATCTATCATTGTAGCTCTTCATTTTCTTTGTTAGCCTTTAATGTGATTCTGTGAATAAGGTGTCACTATAGCCAATAAAGGGAAATTTGATGTCTCAAAGATTCCTAAAACTTGAACTTGTAGCACTTATCCAATGCCGATGTGGAAAAGAAAATTGCCATGATTAAAATTACTACTAGTGATCAATAGAACTTGCCCAAAGTCGATGTGAAAACTACCATGATTATCAATACTATAAGTGATCACTAATTCTAGGACTGATATCACAAAAGGGAACTTAATTCTCAAAAAGCAACTGGCCACATGAATAATAAATCCACCGGCATTAGAACCAAGTTCCATATGCAGTATATGCTCTTCACAGGGTTGCATTTAGAGTTAGTTTAAGGCAACATTTTTGAGAAACAATAAAGTAGTACTGAATTGCATTACATCACATAATATCATAGTTGCAAAGTAAACTAGGCTGAGGAATATCGAAACCCGAAACACAAACCAAAATATGCACCTAAAGAGAATACGAAGCAATGATTCATAGTACCCAAAATATTTCTCTGTCTAGCTTCCCAAATGCATTACTATCTCACCTAAACCAATCCAAGATTGTATTAGTCTAAGCAGAGCACCATTCAAATTTAAAGAATTCCAACAACAAATTCAAGTATCTGAACTTCTCTTTTCATTTCCCACATATTTACAAAAAAATAAACAAAATTATGCACAACTACAAACGAAAAACACTTCGAACATTCGATAAGAAACACACTGACCTGGTTTTTTCTGATAGCAGGGTGATGACACCGAAGACAAAGAACATGAGAAGCATCCCGGAGTGCTCGAAATCGTTCATGTGAGAAGGGTTCAACACACCATTAACAAAGAACTTGAGGTGGGTTGAATACAAAAGCTCTATACACATATCGATGAAAGCCCCTATTGCTACAATGTAAAGCTCCAGGTACTTGAGCCTACCATTACAACCCGTTACAGGATGCCAAACCCTAACCCTAAACGTCTTTGGGTTCGATGCGTAGCGCACGACAGAGCTCCAAACATGCCATAGCCCAACCAGAAGAAACAATGTCCCGGGTAGAACATGCCCTATGAAAGACCCCATCTCTCTCTCTCTCTCTCTCTCTCTCTCTCTCTCTCTCTCTCTCTCTCAAGACCCCTGAATTGCCCTGATAATTTTTCTTAATCAGCCAAAAAAAAACGCAGAATTCCCCTGATACGTTCACAATCTCCCTAAAAGTGATTAGATTCCACCAAACGACTGATTGAACCGTCTCAGAAATGTTCTCTCTCCACCAATCGACTGATTGAACCTTCTCAGAATCTCTCTCTCTCTCTCTCTCTCTCTGCAAAAGACACAGGATTGAATTTGTCTAATTACCACCTTCGCAGTTGCACGTGAAGGAATCTTTTCTGTAATCTCTCTCTCTCTTTCTCTCTCTGTATCAAATTGGGACAAAACTACTCTCCAAATCAGCGGCTGCTGAGTCTTCTTTACAATGACCAATCAGTTCCTTCTCCAAACAAAGGTCGAACTTTCCATCAAATTACTTTGCTAAAAGCAACTTTCGATCATGGAAATTGAAACCATGCTTTTGAAAAAAGACCCAGTTGATTCACGAGCTTCGTATACAAATCTCGTAGTCCAATTTCCAGAAAAAGTCAAAATTCGCGTTTCATCGGTGACAACGAAACACCCAATACCAACAAGTCAACAATGGAAGCCTCTGAAAAAGTCAAAGTTCTTTCTTGAGTGGCAAACTGGTAAATCCAGATCTTAAACCGTTGAAGCTAACAGAACAATGATTAAACTGTAAACACCACATAGATGGAGGAGTACATACATACACTGTACGTATACACATACGTATACATATATTAGCGGTGCTAGAGGCACAGTAAAAGCTGTACATATAGCTTGCACAGATCCATTTTGGACCCGATTCGGGTTCTACAAAGATGATCGAAGCCGCTCATTTCGTTCAAAATTAGTTTTTTAGTGTCTCTGTAAAAAATCATCTCGATCTGATATCGGCAAGGACGTTTACGAAATCCAACTTTGCTTCAGAATTTAGTCGATCCAAATTGGGTGATCTGTGCAAGCTGCATGTACAGCTTTTGCTGCGCGCACATCATTTCTGTAACGAACAACATATCATTTACCGAAAAAGGAAGTATGGAGTATTGATTGATGAGCGAGAGCGAACTTACTTTTGGGATTGGGAGAGAGAGAGAGAGTGAAAACTGAAAAGGTCGTGGTGATTTATTTATGAGATGATCCGATCGCTGGGTCCGTCAGAAAAGGAAAGCAACAAAACCAAAAGGCCAGCATTATTACTCCTACCTAAGCAGGCATCATTGAGAGGAAAGTTACACATAAATGTCTCTTTTTATAAAGAGTCATGCTAATCACACAGCAGCAACTGTGCACGGATTACGGTGCGAGACTCACTTCGGATCTCAAACAAACGATCCGATTCGTTCATTAAATGTAAAATATTTTTTCAAAAACGTTTTTTCAAAGGTCCCCACAAAAAATTAGTTCAATCCAACATCTATAAGTACTCGATCCAATCATCAAAATTTTCATTTAGCTTTCAGGATAATGAAAAGTAGATGATTGGATTGAGCATTTATAGGAATCGGATTGAACTGATTTTTTGCGACGACCCTTGAAAAGTGTTTTATATTTAATGAACGGGTTGGATCGTTTGTCTGGACCTATAGTGGGCTCCACATCACGATCTATGCATGATTTGTGCACGAAAAATTTGTGTATCATTTCTGTTTTATAAATCAAAAGCCTAGGTCACTTTATGCACCCCTCGACTAATCATAGGAGACCAATTCCGTCAATTGAAGCGGACACACAAATGATTTGAACTATTCAACTTATTTAAAATATTTTTTAAGAGTTTTTTGAAAAAGAAAAAAAAAAAGCTCAATCGAATATCGGTATGGCTTGATCATTTTACTGGATTTTTAGTCCCTGAATTCTTGGGACAAATATTGAATAAACCGATCAAGATGATTGATTAAGCTTGTTTTTCACAAGAACTCTTACATAAAGTATTATCGAATGGTTGGAATTATTTGTGTGGGATGAGAGGTGAGTCTCACATAATCCGGAGTACGCACGATGTACCTATTTTGACATACCTGGCGATAATCGGGTTGAGCAAAACAATTATTATTCAACCACAAGTACACACACTCACATTTTTTTGGTGGGTTCACACACGGGAGGTGTAGTGTGCGTGGACCCCAATGTTAATGTAAGTGGATTTGTATAAATATTTGTGTGGTTGTAAAGGAAGCGGGGGGGCTGCTGTCCCCAAGGGGCAGCAGCGTGCTGTTGTACCCGATTTCTGGACCCACTCCGGTCTCGCTCCGATGATCGGAATTGGTCACTTTGTAGAGCTCGTCGAGTAGGACAATCATGCAAAAAACCAGCTTAATTGGATATTATTAGGTGTCTGATCAGAATCTTTTTATCTTGAAAAGAATGAATCTGAAACATTGGAACGAAACTTGAGGGAACCCAGAAATCTAGCACAACAGAACGCTGCTGCCCCCTGGGGACAGCAGCCCCCCGCTTCCTGTTGTAAAATGATTGTGGGTGAAATGTTTCTCCTGAAACGTGTGGGCCCTAACGCAGCGTGAGCCGTTGAATTAGTCGTTGAGCTCATCATGAGTTCCGACCCAATGAGATTGGTTAGTTAGGTAAATTTTTCACCTAAACAAATCAACTACTCCGTACTAAATTGATACTCCATAGATGTCTTATTAAACCACATTATTAATACAGAAAAATGGACGATACAGTTAATGACCACCCATTTTGATACTAAGTAGTTTCTTACGCTATAATTGATATTTATTGCTTAGTTTTAAGTTGGAGATAATATCTCCTTGTAGTGAATTCTTGACAAAACTAATTTCTAGTTTCTACCTCATTTCCTTCCTATCCTTCTTTTTCCTCCCTTTTTACCCTCTCACCCTTCAACCAGACAATTTGTACGTTTGGTAAAGATTTTGAGAATTTTTTTTAAGTAATATGTGGAGAGATGACATAAAACTTATAAAGAATCGTGGTGTAAAAAAGGGGTTGGTTTCTGCAGCGAAAATCAAACAGAGTCGACTACATTTGCACCAAGAAGTGCAAAGCCCCACCTCATGTCCGGCCTAGGACCGGCCCTATACATTTGGAGACCCTAGGCCAACTTGCAACATGGAGCCCTATTTTTGTATGTGAAAAAAAAAAGGCTATTAAGAAAGAAAATATAAATGTATAAATCATATATTTTTTGTTTATTTTAGCTAATGAAATGATTAATCGAAGCATAACAAAAAACATTATGAACTATTAATATTAATACACATTTTTTAAAAAGTCTACATATGAGATAATTTGTCTGTGGAACAAAGCACTATGACATTGGTTGGTTGTCATTTGTGGTATCATTTCTAATTAGACCCATTTTGTGCTAGGTTCAACCCCCAAAAGCTAAAGTCCGCAAGGAAGATTTTTTTTTTTCCAACCACTAAACGTAGGTAACAAGTTCTGAACTCTCAACCACTTGCTTATATTTTCATTTTATATACATATATTACTTACTTTAAAATCAGGGGCCCTATTTTGGACCAGAAAAATAGAGGCTTAGGTGCGGGCCTCTTAGGCCTTACCCCATGGCCAGGCCTAATCCAGCCTCTACATTCTACTGTACTCGAAGAAAATCTCAGTCTTTGGTTAACAACAATTTGGAAAAATGGCAGCCAAGGACATATTCTGATAATTAATACCCACTAAAAATATTTTCAGCATTAACAAATATTCTTAGTTTGTCCTTGTCGGATATTAATTACCAAAACACGTCCTGGGCCGTCATTTTCCCAACAATTTTTTATTAGCCAAATAAATATGATACTATAATACCAACAAGATTACAACCTCAAAATATATAGTATAAAGAAAAAGACTACAGAGTCAGCTCTGCAGAAAATTTTGGGTCCAAAAACAAGTTGCAAATTTCAATCCAGGAACTAAATCCAATTTGCCACAAAGCTGGCACTGATAACTTTCAACACAAACACAAATAGAATGAAGTACCACATGCAGCTTCAGAAAGGCAAGGCAGAAAATAAAGTTCAGTCACTGGTAATTTGACGGTCTACCTACAACTGAAGCACACCAAACAAATATCCTCTATACATCCATTAGATCAGCAATAAAAGATGCTCAATCTATTACCAAAAGGTTGTAAATAGAGCACATGCTTTGTACTCAACCCTCAAAGCCAGCACTTCCCTAGGTTAAAATTCTTGAACATAATCAAACACTAGTGGTTGATTTGAAGTGAAATTCATCAATAGTGGAGTATATCATCCCTTCCTCTTCAAGCGTTCTGATAGATTCACTGGCAAGAAAACAATAAGAAAGATAATTAAGGGCGTGATTGTGCATAATGAGAGAGAGAGAGACAGAGAGGGAGAGAGTACATGATCTTCTCCATAGGAAGTTTTAGCTTCTGGGACAGTTCATCCCTATGTACTCCTTTTTCCCGTCCACTGCAAACATAAATTGTTCTCAAATGTTGAAAAACATCAGCAATATGTACTAAGGATACATTAAGCATTAGAGAAGGGATATGACAAAAGAATTTTGTACTTGGGATTATGAGAATTTAAAGCTCAGCTGTAGCGATATTGTTGCCGAATGTAACGCATTAAAGGCATTGCTTAATGTCTGAAACTGGTAATACCGGCCAAAAAAATCATAAAACAAGCAGACAATCAATTACTCACAAGTTTGAAGGTTGCTGCAGATAATCAAGCACCATTTGATCAAACCCCTTCAGTCCCTCTGCGCTAAATTGCCCAGAGAACTGGGGAGGAAAAACAACAAAATAAGATATTTACAATGCTAAAGATATCACAACAAAAGTTAGTTTTCCTAATATGAATCTCATACATGATTTGGTGGTGTTGACTGATATCCATCCCTCGAAGCTGTGTTTGTAGATGGAGTCACAGAATAAGACTGAGTTGTGGCATCTCCTTGCAGCTTTAAGCAGAATAAAGACAATCAGCTATACAAGACCAGGCAAGGCATTTCTGAACACCAGCAAGGTGCTTATTTGGTGTTTTTTTTGGAGACAATTAGAACCACGAAGGTGTTAAATATTTATACCTTTGTTCTGGAATTTTGCACTTGGAAATGTATACACTCGACGAAGTGGAAGGTAAGCTCATCAAAGTTTGTCACGGGCCTGAAATGAGTCCAAAACAGCTCTTTAAAATTTAAATTATTGACTTGTGCTAATTACAGAGGAAGTGCACCGCCAATTGATGCATGCTACAGAAACGCAAGGCAGTGTGATGAACAAGTAAGATTTCCTTAACTAATCATTGCACTTCAATCTAGACGCAAGCGATGACATACATCATACATGCATCGTCGTCTATCCGCTCCACTATATAAATGCATGCTACCACAAACATGGTTACTGTACGTACAGCCACAGATGACAGAACTATAGACAACAGACATTAAAGGCATTTGCAGAAAACATTATGCAATTTAAATAGAGAAGACAATCTTCAAAGCTGTTCAAGTAATTCTACAGCTTGACAATGATATAACAGTCAATTTTTTCAAGCTAACACTAACAAATATGTTTGTCTATCACAATCAAATCTCAAGCTCCTCTAACATGGACACTGATACGGATACGGGGCAAGAAAATTCTAAATAAATGGGAACACGGTAAAACATTTGTATACATGTACTGATATTTAGTTGTTACTTATGTGAACATTCAATCCAGAAACGATCAAAACTAATAATATCTTTCTAATTCTTATTGTTTCCTTTTCAAATGTTACAAGTCAAACAAGAGTTTTATTTTATCAAAATTAGTTTATTCGTACTTTTTTCATTATATTTTTGGATTTCATATCCTCAAAATAAACTTTCAGTATTATAAATTGATCCTTGTCATGCTTCCATTCACGTTCAAGATCAGACATGGCTGTCCCCAAAGTGTCCCCTGGTTAAAAATAATTAAATTGATTGGACGAACCATGGTGCGTCTCATACATGTCCCCATTTGTCGAAGCATGCCACATGTGCCCCAGTGTCAATACAGATACAACAAGCAGGTAGGTGTGTCCGCGCTCCATAGGCCATATCTAAAAGGCGAAAAGGATGGAGGACAACAAAAAGTTAGGCAGAAAGCCAAACTGAAATGTGAAGAGAAGAAAATAGAATGAGAAAGTGAGTCTGGCGAGTTATGACTCTTAACCAACCTAAGAAAAAATGGGGGGAAAACAAACTAATAAAAACGACGACGATTGAAATAGTGTGGAAATTTACATTCAATAAAAGTATCCTCCCCCCCCCCCACAGACTGTTTCAAAGTTTCCTCCTGATGATCAGACATTTTGCCCCTTTTGGGGCAAATTAATGCTGCAGACCCCTTTACCAGTTTTCAATCATGAAGCGACTATACATAGCAATTGACTCAATTATTGGGAAAAGGGAGTAAAGCCATCTTTGCATATGTACTACAGGAACCAAGTAAACGAATGTTTCACACTTAAAATTTTCCAATGAAATGGAACTCAAGTACATTGCATCATATATGTACTCCAGTCTAAAATCTGAAACATTAAACTTTTAAGTTGTAACTATATTTCGTTGCAATGCAGAGAAACGGATATAGTAAACAATTGACTAATAGAGTGTCACTTGAAAAATGAAAAGGACAACCGTCTCTCACCTCTAATTCTATAATTCATGTGGCATGCTTTTACCAAAGTTTACACCACAATGGTTGACAAAATAGAAGACTCTTGCACATTATAAATACTCTAAAGCATATTCCATAACAAAGTCCATCCAAAACACGCCAAATACGGATGTTATGAAAACCATCCTTTGCTTCCATCCACATGTATAAGTTAACTTAATAAAACCATGAATGGAAAGGAACCGACTATCAACATAAAACAAAAATGCCACAAGCAACAGATGGAATTATTTTAAATTAATACTTAAAACAGAAATTCAAGCAATAGATATACCTAACCGAAAAAGCAACTAACTGCTTACTGCCTTTAAAGATTTTTAGGCGCCCATTGACACGAACATATATTCCATCTCTGTGTAAAGAAAAAGAAATCATAAACAAAACACCATGAAAATAACGCATCCTACAAGGAAATCAACAGACTCAATTCACAAAGTTAGACAACAAATCTCCATAAATTCGTATGAGATTGGAAACCTACTGTATGTCTTCCATTTCCTTGGTATCAAAAGCTTCATTGATCCTAAAGAAAAACAAACACGTGTTATTGTCCGGATTTCTTTTTCATATCAGACTCTGTAACTAATGCATCAAATATTTAAAAGAAAAGTCCTAATAGATACCATCTGTTACAATGGATTTGTCCTGTTCCATCATCAACAGTGAAAGAAACATCAGTAACCCTTTCAGCCTTTTTAGACACCATACCAATCAGTGTAACCTGAAGCACCAAGAAAACAACAGGACCATTGGGCAGTATAAGAGAAGATCAAACAAAATCTATTTGTCGTAACGTAAAACAGACCTAAAACCTCAAAAATAACAGGAATTCAGCATCCTTTCACGTCGTAAATTGTCTTCCAACAATTACCTTAGTGGAGGAAAGAACAGAACAACACCCAAAGAGAGTGAAGGGGAACACTAAATGGGAGTGAGTAAGCGAAGTGGTGCAATAGTGCAACTTTAGAGTATAAAAAGGGTGGGTGGGTTGGGGGGGCAAAAGAATCCTAAATATGCATACAGAACAAAATATGTAAGGTAATAGAATCGGATAAAAAATTTGCAAGAACAGACAGATCTAAAGAGCAAAAGTACTTTGTAATATGCAGGGAGTGGAAGACATTTGTTTCTCGGGTGAGGCATATCACTATGCATGGACGAAGGTAAAGAGGGGGAGTGGTTCGTGCCACCCTCAATTTCAAAAAAAGAATAAATAAAAAATTGGACGTTTCTCTTATAATCATTGAAACAAAACAAATTAGGATCGATCTTAGACGATTAATGGAATTTTAAAGAATATCGAGTTGCATTTTCATAAATTGATAAAGTATTTTTGTTCTATATTGATAGATGATTAACTTTAAATCATTTGGACTTTTTGGAAATGTAATAACTAATAAGTGTATTACTAGGATATGATTTATTATAATTTCACATTCCCGAATTCAACTCACCCGGCTCCTGAGGCCTGTCAGTATAGGTACAACGAGAAGAAGTGTTAGTTTAACATAGGGTGCATTGCTTCATTGTTTACACAGTGAAACTTCCAAACCAGGGGCCACCGACCCTAATTGCCTTGTCCAGGCCGTCCCTAAATTTTTCAGGGCCCAAAGTGAGCTCGTAAAATTGGACCCTAGTGTGTTTTATAGCAACTTATAGCAATAAAGTTAAACGCAACCATGATATTATTAAAATAACTAGAAAATATATATTCATACGGCATTGAAGATTCATCCTCAATAATCATGATATTTAATTAAAATCCATCAAGATTCAAATCAACCACTTGTCTCTTCTTCAATTTTTTTAACGGTCCCGCTAATAGGTGCCCCGGGGGCAATAGTTTAGGTGCAATAAATGTACTTAGATATATGAGTTGTGTTTATGAATACTCACAAATCATAAAGTTTCACCACTATTTTCTAAACTAGCCATAAATGCTTATATTACTTTTTTCGGTCCGGCTAATAGGTGCTCCGGGGGCAATAGTTTAGGTGCAATAAATGTACTTAAATATATGAGTTGTGTTTATGGATACTCACAAATCACAAAGTGTCACCACTATTTTCTAAACTAGCCATAAATGCCTATATTTCTTTTTTCTAATAACAATCTTACCCTTATTAGTTAGATGAGACCTAATGAAATGTATTTCAATATCTGCTCGTTCACTTCTAGTACTTCAAAGGTTTTTTAATTTATTTTCCTCTATGAAAACATGAAAATTTCAATTCTAGTGAGCAATCTCTACTAGCACTCCATCCTTAGTGTATCTCGAAAGAGAAAAAAAGAAACAGAACAATTTTTCATAATACATGCGGAAAAATCAAACAATTGGATAGTCCTACAACAAACAATTAAATTAACTCATAAGTCTCGACTTTCAAAGTCCAGGAGGGAGAGAGAGAGAGAGAGAGGAAAAAAAAAATACAGCAGCACAAAAACTATACAAAACATGATACAAAAAATGCAAATTGAAGGCCTCTTCTTCACTAAGAAAACATTGTCTTGGAAAAGATTGAAAGTAATTTTCCACTAAATTGTTCCTCGTTTTGACACTGTCACCGACTCAATATTATTGTCTTCTTGAGGAAGCTCATTCAAGTCAAAATTATTTCTTCTTTTAATTTGGTTTAACTCATGCTCTAGATATTCATCATCCATTCTCCTACCGTCCTACGTATTGAAAGACCGTTATCTATTAAACATAGTTATACCAAAAATATAAATCTTCATCTAGTGAAAATAGCACGGGAAAAAATCTTTCCATGTAACTCTAAAAAATCTATGGTGATGTTGAAGAAAAAATTCATACCTCAGTTTGGTTGGTGAAACAATAGAATTAGTCTACTTTGAGAGCAAGCATATGAAGTGCTTGGTTGAAGTCTCAGAGAAAATAAAAGTGGCGGGTTCCAATTTTCCTCTTTTTGCTTTTTTATTTTATTTTAAATATAGAGAAAGAAAAAGAGTCATGGTCATATTTGTCATTCAAAATACTCTTGAACTTCTTCTGATCAAATGATTTGTATTTTCAATGTGGTTAATTAATCAATCTTGGGATGGGTATAACAAAATGCAATTAATGTACTTAAACTTGTGCCCCAGGGAGCACCCTTTAGAATTTGCCTTTTTTTAAAAGGTCAGCTCTTTCCGTAAACCAACAATTGATTTCATGTAACAAAGGTCGAATTTTAAAAGAGAATATACGCATGACTTTACTAAGGCTCCGTTCAGTTGTCAGGAATGTTGTACCGGAAAATTATTCTCAAGAAAAGTTTAAGTAAAGTGAAGTAAAGGAAAAAGAAATCTATTTTCCTATGAGTGTTCATTTGACAATTTTTTTTTGCTGGAAAACTAAAGTTTAGTGGTTCATTTGCCGGGAAAAGACATTTATGAGAAACTTCTTTATTTTTATTCCCATGGCTAATTTCAAATAAAATTAACTTTGAGAGCTAAATAATAGGCTATCATATTTCAAAAATTAACACATACGGAAAATGTATTTTATCTAATGCAAAGCCTTAACATGAAATAAAAAAATCGACTTGCAATTCTCTATTCAATTTGCTATATTCTGAATAGTCCTGCAAATCCCCCATTTAAATTGACATTCTTTGTTAATCAACGGTACAAATGAAGTTTAAAAAATAAGTAGTTGATAACTAAATAAATAAATATTAAACAACCTTGATTAGTTGCCAATGCAAAAACTCATTGAAAATTAGTTAGTACAAAACAAAATTGAAGACTAATGACAAGATAAATAAAACTTCAAAAAAAAATAAACTACCAATTTTTTTTCAAATCAATGATCTCATAAAGCACCATAATAATTGAAATTGTTGTTACTCACGTAAATCTCAAAGTGACTTTTTAAGAACCTAATTCGTATTTTTTTGGTATTGGTGTCATTCACTTTTTTTCTTACCCGCAAATTATTTTGACCTCACAATGAAGAAAACTTTTCCCGTGACGCAAAATCCTATGCTTTTGGCCGGATCAATTTTGCAAGAAAGTAAATCTTGCAGGAAAACTTAAAAACAAGTTTCCCACTACTTTTCTGCCAACTGAACAATACAAAAGTTATGGAAAAGTTAATTTTCCCATCCTTTCTTGTACTTTCCTGACAACTGAACAAGGCCGGGGGCCGGTAAGCTTGGGCTCCCACTTTGCTTGCCTTGTTTCATGGTCGGCCCTAGACTATTCTCCTAGTTATGTTCCTAATTGTAAGTCCATAACAGATTTCAAAAACGGAAAAGAAGATCAGACAAATTTCATACATTAGCAACATCGACGCCGTTTATTACGAAATTGGATTTATCATCACCGGAATCAGAGGCTTCGCTGATCTGCTTCACCGTCACAGGAACTAGTCCATAAGTATCACGACCCTGCAATACAACGGAAACCGCAAAAATACATCAGAGAAAAAGGGGAAACGCCGAAAACAGGAAAATGGATATTATTAGGGATTTACTTTGGCAGGAGAAGAGCCGTGGTCGGAGGGCTGAGTGGACTGGGAGGACGTGAACCCGCCGCCGTTGAAGGCGGAGTTGGCGTCGAACTGACTGGAGTACATCTCGCGTGAAAACCCTAGTTAGAGGGAGAAAGTAGGAGAAGAATGACGGAAGGGATTTTATTTTACAAGCACATGTACCGAAGTGTTTCCCGCCATTTTGCTTTGTATTTCCCGCCTTGTAAATATGGTGTCATGAGCGCGAAAATACCCCCGGCGTGGAAAAGTTTTTGGGTGCCGTCGCGCAGGTACCCTGCCAGCAATCCGGACATTTCAAATGTATTTTGGATAGTCCGAATTTTGGAGTGAGAAAAAAAAAAAAAGAGTAGTGTGGTGAAAGGAGAGAGGGAAAATAAATTTGGGTCATCCAAACCGCTAACGGATGCCGCAAAGTAATACCTGCTTGACGCCCAAAAACTTCTTTCCGGCTTGAGAGAAAAATTATGGAGTGCTTCCTGCTGCCTCATTTGGTTTACTTTGTACTCATCGGACCTCGGAAAATTTTTCCATTTACTTCTATTTTACAATGATACAAACAAATGTTTTCCCACAAAACGGCTTTCATCCAAAACAAATGGAGCTTTAATGGAAAAATGAGTGTTGGGTTAGCTGTTAGGTCCGGTGAGTAAGGTTGGCCCATGGGAGCCTAGATTGTAAGATTAACGTCGCCCAAATAATGACACTGTATGATTAACCTCGGTGCTCTGTTTTTCTTTGTTATGTTCGTTGAGGAACCCTATTAGTAGATAAGTTAGGCGTATCCATCTAGGTCCCGTGCAAGACAAACAAGGGAGGTTTGTAATTGTTGAGGGAGGAAGGTTTCTTGTGGATGAGATTCTTATAATACGGTTTCTTGTGGATGAGATTCTTATAATACATATAGAGCGCTTTTGGATGGAGTATAAGGTAGGGGGACTAGTTATGTGGGGACAAGGAGATGGGGCCCACTCTAATCCATGGTTTGGGAAGCATTTGGAGAAGGGGTATAAGGGATGTGGGGGATTAGTTTATCCTGGCGCAAGGGTATTATTTATGGATAGTATTGGGGGTGTTATTAATTAGGCTTAAATAATATATATTCCTCCTCCATTTCAATTACAAAATAATTTTATCTTTTATTTATCTCTCATCTAAACCAAGTACTATTTTATCTTTTCATTTTTAATACATCATCCAAACTAACTACTTTTTTATCCATTATCCATAAAAGTCACGTCAATATGGGTCCACCCTCCATAAATAATACCCCTATTATTTTATTCTCTTCATAAATAATATCTCTAATTCTTATCCCACATCCAAATGGGTCCGTAGTTTAATGGCTAGCTAAAGAAATCAAATGGCATTGTACACTTTACTCTTCTTTCTATTTTTTTCTTTTCTTTGAAGATGTTTTCTGTCCTACGTTCTCTTAATTATTGTTGTTGACCTGTCAGCATATGCCGGGTATAGATGACATACAGGTTAGAGACAGAGACGAATGCAATGTAGATACAAACAGATCACGTGACCCAACTGAAAATAGGGTCTCGAAGGAGGGCCCCCCAAGACTAAGTGAGTAATATATATAAAATATGCCAAAAATTATGAAATGTTGCTTAGTTGTTCCAGTGGTAGAAAGCTGTGCTCTCTCATGAATGGCTTGTTCGAGTTTGGCGGTAGAAAACCTTGTCTCTTTTTGCGTCAATGGTGGAGTAACTAACTTCTCTGCTTGAATTTTGACTGAGTTGGGACTTGAACTCACCCTGAAACTGACTTTATGAAGCATCGGTACCATAAAGTCATCTACAATGTTGCCATTTGCTACACAAATCAATTAAATATAATTATAACTTCCACGTAAAAATAAAATAAAATAAAATAAACTCTTATTTTCTTTAAAATTTTGAATTTTGTTTCGTAGTACTGTATTATTTTTTACAAGCACATCCCTCGCTCTTATTTTCGAATTGAATCATGAAAGTTAACGTGAGTTCGCCTACGACTTTCACACATACAAGTATACGACTGATCCAAAAAGAGTGACCCATCTGTAGAAAATTCCTGAACCCAGAGACAGAACCACTAATGGTCATATGGGGGCCACGGCTCCCGCGTTGTTTCGGGGTTTTTTTAAAAAAAATAAATATATTTTAATTTGAGTTATTTTTTTATTTGTTAATAACACCTAGATATTGTATTTTGTATGGAGTGTTGATTAGACATTTAAATACTTTAACAATGTATTCGTTTTGGATCCCAAAACTCAATTTCGCTTTGTGCATACGGTCTCTCATAAGTTTTTCTTTCATTATTAATCTCATTTTTCTTTCTCTTCCTCTCCACTTGTTATCCAAAAACCCTCCCTCTAAACTTAAACCAAACAAACTATTAGAATTCCGAAACTTGAAATTTTAAAATTTTGTTGCTCATAGTTCGGCCCCCGCGTTTATGACATCCTGGTTCCGTCCCTGCTTGAACCCGCCACTGGTTAGAGGAACTGTATTCTGCTAGAGAGAACACTATCCTTGAGGAGGAATCCACCAAGCCTTAGATTCCATACCGGTATCGGCTCTGCCATTTCTCTCTGTGTTTTTTAAATTAAGTCGTAACCATATTTTCGGAACTTAACTTGAGTATTTCAGTTGGTTTGTAATCAAGCTATGCTTCCGTTATTTCATTAAGTACGCAATTCTTAAAAAGTACTCCTATTTAACTGACGTCTTCGACATTCGGGGTGTTACATTGGTGTGGCAAGGAATGGATGGAGAATGGCATCACAGTACAGGAAATCGAGGGAAAAAAATCAAATTCATTTTTTGTACAAATTAACTAGGAATTCACATCCTGAGATCGTTCACTATAGCAGTCTAAATAATATAGCTTTGATAAAACCTTAATGAATTCTATACTTTCCCAGAGGAGTCAACTTTCAAGATCTTATTTATACTCCTCAATCACACGGTTTTAGTAATTACATTACTCTATTTTCAGTCGTTAAACTTAATTAAACAATATGTTATCCGTCCACATTGCAAAAATGACGATTTTAGTAGGTGTCTTATGCAATTTTACAGATAACAAGTTCACCTACCGTGTAGATTTTCGGCCCGGGTGCTGCTGGGCAGCCCATGCAGTGTGTTGTGTAGGGCATAACTCGGACGGTCGATCTCGATAATCAATGGTTGAAATTTTTTTTTTAAATTTTGACCGGTAAAAATTTGTTTTGAATCTGAACTATTGATTGATAAGATCGATGATTGTGTGCCGCCCTACACGCCCGCTACACAGCACTACAGCACCCTATGTATGATGTGTGGAATTCTTCATTTATTATTTTTAAAAAATATAGTAAATAAATACAGTTATGTGCTAACTGCTAAGTATATATATGTAGTATATATCATCCCAAAAGATACAATAACTTAAGGTACTGGCAACTCTAAGTGGCATCAATCTATTGGTTACTCTCCTTGAGATCAAAACATGCACTATATATAATATAAAGTTATCCTAACATTCTAGGGGGTTATACATGCATTTTTTTTTATTAATCATTGAAACCAGTTACAGTGATTAAAATGATCCAAAAAGAATGGCATCACAATGAAAAAAAAAAAATTGACATTCCAACAAGATTGACACCCCAACCCTCGATAATCATTTGTCTCTAAGGACCCAAACAGTTGGTGATTAACCAACCATACCCTCAGAAAGCTAGGAGGCCTTTCATAAAAAAAGAAGAAGAAAAAGATGAAGAAAAAGTTAGGAGAAACAAAAGAAATACAATATCAGAGTAAACAAAGATAATCAATTGAGACATAAAATCTTCAGGCCGTCCTACCCATTGCTGTCTTCCACCTGGCTCAGATATTTCCAAAATAAAAACTAAAAAAATCCATTTCTAGTGATTTGACGCATATCCAAATCAACGATCGATGACTTGACACATATGAGCCAGGAGATAATTTTGTGAATAGAAATAAAAGTAAGACAAAACATATTGTGTATTCGAGAAGCTATCCTAACTGTTTTGTTTTTGTTTTTTTTTCACGGGCTATCCTAACTGTTAAAGGAACGATTGTCATGAGTCATGCAAAACTATCCTCCTATTGGAGTAATATGTTACTATCAAGCTTCTTCGCAGTACTAAGGGGTTGTTCGGATAAATAAGCCAAAGTGGCTTATTTTTTGTCCTTATTCAATTTTTTTCCGTATTACTTGGCTTATTGTCAATTTTTTGAGGATTATTGCATCTTCATGACAAGAGGAATCTAAAAAGTAAAATTTTTTGACAGAAATGCAATTATTTATTTTTTTTGAATAAAGACAAAACAAATGCTTATTTTCGTTTTTTTGTGGCTTTATTTGGCTCATTTTTTGAGGGAAAACCAATGGCTTTTTAAGCCAAACAAGCCCTAAAACTTGATTTATTTTACTAGTGAAAGTTGGATTTTTTTGTTTTAACGGTCCTCATTAGTCCTCAAGATAAGTTGGTCCGAATACTTTCATTAATGGTAAATCATGATTACGAGTCCTTCTTTAAACACAATATCCATATCCTTTCAGAATTTGTTAATTGATTCTTAGACCTAGGATGATGCATGAGATATATACTTGGGGACAAAAGTGATCGGTTGGATCAAATAAATTGCTTACATCACAACAAAATGATAGTGATCTACAATTCTTCTCGCAATAAATGTTCTAAAAAATCGTCACTTACGATCTTAGACAACGAGAGATTGTTTAAAATCAACTTCAACAAATCTGAGAAGTGTAAGTTTCATAGTATCAATTTTCTTATTCTAGCTAGCGTGTTGGATTACTTTTTTAGTAAATGCCGTCAACTTAACCTTTCAATCTATTACGATCTGTTACTCGATCAAGTAGACGTGTTGATATTATCTTTTAGCCAAATAAAATATTAAGAATACAAAGCATTGCAACACAAATAATCTATCTTTTGTGCTAACTCCACCGATCTGTATTCAATTTTATGTTTTTATGTAATGTCTAAATGGATAGAGATACTTCTCATAGTGGTTTATGCAAGAATGTATTTTGCCGATTAAAAAAAAAAATGAAGTTTTGAACAAATTAATTAGAATTCATTTGACTTTGTATTTCATAAATAAATAAATAAATAGTTTTCACAGTTACTTCATTTTATTTTATGCATAGCACGAGTTAGTGTCAAAACTATGCAAGAAAGAGTGTTTGTAAAAATCTATTCCTAATTTTGCATACTGCAGCATAATAGAGAGCTCAATCCACTTAAACATGACCCTTTCTTTCTTTAGATATAAAGAATGTAATTATAAACACGTCATTTTAACAAAGTGTCAAAAGTTTTGACTAAAAACTAACGAATTGTGGTTCTTTGATTCAAAAACATGCTTTGTCTCCATTCGTGTGCATCCATGTATAAGTAATTTATAACCCAACAATGATTTTGAATAATCAATATTCATTTTAGGTATTTGATGGAACTTAAACATATATAGATGGAATTTTTAAAAACAAGTCTAATTAGCAATTCAATTAATTCTAGAAGACAAATTACTGGGACTGATTTCTTCAAGACAGCTTGTGGTGAGTTTGGCCTAAATTAAATTTTTAATGCAATTGTCATTATTGAATTTTAGTGATATTTTTATGAATATTCAATAAATTATTTTGGAACTGATTATTTATTTTGATGAGAGGACTAAAAAGTATAAATATGTAAATTGAAGTTTTAAAAAAATCAAATACAATGACACTAAAGACAACTATTCCAGATTTGTTTTGTATTTAGCAAAGTTTTATTAACCTTGGTCCTTACTTTTTGTTTTTAAAAATTATCACATGAAAATGATAATTCATAAATTTTGAAACAAAAAACTTCGTTTAGCAGAAGTAATTATATTTACTAAATAAGATTTATATTGCATATAAAATGCATTCTACATTATTATATTTAAAAATGTAAACAAATTTTGAAATGTCCAGAACACAGTGAAAGTGAAAAACGAGAAAGTTTGAAACAGAGGGAGTTCTACATCGGTAAGAAACTCCCTTTTACTAAAAACATATTCTTATTTTTCAGAATTTTTTTTGAAAAACCCTAGATCGTAGGTATATTATAGATTCGCTTTATTTTTATTTCTCCTATTAATCAACCCATAAATCAATATCTCAACCGATCAAGGAACGAAAAGCAATAAATAGATAAACACATGGGTATACGTGGAAAATCCCTAATTGGCTAAAACCACGAGATTGAATTAAAACACTATACAACCGTGCTACTTGCACAGATAATCTTTCACATACATTTTTTGTGGGGCCTATATCGGGGTCCCACAAAATGATCTGAACTGCTCATTTTTTTTTGAATATATTTTTAAAAGGTTCTTAAAAAAATGAGCTCCAACAGATATCGGTAAGGGCTTTCTCAGAATTTGTAGGGCAAAACAAAATGATTCGCCTAATGATTTATGAAAAAGCTCTTACCAATATACTTTGGAGCTGATTTTTTACAGGAACCCTCTAAAAGATATTTAAAAAAAAATGAGCGGTTCAGATCATTTTGTGGGAACCTGATATGGGCCGCACAAAAATGTAAGTCCAAGGTATGTGCAAAATTATCTGTGTGAGAATAATTATTGAACACTATAACCATTGTGTAGTTAAAATCAATCTTACCTACAATTATGAATCATCACATCGCTCTAAGTTCTACTTGTTGAATCCTTGTTCACCATGCTCAGTGCTTGATCATTGCTATCTTGAATCTACAAGCCTCTAGTAAAGGGGCCTTTCAACCAAGGAGGCATCCCGGTGGAAAGGTTGACCACTACTTTCCATTTGCCTCTTGAAAATCTACCAAAGGATTTTGTATTGTTTAGGAATCCTCCTTAGGCTTTTATCGAATAGGTTAAAAATGATATTGAAATTTCTTGGAGATGTCTTGAATGATAAATGATCCATGGATCTCATGTGTACTACATGATTCACTTCCTAAGTCCCTCTAGGGTTTTTTCTGAGCTATAAACAAAATATTATGGCTGTTGTACCGTGCTGAATTAACCCTAGAATTGAAGTAATGGGCGTATTTACAAGATCAAAAGCGTGCGAAAATCGATTGATACCTTATAATCCGATGGATCAAATTTTAGGTAGAACGGTCCGATTGGAAGAAGATTGACAACCCGATCAATATGATAAAACCGATTGATCTACTTTAAGTTCGATCAATCTACTTCTAAGGCAGCAGATACCTCTCCGCATATTTGACTCATCTTGCAGGCCCCCTTTTCACAATCAACTTCGCCTAACACTTGTTGATGCCTCAAATCACAGTACAATTATACTCGTGCACTTAGACACTCATTACATGTTAAATACGAATCATTTCCACATAATTACAACTCGATAAAAGGAATATAAGAAAATGTGTGTTTGGTCAATGAAATTGCAAACAAAAAAGAGTTTGGAGCTTATAGTTTTCTTCAAATTCTCGGGACATGGTGATAAGAAACTCATTTAGCCCTAAAGGTTAGTTCGGTTGGTTAGTGAGTTTGTTTCTTACGCAATTGACAATGGTTTGATTCTTGGGATCAAGTCGTAAAAAATTAATTTCTTAAAAATTCTTAATTTTGGTGTAAACGACCCGCTTTTGACCATATTATGTAGAGAATTAAGTTGAGAGCGTAATCTAGCCCGACCGCCACCGTCGAACAACAAAAAAGGGGGAAAAAAAAACCTTTTACACGTCCAACTCAAAACAAAAAGAAAATCCCCATCTAAATGATCACATCCACGTGGTGCGATATTCTCGCGGTTGTTCACTTATGAAGTGGGACATGGGGCTCTTCCGATTACGTCAGTCAGAATAATTGCCCGATCACAGCGAGTCGCGTGATCACTTCCTCGGAAGCTCCGTTCACCGGCGATTTAATCGCCGGATCTGACATCGCTTGTGCTGTACTCGTAAACTAAGGCCCTGTTTCAGAACTTTTTTTATTTTATAAGTACTTATTTTGAAATTTCTTTTTCAAAAATAAGAATCTTTGTTCCACAAAATTTAAAGAAAAAATTCATTTTACATTTTCAAACTCAAAAATAATATAAATGAAAAAAATTTCAATTTTTTTCACCGTATTAAAGATGTATTAAAGATGTCAATGAGATCTATCAAACAAAATCCATATTGATAAGAAAATTATTTGCGTAAACACATGATTTTTGAGCTTAAAATTGCATTTTTAAGAAATAGGGAGTTGTGCTATGAGTAATGGGCGCCGAGAGGGGAAATCGTACTGACGGCCTCGCCAGGCTGTATCCGGCCACCGGACGGTCGATTCGAGCCGTCCAAAAATTCTAAAAAAAAACCGAGGGGCCTTCGTGGGAATCTACGGCATCTGAGGTGTGTAGGGTGCTTGATCTGAGCATCCTTTTTTCGTATGAAATCATATACATGAAAAAGGGGTGCTTGGATCAAGTATCCTATATACCTCGGATGCCGTTGATTTCCGTGAGAGCCCCCTCGGATTTTTTTTATAATTTTTGGACTGCTCGGATTGGCAGTCCAGTGGCAGGAGACGGCCCGGCATAGCCGTCGGTACGATTTCCCTCCCAGGCGTCCATTGGTACCTCTATAAATTTTGCAAAAATAAGTACATTCTTCTTATTATTGTGAAACAAACCTTACTATTATTGAACAAAAAATAAATTCTTATTCATGTTCTGGAACATACGCTAACGAGTTTGACGGTCTTAAAATAAACAAACAAAAGAGTACACCAACTCATATTAGTACGGATTACCTCTGTTGCATGAATAGCAGTTTACACCCTTACACTTTGTACAGGTTCCACCCCGGACTCTATGAAATCAAATCGGGGACGGAAAGTACATTTATCTTTCCAAAACGATGTGATTTTTTACCAAATTACTAGCATGGAAAATAGCCAACTACCTAACTTACGAACACACAATCAACACACACCAAGAAGACCCAATTAGCATTCATGAGAAGATTCAACAATTAGCAATCCAAGAACTCACTTGAGTAGTGGCATTAAAATCTTATTTGAGAGGTGTTTTCTCTCGTAAAAATATAATCGTAATGTTACAAACTCAAAGGAAAACATGACCCTTTTGGTCGTACGATGTTCATCCGTTAGAGAACCAAACACACAAGCTTGGAACCAAGGATGGGATCAGGGGGGGTCTAGTAGCGGCGACCGCCACGACAAGAATTTTAAAAAATGCAATTATTATGTGTAAAAAAAAAAATTATACCCAACTTATATAGTCTCGCCACTACTAGTAGTTTTTAGAATACATTTCGCCACTGCTAGGGTAAAATCCTGGTTCCGTCCTTGCTTGGAACATAAGAGCTCCACAACATAAGGTACTCTGCTATTCGATGCAAAAATTTGGAACATGAATTAAACAATAGACCAAAAAATAGGATAAGAAATAATAGAAATTCCCAATCAACAATCCTTATATACTCTATATAACATATATTGAGTAAAAAGCCAAGTAAATACGCAAATTTGAGAGCGCAACAATATGAATTTTGAATCGCTTAACAAATTTTCAAGGGAGAAGAACATTATCCCTATTTATTTAAGTCAAGAATTTCTATCTATTTTGCGATGCACATTGATTAACAGCCAAGTGAGTACACATACTGGGAAATACGTAGTAGTATTTTTTTGATTTTAAAAGGAGGCATTGCCAGTAACAGAAGTTCAGGGGGCGAGGTGTCATTGGCCCTTATTTTAAAGTAGTGACTGATGAGCGGACGTTCTCCCATCGGCCCCACCCCCCTTTTCAATTTTTTTTTGATCCGCCCCTCCCTTTTCAATTGAAATTGATTTCTGATTGATAATCCCACTCTCTCTCTCTCTCTCTCTCGTCCCCACTCCTCCTGTTTTCCCCCGCCGGCCAATCAACTGAAGTTCAGCCGGAAAAGATCTCGTTCTTCTCTCTCCAACACGCACGCGGTCGTATTCACAGGTACGCTTATACGTATCCACACGCTCAAGTGCTCGTATCTTCACGAATTCAAAAAACAGTAATCGCTTTTCTTCTCGATTCCTAACCTTCGTCTCTCGGCTCTGAACCGAACCCCTGGCTCGATTTAACAGGACTCGGATCGCGCGCGCTTTCACACCTCTCTCCAGCTGAAGCGAGGACATAATTGGAAATCCGAAATCGTGCGGATTTTTCTACGGGTTGTTTCGTTTCCTCTTGATTGACGATGACGAACGATCGAGTCACTTAGAGTTTTACTTTGAGTTCGCGGAAGTGAGGATTGTAGTCTGAGCTTCCGGATTCGTGCGATTTTTTCGATTCTTTTTTTATAGTGTTTGAGTAATAGGGAAAGGGGGTTGAATTGTAGAGTGTGAGGTTGGAAATTAGTTGAGAGATGTCGAAGGTGATTTACGAGGGGTGGATGGTCCGGTACGGTAGGAGGAAGATCGGGCGATCCTTCATTCATATGCGGTACTTCGTGCTCGAGTCCCGATTGCTTGCTTATTACAAGAAGAAGCCTCAGGACAACGTGGTAATGCCTCGGATTTCTTTGTTACCTTTTCGATTTACGAATTTTTTCCGTATGCTTTGTGGAATGAAAGCTAGACGAGAGTTGAAGCAATATGTTGGTTGCCTCTTATTGAAACTAGAGAAAGTCTATGTACACAACTCTCGGCCACAACTGCATCCGGAGCCGTTTGAATGCATGTGAACCATGTACATTGAATGTCTCTAGACACAGTTGTGTCCAACTGTGCCCGGACTTGTGGTCTAGAGTTGTGTACGTAGCATTTAGGTTGAAACTAGGCTTTAGATGGTTTTGTGGAGCTTGATTAGTTCTGGACGCCACCTCACCACCCCTGCGTTTGCGGATCCAACTTCAGATCTCCGTGGTGAAGGTTGGTGGTGGCTTGGCCGGTTGGCCCTGAGGCGAGATTTTTTAAGTACGACAATGTACTTGTTATGGTAATTTGTTGATGTAAACCCTAGCGTATCTGTTCTGTTGGCTACCCTAGCTTGGTTCTCTTTTTATCCTTTTGCAAATATAAAAGGAAAATCGGGTAAGCCGTAGAGCAGGCAGTCTTGTGGAACCATGTATGTTTGGGTGTCTTGTTTCTTTTGTTGTGATTTGATTTGATTTTTCTTCATGTTTTTTTTTGTGTGTGTATGTGTGTGGTTATCACTTATCGCCAAACATGTTTTAGCACAGGATTAAGTTACCTTGAAAGATTGTTGGCTCCCTTAGTCTTCCCCAGCTCAGATATTTCTTTGTTGTGGAAAAGAAAATGGAAAGAGTACTTATGCAACACCATCTGACGATGTGCACTTAGTGCTTGGTACCATGGCATTCTTTTTAGACTATATGATTTCAGTCCTCAGTTGCAGAATTGATTCTTTTGTGTTCTATGTCTAATTAGGTTCCAATAAAGACCTTTCTCATAGATGGCAATTGCCGGGTGGAAGATAGAGGCTTGAAGACTCATAATGGACATGTAAGTTGCTGTCTCTTTTGTTGTTGTTTATTTGTGATTAATGTCAAAAGTTTGAAGCTGGGTTCAACTGCAAACTCATGAACTTATCTAGTTGGACAATAAACAAACTGTTGATATGTTCCAATGTTGAGTGACACTGAAGGTCCTGATTTAACACTGTTGGCCTTCTAGGCCAATGCTACTTGGTTTGTTTCTCACACTGGAAGTTAGGGCTTAAGTTTCTTTGGTATCTTGCATAACATGAATAAAAAGAAGGAAGAAGAAAGAGGGGTGAACAAGAGGTGATACTCCGATATTCACTGTCAGTATCATATTCTAATTGTCAGGTTTTTGCTCTGGGGTAGATATTTTTGAGAAGCATATTGAAATGGTGTCCTGGGCAAGACAGATTGTTTAATCATTTGTGCTTAAAGAAACAGAAAATGAAGGACTCAATTGTGCATCCATTTCTCATAGTCATTTAACTAGTGTAGGTTGTTAATACATGTCTTTACTCGAATTAATTGCTACTCCATTAACACAAGTAATTTGCAGAAAGCATCGTGATTGGCCGCATTTACGTGCTTCTTGCACTCCTAATGTAATGCTAAGACAAGAAGTTCGCAGTGAAATCGGAGCAATTATTAGGTCCTTACCTTTTGGCATGAGGGTACTCATTGGATATCACATTTTGGGCACATTTGTGTCCCCGTGGTCGTGGCAAGTGCTGGGTTTTCTATTTTTATTTTATTGGTTGGAATCAGGGGTGCCATGGAGTTAAAAGGTGGCGTTTGCTCGTTCTATTACATGTTTCAGAAGGTTTTTGCCACAGAATTTAAGATGGGTAGCAATTTTACAGCCTAACTACAATTAGGAGTGTTGTCTTTGGATTGCAATCCCAGCCCTAAAGTTGCATGGTATGGCATATCTGGCCGAGGTTTTTCTAATATTAAGTGTGCATGCCATTTCTTATCTAGATGATGTTGAATAGCTTGATGTATATTGTTGGTCTTGTGTTCAAGCCTCTTTGTTTGCATTCTTCTTCTCTGCTTTGAATTCAGTTTAAATTTATGTATGAATCATGAATGTTTGCATCTCCGCGGGCAAGCTCATCTTGCACGTGAGAGAGGGTGTTGGATAGCTTGATATTCATTGTTGGGTCCATTTCCTAACAGCTTAAACTTTTGGGACCATTGGTAAATTATTAGCTGGAAACCTAATTGCTTTAATCCGGTGCCTCCACTTTTTCCTTGACTTCTTGGCATAGCAGGCTGATCTTCAATGCTCTAGCTTAGCTAGGTTATACTTGTAAAACCTGTCGTTACCACCAATGTTTTTCGTTGTAGATCATTTATTTGACGAGTGTGTTAAAATATCGAAGTAATTGTCGGGATTCACGATTGTGGGGGAATATTCTATGTAATTTATCAGCTATCTATAAGTAAAATAAGGCCCTTCAACAAAATGGGGCCATCACCACATGGTACAGTTACATTGACAAGATTGAAGCTAGCAGTGTGCTCCAGCGCTTAAATAATTGCTAAATTTGTTGCCCAATGTATGGTTTTGAAGTACTTTTTTGCTTGATAAAAACTTGTATACCTTGAACTTCTAAGTTTCCAACATTTCAAGCAATACTAATGTATTCGAGCTTTTTGAGGTACTTTTTGCAGGAAAGGAATATCAAATTAGCTAGATTAGCAATATTTTGAGTATTTCACATGGACAAGAAATAGCAAAAACATATTGTTCTTAACCCCTTCTTGTCTAAATACATTTCTAAATATAATTTACAGTACATAATTTTAAAAAATTATGCAATATATACTACAAACAAGTGTTCGGGGTGTGTCCCTGTACCCATACCCAATATGGCGACACATATCCCAGTATCCTAAGATTTAAGTTTAGGAAGGTTCGGTGCTTGGACTTGCACCCGCACCCGATACTCGCAACCCGATCCCATGTAACAGTGGGTCACTGGTGATCAATTACTAAGTTTGCATGAATTATTGTTACGATTTTCTTTTGAAGACTGTTATGACTTTGAAGGCAGGCTCAGTCCCAACTTGTGGCTTACACATCTCTCTCTCTCTCTCTCACATTGACGCATAAGCTTGTTTGGGCTTGATCTCAAAAAGCACAGTACCAGTTATACGATTGAAATTTGTGTGGGAGTAAATTGTCTGTGCTAAAAGTTTGGTGCTGGCAATTATGATTTCGCGGCATGTTGTAGTATTCCTCGATGAACATCTCCTAAAATCGTCCTTTTATTTGTTTTTTTGTCACTTGCAGATGGTCTATGTTTTGTCTGTCTACAACAAGAAAGAGAAGTACCATCGAATTACCGTGCGTAATCTCTTCTTCCCCTTTTCTGTAGTGTTTGATGACGATATAATTCTTATTCGAAATATGGCACCGTGGGGCATAAGATATTCAGAATGGGGGTGTATTTTCCAGTATTAGTTTGGTCACGTTGTGTAAATTGGAAATGCATCCTTGGTAATGTGGCTTGCTTAAGTTAATGATGCCATAATACACTAGATTATGTAGTCTGCTGCTTGCCTTGTAAGTTTCTTTTTTGACGTAAGTTAAATCTTATGTCAAGACAAACCAAGAGCAAGGACACAGAAAACAAAGCTCCAGCCACAGCTAGAGCAAAGCCAACAGCCATCAGGAGCAACACCAGCTCCTACCAAACTACAACTCAATCCAAAACCAAGCACAAACTACAAAAGACTGAAGGACCAAACTTTGTTAGAGATGTTCCATTCATCTTACAGAAGGCTGGTATTGCAGGTGCAGGATTCTGTAGTTGAAGATAGTGTGCATTGTAGTCGAGGATTTTATTTTAATCTTTTTCTAGTTATTATAGCCTTTTATTCATCTGCATAATCACGCCCCTTATGTTTAAGAAATCCTCCCCCTTTATTGCAGGATGATAAGTTGTTTTTTCCTTAACAGACTGAGAGCTTTCAGTCATTTGATATGACCTTTTGGTAGTTGGCCCTATTTGTCATGATCACTCTTTTGGATTTGGGCCATGTCCTTTTAGTCACATTTCTTTCATTTTTATCGTGTATTTGCAGATGGCAGCATTTAATATCCAGGAGGCACTTGTCTGGAAAGAAAAAATTGAATTTGTTATTGATCAGGTTTGTTTCCATTGACTGCATTCACTCTTTCCCCTACCCTCTCTATCCCAAAACACATAATATAACTAAAAAAGAACCTAATGGTAAAAAGAAATGAAAATACCTGTTAAGTGATCTTCTCATCTATGCTCATAAGCATTTTAGCAGAAATTGTTGCTTTGCTTAGATTGTATTGCGACGACAATCATTTTCGCTAGCTGTAGAGAATCGTTGCTTAATGCTTTTGTGAACTCTTTTGCAATTTTTGATAACATATTTATTTAGATGGCACCTGATGGTCATGTCTGCGGTATGCTATAATGTCTTCCTCTTTTATTTCTGTGGATGCCTGCAATAGAACTGATCACATGTCCATAATTTGCAGCATCAGGGGTCACTAGTTGCCAATGGTAACAAGTACGTTACTTTTGAATACAAATCTGGAATTGAAAATGGCAGGAAATCTTCCTCATCTGATCAAGAAAGTCAGTAAGTGTCTAATTTCCTTGCCGAGTGCTTAATGGCTGTTATTTTTAGATTTAGGGATGGTGAAAAGTGAATCATGTTTGGACCATGGACAATTTTCTTGGGGGGGACACAATGTCGTTTAGATGTAGGCTTTGTTCGTTTCCCTTTTTAACTTTATTTTAGTTTCGTTTTTTAATCATTACCTTATTTCTCTCTCCAATCATTACCCTATTTTTTCAATTATTACTTTCATTTCTCTCTCTATCTATATCTCTCTCTACTCATTACTCCTCTTTCCAACCATAATCCTATTTCTCTCTCCACCCACTGCCAAAACTAAAATACCCAAAACTAGCAAACGAACAAAGCCGTAAACTTTCCTTTTAGTTCCTTCTTATATAAAATGGCTTCTGAATCATGTAGAGAATTGCTTCAGTTGTGATTATTTGTGCCTTCTTAATTCTGTAGGTACAGTGCCCCTGAAGATGTAGACGATTCGCGTCCAAATTTGTTGCGGAGAACAACAATGGGAAATGGTTGGCTGTTGGGTTCATTTATTTATTGGCTTCTAATTCCTGGAGTGTAATCCTTTGCTTCATTTTATAATCAATGTCTTTTTCTAGGTCCTCCTGAATCTATATTTGACTGGACAACAGAAATAGACTCAGACTTGTCAAATCAGAATGCAAGCAATCAAGCATTCTCCAGAAAACATTGGCGTCTTCTCCAGTGCCAAAATGGTTAGTTTTATTTTTATAATTAGGTTAGTTCACAGTTCAACTGGGATGACTATCATAAATAGTTATCCATGGGGAACCTGAATAGTTTAGTTAGTCAATGTTGTTGTGGCATCAATTACCTTAATTAACACTTTCTTACTTATATGGTTACTCGCAGGACTTCGCATTTTTGAAGAGCTTCTTGAAGTTGATTTCCTTGTATGGAGTTGGTTCTTTGATTTGCTCCTTTGCCTTGCATGATCTAGCTTTGAAGTATGTTTATTCAAGGCTTCTTATTATATATGTTGTTCTTTATCCAGCCAAAAAGCTGTAGTAGAGCGATGAAGGCTGTAGGGGTTGTGGAGGCTACCTGTGAAGAAATATTTGAGCTTGTGATGAGCATGGATGCAACACGGTTTGAGTGAGTACTGATTTGGTAGTTTTAAGCTCTAAATGGAGTAGTTTTAGATTTTAAGCTATTGACTATTGAGTTTGTCATAAGTTCATAACTGTAGACTTTGATCGCACATCAATTCGTTTATCAAGCTGCTATACAATTCTTATTTTATGGACGTGATAGTATCTTGTAAAACATGTCTGTAGACATAGTTCAAGAATTACGGCCAGATAGAATGCAAGATGCACTGTTAGTACAGTAATCCAATGCTTGGTCAAGCAAATTCATAATTGTAGGTCTGTTTTATTGTTCAAAACATGTAAATATAGTAGTACTTATTAGATCGACTAAATGACATCTTTAATTGCCTGGAGACAATAAACATATGTAATCATTAATATTTTGCTCCAAATCATGTTCCAATGAAAGATCAAATGTTTTTGTCTGCTGTTTTTCCATACCTTGAAAGAGTACTATGTTGGTAGCTTATGAAACTCCTTCCGTTGAAGGTTTGAGTTTTACATATCCATGCTTTGCTGTCTTTCATAGTTCAGAAGTTTGATATGCAGATTTTGAACTAAATATTGGCCAGCTTGTAGAATTGGGAACTTACTCCCCAATAGATCAGTATGTTCTTGCAGTCTTAGACTGTTAGTATTTGCAGTTCTGGGACTCTTAATTTTCTTGTACGAGCTAGATTATTACCGGGAATACTTGGTTCATGAAGATTCTCTATCTTTTGTGCCCAATTAATGGTTGTTCAACCAAACTATATCGTCAATGTATTGGACTGCAAGTGGAAGCAAATAGATGAAGACACTGTACTTGGGGTTATGAAATTCGTCAGTTGTCCAAGTCAGTGTTCTTAAAACTTCCCCTCAAGACCAATTGCAATGTGAAGAGGCTCTTGCATGAGGCAGCTCTCACTGTAGTTTTCCAGGGGGAAGACGACAAATATTCTAGGTATCACAAAGGATTGTGTTTGCCCCCATTTGAATGCTAGGCCGTAAGAATCAACCAAGCGAGGGGTCGCTCATTACTGTGGACCCATACTATGCGCGGTTATGGTACAATTTTAGTAAGTACTATTCTTGAAAATGATACATCGTGAGTCTGCTCCATTATTTCCATTGTGTTGGTTTCTTCATTTTAATTCAAAATTTTGTCCCCTCACTATGTTTGCTTACTAATGTGAGTGTCTAACATGACACGAAGTAGGTTTCAGGAAGGACAATAGTGGGTTTGGGAATTTTGGACAGGATCCTTTAATGCGACTCTAACATGACACGAGTTAGAAGGTTTCGGTCAACCCAATAACCCGATGGTATGAAAAATGTGTTAGAGTCATGTCATGATGGTATTGAAAATGTGTTCATTTTCGGTACAGATTAAGCATGTTGTTTATGTCTAACATTGCTACGCGTCTAATTTTATGTAAATTTTTAGAGTTTTTTTTAACGGAAGGGGTTATTAGTGTCAACCCGAACATGATGTGATTTTGTGCAGGTCAGGTTAGTGTTAAGATATATGAGTGAAGGGGTGCACACTGGCCCAGTAGCCCGCCCAACCCAGCCCACTTTTTTTAGGGTTCGGGAAGAGTATTTAAGCTTATAGGGTTGGGCTGGATTGAGATTTTAAGCCCATTTAGTAAATGGGTTGGGTTAGGGAAATCCCTTAAGGTCCAGCCTGGCCCGATAAAAATAAAATAACTCATTTTTTTTATATGATGTGTATACATGCATATATACTCTTACAGTAGTAACTCATAGTTGTCTTCTTTTTTTGTTGTGCCCTAAATGAAATGCAGTGAAGAAGTGTGATTTTACAGGAAAGACACCAGAGAAGTTTTTTGCATGATATAGCTTCGTGGATGTTGGAGAGTTCCAACTTTTTGAGCACTTTAATTGTTAGAACTTTTATGGTCTGTTTTAACAGTGGTGACCGTGTGAGAACTTAGTACTTTAAGTGTAATTATTTTGGTCGTGAATTCTAATTAGTGATTGTTATGGTTGATTAATTTATGTTTGGGATACAATGCTTTAGAAAAAAAAATGGACTTATTGGTGGCGGGTTTGGGAAATAAAGTTTTAATTGGGCAGGGCTTGGGATTATTAATTGAAGCCCGATTATTTGTTGAGCGGGCTTGGGTATGAGCAAGCCTCGTTATTATGTTGTGTAAGTCTGGCCTGAACCCAGCCCAGCCCAGCCCAGCCCGATGTTTGTGCAGCACTATTAATATGAAATGTTAAAGTTAATAGGTGTTTTGTTACGAATTTGCACAGTGAAAGAGTTTCTTTCTCTAATTCGAGCGTTTCACATGTTGATGTTTGTCATCTTAGCGAACTTCTCCAAATAGAAAATTGGATGATCATTGATAATGAGTTTTTTTGGCTATTGAATTGTTATATCAGAGTTACCGGGTATGTGTTGATGTTTTGAGAGATGTATGTACTGTCGTCATTCGTCAATGGCCATCTATTAGGTGATTCAACTTTGCTTCTTTTATCTCCAAAGCTCTTGTGTCCAACAAGAGCCCTAGACTGTCCCCAATTAGCTCTAATAAAATATGGGTATGTTTTTCACTTTCTATGTCTATATTCTGGATTTTCATGCTGTAATTTTCTTTTATCCGTTTTGTAGGTGGGACTGCAGTTTCCAGTATGGTAGCTTAGTGGAGGAAGTAGATGGACATACTGCGATTCTCTATCATAGATTACAGCTGGACTGGTTTCCAGTGTAATAGTCTTTCCTAGTTATTGAAGTTGCTAGTATGTACTCTTGATAATTTCTAGTCATGTGTGTTTATGGAATCTGTGCAGCTGGTTTTTCCCCATGACTTCACTGACTCTGGTGGGATATTTTTAAAGTTCAAATATGCTACCCCTCTTGATTGGAGGAAGCTAGATGCATACTTGAACTGAACTAGGGGTACAAACACATGGCAACTATGCATAAGAGGGGAACAAACACACAAGTTTTATATTCGGATACTCTGTTAAATAACCAGTTGACCTAAAAGCTTAAGCTGACCCTAGTATGTTACCAAGCTCTCGCTGTGCTGTTTGGAAAAACATGTGTCACTTCTAATGAAACCACACGAGAAGGCTATGTTGCATTTGGTTGTAAATGCGAATGTGATCAGTTATCGAGATAATCTCACAGTGTTGTTTACTAGCTAAAAAAACATGAAAAAAGCTAGTTTCTTTTTCCTTTACTACTGCTGAACTATTAGTCAAATATGAGCAACCATAACTCTGCAGATTAACTACATATTCTAGTTGAGGAGTCAAGTTAGCAATAAATGAGGTAATAGAAGCCTTGGCTGCAGTAGCTAACCAATTATGTGACTCTTCTTGCACTGCTTCTCCTTTTACTGGGAATGTTGTAGCGTGTCTTATTTTTCAAGTTTCAAATTCTTCATCTCCCCATTTTGTTGAGGGGAGAAAGTTCCAATACCTGCTCTCTCAGTGTTCTAAAAAGCTCTAAGCGCCACAATCCCCTGAAGCCTAGGCGCGAGGTGAGGTGCATGCCTCATTAGAGTGAGGCACACATTGTAGAAAATAAATAAAGTTGTACTATAGGCAAAATATTCAACACGAGAAAATGCTGTTCACAATAAAGATTAACATTCTATGTGTCCAAATCACTGAATACTAACAAAGCCTTGCTCCTCATTCGAGCAAGGTGCAAGTTGTAGACGATAAATAAAGTTCTACTATAGGCAAAGCCGCAAAGTATTCAGCAGAAGCAAATATTTTACCATTAAAAATAGCAATCCCTATGTCTAAATCACCAAATACTAACAAAACATAACATTAAAAAAAACTAGAGTTCACAATCGGAACTATAGGATTTCCTTTCGTTTTGTGCAGCTAGGGCCGCTCCCAACTGAGACTTTGTAGTTTTGACTTCAAAGGATTTTATTGAATGTTTTCCCAACTTGTAATCCTTTAAGTATCAATGATTGAGAGGAGATATTGAACAAATCTAGTAAAAGACACCGACTCTCACACCTCATGTGCTTCTTGCCTCGGCCGTAGCCGCGCGCTGGAGGAGCCTCATTCTTGCTTCACGAACGTCATCTCACTTCAAGGTGCTTTAGGCATTCTGGTTGTGCCTTGCGTGACCTTAGCGCCTAGGAAAGCAAGGCGCGCACCTTTTAAGCACTGGGATGGACTTTTAACTGTGTTGCAATTGTTCTATATGGACGCAAATTCAAAACATTGACTGCAGCAACACGTCCTTTCCTCTCTTCCATAGAATATTTAGCTGCAACATTAAAGAGCACAAACCAGTTTATTTGATGTTCAGATGCTTGTTTCACCAGCTTGCAACCTCCAAAACGTTTTGTAATCAATTTATTGGTAATCTATCAATCCCAGCCCATTTGTGCACCTTTGGAGACCTAAATCTTTGCTTGTTTGCTAAATCTTTGGTCACTGATAAATTGATTTTATTGAGCCCTGTATGATATGTAATGCTTTGATTGCTTACTAACTGTTACTGATTTTTTGGTGTGAGAGCCAGTAGGAAAGTGTTTTCTTACACTTCTCCTACATGACATCTTTGTAGCACTGAACCTGGTGGCATCATTTATTAAAAGGCGTTTGCTTGCATCTGTGTCTTGCGCTGTGACATAGTTGTACGGGTTTCATGCTAATACCTCTAACGAATGGTTTATAGCTGGTAGGATAGTATATAATCACTCCTCTCCTGTGTCAGACTCACCAACATTTGCTACATTCTACCTTCTAGTTCTTTTGATGTAAAGAAAACTGGTCTTTGATGTTTACATCTGTCTCTCTGGGAAACAGAAATAAATGGTTTACAATGCAATAATTTGACAATTTTTCCCATTGTTGAAAATTTTCCTTTTTGACTGCCAAGAAGGTCCAATATCTTTCTTCTTTTTACATTTTTACTTTGTTGAAACTTGAAAGAGGCAATGATGATACAAATGGAACTGTTGCAGGATTGTGTGGCCCCGCGACCTTTGTTATGTCCGTTATTGGCGCCGGAATGATGATGGAAGCTATGGTATGTGTGTCCGTCCTTTTGTTCACCTTGACCTTTTTCCCCTTTTCGCCTCAATTGAATTTCCCTTGTTTTTTTCTTTTTTTTCCAATCTTTGTCTTGGTGCAGTTGTGTTATTCCGTTCTAGAGAACACGAGAACTGCGGTCCACAACCTGGATTTGTCCGTGCCCATATTGAGAGTAACCCCCAAATTGTTTTTTTCTTTTATGATTCAGACTGGAAAGAAATTTCTTTATTCTCTTTCATTTTCTTTCTTTCTGTCCTATTTATTGACTATGATACATATGTCTTCCGTTTTGGAGTAATAACTCTATTAAGCCGTCTATGCGTGTGTATGTGTGGTGATTTTCTCAGGTGGAGGATTCAATATTTCCCCGCTGAAATCTCGAAACGGTAGACCTCGAACTCAGGTACAGCACCTTATGCAAATTGATCTGAAAGGATGGGGCGTGGGTTACGTTTCATCATTTCAGCAACATTGCCTCCTTCAGATGTTAAATTGTGTTGCAGGTAAGTTATTATATAGAGTTACTGCTTGTTAAAGTTTGGAGTGTCATCAGATTATTGTTGTGATGGTATGTGCCACTTCTCTTGATTTGTGGTTGCGATGTGAGAAGAGAAATGTGTGCTGGAAATGTATAAAGGGTTGATATTAGGATGATTTTTGCATGAGTATAAGTTTTTCTCTCTTCAAATCTATAACTAGGTCAAAGGAATGATTGGGGTTTTTAGTGGAAGAAATGGTTTGAGGTGCATAAATATTTTGGATATTGTGGTCTTGTATTTGTTGAGTTACCAGTAGTCCTTACTCCTAAAAGCTTAAGTTGTTAGGAAATGGGCCCAACAATGTATATCAAAAATCTATCACCCTCCTTCATGTGCAACCACGTCTTGCACATGGAGATGCAAATTTCATAGATAGAGCGAAACAAAATACAAAGGGGAGAAGTAGTATGCAAAAGGGGAACAAATGTGAATAGAGAGACTTGAATCCAAGATCTTTGCCAACCAGAGCTCTGATACCATGTTGAGTTTTCAGTAGTCCTAAAAGCTTAAGCTGTTGGGATTTGGAAATGGGCCTAGCAATGTATATCAAGCTATCTAACGGTATTCACAAATTTGCTAGCCTCTTCAGGCTATTGCTGTTTATGCATGTGTCATTTTTTCCTTAGCCTCCTCATTCCAATAACTTTCCTGGATTTTTTTACATCTTGTTAGCCTTGTGGATTTTTTTTTTAAAATTTCAGCGGACCTATGTAGATTTTATGTTAGATGACAACAGTAAAAGATGTATTGGTTGTCTTCTTTCAATTTCAGTCTGTTTGAAAATTAATGCTTTGTTTGGATGGGAACTTGAAAAAAAATTTCCAACTCAAAAAACACTCATTACCTCTGCTTTCAATCAGTACTCTCATTTTTCTCTCCGCTCTCCAATCATTATTCTTATTTCTCTCTCTATCTCTCTCAACTCATTACCCCTATCTCCAATCATTACCCTATTTCTCTTTCCACTCATCACCCTAAAAACCAAACTCAAAAAATCTCAAAAACCCATCCTTACACAGCATAATAAGTTTCTCAAGATTTCTCGTTCAGACATATTGACATATTTTTTTGTTTCTTTGTTATTTCAGGACTGCGTGAGTATTTTTCTCAAACAGATGAAAGGTGTGCTCCTCCAAGAATCCCAGTTATGGTAAATATGGCTTCTGCCTCTGCTTCAAAGAAGAGTCAAAAGCTCCAGGATTCCTCTGTTGGTCCTTCTCTTGATCAAATTAATGCTGCGAACAAAAATGCAGTGATGATGGATGAGTACTCTGACGACGACGACGAACTCCAAACACCTGACCAAGAGGTTTGCACTGTATATCTTCTCAATAATGCAGTGATGGATATGTTTTGATCTTCTGTGCGCACACCTTCTCAATTATGCCTTTTGCATAATTTTCAGGCGTCCTCATCCGGCCTTGAGAGTGAAGTGAAGAAAACGGGTAGATGACGAATAAGTTTTTGTTGTTTTACTCACTAATCATTAATCCCTTGATTTTGAATCAAGTGGGGCTTCTGTGACGGTTGTTTTCTTGCATTGAAGCTTTAGAGGATGAATGCACTGATCAAATTGATTTGTCCTGTTTCTCGGGTAACCTACGACATGATGACCGGGATAATGGTCGTGACTGCTGGAAAATATCTGATGGAAACAACTTTAGAGTTCGTAGCAAGAATTTTTGTTATGACAAGTCGAAGGTCTGCTAATCTTTTGCGTTTTTCCCCTAATTCATGCATTCTTATGGCCCTGTTGAGCTTGCTCTAATTTAGTTGTTGCAATGCGTATCTGAAGATTCCTGCAGGTAAGCATCTGATGGATCTTGTTGCTGTTGATTGGTTCAAGGACACAAAGCGGATAGATCATGTTGCTAGGCGCCGTGGCTGTGCCGCACAAGTAAGTATAATATGCATTGTTGTTTCTATCATAAGGCCCTTTCTGGTTCTTTAATTCCTTCTTTCCTCTTATCCTGACAACTAAATGCTAATCAATGCTAATCCTTATCGGTTAGCTGCTTTTTATAATCTCTGAAGTTGCCTGTAAGATAAGATGTTAACTATCTAGCCCCTTGCTGTAAACGTTTAGTACCTTAACCTAGTTTGTTTTTTCTGCAAGGTCATGTCTTTGGCAGGGCTAAAATTGTTAACATTTCTAATCTCTGGTGCTATGTTGAGAACTATTACAATGTCCTATGCTTGATCTGATCAGTACATAATATGTACGCTCACAATGGGATTGTTACATCATCTAACTGCTATGATGGTCTGTTATGCTACTATTGCAGCTTCGGTATAGTTCATTCTACCTTTGAAGATGAGGAGTAAGAATAGGAGGGGGATAATCAATATGTTAATATTTATTTGGCTCTTGCTTTGAGAGAATAATGCAGCAATTTTTGAGTCCCAACGGTTTAAGGCACGTAGATCTTAGATCTGGATGGGGAGTGGGATGGGTTGTTGATTGACTTGATTGCAAGGGTTAGAAAGTCTTGATCGCAATCAAGGCAGGGTTTCTGGAGAGTGGAAATCTTTGTATAGCACCATAGCATGGAGAGGTGACACACGCTATAAATATTTCCAAGTGATGAGGTTTGTTAGACATATGGCATCAAATTAGTTTGAGTCTGGGGCATAACTAAGAGTAACTCTTGGTGGTGTTTGGCTATAGGCAATGAATCAAGGGGAACACTTCTAGGCGGCCTTTCCTCTTTAGCGTCGCAGACACTGCTGCTTTTAGGTCCCTAAGTTGTCGTACTGCCCCCAAGTCCTGCCTCCTTGAATTAGGTTCTTCAACTGTGAAAGCTTTGGAACGCATCAGGGCACCAGAGCTTAGTAGCCTAAAAGACCCACCTTGGCGATATGTCCCTTCCATGCTGCCATGTGGGCATTGTAAACACCAGATTTTGCGTCGTTTTATGCTTACCGGGAGCTGCACACTCTTCTTCAGTTTTTCCTATGTCAGCAATTCGGGGGCTGACGTCCTTGATTTGTTGAGATTAATTATATAGTAGTTGGGGCAAAATCTGGTGATTACAGTTGCCCCTCTTTGTTTGGTAGAGCCTGCCTGTACCTAACAAAGACTTGATAGCAGGGTTAGATTTTGCTACACTCGGGCAAGGAGGTTATCAGTTCATGGAAAACATGCGAGTTATAGATAAAGTTCAGAGAAGAAATATCGCCTAACGCCTATCATTTGACAGGAGAAGATCCTGCTTGGGAAAAGTGTAGTAAGGATATGTAGTCTTGCATGTTTCCAGTTATATGATGAAGAGAGACCTGCCTACCATCTCGACATGGTTTGTTATATAAAGGGGAGGTATCTGTCTGTTGCCAGTCAAACTACCTCAGTTGATCAAGAAGAGGGAAATCGGAGTCTGTTGACCTGTGAAAGTAGTCAAGCATCTGCCTGCTACCAGACAAACTGCCCAAATCAGGAGGGATAATTGGATTCCGTCGACCTATGAAAGTAGGGGTACATCGGCCTGCCGCCAGTCAAACTGCTCAAATCAGGAGGAGGGATAATTGTAGTCTGTTGACCTGTGAAAGTAGGGGAACATCTACCTGCCGCCAGACAAATTGCTGAAATCAGGAGGGAAAATTGGAGTCCATCCGCCTGTGGTAGTAGGGGAGCTTCTTGCCAAACAGGTAAACCGTGCAAGGAGATCTCGAAATTACCTAGAGCTTTCACCTACAAATCTTGTCAAAAAAATCTTGTGCACGCAACCCAAAGCTTGGAGGCACTCGAGGAACTTGAAACTATGCTCCGAGGGTTAACTTTCGCAACATACGACGACCGAAATGGACCACGGGAGATCAAGCTTTGGCCAAGCTCCTTCTCCCCCTTGCTGCCGTGATTTCTGCTATTGGGAGACAGAAATGCTTCCTTAAATGGAAGCACACTACTTTGGTTAATGATAGTTTGACCCCTGGACCACCCTTGGGCCCAAGAACTTCCAGAAACATGTTTGGACCCCCGATTCATGGAGCTTCTCCCAGAAAACTTTGCAAATACTCTGGATCAATTCTTTACCCCAAAATAAGTGGGGTCTCTTGAAAAATTATGGATATGCCCCTGGTGGGCCCGGAAGCTCATTTCTAAGCATTAAGCGTACCTGATGAGTTTTTCTCCTGCAGATAACAGTGGGTCACTTGGGTATCTGCATCCGGTTCTGCATGTACTGCTACTAATTATTGCACATTAATGTTACCCAGACATGCGGTAATGTTCGCCTGTAAGTATCGAAACTTTATGAGGCGACTAGGATGGACATAGATCTTCTAACTGATGAAACTTGGTTATTTTGTAATCGTTTAACCTATGAAACCCATGTACTACCATCGTAATGGTTGTGATCAATGATAGCCACTAGTTCTCTTCAGTTGGGCTTGTTTCATGAAGATCCTGGTTGGTTGTGATCAATGAAACTTACATGTTAGCTATGTTTTTCTGGTATTTTGTCTTGTTCTAGTAAGGGTCCTTGAGTTGTACAAAATAACAAATGCAGTAAGCAAACTCCAACAAGGAACTGGCTGACCGATTGTTTCCACTACAAGCCACTAGAAATGGAAATTGGGATACCTGTAACTCTGCTATCTACTCCTCCTACTTTGCATGTCAAGGATGGATTTTCTTAGTCTGCGACATATCATGCTTTCAGGGTCACCTTATGTCCTTGAACCGATAACCATCTTTCAGCTAACCTAGCCTCCTCCATCGCTCGGGACCAACAAGGGGTAGTATAAGAATATTCACCTGTTGTCCATCGTCTACGCCTTTCAGCTTGATCTTAGGCCCCGACTCACCTTCCGCGGACAAACCTTGTGGAGGAACCCTTAGGTTTTTGGGGCATTGGATTCTCACCAATGTTTGTGTTACTCAAGTGGGCATGCTCGCTTCCTCCACGACTGCTTGTTTTGTGGGGCGCCTGATTTTCTTGTAATAACCTGTTGAAATGGTTGCTAAAACTTAAATGTTTTACTGTTACGAAAACTTTTCGTAGATTAGAAAATTCAGGTGAAGAGCATCAGCATAACTAATCCTATGGCTATGGGTACCTGGGAGCATTTAATAAGTTTTCATCATAATTGTAGCCTAATCGTCATTTAATATCTAAGAGGTACTTAATAATTAATTTTAAATAACACTAGCGTGTCATGACACAAACTATTGAAGGTAACCGTAAATTTTATCATGACGTCTCGTTCCACGCTCCTTGGTGTTACTCATCGCCATCATATTTTGAGTGGGCTTCTTTTACTTGAATTGGTGACCGCCTGCTTGAGCAATTTTTGGTTTTTCTTTGTTTCCTTTAACTACAGATTTTTAGATTCTTTGTAGCCTAATCGTCATTTAATATCTAAGAAGTACTTAATAATTAATTTTAAATAACACTTGCGTGTCATGACTCAAACTATTGAAGGTAACCGTAAATTTTATCATGACGTCTCTTTCCACGCTCCTGGTGTTACTCATCGCCATCATATGTTGAGTGGGCTTCTTTTACTTGAATTGGTGACCGCCTGCTGGAGCAATTTTTGGTTTTTCTTCATTTCCTTTTACTACAGATTTTTAGATTGTTCAGGAGTGGAATCTCTGTTCGTGAAAATGTAACATTGAATGCTTTATCGTGCTGTATTAGTTAACCTTTTTTGTCCATTTGTGCACAGGTTGCCTCTGAAAAAGGATATTTCTCCATTATTTTTAACATACAAGTAAGTTGTTTTTAAAGGGGATTTGAAATACTTAGCCATCTGGAGGCTGGAAGAGAACTAACGTTGTACTTTTACAGGTACCTGGTTCAACACATTACAGTATGGTTTTCTATTTTGTGTCAAAGCAATTAGTACCTGGATCACTCTTACAACGGTTTGTTGATGGAGATGATGAGTTCCGTACAAGTAGACTGAAGCTTATCCCCGGATGCCCCAAGGTACGTTGAGTCTTTCTCATGTTTGCTGTAATTCTGAAGTAGTGCGAGTAGAGTGTTGGAAGAAGCTTCTATATCCAAATTCCACTTCTATGGTTGAATAGTCCATATTCCACGAACATTCATGCGACCATCTGCCTTGCAAAGTAGTTGTTTCCTAATGATTGCAGATGAGGGTATTGTGATGAACTCTAAAATCATTTACGGTACGCTTAATAGGGTAATCTGGGAATGATGACGTTCTTCAACATTTGTTGATATTTGACGAAAGAATGCAAATCTAGTGGATAAACATTGCGAGGCAACTGAAATATATAAAATCTTGACTATTATTGTGCTGATTGTTGTCACTCTTGCAATTCAAGTTGTATTACTTTAGTTTGGTTTACCAAGTATTAATAACTACTAGTTACTTGGTTCCATATTGTTAAGTACTAGGGCCAGCTAGGCTAGTTACAAACTTGTGTCAATTTGGTCCATGTAATACCAATTGTGATGTTTTTGACTTCAATTTTCCATTTGCCTTGAATGCACACAATCGGTAACGGGGGATACACCTTTTGATGGGAAATGGTCAAGTGGGGTGCACCTGACTATATACTTCAAAGGTAAATTAGCATTAGTATCATCAATATAGATTTTGTTGTGACTTATGGAATCTATTACCTTTGTACATGTTCAATCTTGTGTCTCAACATAGAAAGGTTTTGATCTTAGTAGCAGGATCCTTCTAAAATGGGTGCGCTCCCAAGACGGGAGCTCGAATTGGCGCTCCCAAGACGGAAGCTTGACGAGAGCTCGCTCCCAACTAAGATGGGAGCTTGTTGGTTGGTTAAGGCAACGTGGCAGGTTAAGGCCAGGAGAGCCATGGCAGGTTGTGTTGTAGAGCCTCCAGAGTAAGCCAAATATGAATTACTCCCTCCGTTCCAAATTGAAGGTCCATCTTTCCTTTTTTGGGCGTTCCAAAATGAGAGTCCAGTTTGAAAAGTTAACACCAAAAAGCTCAAACTTTACCATGTTGCCCCAACACCCCACCCACCCCCCCCCCCCCTCTCTTCTGTGACCCGCCTTTTTTTTGCCTCCAATTGATTGTCATTCAAAAGGCCAAATTGGCGCCTATATTGAAGAAGAAAGGAAGTCTACTTTTTCCTCGTGAGTTGGGACTATATGGCAGAAATTGCAGGGCCAATTTTTAAATCCCATCATAAAAAAATGAAAAACTGCATAATTAGGGGCAAAATTGGAAACAAAAAAAATCTGTCAATGCAATCATAAGTCCTTCTAAAATAGTTGGATTCCCGAAGAGGGACTCATAATTCGAAACGGAGGGAGTAGTAATTTCACCAAACACTTGGCATGCACAATCCAAGACACCCAATTTGTTTGAAAGATTACCTAAATGGAAGCCTTCTTTATAGTTGGAGAGAGATAGTAGTGCTTGGAGCTACAATTATGGCATTATGTAGATAATGTTGCCCCCGATTCACATATTTTGTCCGCTAGAACCCGAAAACTTGAAAAGAGGACTTCTTTTCTTGATAAAGCAATCAAATGTGAAGTCTTGCATTCAACTCCATATTGTAGTTGCCTTTGGGAACCAAGGAAGCAAGAACACCATATCAAAGAGTTTCAGACTAATTTGGAGTTTCTCTAGGAGCTGACCCATCTCTAAGCATTTTCGCATGGATTCACAGGGCTCCCCATTCATAGTCTTCTCAAACCCCGACATCAAATTGTCTCTATAATCTTCATTCATAATCGTTGGATCTTTGAGACCCTTTTCCTTAATTGATGATTCAAGGTAATCAAGATTTTCCTTGAACTCTCTATTGCTCTCAATGAGTTCTCTGCTGCGTTCAAGTTTCTTTGAGAACAATGCACAGATTTGTAGGAAATCTTCATGCATAGAATCCGATTGTTCTTGAGACGATTCCATGGCGAGCTCTAATCTTCACTGTCCAAGGAAGGATAGGTCTGATACCACTGATAGGTATGCTCATGGAAATGACAATAAAGACAAATAAACAAGGAAGAAGAAGTTTATTGAATGGAATGAACCTGTACAGGGGAACCTTCCGTCCCACTCTATGCAATACAATTCATGGATCCCATTCACTAAGCTCACCCTCCAATTTATACAATCAAACTAACTATTTTCCCCGCCTACACTAACAAATTACCCACTTGACTCTTAACTGCCAAACAATTGCGAACTACTTCCCCTACATTCAGTTACTCCTGCCACGTGCCTAAGCTTCAGCTGGTATCCATAGCTGGTGTCATGTCATGTTCTCAGTAAATGGATTAATGGTTTGGGGGAGTTAAATATTTTAGTTTGGCAAGAAATTTGTGAATTAAACAAAATGTGCGACAGTGAAGACACGTCAAGTTTGTGTAGTGAAAAAGGGGAATATGAAGAGCTTTATAGAGAACAAGTGTTGAGCACATGGCAGAAATTTTGGAAATCCCTTTGATTCTATGGAGAGATAAACCAGTGGCACTTTTCATTGTGCAAGCAAGATTGGTTGGAGGCGAAAATTTAGAGTCATGCACGATTTCTGCTTTTCTTATAGGTTTCTCTGTATAGATGAGATTCCAGAGGGTTGGTTTTGGGAGGGGGGAAATCGAGACTTTGTCCTTGAAGAATTGTCAGGTCAGGTGTCCATGAAAGAGTGTGAAGCCCATGAATGAGCCCATTCGGCACAAAGGTAAAAAAATAGGGGTCTAATGTGTCAAATTGAAATGGCGGGGACCAAATTGACACAAGTGAGGAGCTCTAGGACTACTGATGTACTATTATCTTGAAGGGTGTGCTTATCTGTGCCATCACACTACGAACCAAGCCAAGCTTGATATTGCTTCTTAGACACGCCACAGTGCAGCCCACCATTACTAGCCGTAACTTGAATTGGACAGGTTGCTTTCTGGTCGTATAATACTTAATTGTAGCTTTCGATTACTAGTTTTTGTGTTGCTGGTTGCAGCAAGCCTAGGAACATAAGCCGTGCCGCAAGCTAAGATGCACGAACACTGATAGGGAGCATGCATGTCATGTTAGATGCTGATGCTTCTCAGACACTCCTCAAAGCATGTCTGACACTTCTTTAATGTGTCTTAATCAAGCATCGAATCTCTAATGTAGGATTCTTTAGCGACACTTAGCGGACACTTCTCGAATCATCCAAACACATCCCATGTGATGATTGGTTTCACGAGTGGTATACTGAAATATCTGACCTTACAATTTAGTTTGTGTGAAGTTGCATGTCTTTTTTTTTTTATTTGGAACAAATTATTCAAATATATCACACAATAAATAATAACTATATATTTCTGAGCATATCCCAAATGTGCCGTGTCCTGCATGTTTTGGAAATCGATGCGTTGAATAACTTGAATGTGGTGTCGTGTCTCGTGTCAGCGTCCGTGCTACTTTGGCGTCAAATGACGTGATGCCTCAATTTTATCCTCAGCATGAGCACGGTGCTCATTTGAGAAGATGAAATTATATGGTTCAGGAATGGTCCTGTGGATAAATATACACATCCAATATCATCTTGACTTGCAACAATTACCTAATTTATTTCCTGTTTTTATCTTTTGGATTGGCTGTCGTTCTCATCCTGTGGTGTTCGATTTAGTCTTTTTTCGACGCTTTTGATATTCTTATCTTGTAGATTCGTGCTTGACTATAAGCTGTCTATCATCGTTTAGGGCTCATGGATCGTGCGTCAGAGTGTCGGCAGCACCCCTTGTTTACTGGGAAAAGCAATTGATTGCAACTATATCCGTGGTCCTAAGTACTTGGAAGTAATGATCTTCCTTCTTTCGTACGGAATATTCCTGCATTAGTGTTAGTCTGATCACAAGTACTCCTTAGAAACAAAGCAAGCTTGGGAGTAGAACTAGATTTTAATCTTAAACTGCTCTTTGTTTTTTTGGCAGATTGATTGTGACATAGGTTCATCTACGGTGGCTAACGGAGTTTTGGGGCTTGTAGTTGGTGTAATAACAACACTGGTAGTTGACATGGCTTTCCTAGTACAGGTATGTGTATCTTGAATATTGAGAATTTGAAATCACCTAACTTACATCTTTAATGGGCATTCTATATGTAGACGTCATTTGTTTTTATGCTTCACATCACATGCGATAGGATGTGATAGGACGGTGTTATCGTGCAAAGACGGTCTAATGAAGCTATGATACCCTTTATCCCCTTGAGTCTGAGGGACCTTGTGTTTCTTGCGCTATGAATCTTTGTTAATTCTGTATGATATGAGATGCAGATAAAAGCCTGTTCCTAGGAGAACCATGATATATTGTTATTTTCCAGTTTTTCCGTATGGAATTACTTGTGCCAGTAAGCCCAGTAGATGGACTCTTGTATTCTTTTCATCTCCGTTTAGGAATTCCAACTCGTTAACAATAGATGTTATAATAACATTCAATTTCCAATTGGAAGGCGCTAATTTCTATATTGCCCTTTTATGCTCACTTTTGAGTAACTATTTGTGAGTGATAGTTTCGGGATTCTAAAAGTTTTATGCTTTGACTTTTGAAAGAGGACTACCTAATTGGGACTTCGAAATGAAAACATGGACCAATGATATGCGAACGGTGGATTAACAATTAACGAAGGGAGAAATAGTCTTCCTTATTTTCAAAACTCAGTTCTCCTGCCCATGCAGCCCATCTCATATTGTCCTATATTGTGCTGCAAGATAGTTTCCTAATCCTGGGGGCACAATTGATAGTCATTCAGTGTGTTGATGATTATGGTCTTTTTTCACGGAGCGCTTAATTGATTCCAGTAATCGTTGAACCTTGGATTGTAGCTATTATAGATGCAGAAAAAAAGTTGTACTCTCAGAAAATTATACTTAAGTAGATAGTGGGGTTTTTTTTTTTTTTTTTTTTTAACAGCTTGAGGTAGATGATTGTACTCTATGGTTCGTAGGATTTATCTACATTGTCAACTTAACTCAAGCTAATGGAGTGGTTTCCATTTGTTATTGCCAGGCAAACACTGTGGATGAGTTGCCGGAGCGACTTATAGGCGCTGTCCGTGTTTCGCATATAGAGCTAAAATCTGCTATTGTTCCAAATCTTGATGAAGAGCCTTCTGGGTAAATCTGCCGTTACTGTGGAAATTTATAGATCATTTGTTTACATGTGCCATTTTTTCAGCTCCCAATTTACCAGTCCATTTATTTGTCATTGTCAGTCTTATGAAACTGAATATTTGATGAAAGTAGTTCTTGCTTAGTTTCTTTTTAGGTTGAGGTATATATAGACATTTTTACTTTCCTCGTGCTCATTTATAAAGCTACTCTTCTTCTTGCTTACTGTTACTGTCATTTTAGTGTGATATTTCTTGGATAGGTCAAGCTAAAACTAATTCGCAACATGTAGAGTAGTAGCCTTTAGATTATATGAATCAAGTTTGGGTGGCAAACTTGACACGCAAAGTGGGTTTGAGAATCCTGAATACTGTCTTTTGTTGGCGTTTGTGTTGGGTAATTAAAATATCTCCGAAATGCAGAATGTGAATTGGATGCTTTTGAAGCTGACTTTTTCCTCTCTTTTTTTTTTTTGAAGTATGAGAGCATCACACTAAAGTGGTGGAATTTAGAGAGAATCAGGGTTTTGTAATTTGGAGTGATGAACATTACTATTGTATAAATGGGGTGAGCCATTGTTTTGTTTCTTTTTTCTTTGAATCTAATGTGTCGAGCCTATGTAGTTGCGGAATAACTAAAGGTGAAGTTGTGCATAAGCAAGTGTAAGCCACAGATGATTTGCTGCCTTAGCTACTAGTATTAGGCATCTCCCTTCTGTTTCTCTTTTCCTTTTTTTTATTGTGAATATGTACCAGCTCCTCTACATACTCCATCCTTCCATACTCCTCCATATTCTCAATTTCCGTCCACATCTCGGGCTCAAAATTATGGTCTGAACCATTGAGTCTGTAGAACACACGGAAAACTACAAAATCTTGGCATGGTCTGATATCGATTGGAATGAGTAACTTTGGTTTTCTGTAAATTGCAAGGGTACACTGTCGAATGTCTTTACCATTCATTTTGCATAACAATTTACGTCTTCACACATCTATCGATCTCCAATCAAACCTACGAGGTGAATGGTTTGGATCATAGTTTTGGAACCAAGATGTGGACGAAAATTGCTAGTAGGGATGGGTACGGAGTGGAAGTCATCCCTGTACGAATATGTCCTTCAAGTTATTACAAGATAGAGATGGTTTTGTGAGATTTATAAACCACAAGATAGTACAGCTCAAACTTGACTTTGTTTAAGCAGTTTGAAGTTTTTTAAGATTTCACTTTCAGTTGTGACCCTTGTCCCCAGATGAATTTGAGTCCACATACAAGGAGCAAAAGTTTTAGAATGAATTCCGAAAATAGAACCAAAAAAACCCTGTAAACACATCCCAGAGTGTCATTCGGGGGCGCATAATGTTCTCATTACGGTAACTTCATGAGAGAGATGGTATGTAACAAGAATTAATTTTCTGAAGTTCTCCATAAAGATTTGTAGCTTCACTTTGTTTCACAAAGAGTAAATAACGCATTCTTATTTTATATCATGATCTATAAGAAATAACACGTTACACAAGATAAATATGCAAACTTGGTAACCATACTCATTCATAAGTATATGTACAAAGGAAGCCTACGACACATTAAAAAAACCGGATAAAAAAAAAAAGAACACATTAAAACAAGAAAATCTGTTGCAAGTACAAACGCTGTCATTTGTGAATGTAATATAATTCCCAATAATATTTTTTCCTTTGTATGAGCAAAAGCTTATTTTCGGCTAACGAAATCCAGGAAAGCATCCAAAGCCGCCTCAGAACTCGCCGGAAAATTTCCCTCAAACTTGTGGCCCAACGCGGCAGCCCGCTTGTGAACCTCTTCATCGGTCATCAGCCTCTCAATCCCCTTCACTATGTCCTCTTTCACCATCTCTGGGAGATCACCCTTTGATACCATGTAACCCACTTTGAGGTGGTTCGCTACCAACTTGGCATTGAAGAATTGGTCTCCCCTGATGGGCCATGCCAAAAACGGAACACCGCGCCCGATCGCCTCCACCGTCGAGTTCCATCCGCAGTGCGATAGAAACCCGCCCGTCGAAGGGTGGCTCAGGATCATCAATTGCGGTGCCCATCCGCGTATTATCAAACCTCTATCACCAACTTTTTCATCCAAGCCATGAGGATAGTAACCTTCTTGTGCTGCATCTGGACCGGGTTTACCGCCAGCCATGTCCGGGGGCGGGCCATGCCGACCCGCATTTGGTTGGATCACCCATATAAATGGCCAGTTGGACTCTGCCAGCGCATCAGCCAGTTGCGCAAATTCCTCTACGGTGGGGCCAACTTCGCTCCCGAACGACACGTAGATCACGGATCCACGTGGCTTCGAATCCAACCATTGGATCACCTCGTCTTCTGAATAATTCGACTTGTGTGCCGACCTAAAATCGCGGTCGTGGAGGATCGAACCGGCCGATTTCCAATATTGCTCCGGTAGTAGTGGTCCCACCCCCCAGACCGGTATTCCAATCTCCTTGCCCAAATACTCTATGAAAGGATGTTCCAGCTCGTCACACGTGTTCATCAGAGCTGCGATGGAACCGTTCACCTCCTCCACCCACCGCGGTGGATCACCGAGCTTCGGCGGGCCGCCCGGTGGTCCCTGTAATCCGGGTGGAGGAGGTCGATCCTGGCGCATGAGCCCACCTAGCAGTCCGAGTAATCCGGGTGGTGGGACACCCGGACCTGCTGGACCGCCTGGAGGGCCACCCTGGCCTCCTGGGGGCGGCCTGTGAGGCTGTTGGTTCACATCCGAATAAGTCAAGGCTATGTCTTCGGGCAATCCGGGAAGGACCCGGATCTCACCCGGCTTCATATCCCCGACCCGGGCCTTCGATGACCCGAGTTCCACGGCGGCGTTGCACGCGCCGGAGGTGAGGAACGCCGCCGTCGGAATACCGAATTTCACAAAGAACTCTTTACTCCAGCTCATCATGACATCAATCACGGCGCACAAGGGTCGTCGGGTCGGGTCACCAACACGGGCGGATAGAAATGACTCAATGGACTGACCCATTTGTTGTTCGCTTTGGTGGAAAGGGTTATGTCCGGGTACGGGTCCGCCGGCCTCCGGTGGTGGCGGGAGAGGCCCCTGGGCGTCGGAGAGTTCGGCGATTTGGACGAGGGGTTGTTGGCGGAGGGAGGAGGGGACGGAGGTGGAGAGATTGGAGGAAATGAGGAGGGTAATTTTGTAATTTCGGGAGGAGAGGCGTTTGCAGAGTTCGATAGAGGGGAGGAGGTGGCCTTGCCCAAAAAAGGGTAAGACGTAGATCTCTCCATGAATAGTTGCCATTTTTTGGATTTGGTTGTGGGTTTTGGATGAGATACGTAGGTGTATATATATAGTGTATGGGGAGGGGGCAGGAGAGGTTCGGGGAAGGAAGAGGAAAGAGAGAGAGAGAGAAGGAGAAGCTTAGGGACGAAGCAGATCGAGGAATAACTTTGGAGAGGGTTTTCTCACTTTAAAATGGTGGGATTGGTTGGATAACCTTTTATTCTCGGGGTTTGACTGTTTGGTGGAAAAAGACATTGATGGATTTCCATGGGAGTCGGATCCCGTCCAGTATAGTTACCCTCCAGACCCGTCAGAGTTTGGCCTTTTACGGGTTTTTTTTTTCCTGGGCTCACAATAATAATTGAAGTTGTTCACTTTTTAAAACTTGTTGAGATCAATGATCATGTCAAAAATCACGTTGATAAAATACCATTTAATACCATTTCAAAACGCATTAATGTTGTATAAAAAAGGTGTGAAACACAGGATGACAACTCTTCAACACATTTCTTCGAAACTTAATGCATTTTGAAATGATATCAAACAATATCTGATTAATGTGATATTTGACATGGTCGCCAGTCTCGACGAGCTCTAAAAAATTATGCCTTGTTCCCTTTGCAATTCAAAAAGAATTTTTCAAAAAATTCCCTCCTAGATTCCCCCTACTTTTCACTTTTTTCTCTCTATTTCTCTCCACTCATTACCCCTACTATTTTTCAAAAACATTTTTCAAATCTCAATCCAAACAAAGCATAAATGATTACAATAATTATTGTGGACCTAGAAAGAACCCACAAAAGGCCAAATTGTTTGGGATTGGAGGGTAACCCATGCTACTGGAAGGGATCCGACTCCATTTCTATGTTTGAAAGAATCCTTGCTTTTGGAAGTTGGATTTGGAGGGAATTGTGAACAATAAAGAAAGGAAATCGATGACTACACTCCTTTAATTTAATTGATGCACATACTTTTTTATTTTGTATTTTAGCTGATGAATTTACAAAATAGTTTTTGAGATTTGTAAAAAGCATACTCATGCAAGGACTGTTTTAGCTAAAAGACAAAAAAAAAAGAATGCTTGCATTAATTAAGAGAGTGTAGAAATCTATTCCCTAAAGAAATGTTGTTATAAAAAAGTATTATTTATTTGAGAAGTCCATTTCTCCTAAGAACCACTTTATTTTAATAAAATGAGGACCTCCTTTTTCCGATTGAATTTTGATGATCTGAGCTGCTCAATGTGTTCAGAACATGATTTTAAGCGTACCAGCGAGAAATCAGCAAAAAAAAAAACCCGGGAAGGGCTTCATCCGAACAGCTTTTGTTATGTTTTTATCGAACGATTCAAATAAAAACTGCTCAAATCAAGCCTTTTCCGGACATTTTTTTTGCCGATTTCTCGCGGGTACCTTTAAAATCATGTTGTGAACACATTGAGCGGCTCGGATCATCGAAATTCGATCAGAAAATGGGAGAAATGGGAAGGTCTTTATTTTAACTAAAATAAGGACATCCTCATTTGAAAATGACTGTATGCTAATTTAGGATTCAAGAAGGACCACAAAGTTTAAAAAAGAAAAAAGAAAAAATCATGCCCATGTGCATGAAAAATGAAAATCCCCCGTGTGTCAAAACCTTCGGAGTTTTCAGTGTAAATTTTATCCACCATCGCATGTGGGTCCTACAAGACTTTTTTTGTTACATTCTGATCCATTCATATTGTAGAACACGTAGAGTAGTATGTCCATGAAAAAAATTAACTTGATTGGATATCGATAGGTATATCAAAACTTGAATTTTGGTTTACAGAATGGAGGGTCAGAGATTTTGAAGTTAAATTGTTTATGGCTGTCCATTTCTTAAACCGAAATTCAATTTTTAATATACTTATTGATGTCCGACCAAGCTTATTTTTTGAGTGCATATACTATTATGCGGGCTCTACAAGATGAACGGTTCAAATTATAACAAAAAATGCTTGGTGGGGCTCGTAATGGACTATGATGGAAAACCTAAAGTTTTCACCTGTAGTGGAAAGAATTTTAACTCTATTTAAAAATGAAAATTAAAAAGAGTTTCTTGAGTTATGACACGAACCTATGAAAGCAAGGGTACATTTTAGAGATGGTTCATCTAGTTTGCGTGAAATCTCAATTTCGTCATTTTAGTTTTAATTGTGTCATTTTAAATTCTATTATTTATGTTTTGACTCAATTTGGTCCCTTTTACTAACGATGTTATTAGAACCAACACAATTCGTGCATGGGAAAAACTGAAAAATTTTCATCCTAGAGGAACATAATTGAGACAAAATATAAACTCGAGGGACTATTTCAAAAAAATTATATTTTATTTTGATTTTGAAAAGACAAACTCACACCTAATATCTTTTTAACCTTAATTATTTTTTTGATTGAACAATGAAAATATATTGAGAAAATTGAAATATTATTTTGAATATATTACAGATAATATTATGAAATTCGAAAAACATTCCTTAGTTAACTAAGGAATGCTTCGAATTTCATAAAAAAATTTAATTTTCTCAATATATTTTGATTATTCAATCAAACAAAAATAATCAAGGTGAGGAAGATTTTAGGTATGAGTTTGTATTTGCAAAAATCAACAATCAAATGTAAAGTTTTTGAAATAGTCCCTCTACTTTGCATTTTGTCTCATTTCTGTCTCTAGGAGGAAAATGTCCCATGAGTTCTGTTGGTTGTAATAATACCGTCATTGAGAAGGACCAATTTCAGACGAATTATAAACTATATTGTTAAAAATGAAACAAGCAATACCAGAGTGACAGAATTTAGATTTCACGCAAATTAGATGGACTATTTCTAAAAGGGAGACTTAGCCAAAAATTTCTCATATTTATATTTTTTGAGCTCAATGACAAACACATTTTGCAATCAAACATAAGGATAAATGTGCCTATGAAAGTGTTTAAAACCCTATGGTACCCTATGAAAGTGCCTAAAACCACTAAAATCCTATAATAGGAAAGTGCACCCTAAAATCTTATGAAAGTGCCTAAATATGTTTTGGCCTTATGGCTTAAGAACTCAAAAAGTTGAAGGACCTTCACTAAAAACTATTTTGTTGACGTTTTTCCCCTAAATGAAAACTATTTTACCGTTCTTATGACTAAGTTTCCCTCTCTAAAATTAACCCTTGAAGCAATCATTCCTTGAGAAGTTTCATTGTGCAATCTGGAACAATGGTGGTTGAAAACTTGAAATATGAGAGAGAGATATCTTTGTTTGTTTGTTTTTTCCTAAAAGACATGGGAAAGGGGGATCTGAAAATTAAAAACTAAATCTGGATTGATTGAGAATATGGTCTAGAGACCATCGCCGATAGAAGTCTGCGTATAGGATGAATCCCACAAGGATTATTGGATGTTTTGATAGTCGTGGGAGGTCAAAGGCAAGGAGGATTTGGGACGACATCGAATTCGTACAATTTTGTTTCTACGAATTTAATCGGTGGAAAATGTTATAGAACCTTAAAGAGGTACACACTCTATCTTCTCACCCAAAAACCCTAGTACTTTCCTTCTCCTCCTATATTTTCTGACTTGTTCGTCGGAGTGTCATTCTGGAAGTTGGCTAAATTGACCTTTAATTTAGTCGCATGTTCCCTATGTAAGTCAGATCAATCAAGAGTTAGGCGAACTCAGTTGCCGAACTAGGAGCTTAGGAGAGCTAACCCGATCTTGATCGATAATCGCACAAAATTTCTGTATTAAAATAAAAAAAAATTAAAAGCATTTATGTGTTTAAACAGCTCAAAAGAAACAAAATATCCTAGAATGAAACATTGGAGAAATAATCAATCCTAGGTTAATTATCATGTCAATTCTCTAGCTTTCTAATTGAAAATTAGGCCAACTAAAGTAACCCTATTAGTATTAGTTAAGTTTCCAACTTCATCAACACATTAGGCCAACTAAAGTAACCCTATTAGTTAAGCGAGGCGGTTCCGGAGACATCTATAAAAATATCTCATAATTTTTGATCAAATTTTAATGATTCGAGTTGTTCAATGTGATTAGAACGTGATTTTAAGGTTACCCGCTAGAAATCAGCAAAAAAAAAAAAAAGGACTAGGAAGGGCTAGATCCGAATAGTTCCGAACAGTTGTTAATTGAACGGTTCAAATAAAAAATGCTCAAATCAAGCCTTTCCCGGTTTTTTTTTTTTGCTAATTTCTCGTGGGCACCACTAAAATCACATTCTGCACATATTAGACGATTCGGATCATAAACATTTGATCGGAAACTATGAGATTGAGATTTGAGATGTTTTTTAAAATGTTTTTATAGATGTCCTCGGAACCGCCCCATTAGTTAAGTTTCCAACTTCATCAACACGTATACTCTTAGTAAAGAATAAATTATATACACCGGCAGTGTAAATATTAGTTTATTCCAAATTAATTATATTGTGTCACGTCGTCAAAACAGTGATCTCAATTAATAAATTATAACAACTTTACGCAATGTAATTAATTTTAAAAAAACAAATATTTACATTGTCGATGTATTATACGAATATAATGTAATCACCTCCGAGTAAAGGGTCAAATACAAATTGCGTGCATCACAAACATCGGTTGGTCAACGTGGGAAGAAGATTTGGTGGGATACTTTGGACTTGTGGTTTTGGAAAACTTTCTTTTGGGTTGGACCCCCTGATTATTTTGGACATTATGAATATAAATTCCGAATAGAAAATGACAGCGCATGCAAATTGTTGGATCGGTCGGTCGATGTCGGTAACTACGTGTTGATCGGTGGCAATGCAACTGCCAGTACGTGTTAGAGAAAGGGTTACTGCATTACTACGCAAGGAATTGAATATATGCCTCCCAATGCCAATTATGCCACTGCAAATAATTACGTACGTACGTACGCGTTACTGAGGAGTTGGCCTGACTGTCAATACTCGGTTGGTCAAGATTCGGAATTTAGAGATTTAATAATACAGGTCTCTCACGTGTTATCAATTCATTTGAAATTTATCTAGTTTTAATTGAACTACTCGCAAATAGACAATGAGTCCGGGCCTTAAGATTAATCGAAGTGTGTGTAAATCGATTCGGACACTTAGAGCTGTAAAAAAACCATGCGCGTATGCATTCAAAAAGGAAAGCATTCACGCAGTTTTAATGAGATGACTTGGATTAGGAGGGGAGCGTGTCGAGATGGAGAAACAAACATTAAAAACTTCATCGAAGATCTAGCAAAAATTGTATGCGTAATATAGGTATGTTTGTACACAGGCGTGTTCAAGTTAGGACGTCCGGATTTTATTTAGGTCCGGACTAGTATTTTGCTCTCGGTCGTTGGATTGTGTTTTCAATGGTTTGGATAATTGAAAACACAATCCAATAGCTGAGATCATATATGATCCAGATTTTAGTAAAAATCCGAATGTCTCGACTTGGACAGCTGTGTGTATGTACATGTACATACGGATAGATATTGATACATTCATATGTTACGTTGTCGCAAATACAACTCCATAGCAGGTCGCCAAAAAGATGAATGGAGGGAGACAAGGCAAATAGAGAACTTACAGAGAAAAAGAGAGAAAGAAAGTGGAGGGAGGAAATGTAAAGTGGGTATGGGGATCATAGGAATTAGGAAAAATTTGAGCATTCCTTTTCTCCCCTTACTACCCCGTAATCTTAAATTCCTAGAGTTTAGTGTAAGAGGGATCGGATTCCTGCTCTTTCTAGGAAAGAGATTGTTTTTGGATTGGGAGACTAGCAATCATATTTCTATTCCAACTCTGCCCAAACAAAGAAATCTTACAGTTAAAAGGAATTATATTTCCATTCTCTCCTAATATCCGTGTCATCCAAACACAACCTAAAAAATAAAAATAGTTTGTGAACAAGTTCAAAAATATTACTCCATTTTTCTTTTGCCCAAAGTTTAGAATTTCCATTGATAACGAAGAGCTTACAAGATAAGGCATATTCTTCTTGAGGGAGAAAATAGTTGAACAAGCGGGTAGGCAATCCAAAGACCTACACCTCCAAACCCTATACATGCACATAAGAAGAGCATCAGTGCAACACCACACACCAACTATTATATCTCACATAACTCAACTCACACCAACTACTACATCTCACATAGGAGTAACTCATCTCACACACACCAACACCAAAAAACGACACCCCCGAACGGTGGGTGAGGAAGACTCCTGTAAGGAAGAAATACAGGGACAAAACAAATCAAAACAAACAAAATCGGAACAAACTCCAATAAAATCATACCCTAACAATTGACATGATTGGATGCTGAGAGACCACGCCGCCTCTGGAGGGAATGAAGAAGACGATTCGGTGGTCAAGAGATCGCTGAGGAAGAAGAATGCCAGCACCATCGCCGAATGTCACCGTTGCTGCAATATCCCGCACCATCGCTGCAAACCCCAGTTGATGTCGGCACCGAGCTCCAACGCAAAATAGATCTGGGTTTGGGGGCCGGTTTCACCCACAGAGAGAGAGAGAGAGAGAGAGAGCCCTCCCGCCGCCCCGATTCAGGTAATATTACTCCAGTGTAATGGTGTGAGAAATTGGTGTAAATACAACATTTTAATACAATGACTAGAAACAGGTTAATACAATTTGAGAGCATGCTCCAATATTGCTGGGGAGCATCATTAGTTTTTTTTTTCCTTCAAAGAGACATTACAACAGACAACCCTCTCCTTGGAAGGAAGATAGCAGTGCACAAAGGAGACCTAAACTCTCACGTAGAAAACTCGGAACCTCGATCTCTGCCTTTTGGGCGACACAATGGGCAACCATGCACATTGACGCTCAATTTAACAAAGCACATCTCCGTGCTCAGAAACCCTCTAAAAGACGTAGAATATCCACAATATTGTCCATCCCAAACTCCATAGTGGACTTTCATCCAGGGGGGCTTAGAGATCAGGGGAATCCTTTTATCTCCTTATTTGTTTATCATTGCAATAGACTATCTTGGTTTTTTTTTTGGCCAAAACGGTAGAAATTTTATTATAACACTGATAAATATTAATGAGTACATCAAACTGGTTAGTTATCTTTCCGAAGGGAAGAAAATAACTAATTAGGAGGCCTAGCTTCCAAGTTTTAACACCAGAGTCTCGCAAATCAAATTTTGCCAAAAGATCCGCTGCTCCATTAGCCGATGGTCGACAAAAAAGAACAATAGACTATCTTGTTTGGTCATTCTTAAATTACACCAAAAGTATGGACTTCCTTATGTTACGGGCGTCGCTCAATGGTCCTCCAATTTCTGTTTTGTGCTTTGCAGACGATTGTCTTATTTTTACACAGGCAAAGCTAAAATCTTTCCAAACGCTCAATCCTATTCAAAATTTAGTATCTCAAAGTATTGATCAGGGAAAACTATTAATTGGGCAAAATTTTGGGTCATTTTTTCCCCTAACATGTCAAAAGTTATAAACAGAAGTTTGCAGTTGATCTTCATATTTCTGCTGCTTGGAATAGCGATACACAGTTTGGGCTTCCACTTATTGATGAACTTTCTCTTAATTCCATCTTGGATACCTCAAAAATCGTGGTATTAAAATTTGATCATTTTTGTTCTTAAGCTGGTAGCTAGGGCAACACTTATCAAGCATGTCCTATATATCCACTTTAATTACCTGCTTAGTCTTCTTTCGCCATTCTCAAAACTAGATTTCCTAGCTCATTGAACAGGAAAAGATAACGTTAGTTAGCTGGAATACTGTTTCCGGGGATCCTGTAGGGCACATTTGGATTGTCCATTTCAGTAATAGACGGCTTGAATTTTAATCCAAATAATGGACGGCTCGGATCAATAGAAATTCGGATTAAATCCGAACTGTCGGTGTCAAAATAGACTGCCGAATTGGCCGCCCGGCCTACACGCCCTGCAATGTGGCCGCAGGAATCCAAACTTGGGTGCTTTTCTTCTCACTCAACATACTTCTCCGTGGAGCCAGGTTTTCAACCTAATTCTCAATTTCAGAGGCTCGTGCCAACCGCACCCTGCCTTGGGCTTGGAGGGGAGAATAGTGGATGTCCTTTCCATACGGCGAAAAGCAATTTTTCCATGCTCAAGTCCAAATAACTTGTTTGGCAGGTAGGGCTTGTTTGGCAAGTAGGTAACAGTGGCACTCTGTTGGCATGGCAAGATCAATGGTTAGGTCCTTTATCTTTGATTAAGGCTGCGTTCCAGAAACCAAATAAGAACTTATTTTTTGTTGAATAAGAAGGCTTGTTCCCCAAAAAATAAGAAGGAGGTGCTTATTTTTCAGAATTTATATAAGTACCAATGGGCGCCGGAGAGGAAATCGTACCACCATCATATATACACGGAAAAGGGGTGCTTGGATCAAGCACCCAACACACCTCGGATGCCGTTGATTCCCGCGTTAACCCCCTCGGTTTTTTTTTTATAGAATTTTTGGACGGCTCGGATCGGCCGTCCGATGGCCGGAGACGGCCCGGTGCGGCCGCCGGTACGATTTCCCTCCGCCGGCGCCCATTATCATAGCAACAGTCTTATTTTTTGTATAAGGCAACATCAAGCTCAAAAATCATGTGTTTACGTAAATAATTTTCCTATCACTATAGATCTTGTTTGATAGATCTCATTGAGATCTTTAATACGGTGCAAAAAAAATTGATTTTTTTTTTCATTTACATTATTTTTGAGTTTGAAAATGTGAAAGAAACTTTTTGTTTGGATTTTGTGGAATGGCCCTTCTTATTTTTGAATGAGAAGTGGCAAAATAAGTACTTATTTTTTAAGAAGGTTTCCGGAACGGGGCCTAACTTTGTTCTTAAACCCTAGCCGGCTTGCCGCCATCTGTTCCTGGATTGGGTTCCCACTTTTGTTATCGATGTCAGTATCTGCTATTCCAGTCCCATCTCCTACCTCCTCGGTCCGCTCAACTCATTTATTTTCTATCCATTATCGCATGGTCATGCGAATATTGTGTGATGGGACACATGATGTTTCTTTTATCACGACGGTTAGGGGTATCTGAACAAGCTTATGTGTCAAATGAAGGCCATCTAGACTAAGGAATTTGTTGGGATTTTGGTGTATTTGTAAAACTTTGTGAATGTGGCTATACCAAGTGTTAGTGTAATACCCAAGAAGAGGTATTAGTGAATATTCACTAGTTCTAGTATAAGAGTATCCACAATACTATAATCAAAAGTAAAAGGTTTTTAAGTTAACAATGTTGGTGCAAAATATGACTCACAATACTATAATCAAACTTAACAATCTCCTTAAAAATAATCAAATTTTGGGCTTTGGATAACCGAAATTAGCAACCTTTTGACAATAATCAAATTTAATAGACCTTATATATTCTCAATCAAATACACCAATCATTATATAAAAATGTTCTATCTCTCTTTCTTTTCAAACAATTTTTCCCCTCTCTTTCTTTTCAAACAATTTTTTTTTTGTTTTTAGAAAATAGTTTTTAAAAAATAATTTTTTTTCCAAAAAAAGTTTCAAAAACTATTTTCTATATCTAGTAAATAGTTTTATTAGTATCAAAACTATTTTTAGAAAAAATATTTTCTACTGTTCACAGTATTTTAGTTTTTTATAGTTTGAAAATATGATGTGATAAGTTTTGGTTATTTAATTTTGATTATGACATTGTAGACATCTACATTGTTAACCTTAGCAATCTCTTAAATGAGTAATCAAAAGCTGATACGGCAACTTTTGATTATCAATTTTTGATTATAGCATTGTGGATACCCTAATACCTATTAGAGCATCCACAATGCTATAATTAAAAGTAAAAGGTTTGTTAAAAAGTTAACAATATTGGTGCAAAATATGGTTCACAATGTTACAATCAAACTTAACAACCTCCTTAGAAATAATCAAAATTTGGGTTTTGGAGAACCAAAACTAGCTACCTTTTGACAATAGCTAAATTTAATAAACTCTACATATTCTCAATAAAATACACCAATCATTATACAAAATGTTCTATCTCTCTTCCCTCTCTCTCTCTCTCTCCCCCCCTCTTTTCGAACAATATTTTTGAAAAAAAAATTTACTAAAAAAATATTTTTTTTAGAAAATTATTATTTTTAAATAGTTTTTTTTTTCAAAAAAAGTTTCAAAAACTATTTTCTATTTCTAGTAAATAGTTTTTATTAGTTTCAAAACTATTTTTAGAAAAACTATTTCCTACTATCAACAATTTTAAATTTTTGTAGTTTGAAAAGATAATGTGACAAATTTTGATTATCTAATTTTGATTATGCCATTGTAGATATCTACATTGCTAACCTTAGCAATTTTTTAAATGAATAATCAAAAGTTGATGAGGCAACTTTTGGCTGGATACCCTTAGCGAATATTGTTTCCTTTTGAGAGGTATTAGTGAACATTCATTGGTGTCCTTTTTACTACTATCCACTAAAACGTGTTCCTAAAATCTCTGATGATTGATTACAAAACCTATCCTTATTTAGTGCGGTAATTGAACTGATTTGATTTTCTTTCCAAAAAAACCAAATCCTTAGACGCTCCTTCTTCCCCTATAAATTCAGACTTTCAGAATCATTGAAAATATAGAAAAAAACATCTCCCTCTTCCTCTGTTTTTCTTTTGAGTTCGAGCAATAGGTTGATATTATGTTTTGTTTTCGGTTTTCTTTTGTGCACAGAAGGCCGAACAGAGGTGGTGTGTATTCTGAGCTAATTTATCTTGGAAACGGCATGGTATTAATCGATCGGCTTGCACATTTTGGACAGAGCCACGAAACGTCTTAAAGAGAGCGACCTAGTCCGCGACTCAACCCAAATACTCAAGTCATTCATCCATTGGTAAATTTGTATTTCGGTTACAGATCATTAATCCGTTCCTTGTTTTACACTAGTTATTCTAATAGAATTCACAGGAAATTACTATCTTGACCCCAAGAGTTGAGCCCTAGACAAACAATTTGCCCCAGTTCTGAAGTAAGGTTGGACGAGTCTCACAACGGCGGCTTGTGGGATTGAAAATAATACCATATATATAGCCAACACATGAATTAAAAAAATAGACATGTCAAGCGACAAGAGTGATCAATTTGAAAGCTCAGGTATCTAACACAGCTGTTTTATAACAACCAATTGATGGATGAAGCAGGACTCTGCCAACATGCAATGTAACCACAAATGTTCTAATGCACAATACACCTTTTTTTTCTCCATAATGAAACAAACTATACTTGCATTCAATATCTGCGCCCAATATACAGGAAACTGATAGTCTCGCAAAAATTTAAAGCCACGGAAGCTGGAAAATTGAAACGCATATAGATAACAACTTGAACAATTACTCGGATCACCTTCACGACATGCATGCAAACTCGAAGTATTTCAGAAAACCCTCATGTAGAAACATGCAAATCCCAAACTTCCTACGAGCCAGTAAATGGCCTCTGCTGCAATAGGTATTATGGAACACCCTTGGAAGAGTCCGAAGAGAGCTTGTAGAGGTTCTGGAAATTTAAAAAGAAAAAGACTGGGTAAACATAGGCGGGGGACTGGTAGTAAAATGTCGTTTGGGGAGGAAAACGACAAAAGGAAAAAACAGTAAACGAGGCATCATCAATCAGAAGTAAAATCACCGGGCTATGATCTTTCATCATGCCAGCCATATTAAGATGTCATGGCAAAGTATGATCTCAAACAATCAAGGGTCAGAAACTGCCCTCTGCATTCCGAGTACCTTTTCAACAAAGATGCTATAGGAATTTTTGGTTCTTTGCTCTGACAGAAGTCACTGCAGCAAGAAAGATATCGTCAACAATAGGGTCAAAGCAACCGAACACCAAGTAAAAACCAGAGCAGAATCCAATGGGTGACTATTTTATGCGAATTTGGATTTTTAAGCCAGGTATGGTTTCACAAGAGAGGAAGCAAACCAAACCGAGCCTTGTGTCCAAATCAAAACTGATTTCACCTACATTTTCCATAACTTTTCTTCTATCTGTTTCCACAGAAACATGAACCTGTCTCAGACTCTCAAATCAGTCACTATCCAGCAAAAGACAGACAGAAAGAAGCATTCTAGGGAAAGGACAGCTTGTACAGGCAAGTGAAGGGAAAATAGTGTGAAGGAATGATGCAGCACATTTGTTAACTTCTACAAAATCATGAAGTTGATAGCCTAGCGTGAGCAAATTCTGGACCTAAATGAGCTTTGGACAGTGAGAAAAACAATGTATGTGGATTATTTTCCCAGAGAGAAAAAATTGTATACAGCTTTGGACGTTGAGTTTTAGGCAGCACTTGGATTAAGAATGTGGGTATATGTAATGTAGATTAGTCTTTATTTCCCAATCTCTGAGTAGAATAATCTTACAGCGATTTGAAAAACTGTTGCTTGTTTAGCTGTCATGCTAGTAGGATTGAACAAAAAATGAAGATTTAAGTCGTGGACAGTTTCTGAAGGGAAGTATCTTAATGATTAGCAATTTTATACTTTAAACATTTTCATCCATGAATATGGAGAGCTCATATGAACAGAAATTCATGTAAATTTTCTTACCCGAACTATTAATGGAAAAATATCTCTAACCCGGCCATTTTCTTTTCTGAATGTTCAGGCCGATGGAAGAATATCCAAAGCAACGTCTTTAAGTGACGGCATCACTTCCTGCTTATGTAAGCAAACATATTTACCTCTTACTTTTCTGAGTACCTTCCATGGACCAGGATAGCACCTAAAAAAGAAGAAAAAACATCTGTTGACTGAAAGTTATCCATTTGGTAGAAACTATCAAGAGCATGGCAAATTCACCACTGAGGACATGCCATATCCTAGCAATAAGTATTTCAAGTTTTCTTCATTGTACAGAATAAGTAAACAGATTCGAGTTTAATAGCAAAAATGTTGCGGAAATGGAGGGCTTAGCAAGTTGCGAACCTGAAAAGGGTTCCTCCCCTGGTTCCTTTAAAATTATGAATGTAATACACAGTCTCCATCTTCGGAAACAGTGTCGTAGTAAGTGCTGCAAGCTTTGGGTAAAAGAACGGTGGATAATCTCTTAATTCATCTCAAGGAAACTACCATCTGAGTGACCGCCCAAATAAAGGGGGAAAAAGAGTAGCAGACTAGCAGTGAAGTAATTTGGATAAAAAATCTGATGAATGCATAAAAGAAAACTGATCCTCTTCTATATGCAGCAGAACAAAACCATCCGCTGTAGCGCAACTAAGGCTGAGTTTGGATTAAGGATTTGGAGGAAAAGGAAAAAGCAAAGGGAAAAGTTCACGGATCGGACGGCAGGATTGAATCTTATTCCCTCCACAAATCCCTGCCAAAATCGTTGACTGAAATATAGCCTTGGACTATATTTCAAATTAAATCGAAAGAAACTTTCCCCTTCTATTTTCTAAACTACAAGTTGCCCAATCCTTGCTTTCTTTCCCTACTCTCTCGCCTCTCTCCCTCTGTTAAAGGATACACCCTGATCTGATGCGGTCAAGTTCTCCATTGAAGATAATCAGTTTCCGGGTGGTCTTTGCAACAGCTTCATTGTAAAGCTCTTCCACAACAAGCATCTCTGTGTTGCCAAAAAGAATGGATGAGATTAAACAAAAGCAGTATCAAAACAAAAAGGGTGGGGCTACCATTGACGTTATAATATGGATAGGCGACGAGGAACATTTCATCTTCTGGCTTCACGCGGTCAGCCATTTTAACTTTTGAGACAAAACCAAAATCCTCAAGGAACGATGGCTTTGTGAGATAGTCCAACTTAAATGAAGCTCCTCCAAAAACTGATTCTCTTGCAAATTTAACCTCATTAGCCTCTGGGAAAAACTGCAAGTTTACATAAAAAGCGCATGTCATAAATTCACTTCAAAGAATGAACAAAATTGCAGGAAATTCTAAGTCTCCTGTGAGAAAATTTATGGCCCCATTGAAACTTAGAGGGCTGGATTGGATCATGAATTTATGGATTGAAAGAACAGTGCTATCCCTAAAGACTAACAACGTAGGAACATCATAGGAACTGATCCAATCATAAAGGCATACTATTCTGGTCCGTGTAGCCTTTTCAGGAATGACGAAGAGGTCGCAAAACTCACGAATCAATTGCATACTTCCAGTCATTTCTGTACCACCTTCAGCATCACCTGGCACCAAAATTACACAGAAAGAGAGACCACGCAAACTAAGGGAACATAAGGAAGGACAATAAGCAAGAAAAAGAGAAAAAAATTGTTAAAACAAAAACAAGTAACCAGAGACAACCTGGTACAGATTCAAGTCCAGCAGTTGGAAATTCAATCTCCTGAGACGGAGACTTGTCAGTCGGAAAAAACAAGGGAATTCTAGGGGTGATGTATCCTTCTTATCTTTAACATTCCAAAATTAAAAGAGGGAATTAATATGTAAGGAGAGGAAATCGGTACTTCTTATCTTTTAACTCACCATCAACTGTTTATTATCCTTCAAAGCCAATTCAGTGGCTTCTTTTGCCTGTCAATTATTCATGAAGTATACCGAAGTTATAAAGTTTCAAGGAAACTAACTACTCCAAAAGACAAAAGATGTTAAAAGATGGAAAGTTTCCAACAACGATCGGCACTGAAAGAAAAAACAATGACGTGAGACAAGTCTAAATGGAACCGCGAGGACAAGAGAGGGAGAGCCTTTCACTAGTTCATGACCAAAAGATTCGAGTGCTTTCTAAAGTTCATTAGTCTCTAGGTATTCTTCATCCTGGTGATCATTCTACTCTTTCTAGAAGATCATAACTTTCTGCTTTACCAAATACATATCCACTGCCAGGTCCCTTAGAAAAGAAAACAAGCTGAGAAAGAAAAAAGGGTTGAAAGAACGATAAAGAGACAGAAACAGAGAAGAAGAGGAAATCTACTTTCCCAGTTTTTTTCTCACAGAAGAAAATATGAAGAAGTAGATAACAAGGAGAGGTACATTAAGATGCAGAAAGAGAAAAATGAGGGGGAAATAAAAAAAAACGCTCTCCTAGTCCTTGGAAATTTTCTGCTAACTATAATACGAAGTCCTTCGTTGGGCCATTTCCATGCTTATTTTGAAATCCTAAAAGAGTAAAGACACATCAACTAAACCATGTATAGAAGGATCCAGAATTGGTGAAATCACCCAAAATGGTGGTTAAGTGCCAACTAAGCTCCAGTACAAACAAGATCATAAAATCACTATTATCTCAAAAGCATATTAGTCACTCCAAAAGGATTGTGCCACTAGCATTTTAGCTACACATATAAATTTAGCCCATGGCTCCATAATATAACAAACTAATGCTAATTAGGCTGAGATGTGCCTTCCCCAAGTCATAGTGAACCCCGCTTAGAAAAACCATAAATTTAGGTTCTCACGAAAACACAGCTGCAACTTGCAATGCGGATGTCATGGCACTGTTCTAAGGGTAAGCAGCTTTTAGCTCTGGTTTTACATCGAATCAATAAGCGTCATCAGCCGTATAGCTTGTTATTTAACCGCTCAAGTCATGCCCACAGCCGCAAGGCTCATGTGGGAGAATCATATGCATTTTACTTAACTCAACCTTGTGGGAGGACCATCTAACAAATGATACAAGAGACTAGATCAAATTTGTAGGCCTGGTGCTGTCTTTGGCCATGTATGCCACTACAAGATTAAATGCATCAAGAGAGCTTACTTGCTCAAGAAGTTCTGAATAATCATTAGGAAATGGAACATCAATTCCAACTGAATCATCGCTGTTGCCGGAAACAACATGGGTCACAAAATCAAGCTTTATAGACTTCTTGTATTCTGCAATTTTCCGGTTGCATAAGTTCATACCCCTTTCCATCTTGAAGCTTCTACAATTGAAATCCTACATAGCATGTCAATCAATAGAAAATTCTACAACGCCGAAACCAAGTTCAATGGAAATTAAAAGTAGTCAGAAATTAAGCGGAGAAAATGAGTTCAAGGTTTGGGCATTGGGATTTTTTTTTTAAGAGCAAGTCTACCAGTTGGTACCAATATGGCTATGTGAAAGTCGGTTTTTGGGTCCAATCAATTGGGGTTGGCTACAGGAATCCGTGTTTTCCATTGAGCTTTGTTGAGGGCATCGTGTTCCGTAATATCTAGTAAGCCTAGATCCTTGTGCACTACCACTTCTAAGCTCAATTTCGGTCTACCTCTCCCCTTAGTGCTATCCAGTTTTTGGCTTGCTACGGTGTCAAAAACAAAAAAATAAGCAATAAAGTTGCTTTACCGGTTCAGTCCCATTTTGGCACAATCACAAATTCATACCATTGGATTTAAGTCATCTCCTTGTCAACACAAATCAAATGGCTCGGATGAAGTGGGAAAAATGGCATTGCCATTTCTTGGCATTAACAAACGGCAATGGTCGGACTTAGATTTTGTCAAAAAATATGCCAATAACACGATATATGGCGATGGGGTGGACCTGCTCTACCAAATTAGAAAGCTTGGTCACTTAGACCATCATTTGAGTCGAAGTTGGAGCAAGAGATTGAAGATGGTGTTGGAAGCGTTATTAGTGGGCTGGCTGCTATGATTGCTAGTTAATTTGGGTCCACACTCCACGGAATGCAATTGAATAAATCAAGAAGACTAGTCTAGCGGTTTCCAAGTTGAATGATGATTACGTATTTATCTTTTTCGCTAGATAGATCATAGATAGATAGATAGATAGATAGGAGTCTTTTGTGAGCAGAAGAGAGGATAGAGAAAATGGTAAGGAATAATCAAACCTCTGGAATCGGTAGAGAAGGGATTGCGATGGGAAGCCTAGAGGCGGTTGGGGCTCTGGATAACGGCATTTTGATACCACAACCTCTTCCCAACTAGAATAATGAGAGAGAGAGAGAGAGAGAGAGAGAGAGATAGAGAGAGAATTGAACCGTGGAGGGTCCGGTTAAGTTATACTCCGTATTTGTGTTCTTTCGGATCCAATTTGATGATCCGACATCGACTCCTGTGGTACAGTCGTACCCATTTCGAGGATCCAGATCCTCTCCCCATCTTTTTCTCCCCATATCTACCACATCTTTTCACCACATTAATGAGTTCATCCAACGGCTAGGATTAAAATGCAGTCCCTCCTTTAGTGAAACGACGTCGTTTCTTTTACTGTCCCCTAACGCACCAACGTTTTCTCCTTCTCTCCGTTTGTTCTTTTAACTGTCACAGAATTCGGGAAAAAGAAAACCCACCATCGTTGATTCCTTTTCCCCAAACACAGAAGAAACCCGGCCCCTGCTCCTCCATGCAATCCGTCCGGCGATTCTAGTTCAATAAGTCCGGGGACTCCGGTGCATTCATTCTGGCAACTCTGATAAAATGCAGATTTTGGTCAGATTTTGACCTCTCTCGACTCTCCATTTGATTTTGTTTTGGTTTGTGTTTGTTCTAGAAAACTAGGGTTTTGTTTGTACTGTAATTTGATTTGATTGTGATTTTGGATGCTTTCCAACTGAATTTGGATTTTTTTGATTCTTCACATAGTTACACTTTGCAGGTCCATTCTGGATCATGATTTTGATCTTCATCCCAATTATTGGTTCCTATAAAGTACGGGAAAATTCCCAAAATTAGGTTCCACTTCGAATTTTCCTACTTAATTCATGGAAATTGGGTTGGATCCCTTTTTAATGCTCTCTTTTTGTTGTATATGCACACCAGAAAATCATAGCAGAACAAGAGAAACTATGAGCTTTCATTTTTTGAGCTCTAATTTTCAATTGACAATTTAGTTTGATGGTAGTTACGGCTTATGCTTTGTGTGCCACCAATTGCAGTGCTTGGCTCGGGACATCTATACTTGTAATGAACATGGTCATTCTCAAAGGCTATGGGGGTTTAAGTGCTGCAATTTATACTGAAATTTTTGACGTCTTTCTTCAAGCTTTAACATACCAAGTGAAGAAAATGCTTTCAGGGGTCTACATATCACCAAGATCATCAGCTGCTATTAAAAAGCAAGGAGAGGGATTTGATAGCATTCCTTGGCATTTTCAAAGTAAAGGACTGATCAAGCATTGTGTTGGTTGATACTCAATTAGCTTGGATAAGAGATATTGTGTAGTGCTTTTGTTTTGTATATAGTGTAGTGCTTTTGTTTTTTTGTTTTTTTGTCTTTGATAAGCTTCAAGGCTATTCCCTTGGCTTGACTTTTTCTTGGAAGGATTTCATAAATGAACGAATGTCTTGAAACTGATTGCTAGTCATGGAGTTCATAAATCTACCTTTCCATAATGCATTTGAATCATTGAGTTCAATAATTCGCTAATTCATCAGTAGCTAATAGAATTCTCCACCAAGAGTACTACATCATAAGAATTATAGCCCAATTGAAGCTTTGCCAAAAAAAAGGGAAAACAAAGCACCTACAATTTGACTGCAATGCATTTTGTCCAGGTACATGTACAAAGCCCCCACATAACAAGGAGTAGGTAGCAGAACTGCTGCTATACAAAACAAAAATGGGGTCCCAAAAAAGGCTAGCAAATTACAGCTGCTTGCAAAATGCCACCAACACTTTCACCTACTGAGACGGTGCAAAACATGTTGCAGCAGCAGCATTCCATGTTGCAGGCATCGAATTGGGTAGTTGAGGGCACTGTGATAGTAAATATTGGAGCATATGTGGAGGTACTTGTACTCCCTGCACAAGGCATTATTTCAATAATATGGAATGCTAAAAAAATTAACAGATACAATAAATAAGAGTTAACTTGATGTGTTACCTCAGATGAACTTCTTTTTTGTCTTGTCACAGCCAATGCCTTTTCCACGCTACTTCTAATCCGTCGCCTTCTACGGTCATAAACAATCCTCTTCTTTAGTCCTTTTGGTTTGATAGCATTTTCATTATCCGCACAACCTTGCTTTTCCTTGCTCTCACCCATGCCAACTGTTTCGCAACTATTGTGGAATTGTAACATGCCTTCAACAGTTTGAAGCAACTTTGTGCCTTGCTCAATAGACACCTCATAGGTATCTTTCAATTCAGAGGCCCTAGATGCAATCTTGTTAAAGAGGGAGCATAATGACTTATATCGGGTATTTTTTTCCAGCTTTGGGTCAGCCTCAATATCACGTCCTCGATAATCTTGCACTACTTCAGCTCTAGCTACTCTCGTCCACCTTTTTAGGATATATTGACTTGGGATTTCCATAATGTTCATTGCATCTTTAAGGACTTTAATAGCATGGCTGCACAGGACACCTATCATTTCAAACAATCTACAAGAACATGACAAATTACCATCTCCATCTCTTTTCACTTGACGTAGTCTATCAGCTGCAATTAAGTACAAGATACAATCAGGCTCTTGAAGATGATCAAGACGACCTGTAATGCATAATTCAAGGGCATCAACATATTCCTCTTGAAACTCTTCAAATATGGTCTTTGTGTAGACTTTTCCAGCCTCAATCAACATCTTGACCGACACTTTTATCTTAGGCAACTTGTATGATAAAGCATACTCGGCTTCCCTTTCCTTATATCGTTTCTCATCAAGCAACCTCTCAAAGTGTGTGAAAAATTGGACCAAGTTATGATCAGATCTCAAATAGTCTTTCAAATCTGAATTGAAACTCTCACTAAGTTGAGTGCTCTGCATCCCCGCTGACCATGCCCATCTCACATATGGCCTAGCCCATTTCTCTCTCAAGTCGAAAATGCGTTGAAGCCAAGTATTACTATGAAGATTATACTCATTTAACATAGCATTCCAAGCCATAACAAACTCCTCATCCTCTTCATACTCGTATAGAAATTTTCCCAATACTTCTCTAACTCCACCAGGACCCCGGAAGATGGAATTCATATGTTTCAATGCATTTTGCATCATATGCCATGTACATAGCCTGTGGTATACATTAGGCATCACAAATGATACAGCATTAGCCATTGCAGCATCCTGATCTGTGAAAATGGTTTGTGGATGCTTGTTTGACATTGCTTCTAAAAAAGTTTCAAACAACCATATAAATGAATCAGCAGTTTCATCATACATCAATGCAGCCCCAAACACAATGACCTCTCTATGGTTATTAAACCCGATAAACACTTCAAAGGGTCTGTTCTCTCTGTTAAGCTTGAAAGTTGTGTCAAATGTAACAACATCTCCAAAGTGAGCGTAGTCTATTATCATTTTCGAATCTGCCCAAAAAATATTAATAATCTGCTCCTCACAATCCAACTGCACAGCATGAAAAAAAGAAGGATTCTGCAATGCTTGATCTTGAAAATACTTTAATATACCCCCCGCTTCTCCAAATGCCAACATGTTTTGCCTTCTTGTTTGTAGGTAATTCTTTTGATCTACCTTCAAATAACCAAGACATTCCCTTCCACCAGCCTCTTTACCAATTAACTCATAGGACGACCTAAGAGGTATCCCAGAGTCATGAGCCAAGTCAATTTGAACACATTGAGAAGCGGATATCTTTCGTCGAGATGGAAGAATATGGGCCAAATCACTTGGAACCAAGGGATGATTGTGGATATCCACAAAATCTGTAACTCTATACTTTCCAATTTGTCTGATCAATTTAATAGCCATCAAAGCATCACAATCAGTCCTCGTCCCTGCTCTAGGATTTTTTGTCTGGTAATCTCGTTTATCATGTTTTCTATGGCCCTCTTTAGAACAAACAAATGTCCTAGATGTAATTTCACCACTTTTACTTTTGGCAGCATTATTTTTTCTTATACTAAATCCCTTGCTTCCTCCATAGAAATTGTAAAAGTCATAAGCGGCTGATTCAGAGTCAAATTCCATACCTATAACAGGCTTTGGTTGAATATCATCCACTCCAGGAACACCCATCTCTGCAGGAACATCTACCATCTCCAAATCTTCCATCTTTGATCAGTTGAACAGAAATTTAATCAATAAAAATGCTGTAAGATGGAAAAATAACATTCAATCTTGTTTGTCATCAGTCTACATAAACAGAGAGGTAAAATCAAACAATTAGTAGTTCAAGGTGATTAAAAAAACTTACAATACTTGCCAAAAAACATACTTATAGTCCAGAGAGAGAGAGAGAGAGAAGGGGGGTTGGGGGATAAAGATTGAAGTGGCGGGATGGGAAAAATAGACCACAGAAAGAAGGGATGAAAATTATTGGCGGGTAAATGAGATGGGTGAAGAGGGGATTTAGCGCCAAATTTTTTTCTGCTGGTTGGGGGAAAATTTTGATGGCGTTAAAAGAGAAAAGGGAGGAAGGGGAGAAAAGTTATCTGCCAGTTTGGAGCCATTAATGCCACAACGTCGTTTCACTAAAGGAAGGGCTGCGTTTTAATCCTAGCCATTGGATGAGCTCATTAATGTGGTGGCAAGTTGTGGTGAAAAGATGTGGTAGATATGGGGAGAAAAAGATGGGGAGAGGATCCGGATCCACCGATTTCTATCTTTTTGATGCATTGTAATTAATGAATGAGAGCAAAGTTATACGGACAGATCCATGGGGTACTGAAAGGCAGGCAGGGCCTACTCCGAATCTCGTATAAATAATTTGAGTCATTCATTTAATTTAAAAAAAAAAAACCTCGAATGGGTCTCAAATCAGCTCAATTCGATTTGTGTTGGTACTCAATTCAATCTTTTATTTTTCATTCAAATTTTAGAACTGAAATCTGGTCGATTCTTTAATTAAATGCTTTAATTATAGTATTTTTTTTTTATTCCCATTCCAACATCTAGTTTATATTAATAATGACATTGAAAATAGTATAAACCACTTCAACAAACAAAGTCAAACACTATTTTGAATGACAAAAATAATTGATTATACTTATTACTCTTCCTACTTCCTATTCTTATAGTACTATCTTTAAGGTGAGAAAAACAATTACTACATACTGTTTTAGAAGGAGGAAATCTCAGTTGACCATACGACTCGGCATATGGATCTCTTTTATAGGGCGCCGCTATTCACAGCTCAATTTCTGCTATACACAATCAATTAAAACTTTTACCAATTATGAACAAAAATGCCCTTGTGCAGTTTGACCATTATACCCCTAAGACATCATGTTATTTGACCATTTTACCCCTAAGAATATTACATACAACCACATTCCTCCCTTTGATTTCCTTGATTTTCCCTCCCCATTCTTCTTTAGAGAATGACGTCTTCTCCCTCCCCATTCAAACTCCTCCATTTTCATCCCTACTTAGCTCTTACCCAGCTCCCACCACCCACCAGCAGGCGCCTCCCAGTCAACCCTGCCTGTCTTCCTCTCCTCTTTCTCATAAACTTTCAATGAAAACCTCGATTGTTTCCTCTCCCTCCATTGATAAACAAAAATAGTTGACCCATCAATACACCGCGATAATTGGAGTTGGAAGATCACACAATGAAAGTTGATAAACAAGTTGATAGCACAGATGTTGTAGTGACGGAGCAAAAATCGCTGCAAGATGCTCGCCCTCCATTTTTAATTTCAGTTCTGGCCCGACATAGTTAGACACACAATGCCGAAACTTTACTAACTTTTCGGACTCTAATGTCTGAATTATGCACAACTATTCAGATATTAATATCCAAATATTGTCAACATTTTCGGACTCTTATATCCGAATTTAGTGCCAGTTTTCAGATGTTAATATCCGAATGAAACTACAGAGAATCATGCGTTTACCTGGATTGTCTTTGGGTGATACAGGATGACACCTCAACACTTGGTAGTTATGTAGGGCTATCGACTATATCTACTTCCACTCGTCCTCCATATGATTATACGGAGCACTTTACAATGGAGACGGTGAATGTTTTTTGATGGAGCATTTATTACGTGCAATCTTATATTATGGGGTATAATTTTTTTTTTTTTTTATGTGTGTGTAGGTTTTTTCATTCGATGAAGTGTTGGTAGATTGGATAAAATGCACCGATAAACAACACGGGTTTATCATTGTGATTAAGGGCTCTAAGAAATGTATTAAGAATCGCACACATAGGATAAGGTATTCATGTGAAAGGGGCGGTAAGTATAGGCCGTTTGTGAAGAAGGTTAATGGGAAGGAGGTAGCTGTGAAGAAGAGAGTGCGGTCCACGGGCACCAAAAAATGTGAATGCCCATTTAAATTGAAAGTTGTAAAAGGCAATGATTGTTGGACTGTCTCTGTCCACAATGACACTCACAATCATCCTCCAGCAGTGTACTTGGAGGGCCATTCGTATGCCGGGAGGTTGTCGGCAGAGCAGACTAGCACAGTGGTTAATTTGTCAGTCTCTTTGGTGAAACCCAGAGAAATCCTAACCCATTTGAATAAAGATAGTTAATTAGATTCTAATAACCGAAATGGAGGGGACTAATTGGTATAAAAGTTCTCTGTTGAAGTTAATGTTTCTACCTATCGGGCCCTTTAAAAGCCAAGCCAGCAAATGTAGAAGTAGGTGACAGCCTGCTCAAACAATGCATGACCGACATTTTACAAGTGGATCCCAAATATCTAAGAGCAGAAAATATTTCTCTCCCTGTTTTTTTCTACAGATTTTACGTTTTTACCATATGAGAGGTCTACTATATATGCAGCAAATTCTTGAACTCTCTTTACTGATGATGTTGACTTGTATTGCCTTAACTTTGAATTAGTCCGGACCTTGTCTCAAGCGCTAAACCATTGTGTCTGACAGCTCTGTGGTGGAACTACGGTGTTGCAACACTGAATTGGTGAAATGATCTTATCATCTTATGAATTGGCTTGTACGTATTTCAATCTGTTGATTGAAGGAATAGATTATAGAAAATGGCTGTGGCATCATTTTTTTCCCTTGCAGTAACAGGATCTTAACTTGTACAGTTGGTCATAAATGTAGCATAAGTTAGCTTTTGTGTGAACCCAAGCCGGGGTATGTACCTCCTTGATAAGTTTACCTTCCTTGGAAAGTCCACACATTGAATACTTACATTTGCGCATCGCAGATTCGCATATGGTAATCAAGTTGAGTATTTTGAAATTTGCTCGAAGTACCAAACTCTTTTAGACTTTGATGTCAATGTTATGTTTCTCGCTATCACTATCACTACACTTGGAATGGAGGGGACTAATCGGACTATAATGTCCGAATGGGGTATAAACTTTTGAATATAAAAATCCGAATGAGGCAATAAATTTTGGATATTAAATTCTGAATAAGCTAACAATTCAACTTTTATAATATTCAAATAGGGGCCAATCGGAAATTAAAATCCGAATGAGACAATCAATTTCAGATATGAAAATCCGAATAGGGGGCAAACAATCGTCTATCCGAAACTATGGAAAACAATCGGACTCTAATGTTCGATTAAATTTGAAATACACGAAATAACAGTATGTACTGTGAGTTTCTCAAGTAACATTCAAACAAAAATTAAAAAAAACCGTGTAATAACAAGATTTAAAATTTTACTAATGTTCAACTTCGAAATCGTTGGTGATGCTGGCATGTTATGCTTTCTTCTCACACCTCCACCTCAAAGTTGTGTTGCTGTTGTGGTGTGGCGGGAGTGGTATTGTGGTGGTGACCGAGGGAGGAGAAGAAGAAACGGGGGAAGAAAGAGAGAGAGAGAGAGAGACGGGAGGTGGCGCTGCGGGGTGGGGGTGGGTGGTGGCGCTCTGGGGTGGGAGGGCGTTGTGGGGTTGGAGAACCGGAGAAGGAACGAGGGGAGAGAGAAGACCTAGGTCAAAGAAAAGGAACGGACAGGGGAGTACGTACTATTGGGATATTTGATTGTTGGGTTGTATGTATATTGTATACAAGGGCGAAAAGGGGAGTTCAGGGATATTTTTTGGTTGTAAGTAGCAAATTCTTATAAGGTGGTGGTTTGTAGGTAGCAATTGGCTGCGGGTAACAGGAACTGGGCTGGGAATAGCAGCGGCCCTTTTATATGAAAGAACTTGCCGCCACTTTCATTTCCATAAGAAACAAATGCTCAGCAGAGCATCCATCAAACGGAAAACAAATACCAACACTTTATTGGTTCTCCTCTCAGAAATAATCTTTTCAAAATTTTTGATTGTTTCGTCATCCGTGTTTTTTCGTCTTTATTAATTTTTTCTCAAATTTTTTACCTTTTGGATGTACATAGCGTACCTCTATTCAAAAAATAAAAAAGTTTATTAAAATGTAATTTTTTTTTTTACTAAAGATGAAAAAATACGCAAACTTATAGAACTTTTTTATCTCAAAATTACAAACCAAACATAGTGCAAGTGTTCTTAATTAAGCTCGTTACATTTCTTTTCTTAAGGACATTACAAAAAGTATGAATCGTTTTTCATAAATTTTTTTAGAGTTATTTACAAAGAATTTTCTGCACTATTTTTACTAGATAAAGAGTTCTTTTTATTATTTTTTTGTCGCTATTTTTAGTAGATATTGGTATTTTAATTTGTAGGACATGGGATGATGAATGTTTGGACTATGAGTTAAATCAAATGAAAAAAAGAAATACTTTTGACTTGAATGAGGTTCTTCAAGAAGACGAAAATATAGAATCCTGTGAAAGTGTCAAAGAGAGAAACAATTTAGTGAAAAATAACGAGCAACCTTTTCTCAAACAATGTTTTCTCAATGAAGAGAAGGCTTTTGTTTTTATAAAAAATTATGCCATGCCAATAGACGTGGTTTTGCCATCTGAAAAAGGCCGCTTCGATCATCACAAAAATTGGAGAAGTTAGAAGGCGAGTTTTTTTTTTGCCATTGAGTGACATAGGATTGAATGCTATATTTTGTATGAAGTATTAGAAATTGGAGTTTTGGTCAATTTTTATTTTTGTTATCTCACCTGAGTTTTGTGCGGTTATTATACAACTATAATTTCCCCCCCTCTTTTAGATCTTAAACATTGAAACTTGTGAATTTTTATTTAATTGTTTGTGGTAGTATTATCCAATTGTTTATTTTTCATATTATAAAGATATTGTTCTGTTTGTTAGTTTTTTTTTTTTTTTTCCTTTTTTTCGAGCATTGTTTTGTTAGAGAAAAAGGTGCCGTCAAGCAATTTTTTTTTTGGAACATGTTAGAAATTTATTGATTAAAATGATGAGTACAATCTACCAAGTACAACTAATACAACTGTTACAAAGACCTATTAGAGCATCCGCAATGTAATACTCAAAAATGAATAATCAAAACTTGCCACGTCAGCTTTTGATTATTCATTTAGAGGGTTGTTAAAGTTAGCAATGTGAAGTCTCACATTGTTCATTTTGTACCCATAATCAAAATCAATGGGTCCACTGCCAACTATTCCTTCCCTCCAAACTTTTACCCTTCATTTCATCCGAAAAAAATTCCTACTGGTTTGTCCCTCCAATTATTTCCCGTCCTCGCCAATTCTTTCATACCTACTACCATTCTCGCTTATTTATTCTTCTTTCTTTCTTCAATGGAAAATCACCATTCTCAATCATCTCAAACTATGGAATTAGAATAATATAAAAAAAAAAAAACTATGGAATCAGAATCACAATTGTGATAATAATTTGAATAGTTTTTTTGAAAAAAAGAGTTCAGTGAAATTAATTACTAGTTTTTTCAAAAATAAAACAAAATTTTTTTTTTGGTGTAAAAACGGTTTTTGAAAACAGTTTTTTTTTTTTTTTTTTTTCTAAAAAAACAGTTTTTCAAAATAACAGTTTTTAAAAAAAAATCTAAAAAAATAGTTTTTAAAAATTATTTTTGAAAACATTGTTGAGAGAGAGAATGCTTTGTTGAATGATGAGCGTATTTGATTGAGAAAATGTGGAGATCATTAGATTTGATTATTGGCAAAAGTTGTTAGTTTTGATTATTCAAAGACCAAAATTTGATGAGTTGCTAAGAGATTGCTAAGTTTGGTTATTACAATGTGAGCACTTTTTTGAGCAAATATTGCTAACTTTAGCAATCTTTTAGTTTTGATTATTACATTGCGGATGCTCTTACATACTGAGACAAATAACACGTCAAAACCAAATGAATGATTCAAGTCCAGCGAAATAATTGATCAGATGGTCAGGTGCCAGAGCCGCGTATGGTATTTGGCAATGCCTAGTTGTCACAGTAGTTCCATAATTGACGATGCTTTTTACAGAGACCGACCGATGCCAACCTAGCGCGTCCGATGCCATTATAGTGGCTTTTTTTGCACTTTTGATAGAGAGCACTATGTGCATTGTAGAATCGTATGCAACTAGATGGCCGAGAAGCCAACTACAACACATAATTGATAGTGAAAAAGCAGTACCACACCGTAACCGTGGTTATTGAACAATGAACTACGAAAATCAAAGAAACCACCACCGCCGATACTATCTTACCCACGGTGCCGTCAAACATTGTTTTGTTTGGAAAACAAGGTACAAGAACAACAGAAGAAGATTATTTACTATTATTTAATCCCTCTCCGTGTACATAACCTTTTTGTTTATAGTGAAAACCTTTCACCTACCTAGTTTTTAAAAGGAAATACGGGTAATATTACCATTACAAAAAAATATCACAAAAATTTATAACTAGTTTAGAAAATAGAGGTAAAAAGTGATGCTTTGTGAGTACCAAACGCCAATAATTAAAGTGTGTGTATATACGTACACACACACCATGGATCCAATGAGGGATCTCGCCCGGTGCTACTTTGTGTGACTCCCATTTTCTGAACAAATTTTGATGATCCGAGCTGCTCAAAGTGATCAGAACGTGATTTTAAGGGTACTTGTGAAAAATCAGCAAAAAAAAAATGATCGGAAAGGGCTTGATCCGAGTAGTTTTTTACTGAACCATTCAATAAAAAACTGCTCGGATCGGTTCAGTAAAAAACTGCTCGGATCAAGCTCTTCCTGATAATTTTTTTTGCTGATTTCTTGAGCGTACTCTTAAAATCACGTTCTGATTACTTTGAACGGCTCGGATCATCAAAATTTGCTCGGGAAATGGAAGTCCCACAAGGTAGCACCATGCGGGATCCCTTATGGGATCCGGACTCTATATATATATATATATATATATTGCACATAAAGTATTGCTCTAGAAGCACCTTTTAGCGGGACCGTTACACCGCCGGTGTAAACATTTGTTTCTTCCAAATCAATTGCATTACTCTACGTCATATTTTATTAATTGGGATCACTATTTTAACATGTGTCACAATGCAATTAATTCGAAGGAAACAAATGTTTACATCGGAGATGTAAAGAATTTATTCGATCTCTTATCTGTTTTCATTTTCTAGGAGTTCACTTTCGATTGCAGGGAAATAATGTAGAGCATGTGTCCCGTCCGGTACGTACCGTATGTAACACAAAGTTGCTTACAAAATGCTTGCGCAACAAGATCATCATCATCATCATGTAAAACAGAGTTGCCAATCAAATTTTAATCGGTAGGGCCGGACAGGTGAGGAAATTAATTAAGGGACCATCATCTTCTTCAACGGCAACGCTGGATCTCAATTCCAACGTCAACCGACACTACCCTTTACTAGTTCAACTACTACTACTTAAACTTTAAAATGTCTAATGCATGCGAATAATAAGCCAAATTCTATTTGGATATTTTTTGGCAGCAGCATCGATCGATCACTTGTTGACAGCCACAAGATAAAAAGCAGCAGCAGCAGCAGCTTCATAAGTGCTTTAATTAATTTGTCGGAGGCGGAAAAAAATGCTCCTACCAGGTGAAAATTAAGTGCTTAATCTGTACTCATTCAACTGACATGCCATAATGTTATTGGTTCTACCGCGCAAATTTTCTTTACCTACTTTTTAAATAATTTCTCTCTTCAAGATAAGTTGAAAAGGCAAAACGTTATTATTGGTGCAAAACCGGAAAAGTTCAAAAACGAGACCGGAAATTAATTCAGGCCAAACCGGCCGTCTCTACTAATAATGGATGCCAAATAACATTGGTTAGAGTATTTGAGCACCGCGTTTGAATATGGTCTGCTACCTAGGCTATGTTGTTTTATATATAGTATTACGCCAGTAATTATATATGTGATTGATATATCCATTTTATTTCCTATCTATCTATCAATATTCTATGCAAATATGTTTATACGTCCCACAAACATTTTAATTAAGAGAATTGAGGAAAAATAATCCAATGCTCCAGTGATATTTTTATGTGGTGGTTCAACTTATATCTCCAACACACATTTGTGTGGTTCTCACTACAAAGTGTTGAGCTCGCACAAATTATTTTTTTGTTCCGTGCATCGGATAGGCATGATGCTCGATGATAAAAAAATTAGTTTAATATTTTTTTCGGTCTCGTGCTCGATGTAAGCTAGCATTGGTCTCACTTTATGGACCAAAAGACATGTGTGGTGGAACATAAATTTGTGAGTAGAGTTACTGCAGCAAAAAAGTTTTTGTTGACAAATTTTTTGTTAGTGAAAACAAAATGATGAAATGCTAAAACTTTTTGGTTTTTGGAAACGAGATAGTAAAATGCGTAAAGTTTTTAGTGTTTTTTTTTTTTTGTTAATTGGTGGACGTGGAAACACCCCTTAATCTTGCTCTGGTCATTACAAGTTGTAAATCGTGGATGTGCCCTGCCTCTGAACAAACAAAACTGTTGACTTGATTCTTAGTGGCGGTGAATTAGGAGCCATATATGAAAAATAAAAGAGAGAATGGTGAGACAAATCAAATACTTCATTCGTGTCAAATGATAGACTAGGTTATAAAAAGAATAACATTTTTATCACAAAAAAATCAAAAAAAAAAAATTAGAAGAAGAAAAGGTTCTGCAATAATATCTCATTGATGTTATATATGTGACGGCAACGTTACATATATCAGGATAATGATCAAGCAAAGTTTATTCTCTCATCACAGTCATTTCAAATTTTATTTCTTGAAGAATAAATAATGAAGGTGTTTAATAAACTTTCCAGGAATTTAGTCCAGTGGTTGATTTTTTTTTTGAAAGGTGTTAATTTGAAGGGAAATTTAAGTGAGGGAATGATTAAGTATAATTTCAAGATAAATAAATGAGTTTCTTTTTCAAAAATAGAATCAACGACGAATAGAGGCCAAGAGGGGGACGGTAGGTGTAACTCACTATGTTTATTTTAGATTATTTTCTACCTTCTGTGGGTTGAATTTTTTTGGATGATTTATTCATCGACGAGATGAATTGGAGAAGTACATAAACATGAATCAAACTTGAAAAAAGTTTAGAAAAAAACAAAAAGTAGCCTAAAAAATCTGTTTGTTTTGTGTTACTTTTTCCCTTTAGTCATTCTTTTAGCTTTTGGTCATAGCCTTTTACTTAAGAATTCTTTTGTCTAGACAAATAAATAATAAAAAGATCTAACGGAAAAATAATGAAAGTTCAAAAAGAAAAAAAAGGCCAAATATATTAAAAAAAAAGCCAAATTTAACGCAGGTGAGTATCTTTTTATAAAAATAAATTAGAGGCATGGTTAGAATTTGTACTAATAGTACAAGCCCTACAAATTACTTTTTGAATGTTTGTAAAAAGAGGATTGTATTGAGATGAGCTCTCAAGTTAAGTAGCCTAGTGGATAATCTGATCAATGGGCATGATGGATCTAGATAAGCAGCGGTCTGGTGGTGAAAGCTTGAAACTTAAATAAGTGTTTACTCTAATTTAAAGTAAGTTCGACTTTAATTCTCTAGTTCATCTCACTTCTATGTACGAATGTGTAAAGCGACTGTAAAAGGAGATGAAGAAATTAATCTGAAGTGCACCACAAGCGAATTCGAGACACTTTGCATTACCCAGAAAATAAGCAGAAATGTAACGACCCGGATTTTTGCCCTATTTTTTTTCGAATAAAGAAATTGTTTTTAATCAAATAGTCTATAGTAATTGATTAATTATTTAAAAGTGTTATTAGATTAAACCAAAATCTAGATTATTATTTTTCGTAACCAAAAATTAGTTTAGCAAAATTTTAATTCAACTTGGAACGACCCGTAATTCTATCCTTTATAAAATCATTTAAAGAGTATCGTTTGTAATAATAAAATTATCTTAATTATAATTATCTAGTAGATATATACAAATAAAATTAATTTAGTCTTAATTATCTTACTTTTAATTTATGTTAATTGCATGCATGTAATCCTATCATCCCTCCTTCTCATACCCAGTCTCTAACTCCTCTCGGAGTACGAAAACCGTCCATAATTCGTCCATTCCGAAACCCGATAGAATACAACCTCTTAAAAATTCAATTTCAAGCGAAACTCTTCAAATTCTCCTATATATACCCTAGTATGTCGACCCTAGGGCACACCACGAAATTTATCACGCCCCACCAGTCCAGAAAGGAGAGAAAAACAGGAGAGATTGGAGCTCCAATCAATGGAGTTCTAGAGAGAGAAAGAAAGAGAGAGAAAAGCGGGTTTCATAGCTACGATCAACCGGAACCCGAATTGGTCAATCCAATACCTTCCTACAACCCAAAGCATCCCTAAACATCATCCAATTCGGGCCCAAGGTCTCCCGATCGAAGAAACCGAAGTATCCGTCCAAAAAAATTCAACTTTCGGTTTGTGGATCAATTCGATCCAATCGAGGTATTATAATTCAATTCAAACACTTCTCTAAGTATATTAAGTGTTTTTATGCGTAACCCAATAGCCCAAATGGACCCATGCATCGAAACCATGACGAAAAGACGAAAAAACAAAATCTGGACCAGACCTTGCGGCCGCAACCTTTGGGCCGCAAGAACCAGGTTAGAGTTCGCGGTTAGACGCCCAGACGCAAGGTTGACCGGTCCAACCTTGCGGTGTTCACTGTTTTGGTTCGAATGTGTTTTGCGACTTTCTAAACTTGATTTTCGACCCCCGAACTATTTTTCCTAGACTTTTCACACTTCAAATATCATAACTTGTTAGGGCCATATTTTATTTTATTTTATTATCTATTTATTAAATTATTTGTTAGTTATCGTTCAAAGTTTATAAACAAAAATTAGTTAAGACCTTTAAACTAGCGTTTTAACACTCAACTAATTTTTTCTAGACTCCTTGTACCTCAAATACAGTAACTTGTCAAATTAAATATTTATTTTATTTGATTCACTATTTATTATTACTTTTAAAGTAATTCCAATCAAAATTACTTTACGACTTTATAAACATTATTATTAATGCCCGAATAATTTTGTTTAGACTCCTCACTGTCCAAATATGAAATTATGTCAGTCTTAATATTTATTTTTATAATTAATTATTTATTGTCTAATTACTTCACTTTCGGTCTTTTTAATTAACGATTTCATTTAAATTAATTCCTCGACCCTCCGAACCCAACTTTTGACACATCAACTGGTTGTGTAAGACCTTTAGAACTCTTATTAGGGTTATGTTAATTATTCTAATATTTTTATCTAATTAATGTATTTAATTAGTGTTTAATAAATCTAATTACTTTGTAATAATTATTAAAAGCTTAGAAAATATTTATTTAAATATTTATGAAAATCCTACTTCATTATTGACATGATGGCTATACAAGAATAAGGGCAACGGCCCATCCATAAAAAGTTGTGTGATTGCATTGCTCGTTAATTGTTTTAATTATTATTTGATTTAATTGTATATTGCTCCAACACTTGATTTATTTGTTAGATTGGACCCTAGAGACATGGGGTGGTATGCGAATAGAGTTCATATTAGACGATGCTAGGTAATGGATGAAATGGAAAGTTTTTATTTTTAGAATGCCTGCAGGCGAGATTTTGAATGTGATGAGTTGGATGTGATGGCTTGAAATTGGCAAAGTAAGCCCAGTGGTGATTGATGAATTGATAGATTGGCGGGGGTCCAGTGATGATATAAAACCTGGCAAAGTAAGCCCAGTGATATTTTGATAAAACCTGGCAAAGTAAGCCCAGTGATGTTTTGATAAAACCTGACGGTTGGTCAGTGCTGTTTTGCGATGATAAAACCTGACGGTTGGTCAGTGATGTTTTGCGATGATAAAACCTGGCAAAGTAAGCCCAGTGATGTTTTGATAAAACCTGACGGTTGGTCAGTGCTGTTTTGCGATGATAAAACCTGACGGTTGGTCAGTGATGTTTTGCGATGATAAAACCTGGCAAAGTAAGCCCAGTGATGTTTTGATAAAACCTGACGGTTGGTCAGTGCTGTTTTGCGATGATAAAACCTGACGGTTGGTCAGTGATGTTTTGCGATGATAAAACCTGGCAAAGTAAGCCCAGTGATATTTTGATAAAACCTGACGGTTGGTCAGTGATGTTTTGCGATGATAAAACCTGGCAGGTGGTCCAGCGATGTTTTGTGATGAGATTGAAACTGGCAAAGTAAGCCCAGTGATGAGTTAAATCTAGCAGGAGTTCAGTGATGAATTGAAACTGGCAAAGTAAGCCCAGTGATGATTGTGAAGTGGTATATAAGATAAGCGAACCCTAGTCATGATTCAGGCATGATAAGCTTACCCCTTGTTGTAGTTATTGGGGTGCACACCCGGTATATAACTTAGGTGTATCTGCGACAGCAAAGGGAAGTGACCTCATGGGACCGAGCATGGCTAGCGGATGGGGAGGAAAGATCCCGCGGAGGAGATCTTAGATTTCACGATAGGATGATGGATAGTAATGAACTGGTTTATGTGGAAAAAGCTCTGTTTTACTTGTTCGCATTACTATTATTCTGTTGTTGCTAACTGTAAAGTAAGAAGGGTGGTTGGGTTAGATTATTCTACTGGGTGATTTTATCACTCACGGGTACGTCTGTATCCTGGCAAATCGTTTGCTTCGGCGATCAATTTGCCAGCGAGTGCAGGATTCAATGGAGGAGCAGTTTTAAGACAGGAGGAAAGCCAAGAGCGAAAATCGAGAAGGCTTGGAATCGTATCAAGATTAGAGTCAGCTCTGGAGTCAATGTATTTTAAATCACTAAATCTATCTTGAGTTTGTAATATCTAAACTTTATTTTAGGAAACTATATTTATTTAGCAAATTTTAATATTAATTTATTTTATTTCCGAAAAGTCAGGGCGTTACAAGAAACTGTCTAGTGATGAGTGTTGACAAATGGAAGAGGACTCCTAGTTGCTCATATATATATATATATATATATATATATATATACACACACATACACACACACACTGAACTCCTAGCTGCTTGTTTCTCTGTTATATTAATACGAAAAAAATAATTACAACTAAAAAATACAACAAAAAAGCCGAAAGAAATCAGAGCCGATGTTCCTTCTTAAATACTGAATATATAAATAATGCTTCTGGCTTTTTTGTAATTTAAAAAGGAGCGGTGATAGAAACACAACTTAAACGGGCACAATTGAATTTAGAGCTGTTCGTTACACAACTGTGTCTAATATTGCGTCCACGACTTTAGACACAATTGTTCAATATTGCGTTTTAAAGTTGCAATCCTGGACTTTCGTCAGAAGAAAAAGGAACATGCATGCAATAGAGGGAAAAATCGAAATCAAAAGGACAACCAAAATTTATGTCCTTTTCAGAAAAGGACATAGATTGAATATATGGATGCTGTCGATCACTCTAAAGAGAATCAGAAAATAGGTGAAAATTAGGATGCTTAACCAAAATAGAGAAAAAGTCGGTGGGTTTAATAGGTTGCCATAGCCCCATCATCAAGTTTTTTGATAGATTCAGATTCAAGTCTAAGATTTTCCTTATCTGGCTTAGGCCCCGTTCCGGAAACCTTATTAAAAAATAAGTACTTATTTTGCCACTTCTCATTCAAAAATAAGAAGGATCATTTTACAAAACTTAAATAAAAAGTTCCTTTCACATTTTCAAACTCAAAAATAATGTAAATGAAAAAAAAAAATTTTAATTTTTTTTTGCACCATATTAAAGATCTCAATGAGATCTATCAAACAAGATCCATAGTGATAGAAAAATTATTTGCGTAAACACATGATTTTTGAGCTTAAAGTTGCCTTATACAAAAAATAAGACTGTTGCTATGATAATGGGCATCGGCGGAGGGAAATCGTACTGGCTGCCGCGCCGGGCCGTCTCCGGCCACCGGACGGCCGATCCGAGCCGTTCAAAAATTCTAAAAAAAAAAACCGAGGGGGCTCGCTTGGGAATCAATGGCATCCGAGGTGTGTAGGGTGCTTGATCCGAGCACCCCTTTTCTGTGTGTATACACCCTACACACCTCGGATGCCGTTGATTCCCGCGCAAGCCCCCTCGGTTTTTTTTTTTATAGAATTTTTGGACTGCTCAGATCGGCCGTCCGGTGGCCGGAGACGGCCCGGCGCGCAGCTGCCGGTACGATTTCCCTTCCGGCGCCCATTGGTACATATATAAATTCTACCAAAATAATTACCATTCTTCTTATTTTTCGGAACAACCCTTCTTATTCAACAAAAAATAAGTTCTTAACTTATTTCTGGAGCGGGGCCTTAAATTAATTTTTAAATCAAACTTAAGACTGTACGATCATTCATGTCTCTCTTGGTTTTTTTTAATTATTATTATTTTTATATAATTATTCGGGGATCAACCGTTTAGGAGATTTACCAGAGTCAAACATTTCGTTTTTTAATGGACCGAGGTAGGAATCTAGGATTACCACGGATCCATGGGAGATGGGGATCCGGGAGTGCTATCGTGCATCTGTTTAGTGTATGTGTAGGGCGACACATAGCCGTCGATCTTATCAATTAACGGTTTATATTAAAAATTAATTATTACCGATAATAAATGATTCTTACCGGTCATAATTAAAAATCATATATATCTCAACTATTCGTTGTCAAGATCGATGGCCCATTTGCGCCCTACAGGGTGCCTTGTAGGGCCTTGTACTACAGAATTTTCCAATCCCAGAGATGGGAGGGCAAGATTCCAACTTAGTTTGGAAATGTGATTCATGCCATTGAATGTGTCTTTAGAATTACATTTCTATTCTAGTCACTTCCAACGTAAGAAATATGGCCTCACATTTACATTCCTATCCAGAATTACAGTCATCCAAACTGACCCTAAGGCCTCATTCAATTGCACGGGAAAGGATGAAAATCCAGTAACTTTCTGTGTGTTCAGTAATCAAGAAAAATTGTAACATCCACAACTTTAAATTTTTCTACTACTAGGAAACACTTTTCTGCAAAATAGATAGGAACGCACCCGATTCAGATGGATCCCGTTCTCTCTAGTAATCCAATAACCCGACCATTATGAATGATTCTAGAAAATTGAGAACCAAAGCCTAACTAGTAATATATTTGAACTTGTCCAGATACAAACCGCAATACCGAACCTAGTTTGGTTCTACCCTTAGATATTTTCATTACTCTTATGTTTGGAAAAGACAAGAAGACTCAATTTGGATGACAAGAACCTTGATTAGGATGAATGAGAATGTGATACCATACATCCACGATTCAAAGTATGGAAAGAACATGAATAAGAATGTAATGCCACACTTTCGGGATTGCCATGTTTGGGAGAGACATGAATAGGATTGTGATTCCTAATGACACATATGGCCATGAATCACATTACTTGATTTAGTGAGAATCTGATCCTTCCCTTATCCATGAGAATCTTAGATTCCTGGCTCAATCAATTAAAAAAGAAAATATTGACTTTGATAAATTTCGAAAATAATTGATTCTTGCATAAGATAACTGAATTAATACAAACACTGAAATGAAATTACTTTAGGTATTTTATTCCTACAAATTTCATCCATAATAATCATATTCCTATTCTCCCTCAATAAAATTCCAAGGAATATTTGCAAGAGCAATTACAAATCACTTAAATGTCCGAGCATAGATGATTGTTTCAATTAGCATCCTTAAAAGATTGCATCACAATTTATCCCAAACAAATTACCAAATGAACTTTTCAAAGCTTCCACAGAATCCACACAAGATACAAAGCATGAAAGATACAAGTTTTGGTGGGGTTAAAGGAACTCGTGAAATTTGGAATAGGAAAAGATTGGAATGGGAGATTAGGTAGGTTGAATGAAAACAGAAAAGTAAAATACTCTTAAGAATTATCCTTAATAGGTCCAATAATTATAGTAATTTATTAAAGACTTTCTAACAAAAGAGAATTTTACTGTATATATAGGCACAAAAGAATAAATTACCATGTAAAAGAATTAACTTACCAAATAAAAATGCATAATTATATATATGCATACCTATATGAATTGAGATTGTACGGTCCGGTTTGATTCTAACCGTAGACTTTAAATTGATAACCACTAACCGAACTAAAACTACTAGTTCTTATTTTTTCAGAACCATAACTAGAACAATGAACCGCAGAAACAGAGCAAATAGAACGGGTGGGTCCGAATTGGATGGTTTAGCCAGGGCCGGCCCTGAGAATTAGGAGGCTTAAAGCGATTTTTAAAATTGAGGCCTTAGGTTTTCTAAAAAAAAAAAAAAAAACAATATAGGTGGTTAATACAAGATAAAAATATTAAACATGTGTTTTAGTTTCGTAATTTAACTAAAATAAAATTTTAAAATATTTTGTATCATTAGGGGGAAAAAATCAAACAAAGCAAAATACCACTCATACACTGTATTTCTTTAATTAATCATGTTATTAACTTTAATCATAAGAATGCTATTTTTAGCAATGAGAGAATTGTTTACTTTAAATCTTTTTTTATCAGAGTTTGATGAGTGAAAATTAATTATTTTAATTTATACCTAGTCAAAAGTGGTTTATTTGTGAAATTGATATTAGAAGTTGAAAAAAAAATTGAAATAAATGAAGACAAAAAAACTTATCAAAACATTTAGCACGTTCTTTGAGTAATATCTACTACAATCACTTAAGTATAACTAATTTAGAATACAAGTGATGCAAGAATTGTCATTATCTATCTAGATTAACTACAAAAAATAAAAAAAGGAAGAAAAAAGAATTGCCCCAAAGAGGGCCTCCTGGGAATTGAACGCAGGAAGTCACGTGTGCCACTTTAACAACTACTCTCGAACCATCAATGCTGCAACTCATCATTTGCAATTTAGGAGAACTTACAAATATATAAACGTTCTCGTCTGGAAAATGAGGCCTAATTTTAGTTTAATTTTCGGAGGCCTAAAGCGGTCGCACCCTGGGCTTTAGCCCAGGGCCGGCCCTGCGGTTTAGCGGTTATATATATTGTTTTCCTTGATTGCCCCTACAAATAGATCCCTGTCAAGAAAACATACATAGGAATTTTTTTAGTCTTTACTTCGTCTCACTTAACTTCACATATCATTTATTTGGGTGCGTATCATATGAACCCCCAAAATGTTATGAATTATATAAAAAATGTTATAAATTGTATTGCTAAAAAGTTACGAATCATATAAAAGTTACCAGATACATTAAAATGTCATGAATCATAATGAAAATGTTACGAATCGTACTGCTGAAAGGTTATGAATTCTAGAACAAAAATTACGAAACGCACTAGAATGTTATAAATGAACCATACAATCTACATAATAAGGGAGAAGGGTTTTTGAATCTTATCTCTCTCTAAATCTTAACCATTGATTTGCTCCATAAATCCTACGGCTCTCTCTCTCTCTCTCTCAAAAATAATATTAATTGCACAATTGCCACTAATTAGATCTCACGTTGCGCCGTGCCTTCAGGCACAGGCAAACCCTAGTAGACGTATATGGTACACCCTTTTAAGATGTGTGTATTATAGACTTTTCCATATTCTTATTGAACTACTTGCACTCGTGTTTCGAGTTAATAAAACAAATTAAAGTTGCCGATAAAAATATTGAATGCCTGCGTATTTCCCGTACGGTTTTCCTTTTTGAGAATTGTTTTCTCCCATCTAAAAAATATAAAACACCGAATCAAGGATTAATGCATGCACACCTAACATATTAATTACCCGCTCCTTTCGAACTATAGTCAATAATTCTCCTAGACCGTTTTTTCCGCAATGTTAAATTAAATAATTATGACCTCACCAACTACTTTTTTTTTTCTCTTTTTTAATATTTTTATATTTTTTATCATAACCTCACCAACTACTCTGAATTAGATCTTTTTATTTGGGTCGGCAGCAACTGTTTTGGATTCACTTGTACTATACCCATCACATTGAATATCCAGAAATGAACCACAAGTCATGACCAGATCTGTATAAAAAGCTTCTACTTCTTTGGTCTCACTTGGAAAGCAAAACAAAGAGAGAAAATCAACCATGGGAAAGAGCAAGGTTCTTGTTGTGGGGGGAACTGGGTACATCGGCAAGAGAATAGTCAAGGCCTGTTTGGCTCAGGGGCACGCAACCTATGTCCTCCAGCGCCCGGAGATCGGCCTCGATATTGATAAACTTCAGATGTTACTTTCCTTTAAGGAGCAGGGGGCTCGGCTCATTGAAGCCTCGTTTTCCGATCACCAGAGTCTCGTGGATGCTGTTAAACAGGTTGATGTGGTCATTTGTACCATGTCTGGTGTTCATTTCCGGAGTCACAACATTTTGGTGCAACTTAAACTGGTTGATGCCATCAAAGAAGCTGGAAATATCAAGGTACAATCCTTTCATTTTTACATTCATCGTCTTGTTCTTTAGAATAGAGCAAGTAAGCACTATTTGCATTCGGCCTAAATTAATTTGTCATAGAGACATACACTAAGTATTATTTACCTTTAGTGATCTGTTGTTTAGTGATTCGTTTCGTCGAGAGGAATTAAAAAATATTAACATACGGATTGGAATCAGAAATTTTTTTGATAAACAATAGTATTGAAGACAATAAAAACACACGTTTCAAACTTTTTTTTTGTTTTTAATTAGTGAAATTTTTCTTGTTTTTGGTTCCAAGTTTTTACTTTTTAGACATCTCTTATCGCTACTAATGATTAATCGAACAAAAATTGACGTAAATATAACAAAAATTAAGAAAAGACGAACAAAAATATTACGCAAATCAATATACTCATCAATAAAGTGAATCATTATATATATTTTCAGTAAATTGAGATGAAAAAATTATTATCGTTATACCTGAGTACTAATTAGTTTACATGTATCTCAACTCATCCTGGGTCAAGATATATGATGTCAATATTATGCAGCTCATGAGTGCATTTACTACTATCAAATGTTTTTAATGTTTTTAAACACCAAGCGATATCGGTCATGGTGTAACAGTTTCATTAATATCATTGATATCGGTCTCACGTCAATCGTGGGGTTATTTGGTCATGGATTTTTATTTTTTATTTTTGTGCCCGGCCAATATGGCATTAGAGATTGTGATAAAGCGCTATTTTGGGTATCTAAATATAGTAGCAATAAAGTCAAATAACATTTCTTGATCCTAACTCGTTTGTGTGTAAAAAAAGGGAAAAATGAGAGTCCTTGGCACTATACGGCCCCTGTACGGTGGAAATCCAGCATCCCCTTTTGTACTTATGGTAACTAACACCTTATATATGAAAGGAAAAATGACGGTCAAGAATGTACTTTGATAATTAATACCTGTTAAGGATATGCTGATAATATTTGTTAATGCTGAAAATGTCATTGGCAAGTATTAATTATCAAAAAACATCTTGAGCTGTCATTTTCCCATATATGAACCTCAAACTCAGATTAAGAGTACCAATAGCATTTCACCATCAAAATACAGAGAGAGAGAGAGAGAGAGAGAGAGAGAGAGAGAGAGAGATGTAAAATGGGATGGAGATATTGTTTAGTTTTTTTATGCCGGAGATGGGTCGTCGGAGATGTAGCTTGCTGGAGATATAGGTTGCCGGAGGGGAAGATATAGAGAGAGGATTAGGGGAGATAGACTTGGAGGAGAGAATCAACACAATCTTAAGTTTTAATCAACCGTTGAAACCAATGGCTGAGATAGAGCGTCAAAATTTGTGTTTAAATTTGTGTTCCCGAAACCGGCCCCATATATATATGCTTTGTTTTTCCATTATATTTATGCCTATATACTTTGATACATAGATTAAAATATGCTTTACTTTTCTATCATTATACTTTGTTTCCATGTGCTTCTATACTGTGTCTATATGTTTATATATATGCTTTGCTTTTCCATTATATTATGTCTATACTTTGATACATAGATATTAATATATGTTTTGCTTTTCTAACTTTCCTTTGAGTAATCAAACTGGTTGTTCCATAGCATTCTCTGATATATAAAAGGTTTTTGTGTAATGACGGGTATACTTGAATGAAAAAATGTGGAGATTACTAAATTTGGTTATTGACAAAATGTTGTTAGTTTTGGCTATCTAAAGATCAAAATTTGATGAGTTGCTAAGAAATTGCTATATAAGTTTGGTTATTCCAATGTGAACAGTTTTTTAAGCAAACATTGCTAACTTTAGCAACCTTTTGATTTTGATTATTCCACTGCAGATGCTCTTGTACCCATACTTTGATACATAGATTAATATATGCTTTGCCTTTTCAACTTTTCTTTCAGTAATCAGATTGATTCTTCCATAATATTCCTTGATCGCCAATAATCTATTACGGAGTAGTTTGATTATACTCTGTCTTCATGTGCTTTTATACTGTGTCTGTGCTCCCCCAATGGTATCAGAGGGGTGTGTTTGGTAACCTTTTTGTTTCCTGTTTATGTTTCTACTTTTTTTCAAAACTAAAATAGTAAACATGGTCGGTAATTTGTTTATGTTTTTTGTTTTTCATAAATGTTTTTAAAATTTCTAGAAATTATGAAAACTTAGAATAGGTGTTTTTCCTTGTTTTCAAAACAAAGGTTTTAAATTTTGTCGGGCTCGATCGACTCTCCCATCTAATACTCTCACTCTCCCGGCCTGTGTGACACCCAAACTCCACTGAAAAGTTTTTTTGACTCGAACTGAAACAACTCAAATTACTTTAAAGGGAATGATTTCAGTGTCCTTGGTCATTTTGGGGACACCGTAACTTTTGGCATAACAAAATCATTATGAGTATAACCAAAACCTATTATGAGCATAACAAAAACCATTATGAGTATAACAGAACCATAGTAAGGCATAACTTGTTATGCCTTGGTTGGATTTGGTTATGCTTTGGTTGGTTTTTTGGATATTCCTTAGTTATACCTTGTTTGGGTTCGGTTATGCTTGTAATGGGTTTTAATTATGCTCATAATGGTAAAGTTATGCCAAAAATTACGGTGTCTCCAAAATGACCGGGGACACCATAGCATCATCCCAATCCAAGAGCATTTATTGCTCTTCCACGCCTGGGATTCCAGAGGTCCACAATTGCTGCCCAAATCTTCAACAAAGGCTTGGAGCAGCCAGCAGGCCATGTGCATCACCCACATGGGTGAATTTCCAACATTATGTTGTTTTTATTTTTTACTGTTTACAAAAAAAACGTATTATCAAACACTTTTCGTCTCTGTTTTTGTTAAAAATAAACATGATTCTATTTTTAGTTTCTTATAAACTGAAAATGTTACCACATGCTCCCTAAGTAATCTATGAGTTGTTTTTTTTTATTACTGTTGAATTTTCATCACTGGTCATTCATATATATATATTTCAGTCAAGAGTTGTGTAATCAGTTCAACTCTGATCCTATAAAGATAAATTGGAGTACTTTAAATGTTAGAGATATAACGTAGCATGTATAACTTCTTCTTGACACGCCAAAAATAAAAAACAAAAAATAACATTAATTATTACAATTTGGTGCAGCGTTTCTTGCCTTCGGAGTTTGGAATGGACCCAGCAAGAATGGGACACGCCATTGAACCAGGGAACGTTACTTTCGAAGAGAAGATGACAGTTAGGACTGCCACTGAAAAGGCTAAAATACCCTTCACTTACGTCTCTGCCAACTGCTTTGCTGGTTACTTCGTTCCTAACCTCTCTCAGCTTGCTACGCTCCTCCCTCCCAAGGACAAAGTTGGCATTTACGGAGATGGCAACCAGAAAGGTAATTACTACAATATATTGGGGAGTATAATACTTCTTCCGTCCCGATTTAATTGGTGATCTTTTGACTCCTTATAAATTTGTATACTAATCCAATAAGGTTACGAATTAATTTACGATCCCTTTGCATGATTTGGCAGTTATTTTTGTTGACGAAGCTGATGTGGCAACATACACAGTGAAAACAATAGACGACCCTCGTACGTTGAACAAGACAGTGTACCTCAGGCCAAAGGAAAACATCCTTACGCAAAGGCAGTTAGTTGACATGTGGGAGAACCTCACCGGTCGGACCCTCGACAAGTTCTCCATCTCTGCCCAAGACTTCCTAGCTTCCATGAAAGGTACGAATTCGAATGGGATTAGTATTTTTGCTCAATGCAATGCTTTCAATACAACATTGACATGATGATATATATCTTAATCCCTTTGCCAGAAACTCTTGCACGCCTTAATGCACTCTCGGTCGCATGATTACCCTAAAATTCATGTCTTTCTGGAGTTTCTAGCATATCGTGAGAGTTGAGGATGCGTTAATAATGAAGTAGTAATTGAGTCGAGAGCATGAACGCAAGGAAATATTCATCCGGCCCTATTGTATGTGTGCCATAAAGCTTTTTGATTATTCTTGACGGAAATGTTATATAGGCCTGATTATATATACTATCAAATCTTAGCTCACTGATGTTACTTGAGCTCGTTTGAGTTCAAGTGGAGCCAATTCAGAAACTGAGGAACATGATAAGGAGATCAAACTACCAAAACATAAAAACTAGCTATTTAGAATTTCTGAAGTCCTGGAATTCAATATTCTGAATGCACACTAGTGGTCAAAACATAAAAACATTCAAGTAATTAGTTTTTTTTGCATGATTAGTGAAAATTTTAAAAACGTCATGCACGTAAGTACATTAATTGTTTCTTAAAAAATTTTGGGATGGTCTGGGCCCAGCTTTTTTGGGCTGGGCTGGGCCTAGCCCACTTTGGTGTGAGCTGATTTTTTCATATTTGGACAATTAGGCCCTTTTATTTGGTTTGTAATGTTTGATCTAAGTATATTAGGCCCATAGGTGTTCGGGCTTGGCCCTATAGGTGTTCGGGCCTTAGCCCTTTATATAACCTTTGGTTGGATCCCCTTCCCCTCTTCCTCTCACTTGATGTACATACCCCTATCAAGTTTCTTAATAAATTTTTGCCGTTTTAAAAATAAAGTACATTAATTTTTTAAATCTAATTTGAGTTATATTTCTCCAACAATAAAGAGAATAATATGGAACCGAGGGAGTAATTTCTAACTAATACTATACCAAATTAAAACTGCAGGAATGGATTTGGCTGGGCAAGTAGGAGTGGGGCATTTCTACCATATATTCTATGAAGGTTGCTTATCCAACTTTGAAATTGGGGAAGAGGGTGAAGAAGCTTCAGAGCTGTATCCAGAGGTTCAATACACTCGCATGGATGCTTACCTGAAGCGCTACTTATGAGAGAATCTATGTTCAAATTATACTCTCGCCGTCCTACGGAGTATTTTGTTTGTCTACTTTTTAGTAGTTTTTTAATGTCCTAAACTCAGTGTCCATGTTGAATAGTTCAAGAATTAATTAGGTCTTGTGAAAATTTTATTTTACCCTTTCTCTCTCGAATTGGAGTGACAAGTGCAATTTGATTAGGGTATCTTTTGGAAAGTTGAAGTCTCCAAAGTATGATGATTATATTGTCCTAATAAGTTAAATTTTCTAAATTAAAGAAACAAAATAATAAATTGGACGGAAGGGGTATATATTCAGTAATGATGATGTGATAAAGCTTCAAAGAGAAACACAAATAAAAATAACTGATTTAGAGAAAATTTGTGCGGTCTCTCTCTCTATCGATCCCTCTCTTTTTAAGAAACTCATTTTGGGAGATTTGATAAAACAAATTTACGTGATCAATCGTATTTACAGATATCATATACAGAGGCGACACCATGTATAGCCTCGTGGGGTCGCATGACCCATTGAGGAGATAATAATTGCTATAATTAATTAAAAATGTTGTCGGTTAACAAATTAACCCATCAAAGACAGTACTATTGACGCTACTGCAGCCTAACTAAAATTTCAGTACAAATTTCCTAAAACTTACTCAAATCGTTGATTCAGATCCATAACAAATGAAGTTTTCCTCAAATTTGTACTCAAAACAAGGGAGATCAGAATATAATTTTCTTCCCTTCTAAGTTTACCTCAAATTTGTCAGTGTTTTTGCTTACATTTGGATTTATCCATTTTGGATGGTTCATATATATATATCAAATGAAGTTTTTACTCTAATTTGAGTAGAAGTACATGTGATGACTGGAGAAGCTCCTATTGATGAAGCACTTGAATTTGGAAGATTGCAATTTAGTAGTAGTCATATTACTAAGAGAGGCAGGCAACATAAGATAATACTCCTATTTAAGCTTGTGAACGACCCGTACGTACCCACAGCTTTTTGAAATCGCTACTGTGTGTTTATATGTACATGTATATCAAGAGCGTATAACTACACTAATGCTAAGGGGACCGACGGATTCCCTATTGATTGAGTACCCACGGGTACGCGGGATCCACACCAGGTTCTGTACGGATAATCTAAGCCGTTCAATAGTTTTAAAAAAAAAAATGAGTAGGCCCGCGCAAAATAAACTCAATTCAATATATGTATGTGCTCGATCGATCCAATCTTTCATTTTCTCATTCAGATTTCAGGAACGGCTCGGATCATTCGTGTGGGATCCGAAGTGGGCCCTGTGTGCTTGTTGGCACCCCATTGGTAGGGAATCCGTTGGTCCCAATAGACGGATTCGTATAACTAATCCTACAAACAAACAACTCGAGGAGAAACAATTTAGTCGTGTGAAATAATCAAATCTTACCATTGAAATAAATGAATCCCATACTTGTAGTTAATGAAGTCGTGGAAGAAAGTAAACTAGTCAAAATCAAATGCATATATACATGAATCTTCACATAAGGAAATTCTTAACTTATTAAGTTAAGAACGTCCCTTTCTCGATCAATTTGCGATGATCCAAGTCGTTCAATATGTTCAAAAGTGATTTTAAGGGTACTCGTTTGAAATCAGCAAAAAAAAGAGAGACTGAAATGGCTTGATCCGAGCAGTTTTTGTTTGTATTTTATCGAACGGTTCACATAAAAACTGCTAAAATCAAGCATTTTCCGGTCATTTTTTGTGCTCATTTCTCGCATGTACCCTTGAAATTATGTTCTGAACACATTGAGCAACTTAGATCATCGAAATTTGATCAAGAAAGAGAAGAAAAGGGAGACGTCCTCATTTTATTTAAAATGAAGGCGCCCTTACCTGAAGCTTACTGTGCATATATATATGTGCTTATTGCGCATAAATCACTGAATTAACCCAAACGAACTAGAAAAATGAGAAATCACTGCATGTGTTTATTGTTTGTGGTTGAATTGGAAAGTGACTGTTAGGATCGATCATTGACAATTTGGTTGAGTTTTTTTCATAGACAGAGAAAATTGTGCCAGCAAAAATTTCCACCTTTTCTTGTACGCACCTTTTGACCTAAGCAATTGGTTTTTGTCTAGCTCCCCTGACTACCACACTCACTGTCCTAAGGGTCTCAGTTTGACTTTCACGCATTTTTAGGAGTCAACATAATTGTACCTCCAAAATATTACTTTACCATCATCATTACACTTTTACTCATTAACTTTTCAAAAGGGAATAATATACTTTTAGGGGTAAAATAGAAAATGTACCCACTTCTATCAACTAACTTTACAAAAAGACACTTATTTAGGGACAACCCAAAATTGAATATGGGACACTTAAAAAGGAATGGAGGGAGTACTTATTTATCTAAATCCAAGCAAAAAATTGAATTTTTTTATAGGCAAAAAAAAAAAAGAGACTTCATTAATCTTTGAGAAGAAATACTAAGATTAAATGGATCTCGAACACACTGGCAAAAAAACCAACCCGAGAACCGCACTAAAAAGGACGGCAAGAAGCCAACCCAGCCAAGACACCACAACCAAAGCAAAAGCCTTATACCCCCTAAAATACCCCACAGCATGCACCCAAACAAACTAAAAACCCAAAGGAAACCAAAAATGCCCAGAGAAACAAATCAAAAACACCGCCAAACCTCGAAATTAAAATTTCAGAGAAAAACATATAAAAAAATCCTTCTTAATGGGGCCACTCCCTCTCAAGGAAAAAAGAGCTACCTCTCAAGGAAAAAAGCGCTAGCTTCAAATTGTCCAACAAACTCCACAATATTAAAGGATATCTTACCATGCATGTCCTTGCATGAGAGTTGAGATAAGGCCATAAGGGCAACCCCTTATGTTTAAGGGGTGGTTAGTTATCAGAAGAAAAAGAGAGTTGGTTAGTCATGAGGCATGCAATGATGTAAACATCGCATCACGGTAAGGGTGTTAAATGGGCGGGTTTGGGTCAAAATGGGTAAGTTGCAAGTGAGTTGGGTCTTTAACGGGTCATTGACCCATTTAGACCCATTAATTATGAGTCTAATTACCCATACCCAACCCGACCCATTTATTTTAAATCAAACTCAACCCGCCCATTAACCCAATTACATATATATTAATAAAATCTTAAAATGACTAAAATATCCATGTACACTAAAATGACCATATTACCCCTATAAACGACTAAAATACACAACCCCCCCCCCCCCCCCCCCCCCCCCCCCCCCCCCCCCCCAATACTAAAATTACAATATTATCCATATCTACTAAAATGACCAAATTAAATGTTTTTTTTTTTTTCAGTTGTCACATCTCTTAACAAATTCTAGATCCAAACACAATCCGTCAGAACGAGTGCTTATTGAGGACTCCTAGAGCTCCAGGAGCAAGTAAGACAACACGTCAAACAAAAAAAAGACAGTTGTTTGATACTTTTTTGCCTTTAGGTTTTTTTTTTTTTGCTTTTGTCATAATTTTTTATTTTTTAGACTCTTCTCGTCGAGACGAATGATTAATCTAAAAAATATAACGTCAATCTAACTAAAATTCAGAAAAGACGAACAAAGCAAACAAAATGAAAAAAAAAAGTTTACATAGAACCCACCTTTAATGCCAACTCAGGTTGCATTGTTGTGAATTTTTTTGTCCATAACTTTTTTCGGTAATTTTTATTTTTCATAATTGTTTGTTTAATTTTTTTAGGATTAATTATTTGTCTAGACAAGAGAAAATCGAAAAAGCATAAAGTTATGGACCAATGTTGAAAATATTCATGTAAGACGTCACTTTAAACAAAAAAAGATTGCTGCTTGGTATATTTTTTCATCTTTTTTGAATTTTTTTTGCTTTTGGTTATAATGTTGTACTTCTTAGACTTCTTTTCTCATGACAGATGATTAATCCAAAAATTATCAGACAAATCAAACAAAAATTTAAAAAAGACCAACAATAAACACACAACGAAAAAAAAGAAAGAAAGAATGTTGAGCCTTATGCTACAATTAGGAGAACACAATTACAGTTGGTAAAGCGCATTACAAATTGAATTCTAGTAACGAAATTTTATTGCATTTAACATTACAAACGATTCTTTTGTAAGAGGAATCAATCTGGTATACAAAATACAAATAGATTAAAAAAAAGTTTTGATCGATCCAATAATTAAGGAGAGAGAGAGCGGCGGCGGGGGGTGGATGGAGGGGTGTGGACCGTCGGGAGATGACTGCCAAAGTTTTTCCGAGGTGATTTTTTTCATTTCCTGTGGTGGGTAATGCCGGCGGTGGCCGTGGTGGTGGCATGGTGGTGGGGGAGGTGAGGGTAGCGTGGTGGTGGCGGCGGCGTTGTGGTGGTGGTGGTGGCGGTGGTGATGACGGTGTTGTGGTGGTGGTGGCAGCCATTGTGGTGGAGGTGGCGGCATTATGGTGATGGTGGTGGCAGTGGTGGTGGCGGCAGCAGTGGCCGTCGTGGTGGTGGTGGTGGTGGCAGCCATGGTGGGGGGAGGTGAGGGTGGCGTGGTGGCGGCGGCGGCGGTTGTGGTGGTGGTGTGATGGCGGTGGTGGTGGCGATGGCCGCGGTGGCCGTCGTGGTGGTAGCAGCGGTGGTGGCGTGGTAGGGGATGAGCTGCATTCCTTGGGAATCTGGTAAAGAGATAAAAAAATTTCATGGGTTACTTTCAATGCTCATTAGGTCATTTAAGTTGACCCAATTGATGCCCAATTAAGACCCAACTAATAATGGGTTAGTTGGGTTTGGACCCATTCTTACCCAACTAATAAATGGGTTGGGTTGGGTCTATTTTTTAATTGACGGGCCTGGATTTGTTAATAGGTCTGAGTTCAATTTGCCACCCCTATATCACGGTGACGGCATCACCTACGGTTGACTGGGAGGGACCCTTGTACCTTTTTCTTTGGTGAGATTTCAGTAGGGACGACAGAACGTTGATTTACCAAATACGGTACACTTTTAAAGGCCCCCCCCCCCCCCCCCCCCCCTAGTTTCCATACAATGGCCACATTTAACCAAATACAGTTGCCCAATTTAAGAAAATTAAGCTTATAAACAATCCATAACATGCAGAGCGACGTTTAAATTTAGGACTTTTGAAGGAAAATTATTTTGGCACTCTAGTTTTTGAAAATTGCACTCCAAAAATTTTCTTTTAATGTGTTTTGGGAATTGTGATATATGTACTTTGGATTGTAGAACAACACAAATTATGAAATGTGATTATCAATATGTGGAGTGCCAAAATTATATTTCTTTGCATAAATATCTAAATAAAATATGTACTCATTTATAGGTGTGTGTATGCGTGTGAGTCGGGTTTTTTGTTCTTTTTGAACGGGCACAAAAAAGAGTAATACATCAGTGGAGACAAATCTCAAAACATTACTGTCATGAAGGCATCTTAAATATTACTCATTCTATCCCTTTTTAAGAGTTTCACTTCGTTAATTCAACTTTTTATGGAGATATCATTATTACACTTTAAAAGTTATAATTTTCTCTACTTACCCTCTATGGAGATATCATCAATACATTTTTACTCACTAACTTTTCAAAATAGAATCTACTTAATTTTAGTGACAAAATGAAAAATGTACCAATATTTTCTCACTAATTTTACAAAATGAACACTTATTACGGGATATACAAAAATGGAATACTAGACTCTAAAAAAAGAGACGAAATGAGTATAAATGAATCACGACATATATTTTTTTTATAACTAGATGTTCAAGCCAATTTTTGCGCACCTCGACCAATTATGAGACCCTGAAATTAACGACGGGACAAAACTCCAGTGACCTAAAAAGTTGGAAATGTTTGGCTTTCGTGGATTCAAACTTGCAATCTCTTGAAAAGCAAGCCCTTTAGTTTTTTTTTTTGAAACGGCAAAAATTAATTCTCGGCCGCATCCTATTTTCTATTTCGTAGCCCACTGGATCCTTTTTTATGGAGTACAATTCCTTATAGATCCTGGGGAGAGTATTTGACATTTTTACCCCGTTTAAAAACAAATGAAACTCCATTTCGTCATTTTTAGGGTTTCAAATCTGAAAAATAGGAGCAGTTCTCCTCTCCCTCTCTCTAACGGTCCCCACCGCCGCCCTTTCCGCCGCCACTGCCTCTCCCTCATCTCCCTCTTCTCAGACAAGTCCCCCCGTCCGCCGCCACTTGCCTCCGCCGCATCGTCCTCCTCTCCGACGAGGTGCTCGCAGCAGTCGCGCTGATTGCGGATGTTGTCACTCTGGAAGCCGAAGAGGAGGCCGAGCCAGTGGAGGAGGTCACCGTCGTGGGGCCATCGGGCAAGAGGGGCTTGCGGAGCTCGCCGACAGAGCGAGGCGGCGGCGCGGACCTCCGGATAGCGGAGGAAAGATTGGTCGGCAAGGAGGTTGTGGATGGGGATGATGTTGTATGGGGTGTCCTCTTCTGGTGGGCGGGTTGGACTGGCGACGGTCCGCTACCGGGAGGCTCATGGGATGAGCAGATTTTGTCTCTTTTCGGTCGTACCGGGATGTTTAGGGCGGATACCGGGCTGGTTTGCATAATCAGAAGATGAGGCAAGTTGTCCGCCGGTGAAATTAAACGCAGCGTCACCGAAGAGAAATGGAGTAGAAGGATTTACTTAAGGGACGTGTGTAGTTTTCGATAAAAAGCTGCTACGAAAGGACAAAAAGTAATTAAAAAGCACCTACTCATCTACTTGGTATTGCAGATAAAAAAAAACACCCACAAGGGGGGAGGGGGGGTGGGTGATGGGATGGTGTGAGAGTGTGACACATCTCCTCGATGAGAGTGGCGGTGCAAGAGGAGGAGAAGGAAGGTAACACTGTTAATTTAGACAAAAAATAATAATGTTAATTTTAGTGTGAATTTAAATGAAACTTTAACACTGTTAATTTAGATAGAATCTAACACTATTAATTGTGATGCTGGCAGCGACGGCGGCGGCGGAGTGGTTGTGTAGGAGGTTATATGGGCCAATAAATAATTAACACTGTTAATTGTGGTGTGAAATTATATGAAAATTAACAATATTAACACTGTTAATTTAGAAAGAAATTAACATTGTTAATTGTGGTGTGAATTTATATAAAAATTAACACTGTTAATTTAGAAAAAAATTAACACTGTTAATTGTGGTGGGTGGTGGTGGTGGTGGTGGCGACGGCGTGGTTGTGGTTATTGTGATGGCGGCGGCGGCGGCGGCATAGTGGTGATGGTGTTGGTGGAGTGGTGGTGGTGTCGGCGTGGTGGTGGTCATTGTGGCGGCGATGGCGGCGTCGTGGTGGTGGTGGGGGGGTGGTGGCGGCAGCGGTGGCATGGGGGTGGGGGTGGTGTTAACATTGTTAATTTAAACAAAAATTAACATTGTTAATTCAGATAAAAATTAAGACTATTAATTGTTGTGGTGGTGGTGGCGGCATGGTTGTGGTTATTGTGGTGGTGGCGGCATGGTGGGATAGTGGAGTGGTGGTGGTGGCAAGCGGCGGCGGCGTGGTGGTGGTGGAGTGGTGGTGATGGCGGTGTGGTGGTGGTCATTGTGGTAACGGTGGTAGTGGTGGCGGCGTGGTGGCAATGGCAGTGGTGGTGGCGGCGGTGGCGTCGTGGTGGTGGTGTTGGTGGTGGTGGTTGGTGGCGTGGTGGTGTTGGGCCAACTATTAATTAACATTATTAATTATAGTGTAAATTTATATAGAAATTAACACTGTTAATTGTGGTGGTGGTGGCGTGGTGGTGGTTATTGTGGTGGCGGTGGTAGTAGTGGTGGCGGCGTGTTGGTGTTGGTGATGGTGGAGTGGTGGTGGTGGGGTGTGAATTTAGACGAAAATTAACATTGTTAATTTAGACAAAAATTAACACTGTTAATTGTGGTGGTAGTGGTAGCAGTGGTGGCGGCGGCGACGTGGTGGCGGTGGTGGCGGTGATGGCGTTATGGGTGGTGGCGGCGTGGTGGCGATGGGGGTGGTGGCATGGTGGTGGTTGCAATGTGGTGGCGGCGTGGTGGTGGTGGTAGTGGCGACGTGGTGGTAGTGGCGGAGTGGTGGCGGCGGCGGCGTAGTGGTGGTGGCGGCGGCGGCGGCATGGTGGTGGTCGTGGTTATGGTGTGGTGGGGTGGCTGAATCATCTCGATCTTCTCTCTCAAATCGCTTTTTTTTTTTTGTGAAGGGTATTTTTGTTAACAAAATAATGAAGAGGATCTACTGGGCTATGGACTCTTTGAACAGGACTTAGTGGGCTATTGTTCACCCACAGAGGACCGGCCAGGAAGTTCCTCAAAATTTATTAAGAAACTTGACACTGGTACATCAAGTTGGGGGGGGGGGGGGGGGGGGGGGGGGGGGGGGGGGGGGGGGGGG